>CAMRHE010000408.1:0-1200000 GCA_947044405.1 Leptodactylus fallax
CGCCATTTTGGATTCAACTTTACGTTTTTCAATGGGAAGGGGGTCATGTGACACCTCAAACACATGTAGAATTGCACAAGAAAAACAATGGTGTTTTTAACGTAGCTTTATTCATTATTGAGTTATTGACACATTTATGACATGGAGCAACGACAGTAACCCACTAAAGGATGTGCTCAAAGTGCTGCCCATTGTGTTGAATTGTCAACGCGATTGTCTTTTCACACTCTTGACACACCAAGAGCAAGGCTATGGTATGCTCCGTGAAGATCCGGGATGTGGGGCACCTGAAACAACGGATACAGGAGGCCTGTGGTAGCATTTCTTCTGCGGTATTGCTTTCGGTGTGTCAAGAATGGGAGAAGAGAATGCTAAATCCTAGTGGGCTTTTTGCCGTCTACAGTATATGACGCCTTTTTATGGCACCACCCACTTTTATGGCACCCACACAATATCTGACCCCTTTTTATGGCCCCCACGCAATATCTGACCCCCTTTTTTCGCCCCACACAGTATATGAACCGTTTTTATGGCAGCCACCACAATGTGACCCCTTTTTATGGACTCCACACCATATCTGACCCTTTTTTTATGGCCCCCACACAGTATATGACCCCCTTTTTAAAGCCGTGAATGACCTTCCCCCCCCCCTTTTGTTTCTTTTCACACACAACTTCCCCCCCAGCAACTAAAATTAGGAAGCCCCCGCCCTTCACCACAGAGTAGTGGCCAATAGGATCGTGGACAGGTGAGGAAACACTGTCTTGGCCGCCCTTCAGTGTGCACCGTAGCCGACTTGTACGTAGCATCCCGGCATTCTTCAGCGTTGTGACGTAACTGTAGTGCGTCGAGAGGTGAGTAAAAATTATCAGCAGCTGCTTAATACAATAAATCATGCAATAAGGCCATCATGGAAGGTGGGCCCCTGGGTAGAAGCCATGGACTTAATCAAACTACAGCACCAGCACCTAGGGATCTTGTAGTGAGGTCTACACATCATATACTATACAGGACACATGAGGTAGAAGCTCTGGACACCATCAGTCTACAGCACCAGCACCTAGGGATCTAGTAGTGGAGTTTTCACACCATTGAGGTCACTTTCTTCTACCCACATAAACCTAGAAAAAAAAAAAAAAAACCTAGAAAAAAAAGTATCAGAACCAGAGGAGCGTCCAGATTTCCACGTGACAGCAAAAGCACAAGCCCCATGAAAAACAAAACAGTGAACACAGCCCCTCATATTTTAAATGTTAGCTTCAATGAAACTGCCCCATTTGTCAAAGCTTGTACCACCATTCCTCCCCATCTTCCTCACACACAGCCTGCACCCCCACATCCCCCTTTTTGATCACACAAAGTCTGCACTCCCCACGTCCTTCCTCTTGCTCAACCTGCATCCCCATGTCCCCCATCTTGATCAAGCGCAGCCTGCACCCCCAGCTTGCTCACGCGCAGCCTGCACCCCAGCTCGCTCACGCGCAGCCTGCACCCCCCATGCCCCCCCATCTTGCTCACGCGCAGCCTGCACCCCCCAGCTTGCTCACGCACAGCCTGCACCCCCAGCTTGCTCACGCACAGCCTGCACCCCCCAGCTTGCTCACGCACAGCCTGCACCCCCATGTCCCCCCATCTTGCTCACGCACAGCCTGCACCCCAAGCTTGCTCTTGCACAGCCTTCACCCCAAGCTTGCTCATGCACAGCCTGCACCCCAAGCTTGCTCACGCACAGCCTGCACCCCAGCTTGCTCGCGCACAGCCTGCACCCCCATGTCCCCCCAGCTTGCTCACACACAGCCTGCACCCCCATGTCCCCCCAGCTTACTCACACACAGCCTGCACCCCCATGTCCCCCCAGCTTGCTCACACACAGCCTGCACCCCTATCTTGCTCACACACAGCCTGCACCCCCATGTCCCCCCATCTTGCTCACACACAGCTTGAACCCCCATGTTGCTCACACACAGCGTGTACCCCAATATCCCCTCTCTTGGTCACACACAGCCTGCACCCCCATGTCCCCCCAGCTTGCTCACACACAGCCTGCACCCCTATCTTGCTCACACACAGCCTGCACCCCCATGTCCCCCCAGCTTGCTCACACACAGCCTGCACCCCCATGTCCTCCCAGCTTGCTCACACACAGCCTGCACCCCTATCTTGCTCACACACAGCCTGCACCCCCATGTCCCCCTCTTGTCTACTCCTTACCTTCCATCTCCATTGCCAGCAGCTTCCTCTTCCTGTGTAACACCGCGTTGTGCTGTACAATCCAGAATAGCTCCGCCCACAGAAGAGTCTGATCACGTGGTCATCAGCAGAGGTCCTTTAGCCCACTAGGATTTAGCATCTACCGTGAGAATATGTGTTTATTATTTTCAGTCACCTCCCCTGGGTGTCCTGCCCTGCCATCTATTGGAAAGGGGCCTGCAATATGCCAGGGCCCCTTTCCAATAACAGTATGTATAGCGGTCGGGGAACCAGGCTTTCCCCGACCGCTATCATAATGGTCCGGGGCCCCGGCCATCTCCAGCTGGCCGCGGGCCCCGTACCCTGCTGGGTCCGGTCGCGGTCTCGCCCCCTGCGACCGCGATCGTAACGCCACTGGTCAGGGGCCCGATCGGGATGGTCAGGATCCCAATCGGGCCCCCATGACATGAGGACTAATAGTCGGGGCTCGGGGCCCACCGGTGGATTCACCGGTTCCCCGGTGGGCCAGTCCGACCCTGATTGCAGCAGAAACCTACAGAAAAGGCAATCTTTCATAGAGGTTTTCACATTGACAGCCCTAAGCCTTTCATTTAAAATAGTGACATCATTGTGCTAGGTGTGATGACATGACTTGTTGCATACTTACCAACATTTACCATAATATTGAGACCATCTATGAATGCCCCCAAACCAAGAGGGACAACCCACTTTGGTCAGGCTTTTTTAAGCCATGCCTCCTTTTCTGGCTAGGACATGTCCGAATTTGGTGTTATTGTGTCTGAATATTCAGAAATGCCCAGAATTGCAAATTAAATACTGTTGGCAACTATGTTATTGCAGGCTCAGGTTGGGATCTATCACTAGACTCCATTGAGTTGGAAGAAGGGGTGACAGTATTCTACAATAACAGCTGAAACTTGCAAAGCTCATTCTTTGTTTTTAGTATGTTTATTTAAATTCTTGTCTACAATATACCCCATGGTTGTACATAGAGGCCTATAGATCTTTTTTGTTTAGAATTCTCTTCTCCCTAGGGACCCTATTTTATACAAAGAAGGAGATAAGGATTTGGAAAGAGGACACTGAGGGCCAAGCAAAAATCAGGTCACATCACTTCTACAGGTGCATCTCAATAAATTAGAATATCTTTGAACTGTTTATTTATTTCAGTAATTAAATTAAAAAAGTGATCTCCTATATTTTCTAGATTCTTTACACACAGAGTGTCCTATTTCAAGTGTTTTATTTCTGTAAATGTTGATTATGGATTACAGTTAATGAAAACCCAAAGCTAAGAAAATTAGAATATTGTAAAAAAAGTTCAGTATTGTAAATTCAGTGTGTCACCTGCCAAGGTTTCCTAAGCCTTTAAATGGTCCCTCAGTCTGGTTCAGTAGGACACATAATCATGGAAGACGCTGATTATTAATTGAATTACTGAAATGAATGAACATTTCACAGATATTCTAATTTATTGAGATACACCTGTATGTACACCAGTGGCTAAAGGGTTTTTTTTTCTTGGATTTTCTAAGCTAGAATGAGGTGCACAGTCTAGAGGATCCCTTTGTCTTCACTCTTAAAGGGATTCTATCATTGGGAAACCCATTTTTCACTAACACCATGTTGGAATAGCCTTTAGAAAGACTATTCTTCTCCTACCTTTATTTTTCTGCTCCGCGCAGCCGTTTCTGAGAATTTTCGTTTTTCTTCTTTTGCAAACGAGTCTTCAGAAAGCACAGGGGGCGCCCCTGTGCTCAATGAAGACGCTCTTCCGAAGATCCAGCGCAGCCTCTCTCTTCTTCTACTGACGCCTCTCCGCCGCATCATCAGTCGCCGAGTCTCTGTTCGGCATTCAAATCTACATGAAAATGGCCAGCTGGACAAGCGCAGTCGGCTCTGTCCAACGCGAAATGGCAGGGCCAACTGAGCATGAAAGCTGGGACTAACGTAACAAAGGCTACCGTCAGTAACACACTACGCCGCCAGGGACTCAGATCCTGCAGTGCCAGACGTGTCCCCCTGCTTAAGCCAGTTCATATCCGGGCCCATCTGAGAATTGCTAGAGAGCATTTGGATGTTCCAGAAGAGTATTGGGAGAATGTCATATGGTCAGATGAAACCAAAGTAGAACTGTTTGATAGAAACACAACTCGTCGTGTTTGGAGGAGAGTGAATGCTGAGTTGCATCCATAGAACACCATACCTACTGTGAATAACGGGGGTGGCAACATCATGCTTTGGGGCTGTTTCTCTGCAAAGGGACCAGTATGACTGATCCATGTACATGAAAGAATGAATGGGGCCATGTATCGTGAGATTTTGAGTGCAAACCTCTTTCCATCAGCAAGAGCATTGCAGATGAAACGTGGCTGGGTCTTTCAGCATGACAAAGATCCCAAGCACGCCACCAGGGCGACGAAGGAGTGGCTTCGTAAGAAGCATTTCAAGGTCCTGGAGTGGCCTAACCAGTCTCCAGATCTCAACCCCATAGAAAACCTTTGGAGGGAGTTGAAAGTCCGTGTTGCCCAGCAACAGCCCCAAAACATCACTGCTCTAGAGGAGATCTGCATGGAAGAATGGGCCAACATACCAGCAACAGTGTGTGCCAACCTTGTGAAGACTTACAGAAAACGATTGACCTCTGTCATTGCCAACAAAGGATATATAACAAAGGATTGAGATGAACTTTTGTTATTGACCAAATACTTATTTCCCACCATAATTTGGAACTAATTCTTTAAGAATCAGACAATGTGAGTTTCTGGATTTGTTTTCTCATTTTGTCTCTCATAGTTGAGGTCTACCTATGATGTCAATTACAGGCCGGCTTCATCTTTTTTAAGTGGGAGAACTTGCACAATTGGTGTCTGACTAAATATTTTTTTTCCCCACTGTATATATCTCAAAACTACAGGAAAATAAGAATCATGGCAGTATAAATGCAGCCTACATCAGTATAATTTATTTCTACATCCTTTTTTTGTTCTTGTTACTTTTCTTGTATTGTCTTTAGCCTATACTTCATCTATTTGGCTTGCTTAATATATATGGCGTACAATTCAACTATCTATATACTGATTCAGCACAACATTTACTTCTGTTATAATGGCACGGTGCAATTTATTTGCTAATATGCACTATATTTGACTTATACTGTATTACTTGATTTATTATTTATTTATTTATATATGATATATACTTGTTGAATATATGCCTATCGATATCCCATAATCATTTGCACATAACCTTGTATTTAATACACTTAATGAGTGTTGTTTTTTCTGCTGAATTACATTGTATAAATAATGTGCCTATATTTTTTAATAATATATTTTGGTATTTTGTGGTACATATATTATCTATTACTTCATTGCACTTTATGTAACAGCACTTTATTTATTGATATGAATTAGCACATATATTATATAGTTTTTTGAATTTGCCGTGTGTCTAGACCGCAACCTCCACTTCATTTTTATTTTTAATGTTTTTAATTGCTAGTCATGAGACTCGCTAATAAAATGTATTTCAGATTTTTGTGGCTATATGGTGTTTTGGTAATTTATTTCGGGTATTTATCCTTGTAAGTTATATATCTGGTTTGGTCTTTTACTTCCATGTGCACCTGTTTTCTGACACATTGTGGAAAATTTATTAAGACTGGCATATTGTACACCAGTCTTAATAAATATCCTGTCTGGCACAGGGAACAGGAGATTTATGAGGAGGATGCTGCTTCTTCATAAATCTGTTGAATGTCTTGACACCAGAATGGAAATCTACCTCTGGTGGGAACTGGCACAGGTTTCCATTCTAACTCATGGCAGAAAACTGGCATGATTTATAATAAATTCGTCAAGGTGTCCCCCCCTCCCCAGCACAACCTGATCCCTGCTCCGCTCTGTCTATGTTCACAGAATATGGCAGCTGCGATGCAGGTATGTTAAATTCCCACCATTATTCTGGGACGCAACCTGGGTTCCAAGCAGCCAAGTTCATCCTGCCATGCAGAAGGCTCTGGAAAGTACATTAGAGGAGCCTTAAAGGGGTTTTCTGTGCAAAAAAATATGTTTTTTAAAAAAAGGTCTGTTAGTGCTATTAATGGGTTAATAAGTGCACCCAATTACCTTTAGCAGTGTTTTGAGCGATTTCTGGGTTTCTCTGGGAGCTCCTGGTATCTTCTGCATTTGTTTACATGGGTAGCTTCCTGTTGTCTTAGCTAATGCAATGCATCATGGTAGTTGTAGGCTGACTCACACTACCTCCCTCTCACTCCCCCCTTCCTCTCTCGCACACCCTCCCTGTCTCCCTAGCTATCCTGTCTACTACTAGCCCTTCCCAACTAACTCAGCCCACCCCCCCACCCCATCATACTTACCTGTTTTCCTTCGAGACTTCCTTCTGCGGAGCGGGTCTACTCTTCTTGATGATGGAGTGCCATCTCTACTGCGCAGGCGATGGAGGCACCTCTGGACCTGTGCATGCACTGGCAGTGGTGCCATCTCTACTGCGCAAGTGTCAGAGGCACCTCCGGCCTGCACACGAGCCTGGAGGAATTCCATTTTATCCCAGACAACCCCTTTAAACTCTGCTATTGTTATTTTATTTTGCTTATGATCTTTAGATCCTATCATTTACCTGCTGAATATAACAGATTCCCACAGATTCCTTAACTTCATAGGTTGTTGCTTAAGTAGCAATTTCTTATAAGCATATTGTATGCTGATCTCCCTTTTCAACTTTTTTAAATTCATTTTAATATTGTTTTTCTAGTGGTGCAAATGTATTACTCAATTGTGAATGATGTACTATATGTATTGTTGAACTTATTTACGTATATTCTTTTTATATGGAATTATTGACACTGTTACTGGGGTTACAGTATGCCATGAAAAGTATTTATCCTCTAGCCATAGCTATACAATCAGAAGTCATTTGTACTCGGACAGTGTGTTAAGAGTAAAAAATAAATATATATATATATATATATATATATATATATATATATACAGAATATATATATTGTAATTCTGGAACTTATGCTGTTACCATACATGTGCAGTTGAGTCTGTCCATATCCTGTCCTGGGAGACTAAGATTTCTTAATAATTCCTATATAGAGGAAATATTATATACCGTACTGGGATTACTTGTCTTTTCTTACTCTAACTTGAACATAACAATGCTGCTATCTAATTGGTTAAAATGGGCAAAACTTACACTTTTGGCAAAGCTGTAGCTAGGTGGTTTAACATAAGTGGTACCAGTATACTGTACTGCATACATACATCATAGTGCTATACCACCAGTGTTGTACAGAATGCCCACCAGAAAAACTGATTCTAAGGGCCCATCCAGCAACACGTTCAGTTCTTGATGCTCTCTAAAGCACTCTTCTCCACTACTGCTCAGATATTTCCATAAGGGCAGTATACAATAGACATATTAATGTATACTCAGGTCACTGGTTACAATTTTTATACAGGAACTGATAAACTGGATTTGAAATATATTGGTTCTACAGAAAGAGAAAATAGACCTGCTACTATTACATGTAATAGTACCAGAGGCGTAGCTAGCAGGGGGGCAGAGGGGGGTGGCTGCCTCGGGCCCACTGACTCTTTGGGGCCCACCCCAGGGCAGCCAAAACGTATCCTGCAACTTAACAGTATTGTAAACCGTAAGCCAATACAGGCTTTCGGTCTACAAGACACCGAGACCACAGACGGATGTCTGTTTCTCAGCACGGGCAGCTCGATGACGTCACAACATCACGCCGCCTGCGCTCAGACACAGGCGTCCTGTGCGTGGACCGGGAGGAAGCGGTGGCTCCATTCATCAGGATCGCAAGTAGGTGAGCATGACTTTTGTTTTTGTTTTTTAGTGCAGTTTTGGGTATATTAATAGTGTAAGGGGTGGTTAGGAGCGGGAAATATAACTATAAAGGGAGGATTCATTAGGGGGCATTATGACGATGGGGGATCATTTATATAAGGGTTATTACGGGGTATTATGAATACAAGGGGGGAGGTTATTTATATAATGGGCCATTAGGGGACATCATTTATATTAGGAGGCATTATGAACATAAGGGGGTGGTCATTGATATAAGGGGTCATTAGAGGTGCAGTATTTATGTCAGGGGAAATCAAGGGCATAATATGAGGGGGCAATTCATTTAATTAAAGTGGCTCTTGGGCTTTATTAAGGCTAAGGCCCCGCGTACCAGGCTGCAACAAAAAAAGTGCTGCAGGAAAAACCGCGTCAGTAACATTGTGGTTTTTCTCGCAGCGCTTTTCACAGAAGGTCCACAGAGGATTCCCCTGTGGACTTTCTGTTTTCAATACACCTATATGGAGACAGCCAGTGTTTCTGTAGGTATAATTGACATGCTGCAATTTCCAATACCGCAACGGTTGTGGAAATCGCAGTGCATCTGCTGCACATATTTTTCCACAATGTGTGGATGGGATTTGCTAGATGTAAAATGCCGGGTTTTTTTCTGTGGGTTTTCGCCACATGCGGCCCCCATCCCCCCTTTGCAGTAAAATATGCGCAGCCGACACGCTGCGATTTCCAAAACAGTTTTGGAAATCGCAGCATGTCAATCATACCTACGGAAACGCCAGCGATTTCCCTATATATATAATTGAAGCAGAAAGTCTGTAGAGGAAACCTCTACAAACATTCTGTGCAAAGTGCTGCAGGAAAAACCGATGCGTCTCCACCGTGGTTTTTTCCGCAGCTCTTTTTTGCTGCGGGATGCCACATGGAGCCTTAGCTTCGAGGCATTTTCCAGCTCATTTTTATTTATGATCTATCCTCAGAATAAAACATCAATAAGAGATAAGTGATTCCCCACTGACCAGCTGTAAGAAGGGGCTATGGCTCCTGTTTATATCACATGCTGTCTGTTTATAGTGACCATGTGATGTAATTCCAGCCTTGTCACATAGATGTGTATAGGACGAGGCTGTAGTTATATTATATGGGGTATTATTCATTGTGGGGGGTTATATTATATATTTTATAATTGGGGGTAGCAGCAGGATGGGGGCTTTGTGTAGGTGAGGATAATGTGGGTCAGGTGCCTGGAAAAGTGAGGAGCTAAAGATGTCTGTGTTGCAAACTTTAGAGACTGGAAGAAGTGGTCATGGCCTTCCAGATGAAAGAGATGGGAAATGTGAAGGATTGGTCAGAGACGTCACCGGTAAGTCACTAAATGCTACTGCCATGTATTCACCTAAATCGTCTGCAGAGCCCTGTGTAGAGCCACTATATACCACTATACACTCACCGTATACTGATAGTATCGGTAAATAAATGAACATGTCCAAGTTGGGGGCCCACTTGAACATGTTTGCCCCCCCCCCCCCCGTGCTGAACCCCTAGCTACGCCTCTGAATAATACCAAAAAAGAAATAATGGTCCAAACATGCAATTTCTATACATAGAAACTGGAATACTGTACATCACAGATGTTGGTTGGAGGTATATTTTGGGAGATTCTTCTGACATACAGTGGGTATGGAAAGTATTCAGATCCCTTTAAATTTTTCACTCTTTGTTTCATTGCAGCCATTTGCTAAAAGCAAAAAAGTTCATTTTATTTCGCATTAATGTACACTCAGCACCCCATCTTGACAGAAAAAAACAGAAATGTAGATATTTTTGCAAATTTATTAAAAAAGAAAAACTGAAATATCACATGGTCATAAGTATTCAGACCCTTTGCTGTGACACTCATATTTAACTCACTTGATGTCCATTTCCTTCTGATCCTCCTTGAGATGGTTCTACTCCTTCATTGGAGTCCAGCTGTGTTTAATTAAACTGGTTGGACTTGATTAGGAAAGGCACACACCTGTCTATATAAGACCTCACAGCTCACAGTGCATGTCAGAGCAAATGAGAATCATGAGGTCAAAGGAACTGCCCAAGGAGCTCAGAGACAGAATTGTGTCAAGGCACAGATCTGGCCAAGGTTACAAAAGAATTTCTGCAGCACTCAAGGTTCCTAAGAGCACGTTGGCTCCATAATCCTTAAATGGAAGAAGTTTGGGACAACCAGAACTCTTCCTAGACCAGGCCGTCCAGCCAAACTGAGCAATCGTGGGAGAAGAGCCTTGGTGAGAGAGGTAAAGAAGAACCCAAAGATCACTGTGGCTGAGCTCCAGAGATGCAGTAGGGAGATGGGAGAAAGTTCAACAAAGTCAACTATCACTGCAGCCCTCCACCAGCTGCAGGGACAGGACGACTGTTGCGATTGAAGGAAAGATGAATGCGGCCAAGTACAGAGATATCCTGGAAGAAAACCTCTTCCAGAGTGCTCTGGATCTCAGACTGGGCTGAAGGTTCACCTTCCAACAAGACAATGATCCTAAGCACACAGCTAAAATAACAAAGGAGTGGCTTCGGAACAACTCTGTGACCATTCTTGACTGGCTCAGCCAGAGCCCTGACCTCAACCCAATTGAGCATCTCTGGAGAGACCTGAAAATGGCTGTCAACCAACGTTCACCATTCAACCTGACGGAACTGGAGAGGATCTGCAAGGAAGAATGGCAGAGGATCCCCAAATCCAGATGTGAAAAACTTGTTGCATCATTCCCAAGAAGACTCATGGCTGTACTAGCTCAAAAGGGTGCTTCTACTCAATACTGAGCAAAGGGTCTGAATACTTATGACCATGTGATATTTCAGTTTTTCTTTTTTAATAAATTTGCAAAAATATCTACATTTCTGTTTTTTCTCTGTCAAGATGGGGTGCTGAGTTTACATTAATGAGAAATAAAATGAACTTTTTTGCTTTTAGCAAATGGCTGCAATGAAACAAAGAGTGAAAAATTTAGTACTTAGGCAGATGGGAAAAATGTTTTTAAAAATAATTGTTAAGGCTAGGGTTACACAGTGATTTTGGCCCTGACTCCCGCCGCATGACCAAAGGTTGCCAAGTCACCTTGCGACTCCTCCACTCATGTTGGTGACTAGAGTCGCATGTTGACCCTGAAGGTGTTGCGACCGTAACATCTAGTTGCAAAATGATCAAACATTGTTCGATTTATTTGCGACTAGGAGTCATGGTAGCGGTACTCTCACTAACATGAATGAAGTAGTTGCAACGTTACCTAGCTATCTTTGGTTGCGCAACAGGAGTCATGGTCAAAATGGCCATGTAGCCCTATCTTTATAGTTAATTTTTGTCATTTAACAAAATTAAGTCAATGAACTAAAGAAAAATCTAAGTAAAAATAATATTTGGTGTGAAGCCCTTTGGAGGAAGAGACCTGAAAGTAATGACATGACCCACACAGAGCCCTGATCTCAACATCATCAAGACTTTCTGACATTACATGAAGAGACAGAATGATTTGAGCAAGCCTACATCCATACTTCTCCAGGAGGATTGGAACAACCAACCTGTTGTGTCTCTTCAAAAACTGTGTGCTAGTGTACCTAGAAGAATTGATGTTGAAGGCAAAGGGTGGTCACAGCAAATATTGATTTGATTTATATTTCCATTCATTCACTCAATTTTGTTATTTGACAAAAATTAACTATTAACACTTCTACTTTTGAAAGCATTCTTACTTTTCAGCACTTTTTCCACACCTGCCCAAAACATTTGCACATTGCTATGTATACACATCAGACATGCAAACATTACACTCACATATATACACAATAAGTACACACACATAAATACATTTTGCACATGCATACATACGGCACGCATACATCATTTCATCACATTACATCATATACTGCACACATGCATTGTAATGCTATACCACACATACAGCACATATTGAGTTATACCACACACAAATATAGTGCTACTATATGATATACACATACACACACACGTACATATATATTATAGACACAGACATATGCATGCATTTATATTATACATGCATATTGTATATATATACATATACCATACATATACAGTGCCTTGCGAATGTATTCGGCCCCCTTGAACATTTCAACCTTTTTCCACATTTCAGGCTTCAAACATAAAGATATTAAATTTTAATTTTTTGGTGAAGAATCAACAACAAGTGGGACACAATTGTGAAGTGGAATGATATTTATTGGTTATTTTAAACTTTTGTAAAAGATAAAAAACTGAAAAGTGGGGCGTGCAATATTATTCGGCCTCCTTAAGTTAATACTTTGTAGCGCCACCTTTTGCTGCGATTACAGTTGCAAGTCACTTGGGGTATGTCTCTATCAGTTTTGCACATTGAGAGACTGAAATTCTTGCCCATTCTGCCTTGGAAAACAGCTCGAGCTCAGTGAGGTTGGATGGAGAGCATTTGTGAACAGCAGTTTTCAGCTCTTTCCACAGATTCTCGATTGGATTCAGGTCTGGACTTTGACTTGGCCATTCTAACACCTGGATACGTTTATTTGTGAACCATTCCATTGTAGATTTTGCTTTATGTTTGGGATCATTGTCTTGTTGGAAGATAAATCTCCGTCCCAGTCTCAGGTCTTTTGCAGACTCCAACAGGTTTTCTTCCAGAATGGTCCTGTATTTGGCTCCATCCATCTTCCCAGCAATTTTAACCATCTTCCCTGTTCCTGCTGAAGAAAAGCAGGCCCAAACCATGATGCTGCCACCACCATGTTTGACAGTGGGGATGGTGTGTTCAGGGTGATGAGCTGTGTTGCTTTTACGCCAAACATATTGTTTTGCATTGTGGCCAAAAAGTTTGATTTTGGTTTCATCTGACCAGAGCACCTTCTTCCACAAGTTTGGTGTGTCTCCCAGGCGGCTTGTGGCAAACTTTAAACGAGACTTTTTATGGATATCTTTGAGAAATGGCTTTCTTCTTGCTACTCTTCCATAAAGGCCAGATTTGTGCAGTGTACGACTGATTGTTGTCCTATGGACAGACTCTCCCACCTCAGCTGTAGATCTCTGCAGTTCATCCAGAGTGATCATGGGCCTCTTGGCTGCATCTCTGATCAGTGTTCTCCTTGTTTGAGATGAAAGTTTAGAGGGATGTCCGGGTCTTGGTAGATTTGCAGTGGTCTGATACTCCTTCCATTTCAATATGATCGCTTGCACAGTACTCCTTGGGATGTTTAAAGTGTGGGAAATCTTTTTGTATCCAAATCCGGCTTTAAACTTCTCCACAACAGTATCACGGACCTGCGTGGTGTGTTCCTTGGTCTTCATGATGCTCTCTGTGCTTTAAACAGAACCCTGAGTCTATCACAGAGCAGGTACATTTATACGGAGACTTGATTACACACAGGTGGATTATATTTATCATCATCAGTCATTTAGGACAACATTGGATCATTCAGAGATCCTCACTGAACTTCTGGAGTGAGTGTGCTGCACTGAAAGTAAAGGGGCCGAATAATATTGCACGCCCCACTTTTCAGTTTTTTATTTTTTACAAAAGTTTAAAATAACCAATACATTTCGTTCCACTTCATAATTGTGTCCCACTTGTTGATTCTTCACCAAAAAATTAAAATTTTATATCCTGTAACAGCGGTAGCGGCTGCTACAGGGCCTGGGACATTACGGGGCCCCGCGGGCCCCCGATGCTTTTTTTTTTAATAGGCCATTACCTGCTTTAATAGGCCCTATATACATACCGATAATTGTTCATGGGTGGTCCAGAATGGGGCATAATACTGTGTGCAGGGGCCACTATGGGGCATAATACTGTGTGAAGGGTCCACTATGGGACATAATAGTGTGCGCAGGAATGCGGTTTTGGGGGTGGTTGGAGGGGGCGGTCCAGGGGGGCAGTTGGTAGTGGCGGTTTGGGTGGGAGGTTCATCTCAAATGTTCGCCTTGGGGCCCAGCCATTCCTAGTTACGCCACTGGGTGTAACATAAAAAAAAAATCATATTCACCTGTCCACAGTGCGCCAGTGTCTGCTGCTACTGTCAGTTCAGGCACGTGCCATGCTCCCCACATGACTGCTGAGGCCAGTCAGTGGAAAGGAACGAACCTGGTGATGTATGTGAGCCACCACTGAGGCCATTGATGGTCTCAATGGTCACGTGGGGCGCAGAACTTCCAGTGGTGAAGATGCAGCATGCGCCCGAACAAATTTACGCCTTTGCCAGCCTCCTCCGTGCTATGTTCTGGACAACCACTATTTTCATCAGCATCACTTTTTTATGTCTACACTATGTTGTATACAAAATCCCACATAAACCCTTAAGAATATGCAAACTACTGTAAATTGATGATAAAATAATATCAATTAGAATTTAGCTATTAAAGAGTTTTATGTATATAAATTATTTATTTCATTTATTTCATGGATATCTGCTCCCCCTTCACCCCACTCACAATGCATTCATTCTAGCTTAAGTAATCTAATGTGAAGGACCAAAGACAACTGGGCTCCTGCATTGTAAATGAACAGTTTACAGTTTAGTTCATGAATAAATCGTAGCTGCTCTGTTACATTACTGAGATAAACAGTATGACTATTATTAAATAAACAGCATTATAATGGACAAATGCTTAATGAAATGTTGAGGACATTTTGTCTGCAGCTGTGGTTACCACAGTTTGCTATTTACCAGTCAATGAATAATTGATGGACTAAAGATAGAAAAAATATATATATATCTTGATCACAGACTTTGAAATTGTAATGATAAATTGCTTGGTACTTCTGACCTTTTTCATCAAGATCTATGTTCGCAGTTCTCGTATCGCAAACTCGTAGCTACAGTAGGCTTTCCTTCACCCAGGGTGACTGCAGAGACCACAATTACCCACAAACCAATGATGGCACTCCCATTCCCTTATTAAAAATAACACACATCACACCATGAATTATTTTCTTAGATGCAATCAACCACAGCTTTTATTCTAAAATTCAACCATTAAAACTATTAGCATATCATATAAACTTACCACAGGAGCTGAGGCGGTACGCCGGCCACTGGACTGACAGTGAGCAAGTCCATCTTCACCAATTCATCTCAACAATAACCATCAACCACCAGTTGTGACTTTTCATATGGAAACATTGAAGATCACTACAACAAGGAATACTAATAAGAAAATAATATACAACACTGAGCGATAAACCATCCTCAATAGCACAGGAGGGTAGGAATTTCCAAAGAAGGCAGCTGGAAAGAGGCGAAATAAAGGTACTCATAGACTTATATAAACTATGGGGAGTACCTATGTAAGCCTATAGGGTGAAAAGAAAATACCTGTCATGCAGGCTGTACTATTGCTGGCTAGAGGGGTGAACTGGACTGCAGCCAGCTAATTAGCATTACAGGGTTATTCTCCTAAGTAAGACACATAAGGGCAGCTGCTGGGCTAACACTGGAACATCATATAAAGAGGAGATAAACCTGGCTCTGTAGTCAGTGGCACTTTCCCTATATGGTTTGGTGTCATTCAAAAGATTCTGTTTGTTACCCCAGTCATATATCTGAAAACACATGCTAAGGCAGAGTGGATTGTTGGCCCAACTATGAGAACCCAGTATAAATATCAAATGCCTGGCCTTGCTTCGTCAAGCCTTGCTCTTCTGTATTAATATGTAAATTAAATTACTGAACAAACTGAACAATCAAGTGCCTTTGGATGTGCGCTTAAAAGGGGGACTCCGCTTTCACACTCACTTTTACACATACTTATCTCACTAGGCAGCAGAGATGAAGATTTTCTTGGGTCTTTTTCTGCATATGGGCATAGTAAAAAAAATAAAAAAAATTAGACAGTATTGCAGTACAGACACTTTATACAACACTACAATATTTAGAATGGCCATAAACAGGACATGCTTTGAAGTGATCCTCAAATTTCTGCATTGTAACGATAATGCACAATGCCGGCCCAAAGATGCCCTCAACTTTGACCACCTATTTAAAATCAGACCAGTCACTTACCACTTTAGTGCCAAATTTGCAGCATCATATATCCCTGATCAAAACATTTCTATAGAGGAGTCTCTGATCAGCTTCAAAGGGAGGCTGAAATTCCGCCAATACCTGCCCAGTAAGAGGGCAAGGTACGGCATTAAAATGTACAAACTGTGCGAGAGCAGCTCAGGGTACACCTACAAGTTTAGGGTGTATGAAGGAAGGGACACAAGAATTGAGCCCCCAGAATGTGGGGCATTTCCGTAATTGGGAGAAATTACTTGGGAATGCATTTTCTACTTTAACCCCTTGCCAAAATGAAAAAAAAAATAGAGTTAAAGCAACATTTTATTTAAAAATATTTCATGTTCCAAATTTACTGTTCAGTTCTGTGAATCACCTGTTTGGTCCAAATGCTCACTATACCCAGGGTCGGACTGGCCCACCGGGGAACCAGTGAATCCACCGATGGGCCCCGAGCCTTGACTATTAGTCCTCATGATGCCAATGCAGACGCATTGGTCAGGGGCCTGATAGGGATCCTGACCATCCCGATCGTGCCCCTGACCAGTGGCGTAACGATCTCGGTCGCAGGGGGTGCGACTGGGCCCAGCGTGGTACGGGGCCCGTGGCCAGCTAGAGATGGCCACGGCCCAGGACAACTATGATAGCGGTCGGGTAAAGCCTGGTTCCCCAACCGCTATACATACTGTTATTGGAAAGGGGCCCTGGCATATTGCAGGCCCCTTTTCAATAGATGGCAGGGCAGGGCACCCAGGGGAGGTGACAGAAAACAATAAACACATATTCTCACCTCTCCTGGGCACAGCGTCCTCTCCGACGCTCTTCCGTCATGTGACTGAGGACTGTGATTAGGCCTCATCGGTAACATGGGGCGCGGCTGCGTAATGACGTCAGTGTGCCCCCACGTGACCGCTGAGGACCAATCAGATTTTCCAAAATGGGGTCATGGGGAGTGGGGTGGGGTTACCACTGTTCTGGCACTTCAGGGGCTCTGCAAATGCAACATGGTGCCTGAAACAGATTCCAGTAAAATCTGCCCTCCAAAATCCCAATAGCGCTCCTTCTGTTCTTTAACCTACTGTGTGTCCATACATCAGTTTACATCCTCATGCAGGATAATTTCATGGGAGAAATTGCATAACAGATTGGGGAATGCATTTTCTCCTTTAACCCCTCGTGAATATGTAAATTCTAAGGCTAAATTAATAAATTAGTAACAGAAATTGAACTGTGTAAATTTGACCTCCATTTTGTTTTAATTGTTGTGAAATGCTGAAAGGGTTAAGAAATTTCCTAATTTCTGTTTTGAATACTTTTAGGAGTGCAGTTTTGAGTATAAGGTGATTCATGGGGGTTTCTGTTCTGGGTTCCCTTGAAAAATGTGTTTTGGAAATATTCTTGAAAACATAGAAAATTACTGCTTGACTTGTAAGCCTCATATCTGAAAAACATTAAAGAGTAATTAAAGTTTAATTGCAACATAAAGCATAGGTGGTAAATTATATTTATGAAGTAATTTCGGTAGTATGACTATTTGTATGAAAGGCAAGCAATTTTAAAGTTTGAAAACTGCATTTTTTTTCCAAATTTTCACCAAATTTCCTATTTTTTCATACTCAAAGACAAAACATATCAACCAAAATTATCACTGACACGAAGTACAATGTGTCACGAAAAAACATTCTCACAAACACTTTGATAACTTAAAGAGTCTCAAAGTTAATACCACATAAAGAGACACATGTCGGATTTGAAAAATGAGGCCTAGTACTTTTGAGTTGCATATTCAAGGGGTTAAACACGCTCTTCTACAGGAAGAATTGTCTGTGTTTATCAGTCTGTATTTCAGATGTAATTACCCTCGGTTCTCCCCGATTCTTCCTATCCAGTTGTTAAAAATACACAGGCTTCCTGCTCTTTCACTCTTAGACTTGTAGGCCATAGGCTGCATTAGGCTTGTGGCCGCCTACAGGCGGCAAGGAATGAATGGTAAATTTTGGTACTTGCCTATCTGCTCCCTGGCCCTTCCAATACTTCCTTTCCAGTTGCACATGACAGCAGAGAGACAGAGTGGGCCCAGGGAGCAGACAGGTAATGACAATGAAACAATACCACTGTTTTAAAGGGGTTTTCTGGGCAAATTTTTTTTTTTTTTTAAAAAGGTCTGTTAGTGATATTAATGGGTTTCTGGGAGCACCTAGCATCTTCTGCATTTGTTTACATGGTGTAGCTTCCTGCTGGCTTAACTGATGCAATACATTCTGGTAGTTGTAGGATCTCCCTCTCACTCCTCCCTCTCTAACACCCCCTCCCTGTCTCCCTAGCTATTCCCTCCCACTGCTAACCCTTCCGAACTCACTCAGACCACCCCCGTACCCAATTATACTTTACCTGTCTTCTTCCTGTCTTCCTTCTGCGGGGAACGGCTTCTCTTCTTTTTTGACTGCAAGCGCGCAGCACTGTGCCATAGCCTTCAATGCATCTCTATTGCACAGGCTCCCAGATTGCGCAATAGAGATGTAGTGTCAGCTTCAGCGCTAAGCCAGGACTCTGGCTCTGTTGCGCATGCGCGTGCTGACGTCAAGAAAGGAGGAGGAGCCATTCCCCGCAGAAGGAAGCCTAGACAGGAAGAAGATAGGTAAGTATGATGGAGTGGATGGGGGGGGAGTAGTAGTGATGATCCGTTTCCGGAAATGGGGAAATGAATCATCACCGAATAATCAGAAAAAGTCCCTGGGGCAGTCATTTGGGTAGATATACATTTTTGATTAATTATGTAATTTAGAAAGTAGGACGGGAGAGGGTGGTTCGATTAGTGTAGGGTTTTATAGTTATCCCAGACAACCCCTTTAAGCACCAGTCAAGAGTCCACTGTATGGCCCATACAGTGGTCCCTTCACTTGTCCCAACATACTGTATGGAGAGCAGTGATGGAGCCACTGTATGGGGGGCCAGTGATGTGGCCATTATATTGTCTGGGGGAAGTGATTTACTCTATCCTATTTTATGGCAGGGAATCCCAACATACTTAGAGTTGATATGTGTTGTTTTTTGTTCTATATATATGGACGGTTTGTGACCTTGGCTACCTTCTCCAGAAGAATTTTCATGTGTAGTGGAAGACAGCAGGTCTGATGACATATCTATCGATGATGGCATTTCCTTGAGTTGTTGGTGTGATCTGTTATGGAGATGAGTTGTGTTACTAACACTGCCAAAGATACAAGCTGTGCCTGGAAATTACTGTGGCAGTGGCATAGCTAGTGGGGACGCAGAGAAGGTGGCTGTCCCGGGCCCATTGACTCTGTGGGGCCCACCCCAGGGCCGCCATTAATATATGCTTTACTTTTAACTAGATCGGTGTCTGCATGCATTGCAGTTTTTAATGCATTGCAGTTTTTCTCCCTATCCTTCCCCTACACTTTGTAATCCTCTTTCCCTGAACTTCTATATGTTTTCTAAGTCTTTCCCTAGCTCCTGCCGACGTCTGTCCCTACAGTAAGAGCGATGTGGAAGGACTGTACCTAAAATGGCTGAGGGTTTTTATAGGGCTGTGACATCACAGGTCCTGCTGGCTGCTGATTAGCTGCACACTTGGCATTGTGGGTGATCCCACGCTCCCAGACTCCCTTCCCCCTTGTCCTAACATGTGCAGCGGCCATTTTATTAAAAAATGTGATTCGATGCATCGAAGCGTGAGGAAATCCAGAATTGTAGCGAATCGAAGATTTCCTGAAATTCGGATCGAACTCCACTTCTGCAGAATCGATTCTCTCATCTCTAGGTATGATCATAGGTGCAACATGAAGCACCTGGATCCCAAAGCAAAATCTGTGTCAGGCACCCCAGGCTCCGGCGCTTCTCCCTGTGCTGCTCCTACAGAGATGACGTCAGGCGGCGACGTAGCATATGTGTCATTATGCTACGTGTTCCATGTGGCCGTCTGACGTCATCTCTGTAGGCCGGAGCAGCACGGGAAGAAGCAACGGAGCCCAGGACAGGTAAGAGACCGTCCGTCCTTTCCCCCACTGTGATTCAGTACAGGGACCTTGAAAACTGCTTTGTGCATGAACCCTTAGGCTACATTCAGATGACCAAGATGTGAAATGTCCGTGAAAAATGGACAGGGCGTGACGTCCCCCGTTCCGTTCTTGAGGCCGCTGATTGGTTTCAGCTGTCACGTGAGGCGGATACTTCCACCAGAAGACAACAATGGAACTGTAGGAATGGACCGCTGTCAGCCATAGAGGGCCAACTGTTGGAGGAAATCGTTGTTCACACAACCCACCAGTCAGGACCCTTTAATCTCCAGGTATCTAGGTTCCTTGGACTTCAATTAACTCAGCTGCCATAGCCATAGTGGGAAAGACTGAGATTTTAGATTATCTTATTCTGGGCACCCCTCATCCCAAGTCTGGGAATAGACACCACACGAGAAACTACAACTCCCATTGGGAAGCTGCATGTGTAACACATTACCACAACAGAGTTATATTTTGGTTCACCTGCACCACTGCCTCCTGAGTCATTACTGCGTTTACCATCAGGGCCCTTCCGAACACCACCACATGGCTCAGGGTAAGAGAGGACCTCTGTCTAACTGGCAATGCCACGGGGGGAAAAAACTACCACCACAATCAGAAACCCCGCAGCCCCCCTCGTCATTGTCCTGTCTGGAAAGTGGGCTGGAGGAGTTGGTCGAGTGTCTTTGGCCTACCTCCACAGCACCACCACAACTACTACTCCCATCCTCCTGTTATCTCCATTGGGTTGCAGCAATGTGAATAGCCCTCATTCACTGACATTGAATTCAATGCTGACATGTGATGTCCGTTAAAAGTGGACATTATACAGCTTTTATTCATGTGAATGTAGACTTAGGCTGCATGTATATGTTTTTTACTACATTTTTTTTTTTTTTTATAAACGACACTGCTTTATAAACGACATACTTTGTACTAGAGCAATTTCTACTAAATCTCTGATCATAAGTACAGTGGGTACGGAAAGTATTCAGATCCCTTAACATTTTTCACTCTTTGTTTCTTTGCAGCCATTTGCTAAATGCAAAAAAATTCATTTTATTTCTCATTAATGTACACTCAGCACCCCATCTTGACAGAAAAAAAAAACAGAAATGTAGATATTTTTGCAAATTTATTAAAAAAGAAAAACTGAAATATCACATGGTCATAAGTATTCAGACCCTTTGTTGTGACACTCATATGTAACTCACTTGCTGTCCATTTCCTTCTGATCCTCCTTGAGATGGTTCTACTCCTTCATTGGAGTCCAGCTGTGTTTAATTAAACTGATTGGACTTGATTAGGAAAGGCACACACCTGTCTATATAAGACCTCACAGCTCACAGTGCATGTCAGAGCAAATAAGAATCATGAGGTCAAAGGAACTGCCCAAGGAGCTCAGAGACAGAACTGTGGCAAGGCACAGATCTGGCCAAGGTTACAAAAGAATTTCTGCAGCACTCAAGGTTCCTAAGAGCACAGTGGCCTCCATAATCCTTAAATGGAAGAAGTTTGGGACAACCAGAACTCTTCCTAGACTTAGCCGTCCAGCCAAACTGAGCAATCGTGGGAGAAGAGCCTTGGTGAGAGAGGTAAAGAAGAACCCAAAGATCACTGTGGCTGAGCTCCAGAGATGCAGTAGGGAGATGGGAGAAAGTTCCACAAAGTCAACTATCACTGCAGCCCTCCACCAGTCGGAGCTTTATGGCAGAGTGGCCTGAAGGAAGCCTCTCCTCAGTGCAAGACATATGAAAGCCCGCATAGAGTTTGCCAAAAAAAACACATGAAGGACTCCCAGACTATGAGAAATAAGATTCTCTGGTCTGATGAGACGAAGATTGAACTTTTTGGCGTTAATTCTAAGTGGTATGTGAGGAGAAAACCAGGCACTGCTCATCACCTGCCCAATACAATCCCAACAGTGAAACATGGTGGTGGCAGCATCATGCTATGGGGGTGTTTTTCAGCTGCAGGGACAGGACGACTGTTTGCAATTGAAGGAAAGATGAATGCGGCCAAGTACAGAGATATCCTGGAAGAAAATCTCTTCCAGAATGCTCTGGACCTCAGACTGGGCCGAAGGTTCACCTTCCAACAAGACAATGATCCTAAGCACACAGCTAAAATAACAAAGGAGTGGCTTCGGAACAACTCTGTGACCATTCTTGACTGGCCCAGCCAGAGCCCTGACCTCAACCCAATTGAGCATCTCTGGAGAGACCTGAAAATGGCTGTCCACCAACGTTCACCATCCAACCTGATGGAACTGGAGAGGATCTGCAAGGAAGAATGGCAGAGGATCCCCAAATCCAGATGTGAAAAACTTGTTGTATCATTCCCAAGAAGACTCATGGCTGTACTAGCTCAAAAGGGTGCTTCTACTCAATACTGAGCAAGGGGTCTGAATACTTATGACCATGTGATATTTCAGTTTTTCTTTTTTAATAAATTTACAAAAATATCTACATTTCTGTTTTTTTTCTGTCAAGATGGGATGCTGAGTGTACATTAATGAGAAATAAAATGAACTTTTTTGCTTTTAGCAAATGGCTGCAGTGAAACAACTGAAAAATTTAAAGGGGTCTGAATACTTTCCATACCCACTGTATATTGATGAATACACAATTTGTAATTGAGAGGTTATTTATGTGGATTATTGTATAAACACTCAGGCTGTGGAAGCGCAGAGAATAAAAATGCTGAATTTTACAGTACCAGCAAAGTGTATGACATTTCATTTTTTTTAAAAAGCTGCATAAAAGCTGCGATTTAAAAAAACAAAACAAAAAAAAAACATACATTTTTGAAAATGGCAGCATGTTAATTTTAGCTGTGGAGTGATGAGCATTTCCCTTTTAGATTTAATAGGGGAAGTAACAAGACAGAGGGAAACATAACAAAACTCTGCAGTGGATTTTTTCTTTCTGCAGTGTTTTTAGGTGCATTTTTCTACATGGGATGTTAAAGATGTAACAGATTGAAATTCCAAATGGCTTTGCTGTCCCTGAGGTGACCTATTATTTTACTGCAGTAAATCTGTCCCACTGATGGCTGTAGCAGCTGATGTTTTACCAGGTGCTCAATGGAATAACAATTTCCTTCCCCCAGGTGTTTTAGAGAACAGCAGCATAACCCTTTACTGCTACAAATGTTAGACCATAGCAGAAACAAACTTGTAATATGGTAAGTTACAATAGTAAATTATTTAGTGACCTGCAGTAATGTATTTTCCTAAACCTTTCAGCCACTGACCAGGAGGCTCATTTCACTTAGTCTCAGTAAATCAAACAACAAACAAGTTAAATGCGAACTCTTATCTATTCTTAACTCTTAAAGGGAGTCTGTCACCAGGTCCCAGCATATTAACCGGTTACATATTAGCCCTCACAGACAGATAGGGTAGCGTCACCTAACAGAGTCAAACAATGTTTTCAGTTGTGAATTGGTGACTCAGTTGCTGAGATATTGGTGTTTTTGTCAGTAAGCAAATGAGCTCTTTGGAGAGTTGCCTAGCACTGCTCAGGAATGGCTAGAGTGGAGGACGTGTCGCTAAGCGGAAGCCAGCTTGAGTGGCATTGTAGGTGGGTGTAGGGTGGAGTGGTTTGGTGTGGTGAATACTTACCATGTTTCTCCAAAAATAAGCCCTACTCCAAAAATAAGCCCTAGTTACAGTTGGGTTTAACCACTTCCCAACATCTGCCGTGCTATTACGGCGGATGCCAGGTCCTTAAAGATGGTATCGGAGACCCGGAGCTAATGTGTGAGTGTGACCCCCCCAAAGTACCACAACTTCACCCCAGAAATAGTACCTTTTTCGTTGCAGGCCGGCTTCCACACGGCGAGATCGCGGGAGCCGACCTGTTCCATTGACAGCTGGGAGCCTTCTGAAGGTTCCCAGGCCTGTCATAGTAATATCACTATTGAGGCTGGTTGATGCAATCTCCCACTGCAATACAGGGCTCACTGTTATGCCATACGGAGGAAATGCACTGGTGCCGCACACTCTTTGTATTGTAGAGTACATGTATTTGCTGCACACACCTGAAAATTTTAGTAGTGAATAAAATATTCTTTTTATTACATATTTTCATTATCGTCACAATGCCAAACAGTGTAGTATACAATAACGTAGTATTGTAGATCAAAAGTCTTAGTGCTTCCTTTATATTTCCATTCCACTCCGGACTTTGGGTCAAAAAAGCTGCGTTTCCGCAATGGGGGGCCTCAGCCTAATAGACTTTTTCACTTTTATAATTAAGTTTGGCTAAATACCACCTGTTTGTTTTCAAAAATGGCTTGTGAGCCTGAAAAGGTTAGCTCTGCATTATGGGATGCTCTACAGTTTTAAATAGGGTAATATTGCTTTATAGGATCTCAGCTAAATTGATATAGGAGTATCTGTCAATACAGCAACTGATTTCAAGTAGTGACCAGCAGAAATGTGAATCCAACTCTGGATCTAAGAATATTAAAGGACTTGATGTCATAAACGTTCAGTACAAGATAAGGTAGACCACTTTTACATGGTCAGCAGTTTGCAGCAGTATTTGTAGACCATAATTTAATTTAAAAATCCAATTATCATAGGACCACATTGAAAGAAATACATTAAAATTGCAACACTCATTCAGCCTTTGTGGGCACAACAAGTCTAACAAATAAATCTATTATACCTCTGCTCTGCAACAACCCTTTCAACCTCTTCAAGAATCATCCATCTCAATTCCGATATCCTGTGGTCCACAACTTTAAAATGCTGGGCCAAAGTGGTCTCACCATATTTCTTTTTCCTGTCATTTTCAATCTTTTTATTTTGGGGTCTACCTTCTAACCTAGTCCTCCTATCTCCATCATCTGATCATTTCACTGCCCTGTCATAATTACTAGTTGCTTATATATGCTCACTTATGGTCTATGTCTGGCTGACATAGATTTTACTACACAGGCAGTCAATAAGTAAACAACATTCTTTGTGCCACAGGTAAACTGACCTTTATTATGTTATAATAGTATCTCTGGAGCAAATATCGTTGATTGTAATGTCAATCTGTATTCCCTTAGTCCAGACAGCAGCACAATATGGGGTATCTCTGCCCCTGTGTGTTGTTTAGGACAGGTGGAAACTTTAATTAGCACCAAAAAGGTGCCTCCTACTAGCCCTATAAGAGGGCACAAGAGACCTCCCTCCACTGTGTAAATTATAAAGTAACAGGAAACAAGCTTCTAGGGAGGGAAGCCTTGTGCTGCTGTCTGGACTAAGGGAATACAGATTGACATTACAATCAACGATTCCCCTTACGTCCGACAGCAGCACAATATGGGGAGATAGCAAGTAATTCCCCTAGGGAGGGTTTCCTCGCCTTACAACATCAAGGACTGACTGACCAAAGGCAGTTGTCTGGAAACTGCGGATGTCCAATGATAATGTTTAACAAAAGGTCAACTGAGATGACTATGATGCAGCCGCACAAGTCTGGTCCAATGGTAAGGACCGATACTCAGCCAAAGAAGTCGACAACCCAGGTCGAGTGGCCGTAGAAAGACTGGAGGGAATAACTCCTGAATAAGAAAGGAAGACTTAATTGTCTCCTTGATCCATGTGGATAGAGTAGGCTTGGAAACCTTGAGGCCTCTGTTTTTACACTGCATATCAATTAGTAGGCTTTCGGCCTTCTTAAGCGGTTGAGTGTGGAATAGGTAAATCCACAGACACCTTACCACATCTAAGGTGTTGAGCTTTTCTTCCTCCTCAGAGGTTGGAGAGGGGAAAAACACAGGTAACGAAAATAGCTGATTGCTATTATTGTATGAGGGGACCTTAGGGATAAACCCAGGCAAACCTAAGGTGCACCCTATCTGCAAAAACAAAATGTACGGTTCTCTAGAAGAGAGGGCCTGGAGTACCCCTACTCTTTGGCAGATATAATAGCCAACAAAAAAGTGGTTTGTAGGCTAAATATTTTATCCCCGTAGTCTCCAAGGGTCCAAATGGAGGACCGCACAGGCCTGTAATGACTACCGCAAGGTCCCACTGGGGATGATACTGAGGGCTTTAGCCTCATTGCCCCTTTAAGGAACCTTGCAAACAGAGGATCCTGAGACAGACGTCTGTTCAAATGAGCGGAGAGGGCCGCAATCTGCACTTTCAAAGTGGCAGGGGCAAGGCCCTTATCCAAACCGTCCTGAAGAAAATATCAGCCGTTGAAGGTTCTAGATTATTAATACCCTTCTTGGAGCACCACTCCATGAAAATCTTGGCTGTCCTCTGGTAGTTCTTATTGGTAGATTCTGCTCTTGCAGAATAAAGGGTCTTCAGGACGGCCTCTGACAGTCCTCTATCCTGCTGTAGGGACTGCTCAACCTCCAGGCTGTCAGGTTGAATCTCCAGAGATCCTGGCACTTCAGAGATCCTTGGGAAACCAGGTTCTGGATGGGGGGGAAGCCTCCAATATATCCCTCGACTCAGCTCCATGAGTTGGGAAAAACCAAGCTCTTTTTGGCCAGAATGGAATGATGGCTATCACAGAGACTTGGTCCTGTCTGATTTTCATTAATACCTTTGGTATTATTGGAATTGGAGGGAAGATGTATGCCAGCCTGGACCTCCAAGGGATGGACAGGGCATCCACTGCCAAGGGATTGTCCTCCTGGTAAAGGGAACAGAACTTCTCCACCTTGGCATTGAGTCGGGTTGCCATGAGGTCTATTTCTGGAAGACCCCTGTTCAGGGTAATCTGATGAAAGACTTCTGGATTGAGTGACCATTCTCCTGATACGGCATAACCCCGACTCAACCGATCCGCTACTATGTTCAGGGAGCCCTTGATGTGAACTGCGGATAAATGGGTTAGATTTTTCTCTGCCCATGTAAATATCAGATCTGCCTCCCTAAGGAGGGTTGGTGATCTGGTGCCTCCCTGTCTGTTCACGTACAGCACTGTGGTCATGTTGTCTGACCGGATTTTGACTGCTCTTCCCTGGGAAGAGGCAAGCAATAGAGTAAGGCACGATATACGGCTCTGAGCTCCTTCCAGTTGGACGAGGACCTTTTTTCAGGAGCGCTCCAGACTCCCTTTATGGAGTTTTCGTCCAATGGGCTCCCCATCCCAAGAGGGATGCATCTGTAGTCAACAGGGTCCAAGAAGGTTGGACCGTGGACCTTCCGTCTTTCAGGTGCAACCACCACTTGAGGGAAAAAGACGGGTCCTGGGGGAGAGTCGAATCTTCTTGCTGAATGTAAGAAGGGAGCGATCCCAAGCCTCTAGTAACTCCTTCTGGAGGGGACGTAAGTGCCACAAGGCCCATGGGACTGCCTCCACTGCGGAAGACATCAAGCCCAGGATCTTCATCAATGTTCTGATGGAGGCTATCGGCTTTTTGAAGAGGTGCCGGACTGCCGCAACCAGCTTCTCCTTCCTTGCTGGTGTCAAGGAGATTTGCAGGTGGACTCAATCTAGGAAGTAGTTTTCTCAGAGGAACTTCCTTCGAGTTGAAGGGATCGTTTTTGACTTCTCCCAATTTATAAGCCATCACAGACTCTGAAGGCTGTCTGTAGGTACTGGAGCAGAACAGACTCTGACTGGGCCTTTATCAACCAGTCGTCTAGATAAGGCACCAAGAATATCCCCTGAAGCCTGAGGGCGGCCGTTATGGGGGCCACTACCTTTGTAAAGGTGTGGGAAGCAGAGGAGATCCCGAAGGGTAGTGCTGTGAATTGAAAGTGCTTCCTGTGGCCGGAAACTACTACGGCAATCCTTAGAAAAAAACCTTCTGTGTGGAGGTAAATAGAAATATGCAAATAGGCGTCTTTTATATCCAAAGTCACAAAAAACATCGCCTTAGAGGAGAAAGGTGGTGACAGACTTTATGGTTTTCCTATGGAAGCGCTTCTTTTTGATGAAGCGGTTGAGGTACTTAAGTCTATGATCATTCTCCACTTGTCTGCCGGTTTTGGCATCAGGAAGACGGGAGAATAGACACTGGATCCTTCTTCTAGAGAAGGGACTTCCACCAGGGCTCCCTTGTGAATGTACTCTCGGATGAAGCATTCCAGGGAGGCTGTGAGTTAACACAAACCGATCCTGAGGAGGACGGAGGAACTTCATTGCATAACCTCTTTGGATTACCTACCGGACCCATGGGTCTCGAATTTTTTCCTGCCCACAGTTGAGAAAGTGGGAGACACGACCTCCGACAGGAATCTCGGCCACAGGAAAACTGCTTCTGATGTCAAAAGCTAGGCTTGACTTTTTTATCATCAGACTTCGGAATCTCCGGCCGGCGCCTCTAGAGGAATAACTAGAGCCTCTCTGGACTGCCTTCCACGACGAGGCAGATAGCCTCTACCACGGCCAGAGCCAGACCTACCTCTGAAGGCCTGGGGTAAAGGTTTACCCTTCTTGTCGGCCAAGCCCTCTAGGATCTCGTCTAGGGCACAGCCAAAGACTCTACCCGGCTCAAAGGGTAATGCGCACAAATTATACTTTGAGGGGAACACAGCTCTCCAAGGTTTTAACCATAGAGGTCTTCCTGCTGCAGTGTTCTTGGTAAGTGCCAGGGATTTGGCCGCCAACCTTAATTGATGGTGGGAGGCTTCCGTTAAATATTCAGCTGCCAGGGAAACTGAGCCTAGAAACCCTAGCAGCTCGTCTCTGGAGACTCCAGAGTCGGTCATTTTTGAGGTGGACCAGGTCAGTACATAATTTGGCTGACACTTCACAGGACGCAACCGCACAGCGGTCTTGGGCGAGGCAGCTGAATAAGCCTTCTTGAAGGTATTGTCGAAGCGCCTGCCATGGCGTCGTGCAGATTTGCTCCATCATCTGATGGTAACTTAGTGCGGCAGGACAGTTTAGCCACCGCCATATCCACCTTGGGAGTAGGACCCCATTGATCCCATTGAGCAACTGGGAATAAAGCGCTGAACCTCCTAGGAACCACAAGAGGTTTTTCAGGACATTAATTTTTGTAATGTCTGGTCCACTTGGAAGACCCTAGGCCCTCTATAGGTGGACGCGGAGGCTTCCCCCGTCAACATCACGATCCTTAGACCGGATGGACTTCAGCAGCCGGCTTAATTTTTCGAGTGGAAGCACGGCCTGCTGGGATCTTCAGTGGAATCGTCAGATGAGAGTGTCTCGTCCACTATCTGATAATCTTCATCAGAGATCCGTAAGGAAGATTGTGTCTCAATCTGCGGTCTCTTGGCAATCTGGGCGATGGAAGAACGAATCTCCTTTAAGAGACTCCTCATAAAGTCCTTTACCCAAGTAACAACCTCTTATAGAAGGTACTTCCGGCAGGGTCCGCGACACTGGTGACAGCGGGTAAAATCATAGCCGTCAGGTAAAGGGGTATTGCAATCCAAACACATTAGGTGTTTCAAGTTTAGAGGAATTTTTCCTCCTAAGCGCATCGCCATTACGTGCTGCAGAAGATGACATCTGAAACATCAAACAGCCACGTGACATTGAAACAGGGAAGATCGCCAAGCATCGCATAAAAACCCAAGGGGTACCTCTTTTTTTTTTTTTTTTTTGAATCGGTCACTTGAAGAGAGAAAAAAACCGTCAGAAAAAAACCAGCCACCGCAACCCGCAGCAGAGGAGCTAGAAACCACTCACTCAACAAATAAAGGACTGCATTCAGACCTTTTAAATGTAATCCAGCAGCGAGGGGAGGAAGCCAACAAAGAAACATTTATACAGCACCAAAACAAGTCAAACGCCATACTGGAACATAGAGGAGCATAAGCCTAAGCCAGAGGCTCAAAATACAAGCAGCAAAAATCAATTCTATATTTTGCCTTTAAATTTTAAATTTCCAAACTTACCGCACTTTTTCCGAGAAAACCGGAAGTAGGGCGCGGTGGTGCGCAAAGGCTTCCTTCCCCTGGGAACACAGAACCGGAGAAAAGTTCCGGCCGAGGAGGTTCCCCGCTTACTTCCGGGATCGCGCTGCCTGCAGATGGATGCCGGATAACGCTGTGCTGCGGTGCGAAGGCCCGAAGGACCGGAGGTTTTTTCTTTGGGACCGAGGTACCCCAAGAAGGTAAGCCAGGAGTAACTAAAACCCCTAGCAACGGGAGGTCACAAGAGACCTCCGTCCACCTGTTCCACACAGGACAGAAAAAAACACAATGGAGGGAGGTCTCTTGTGCCCTCTTATAGGGCTAGTAGGAGGCACCTTTTTGGTGCTAATTAAAGGTTCCACCTGTCCTAAACAACACACAGGGGCAGAGATACCCCATATTGTGCTGCTGTCGGACGTAAGGGGAATCAGAAATTGCATGAACTGGCTGACAACAGAGAGCAGTAGAACAAGTGATAGGCACTCAAACGTCTTCACCAACCCCAGCCACATGGACTTGTGCTGAATTTGGGGCCCAAGTTATCACCACAGAAACTGGTATAAGAAATAAATGCTCCATGAACTGAAGTCTAACCAGAACCTACAACAAACTCACAAGGCAAATCAAAACCAGGGAATGAATCAGAAGACTGAACGTATCCAAGCCAAAAGTCAGTCCTAGAGGTAACGTCAAAATAAAGCCAAAATCAGATGACAAGCGGATTTCCAGTAACAAGCCAACGGTCAATAATAAAGCACTCTAGTACAAATGATCAGGTTATGGAAGCCTCACTAAAGTATAACCAAATAGCAGGAACAGGGTTTAAATATCCCTCCTCAGCTGCTGATTGGATTAGCATAGGAGAGCTCTAAAAACTGCAGAAGCTTCACAGGTTGGCACAGTAACCTTAAAGTAACAGCATTTAATCGGAGATTCTTGATATAATCAGTATCTCAAAGCCTTAAGTATGATGTGTCATATAATGTATCCCTTTAATAATCGAGCTGCAATTTTGGCAAGAAACACAAGGAAAAATCCCCTGCCTACTAGCTGCCAAACAAGACTGGCTTTTACTTAATCTTTACTTAGGGCACTGTACCAAAAAATTTGTCAATGATTTACCCCTTCTGTAAACTTTAGGGGATCCTGAAATAAATCTCCTCTTAGGATCTTGTTTTATCATGTTCCAATATTTACAAATTTATTTTTTAATGTCCATCATGGAAACCAAAACAACTCCCTGTTCAAATTCTTTATCTGTGGCCCAAAATATATAAGGACTTTAGTCACCCCCTGGGACATCCTATTATGTCAGGGTTTGACTCAGTCCTTCAGCCCCTTGCTATTTATGTTGATGTTTTTGTCCATATGATTGTACACTGTTTTTTATTATGCTGTTTGCATGACATGAATAATTTTTCAAATTGCTTAGAGGGGACTAGCTGTGATGCACATTTATCAATACTGCCGAATTTTGTACTGTCTTTAACTACGTATCATATTTCTGAATCTGTCGTATGGACCTTCATAAATAGGGAGTGTTTCTAGAAGCTTCAAAATTCTGACTCAAATACCATCCTCCTTACCGCCCAGTGATGACGCTGAGCTGTGAGGAACGCCCCCCAGTACAGTGCTATGGACGAGCACAGTCAGGGAGGGCGTTCCTCACAGCTCAGCTAGACTGTCAGGAACGCCCTTCTGACAGTGAACGGTGAAATTTAGACCCCCGATATCTCCAGCCCCAGGGCACATAACAGGAAAGCCGACAGTGCGCTGAATTCAGCGCGCTTTCAGCTTTCTAGCAGTATGTAAAACGGCATAAACATGAGGATGTGAAAGGTCCTCACACTTGCAGGTTGTAGGGATCAAATATTTGGCGCATGAATCATCAAACACCCTACAATTCTTAGCATAACATAAGTAGACACAAATCATCTCTCACTTATTGAGACAAATATGTGGCGCAGAATGGGAATTTTTGGTGCACGAATAAATTGTCATAAATTCTTTACACCATTTTAAACTTGGTATACTTTGCACAGGAAATCTGCTCCATATTTTTTTCTTTTCTGTTTCATAAATGTGTCGTAAAGTGAGACACTTCTAAATCACATCCATTCTGGTGCACATTTTTAAAAGTGTCAGACCTGTTGTATTTTTTTTTCTTTCTGGTGCACACTGTTCATAAATATGTAGTGAATGCTGTGCACTATGAATTTTGGCGCAAATGTAGACAGAAAAGTGTCGGACTTGAATTGATAAATATGCCCCATTACATACCTCCCAACTGTCCTGGATTCTGCGGGACAGTCTCAGATAATGGGTCCTGTCCCGTGGTGTCAGTTGGCGGGAGGTATGTCCCGTTTTCAACTCATCTGCGTCTGAAGGAAGTAGGAGCCGTCCGCAGACAGTTCTTGCTTCACCACTGTGCTCCCCGTGTGCTCTGAGTCCACATAACTCACATCACGCCTGCAGCTCCCAGAACACTCCGTGACTGAGACTGCAGACAGAGCAGCAGGGGAGCGAGGAGAGTTGAGTATCAGTGTTTTTTATGTTAAACTTTGCGTGCAAATTGAGAGGGCACATTAAACTGGTGGCAAATGAAGGGGGGACATGAAACTGGGGGCAGATGGAGGGAGGGACATTAAACTGGTGGCAGATGGAGGGGGGACATTAAACTGGGGGGAATATTAAGAGGGACATTAAACTGGGGACAGCTGGAGGGGGACATTAAATAATGGGGGTCACTGGACGCAGACATTAAGCTGGGGGCAACTGGAAAGGGACATTAAACTGGGGCAACTGGAGGAGGACAATAAAACAGTGGGAGTAGCTGGAGGGGGACATGCCAGCTGCCATTAATTTATTGTCCCCCTCCAACTACCCACACTGTTTAATGTCACCCTCCAGTTGCCCCAGTTTCATATCCCCCTCTAGTTTTCACCAGTTTAAACTAGGGTACCAGGAGAGGGACTTCATACTGTGGTGCAATTTAATAATAATAATAATAATAATAATAATAATAACTTTATTTATATAGTGCCAACATATTCCGTAGCACTTTACAAATCAGAGGACACATGAACAGACAATATGAGACATTACAATTTGACAAATAAATAAACATATCAAACAATAGGAGTGAGGTCCCTGCTCGCAAGAGCTTACATGCTATAAGGAGATAGGGGGACACAAGAGGTCAGAGGGCTTGTTTGCTACAATGGTCCAGCTATCTTTTAACACAGCCAGTATCTGTGAATATACAGATACTAAGTGCAAGGAGTGCGGTGTAACTTCTAGAGGAAGGATAAAAGGTGTTATTGTTCTACACCTCCGCACACTAATAATAATAATAATAAATTTTATTTATATAGCGCCAACATATTCCACGGCACTGTACAATTTGTAGGGTTCAAGTACTGACAAAAAAGATACATTACAAAGAAATATTCGATTCACACACTGGGACTGAGGGCCCTTCTCGCAACAGCTTACAATCTATGAGGTAGAGGGGGTGACACAGGAGGTAGCAGGGGCAGCAACAGACGTAGCATTGTTTGTACAATAGTCAGACAATTCTGTAATAGAGGTTACTGTCATTACACATATATAAGCTGTATGAGCCGTCATCAGTCGTGTCCTTTAACGTGCAGATCGTGCCTGGACATATAAAGTTAGTCTGATACGGCATCATATCCTGTGAGGTAATGCAGGAGCGTGAACAGAGGAGGGTATGTTTTAGGGATTCTAACTACAGAAGGGTTTACATTAGGAGTTGTGATAGGCCTGTCTGAAAAGATATGTCTTTAGTTTACGCTTGAAGCTGTGGAAATTGGGGGTTAATCTAATAGTCCGGGATAGAGTATTCCAGAGAAGTGATGCAATTCGGGAGAAGTCTTGTATACGAGCGTGGGAGGTTCTGATAATAGAGGATGTTAGTCTTAAGTCAGTGAGTGAATTATGGAGAGCATTATGAGAGTATTATGGAGAGCCTTGTGGATGAGGGTGATAAGTTTATGTTGTATTCTGTATTGAATAGGCAGCCAATGTAGTGACCGGCACAGACCGGAGGCATCGCTATAGCGTCTAGACTGATAGAATGCCACCACATTCAGAATAGATTGTAGAGGGGAGAGTTTAGTAAGGGGAAGACCAATTAGTAAGGAGTTACAGTAGTCAACGCGAGAGTGAATAAGGGTAACAATAAGTGTTTTTAGTGTATTTGTAGTAAGGTAAGGGCGGATTCTGGAGATGTTTTTGAGGTGGAGATGACATGAGCGTGCAAGTGATTGGATATGGGGGGGTGAAGGAAAGGTCTGAGTCAAACAAAACCCCGAGGCAGCGGGCATACTGCCTAGGAGTTATGGTAAGGCCGGAGACTGCAATGGAGATATCAGGGACAGATCTATTAGATGGTGGAAACAGCAGTAGTTCAGTCTTTGTAAGATTCAGTTTCAGACAAAGTGAAGACATGATATTTGAGACAGCAGAGAGGCAGGCACTGGTGTTCTGTATTAGTGCAGGGGTGATGTCACGGGATGACATATATAATTAGGTGTCATCAGCATAAAGATGGTACCAGAAGCTAAATCTAGTGATGGTTTGTCCAATGGGGGCTGTGTAGGGTCCTAGGACCGAGCCCTCAGGAACCCCAACGGCAAGGGGAAGAGGGGAAGAAACAGAACCCTCAAATGATACACAGAAAGTGCTGTCAGAGAGATAAGAGGAGAACCAGGAGAGCACGGTGTCTGTGAGGCCGACAGAACAGAGCATAGTGAGGAGGAGTTGATGGTCAACAGTGTCAAATGCTGCTGAGAGATATAGAAGAATAAGAAGAGAGTAATCACCTTTGGATTTAGCCATCAGGAGATCATTGGAGACTTTTGTGAGGGCCGTTTCAGTAGAATGCAGAGTGCGGAAGCCAGATTGTAAGGGGTCAAGAAGAGAGTTAGCAGAAAGATAGTGGATTAAACGAGAATAGACTAAGCGTTGCAAGATTTTGGAGATGAAAGGGAGGTTAGAGACAGGTCGATAGTTAGCAGCACAGGACGGGTCAAGGGAGTATTTCTTCAGTAGTGGGGTTATGACAGCATGTTTGAAAGAGGATGGGAAAATTCCAGAAGAGAGAGAGAGGTTAAAAATTTTAGTAAGGAAAGTCGTGACGGCAGACTGGAGAAGGCGTGAGGGGAAAGGGTCACTACTACAGGTTGTAGGGCGAGAAGAAGAAAGTAGCTGAGATACTTCCTCCTCTGTAACAGGTTCAAAAGATGAACAGTCTGAAGTGTGGCTGGTGAGGGCATGTGATAAAGCCTGACCATACAGATGTCATTTTAGGGCAGTTTTGAAGCTGCTGTAGTTGGGGATTAATCGGATTGTCTTGTGTAAAGCATTCCAGAGGACCGGTGCAGCTCGAGAAAAGTCTTGGAGATGGGAATGGGATGATTGGATAACAGGGGATGCAAGTCTAAGGTCATTGGCAGAACGGAGAGGACGGTTAGGGCGGTAGACAGTGATGAAAGAGGAGATATAGGGGGGTGCAGCGCTATGGATGGATTTGTGGGTCAGTGTGATAATTTTATATTGTATTCTGTGATGTATGGGCAACCAATACAGCGACTGACACAAGGTAGATGCGTCTGTGAACCGGTTTGACAGAAAGATGAGTCTGGCGGCTGCATTCGGGACAGATTTTAGTGGGGACAGTGTAGTAAGAGGAATCCCAATTAGAAGAGAATTGCAATAGCAAAGACGAGAGAGAATCAGAGCGACAATGAGGGTTTTTGATGTTTCCACGGTGAGAAAAGGGCAAATTCTAGAGATGTTTTTAAGGTGCAGGTGGCAAGAGCGTGCAAGTGTCTGAATATGTGGGGTAAAGGTGAGATCTGAATCAAATACAACCCCCAGACAGTGCGCATGCCACCTCGGGGTAATAGTAAGGCCACAGACAGAAATGGAGATATCATGGTTAGGTCAGTTAGTAGATGGAGGGAACACAAGAAGTTCAGTTTTTGAAAGATTCAATTTCAATTGGAGGGGAACATTATAATGTGGGGGCATATAATGTTAGGGTGACTGTAGGAGCATTATACTATGTGGGGGCACAAAGAAAAATGGATGAGAATGGGTGGAGTCAACGTAGCCACACATTTTGTCCCTCTTTCCATTTTTTGAACGTTGGGAGGTATGCCATTATATTACCAGATAGTGCCAACTCAGCTGCATAGACATATATGAAAATTCCATTAGAATATTTATTTCCAGGCTGAACTCAGCTGAAAAGAGGTAAAAAGAGGTGAAAAGAGAAATCTTTGCCAAAGGGTTATACAGATGTCTGAACACTAAAATGGTGTGAAGGGAGGAGCTAATACAGTAGAGTCTGGCTACAGGGGCAGAGAAGGGACAAAACTAAAACAAAGCAAATTTGTCTTGCAGCAATAATATCTATGCGGCAGTTTAATGTCCCCCTGCAGCTGCCCCCAGTTTAATGTCACCCTCCATCTGCCCCCACAGTTTAATGTCCCCTCCATCTGCCCCCAGTTTAAACCGTGGGGGCAGATGGAGGGGGACATTAAACTGGGAGCAACTGCAGGGGGACATTAAACTGTGGGGGCAGCTGGAGCGGAACATTAAACTGGGGGCAGATGAAAGGAAACATTAAACTGGGGGCAGATGGAAGGGACATTAAACTGGTGTCTGCTGAATGGGGACTTTAAACTGGCAGCAACTGGAAGGGGGCTTTAAACTGTTGTAGCTGGAATGGGAAATTAAACTGTGGGGGTGGCTGGAGGTGGACAATAAACTGTATGGGGGAACAAAGAGAAATGGATGGGAATGGGCAGAGTCAAAGTAGAAGTGCGTGGGACTAAATTTGCTGTGCTGTGATGATTAAGGGGGCTCCCATATATGTATCTCTGTACACTTATGTATCTGGCTGACCCCTTATAACCCCATCCCCCCTGCAGACCATGTGTTCCCACTTCCCCCCCTCAGCTCAGTTACTCTGAAGCCATGTCCCTGTTGTGGGTTAATTACCATCCCTTTGTTATATTGCTCTGAGTAATTAACACTCCTTTTCAAGTACCCTACCTCTCCCCAGGAGATTTCCTGAGCCACACCAGACAGCCCGGCGCCAGTTATACATCAGAGAGATCATAGTTTTATGCCCATATCTCAGAAGGGGGGCACCTCACAGTTACGCCAATAAATTCTGTGGGTGCCCCATAGAAAGGCGCACGCGGTCAGCCCAAACATGGAGCCGTTGTGAACCCAAGGCAGGTCCAGACACCCAACTCCCTACCCAAAGGGAACTGAGGTGCCATGCTTGGTATGTATACGACAAGGGTTTCACCCCCGAGTTCTCCCCTTCCACTTACCAAACCATACGGTCGCCAGATAAGGAGCCAGAACGATTTTCGAGTTTAAGGGTTCCATGCTTGTAGGTGTAACTTCCCTCCCCCATGACATCACTCTGGGCGGGGGCAGGGAACACACAAAAGCACAGCACACAGACAGCACATGGTCTTCTGCCATTTTACCCGGTTAAGGTGCTCTGCTGCCGGTCGTCCCATAAGAAAGTGCCCTGGCAACCATTGGAAGTCAGAGATAACCTGCACAAGCTGGTGTTGGTAATATATATTCTTTTCTTTCTTTTATCCCCATTTTTATTTTTATGTACAGTGTTATGCTGTTTTCACTCGTATCTGCTTGTTAACCGCTGCATGTATTCTATGTATGTGTTGAGTGTCTAGTATCGACCCATTTAGGGGTTAATAAATATATAAAATTTAGGAGACCCGTCTCGTATTATCCTCTGTTTACCCGCCTCACTCACGGAAAGTGGGTGTGAGGCAATCGAAGTGATCGCTGGTAAGGCCAGGTGCAGTCCCTGGTAAATCTGTATCCTTCACAGTGGTGACAGCGGTGGGACCAGAAGCATAACCAAACGTCTGCAGGACTTGGCTTCTGCTGAACTCCAGGAGATGGCTGATATGGAAGGTACCATAGCCATGCAGGAGGCGGAGCAAAGTCCTGAGGTGTTAGGACAAGAGATCCTTGCCAGGCCAGAAGGTGCAGCAACTAGTCCTGTACCAGAAATCACTACGCCTGGAGGGACCAGTAGTCCCCGCCAGGTGGGAAGAATGGACTTCTGTTTACAACTGGCCTTACAGCAGCTAGGCCCCAGTGACTCTGATGCTCGCCTACAGTTGATCCTCCAATATCAACAAGCAGAGAGGGAGGCTGCTGAGCGACAAGCAGAGAGGGACGCTGCCGAGCGCCAGGCCGAGCGGGAGCATCAGTTGGAGATGGCCCGGCTGGAGAGGAGTAGCAGCTCTTCCCAGAATCAGGAGGCCCATGTGCAGAGGCCTCGCCAGGAGAGCTTCCCTGTCCTGAAGAAGGATGGCGACTTGGACTTATTTCTGCAGGGGTTTGAAAGAACCTGCTGGCAATACCGTGTGCCCCGTGCACAATGGGCCCAGTACCTGACTCCAAGCTTAAGGGGCAAGGCCCTGGGAGTCTTTACAGACCTATCACCTGAATGGGATGGGGACTATGATGCTATTAAGGAGGCCCTCATCAGACGGTACAACCTCACTCCTGAGGTGTACCGCAAAAAGTTCCGGAGTATAAAGCGGAACCCCACTGGCAGCTATGCGGATGTTGTGGGCGATTTACGGGCTGCATTCCGGCAATGGATTAAAGGACTTACTGTTACCAAGTTCGAGGAGCTTGAGGATCTGATGATAAAAGACCAGTTCCTCCATGTTTGTCCTCAGGATGTCCGCCAGTTTGTGTATGACCATGGGCCCAAGACAGCAAACCAAGCTGCGCAAATTGCTGACTCCTACGCGGACAGCAGGGTGCCCGAGACCAAGGGAGGAGCAACGCTGCAGAGACCCTCAAGCTGGAAGGAGGGGCAAGGACGGAATCTACCACAACCTCCTGTTTCCAAGTGGGTTAAGAAAACCTATTGGGGTCCCTATACTTCCCCTGTCCCTAGAACTCTGGGCGCCCCAGCAACCTACCCCCAGGCCCAAGGGGTGGTCCAGCGGTGCCACGGCTGTGGCCAACCAGGGCATTTCCAGCGGGAGTGTCCAAACCGCCCTAAGAACCCCCAAGCCACAGCAGGTGGCTCATCTGTGTACTTGGTTGGGGGGGTGGGGGCACAACCCAATGCCAACCGTCAGCAAGTCACTGTAGGGGATAAAGTGGTCATGGGATTTCGGGACACTGGGGCAGATGTTACTCTGGTGCAACCTGATTTGGTCCCCCCGGACAGTATTATCCCTGGGAAAACTTTAACCCTGAGGGGCATTGGACAGGAACGCTTCACTGTACCCATGGCTTGTGTCCATCTGGACTGGGGTGCAGGAAAAGGAATGCGGACTGTAGGACTAATGACTGATTTGCCTGCTAATGTACTGTTGGGAACTGATTTAGGACCTATGGTGTCCCAATATGGGGTGGGGGGCACCCCAATTTCCTGTGATAAACTGTCTATGACTGATGTTGATAATGTGTCTGTCATATCTGCAGAGGGGGCCCGTAACCCCCCTCTGAGATACTTCCCATGGTAGTCAATGTAAATGCTAATGAGTTGCCTTCAGCTGAGAGCAGGGAAGATGCCAATGAGCTTCTTGCAACCCAGCTCAACAAAAATGTTAGTGATGCTTTGTCCACCCCAGTGCTAGGAGTCAATGAGACCTGGTCTGTAGACACACCCACATCTGCGGGGGCGTCTCCCTCCCAGCTTGTTAATCTGTCTACCACAGATCTCATTGAGGCCCGGTGTGAATTAACAATTGCTAATGAATGTACTGTCAATGCAATTGCCAATGCTTGTTGTGAAAGTGTACAGGGTAGCTCTTCTGAGGCACCGGGAGCAACTTCTGCTATTTCGCCTAGTGCCTCCGAACAGAACCCAGCAGCTGGCCAGGTGCCAGGTGGTCGGGTAGGCCATGGGGATCTCACGGCCGATCCAGGTGAGGGGCAGACGGCTGGTATAGCGGTGATAACCCGCAGCCAGAGTGCTAAGAAGGTGGAGGGCGTTCCGACCCTTGAGCCATCCCCTATATCACCCGGAGTCGGTACTGAGACCACCGTGACTAATCCTCCTAACCCTGGCGCCGGAAGGGTCCAGCGGGTATGTAACATGCACTCCTCTTTTGTCTCACTCCAGCCAAGAGTTCCAGGACGCTGTCCAGGCCGACACCAGCCTGGCCGCATTGAAGGAACGTGCCACTCAACCTCCCTCAGAGTCTGATAAGGACAGGATATACTGGGACCAAGGGAGGTTGTACCGGGAAATGATCCCCACAACGGGGGAGGAAAGTCTGCTTGGGGAGAAACAGTTAGTGGTACTTCAACCCTACCGGGTGGAGTTGTTGCGGGTCGCTCATGATATTCCCCTAGCAGGTCACCTGGGGATCACTAAAACCACGGCCCGCCTCAACCACTTATTCTACTGGCCTAAGATGGGGAGGGACGTAGCTAGGTACTGCCGTTCATGTGACACATGTCAGAGGGTGGGCAAGGCGGGGCAAAGCACAAAGGCGCCGCTGATACCTATGCCCATCATAGTCGAACCCTTCCAGCGGGTAGCTGTGGACCTTATTGGACCCCTGTCCATTCCCAGTCGCTCCGGGAAACGTTTCATATTAACGGTAGTAGACTATGCTACTAGGTACCCAGAAGCTGTCGCCCTGTCCTCAACCCGGGATGATGTAGTGGCCAAGGCCCTGGTAGGTATCTTTTCCCGTGTTGGGTTTCCCAGAGAGATGTTCACCGACCAAGGTACCCAGTTCATGTCTGCCTTGATGCAAGGCCTGTGTAAGGTAACAGAGGTGCAACATCTTGTGTCCAGCCCGTATCACCCACAGACCAATGGCCTGTGTGCACGGTTCAATGGCACCCTGAAGCAGATGCTTCGGATGTTAGTCGAGTCCCACGGGAGCGACTTGGAGCCTTATCTCCCGCACCTGCTGTTTGCTTACCAGGAAGTGCCTCAGGCCTCGACGGGGTTCTCCCCCTTTGAGCTCTTGTATGGGAGACGTGTGCGAGGGCCCCTAGCTCTCGTGAAAGAATCCTGGGAAGGAGACACAGCCATCCAAGGTGTGCCAATAGTTGAGTATGTCCTGCGATTCCGTGACCAAATGCAGACTATGGCGCAGCTGGTGCATGACAACATGGTCCAGGCTCAGACTGACCAGAAACGCTGGTATGATCAGAATGCCCGCGAGAGAACATACCAGCCGGGGCAGAAGGTATGGGTCCTAGTCCCTGAGCCCCAGGACAAGCTTCAGGCCAAATGGGCTGGTCCGTACGTCGTGCACCAGCAGCTCAGCAGCGTCAGCTACCTGGTCACAGTCGATCCAGGCCGGAACCGGCATAAGGCCTTCCATGTCAACATGATGAAGGATCATCACGACAGGGAAGCCAATGCCTTCCCAGTTTGCAGTCTGTTAGAGGAGGGGGAGGAGGAAAATCTGGTTGACCTGCTCACTCATTTTGGGGAAAGGGGGTCCCCCAAAGATGCCCAGGTGGACCCCCAGCTGACTGAGACCCAGAGGTCCCAACTGACCAAGGTTCTATGCACCCCACCCGGTCTGTTCTCCGGAAAACCCGGGAGAACCGACCGGGCCCTCCACCACGTGGACACCGGAAATCATGCCCCTATCCAGCGTCCGCCATATCGCGTCTCCTCGGAGGTACGGACCCAGATGCGCAAGGAGATCGGCGAGATGCTGGAACTGGGGGTGATTCAACCCTCTCACAGTGCATGGGCGTCGCCCGTAGTCCTTGTGCCCAAGAAGGACCGGACTACCCGGTTCTGTGTGGACTACAGGGAGCTCAATGCAGTTACAGTCGATGACGCGTACCCCATGCCGCGCATTGACGACTTACTGGACACATTAGGTAAGGCCCAGTATCTGTCCATCATGGACTTGAGCCGGGGATACTGGCAGATCCCCCTGTCCCCACAGGCACAGGAGCGGTCAGCCTTTATCACCGCTTTCGGACTGTACGAGTCCACTGTCATACCCTTCGGCATGAAAAATGCCCCTGCCACCTTCCAGAGGATGGTCAACTCCCTGCTGTCGGGATGTGAAGGGTTTGCAGCTGCGTACCTGGACGACATCGCCGTCTTCAGCTCCACCTGGGAGGAACACCTGCAGCACCTGTCGCAGGTGCTGGGGCAGATCCACCATGCGGGCTTGACCATCAAACCGGAAAAGTGTCAGCTGGGCATGCGTGAGGTCCAGTACCTGGGACACTGGGTAGGTGGGGGAACCATTAGACCAGAACTGGAGAAGCTGGATGTAATCATGTCCTGGCCCACCCCCCGGACCAAGCGACAGGTGATGTCTTTCCTGGGCACAGCAGGGTACTATAGGAAGTTCGTCCCGAACTATAGTGCCCTTGCTGCTCCCCTGACAGACCTCACCAAGAAGAAGTTGCCGCAGACCGATCAATGGACGGATACCTGTGAGCACTCCTTCCAGGCCCTGAAGGCGGCCCTTGCAAGCGCCCCTGTACTTCAAGTGTACGATGAATCCCGTCCGCTTGTATTACAGACAGACGCCAGCACCTACGGTCTCGGTGCCGTGCTGAGCCAGATTGACTCAGCGGGGCAAGAGCACCCAGTGCAGTACCTCAGTAGAAAGCTTCTGCCGCGGGAGGTGGCCTACGCCACAGTGGAGAAGGAATGCCTAGCAATTGTTTGGGCCTTGCAGCATCTGCAGCCTTACTTGTATGGGCGCCACTTCACCGTGGTGACGGACCACAACCCTCTGATCTGGATAAAGCGTATCGCAGGTCAGAATGGGCGATTGTTGCGCTGGAGCCTCGTGCTCCAGCAATACAATTTCGACATTCGGCACAAGCCCGGCCGGGCCAATGGCAACGCAGATGGCCTGTCCCGGCGCGGTGAGGCTGCAGAGGCGCTCGAGGAAGAGGAGCATAGGCTCCTGCTTCCTCTAAGCACCATCTAAAGGAGGGAGGTGTGATGATTAAGGGGGCTCCCATATATGTATCTCTGTACACTTATGTATCTGGCTGACCCCTTATAACCCCATCCCCCCTGCAGACCATGTGTTCCCACTTCCCCCCCTCAGCTCAGTTACTCTGAAGCCATGTCCCTGTTGTGGGTTAATTACCATCCCTTTGTTATATTGCTCTGAGTAATTAACATTCCTTTTCAAGTACCCTACCTCTCCCCAGGAGATTTCCTGAGCCACACCAGACAGCCCGGCGCCAGTTATACATCAGAGAGATCATAGTTTTATGCCCATATCTCAGAAGGGGGGCACCTCACAGTTACGCCAATAAATTCTGTGGGTGCCCCATAGAAAGGCGCACGCGGTCAGCCCAAACATGGAGCCGTTGTGAGCCCAAGGCAGGTCCAGACACCCAACTCCCTACCCAAAGGGAACTGAGGTGCCATGCTTGGTATGTATACGACAAGGGTTTCACCCCGAGTTCTCCCCTTCCACTTACCAAACCATACGGTCGCCAGATAAGGAGCCAGAACGATTTTCGAGTTTACCCGCCTCACTCACGGAAAGTGGGTGTGAGGCAATCAAAGTGATCGCAGGTAAGGCCAGGTGCGGTCCCTGGTAAATATGGATCCTTCACATGTGCCCTCTTTCTTTCCTTGGAAAGTTGGGAGGTATGACAAGAGGTTGGATGTCAGCACTGATGCATTATGAGATGAGTATTATACACTGATGTACTGTCATTTTTAATTCAAGGCACAGTATGAGTGTGAAGGGAAACAGTGAAGCATTGTTTTTGTAACTGGGGACACAGGATGGCAGTTATATTAATCAAGGACACAGCGTGAGACATAGATTTATTCAGGGGGCATAGTGGGACCATTGTTTTTAGAATCAAGGCATTAGGGGCATTATCTTAGTCAGAGGGCACAGTCGGGGTCATTTTGCTAAATCAGGAGCAAAATGTGGGTATTTTTATTTAGTTGGCACAGTGAAAGCATTTTTAAAATCAATGACACACTGCAGATATATATATTTTTTAATAAGGGGTACATAAGGGGCATTTTGTTAATAAGGGTTACAGTGTAGTAACTTTTTAAAATTGGGGCATAGTTTGTTTTTTTATTCAGGAGGACAGTATGTGGAGCAGTTATATTCAGGGGGCACAATGTGTGGACCATAGTTTTTTTCAGGAACACAACATGGGGATTGACAGCAAAAGTGAGTAGCCATGGGCATGTGCATTATGAACGGAAGAATAAGGTTACCTTATTTTTTGGATGATCAGACCGGTCTAACTATAAGATGTACACCAGGTTTAAAAAATAAAAAAAATGGCTGTAATGGCAACAGATCATTGGCCCTTGCAATATGGTGCTAGCGATCCTCCCTAAAATTGCGGCACCTATGCGACTCTGGGAAAATGGTGACTCACTGAGACACCCAGGGCCTTAATGCAAGATATCAGTCCTGTGGTATCCAGTGGATCAAACCTTTGGAAAATTAGGGTCAAATCTGATTGGACCCAAACCGCTTCACTCATGTCTAATGTGCATGTGTTAGGTGCAGCAGGTGTATGCATGGTGAGTATGAGCAAGTACCTAGAGTGTGTGAAAGTATGCAGCAAGTGACTAGGATGTCTATGCAGATGTGTAGAATATATATGCAGTGTGTGTTAGAGGGTTTTTAACTAGACACTACTGTACAAATCTAGTCAATAGTGTGTCCAGCGCCCATTAGCATTTCAAAGGTCCTTAGTGCAGTATGTGGCCACCATAAACCAGGTAGATGAAATGGCTGAGTAAGTATGTCTTCCTTAACACACTAGAGGGTATTTTAGGTGGTCTTAGAATGGAGACTAGGGGAGTGGGCAGATTCTACCTATAGCTATAATATAAATATGTGAAGCTCTTGGGCTCTCTCTCTTTCCTGCCACCACCCTGGACTAGGCTGACTGATCTCAGGAACAGTTTAAATGTGTATTTTCTGTGTATATAAATATAAGTGTATATTACTCAGAACCAGGAGACTGTAATGTTGGGATATATTGTATATACATACACATTATAGGCCACATTTGATGGGTTGCCAGGAGGGAGCAGGAAAGAAGACTGTGTGTGAGTGTGTCCTCTATGTAATCTATGTTGTATATGGATGTAATATATAATCTGATACATCTATGTTATTAGTAATGTATTTTTAAATATAAAGTATCAGTGAGGATTGTATGTTACAAAAAAGATAAAAATTGTAAAATACACAGTTCACTCACGTGTCTGTACAAATGTAAAACACATAATTATAACTCTATAAATGACTCTGCTGGAATGTCTACTAATAGTTGTATGAACATCGGACCAAGGACATCAGTCCCATTTTTTCTTCGGCAGACTGAAACACGTGACTATAACTGACCAACAGACTTCTATATGTCAGCTTATCACCAAATGAAGTAAGTATAGATATCTTGAATGCAGAACATGTATACCATGTTCTCAGAATGACTTGGTTCCATTAAAAGAATCTAACTGCATTTACAGCATCTTATGTGACCACAAAAATTGGGAGAATGCTTAAACCATTGGAAAACGAAAATAATGACCAAAAACAACTATATTTCAAAATACTAAACCTCCATCTATTGTTCTAATGTCACAATAAAATAAAAATTTGATAGTCTACTGGCAACTGTTAAATGACTAATGATGTTTTTGATCCTATATATAACATCAATAAAAATATGACAACTCAGATTTAAGATTAATACCCTTTGGATAACATGTAGCTAGCTTAAAAATCCAATATCCAATATTAGAAGAGATCTAAGTAATTTGTGCCTCCAGTTTCCCTCCCTGTTGTGGTCTCAGTACTTCAATGGCTGTGAAACGAAAAGATGACAAATTATCCAGATGGCATCTAAAAAAATGTTTAGCAGCCCTTGAAGATTTTGAAGGGTTATCACTCACTCGATGTGTTATGAAATTCGTATTTATAAGGACGGATGGTGCAACCTACATAATGTAAGTTGCAAGAATCGGATGAGATCTTATATACTACATATTTTGCAGTTGATTAAATTTTTTATTTCGTAGGTTTTAGTGCCATCTGTGCTAGTAAAATCTGCAGTTCTAATAGGATATTTTCAGACCTGACATCTGGGGGCTCCACATTTAAAGAAACCCCTAGTGTCAATCCAGGTGGAATATTTATCAGGGCACCTATCTTGATATAAACTAGGAGACAGAAACGAACCCAATTATTTTCCACGTCTGGCAATGAATTGGCACCCTTGATTAAAAAACAGATGCCAGGGTGTCGTCCTGATATAATTGTGGCAAGTTCTTTCACACAATTTTGACAATATCATTATACTCTCTACTATAAGGGGTAGAAAAACGTATTCTTTTAGAATTGTCTTTGTTTTTGTTTTTAGAGTCATGTAAAAGGGTAAATCTGCATTGTAAAAGGGTAAACAGCATTGTTCCTTAAATGTAAGATCTTTAAACTCATTGATGATATTATTAGTGTCACGTCTGGAAGACTCTAAGTTATCTTCCTGTTCAAAAAAATGTCTTTTGACTGTCAATGTTCAGACAAACTTGTTTACATCGAGCAAGGTGTTGAATAAATTGAATTTTTAAACAGGAACAAAGTTCATGCCTTTCGCCAACAGCTGAATGGATTACTGTATTAACTCCACTGAAGACAAATTCAAGACGGTATTTATATTCTCCTTGAATTGAAGTTTTTTCCCCAATTTCTAATGGAAACTCATGTTCCTCTGAGTAGGCTATCTTGTATTTATTGTTATGTTTGATGCCTGCTCTGTGTTTCTGTTTTTTGGAATCATCTGTCCTGTTTTATTCATCTTAGATGTCTGACTACTATTCAACTGTTTCAGAGCGAATGAAGAGTCATTATTCTAATTGGAAAATCGTTCCATATCAGAAGGATCTGACACCAATTTAGACGAACAAAACAAAACTCATCTGGGAGTACGATTATATTTTTCAGATTTCCAATAACCTGTATTTCTCTTCAAAATTGGTTTAGGAGTGGAATGGATAGAGGAACTTCTCCAATTATAGGCATCTCCAGTTTCATAATCTTGTTTATCCCTCTTAAATTTACTTTTTTTAGTGACTACAATCCAATCCTCTAGGTCCTTAATTATTGTTTGTATGTTAGGAAAAAGCTCCAAATAGACCGGAGTGTTTTTGTACTGCTTTAGATCCTTCTTGATTTGTGTTATATCATCTTTAAATGTTGTTAATTTAAGTTCCTCCTGTTCTATAATTAAATTAATTAATTATGGAGTGTGGGAGGAAACCTACGCAAACACAGGAAGAGCATACAAACTCCTTGCAGGTGTTGGCAGGATTCAAACTCAGGACTCAAGCACTAAAAGACTGCAGTGCTAATCACTGAGCCACCAATCCGCATTTGAAACAATTATGTCCGCAATAGCGTCTTGTCAGACTGCTTTAACTGCTAAACTAGACCATCTTCAAACTGACATCAGCTGCCTCAGGCACAACATTGATAAAATACAAGACTGCACCACTGAGGCAGAGAGTGGACTAGGAGACATTGAAGACTTAACGTATTCTATGGCTGAGACAATCTGCACTCTCCAGCAGCAGATGAAAAAAATTACAGACCAGGCCAGGGAGGAAGATGCAGTAAATTATAATAAGTGAAACAATATCAGAATTCTGGGTCTCCCTGAAAGGACAGGAGATAACCCTTAAACCTTTGCTGAACAACTGATGCAAGACCAGTTGCCAGTGGCTCTGTTGTCCTGTTTTTTTGATTGAGAGACCGCATACCAACAAGACCATTACCCCCAGGATCATTATGAAGGTTCTGAATCTCTCGGACCGAGACGCCTTACTAGTAGCATCCAGAAAAAAATCAAGAGTTCAAATATAAAAATGCTAGACTTTATTTCTATTTGGATTTCATATCAAAAGAAGATATGACAATTTGTGCAAATGAGGTCCAGATTATGTGAATTACACATCCAGTATGCTATTCTGTACCCAAGAGGGAGAAACTACATACTTCTTCACCACCCTAGAAGATGCTTCCACCTGAATAGACCAACACAGGCATGCTAGATTGCGCTGAACCCAGCTGAATTCGCCTAAAGGAGTTGGCTCCACTGAGTTTTCTAGAATTTCCTGCTATCATGTGCCATGTTTTTAGTTCTTCTATGTTCTTCATTTTTAGTTCTTCTTCATGGTCTTATTGAGTTGTATTCTTTTTGGTTGGATAGCGCTGGAAATTCTTTATGGGTCTTCACCACCCTTGACAGCTCATTGTGAGTATTAGTTTTTACAATGACACTCCTCACGTGTAATCTTCTTGTACCTATACAAGGTTTGATATTTAACTTTTTGAGACCCTTTGCTCTAGATGTTATCATCCTACAGGAGACATATCTTCAGGGCCAAAAAATAATATCTCTCAAAAGACCATGGATTGTTCATACAAATCATTCTGTTTACTCAAATTATGCTAGTGCTGTCTCTATAGTAGTTAGCAAACGTTTCCCTTTTAGTTAACTTCAGGATAGATGGAATAGGATACACGTTATTCTTAAAGCCAATATTCTGGGATCAATTTATGTCCCGCCAGCATTATAGGGGATGCTCCCCTCTGCTACGTTTATACTGCTATGAGATTTCAGTAACTTATTGGAACAGGCTAAAGATAAACTACGCCCATCCACATATGAAATCCTACTCTGCTGCAATAGTCCATTGCACATAACCTGACAGAAGTATGAAGATGGCTTCACCCTGAATACACCACAATTCTCTTGCTCTTTAACCTCAGCTAACAATAATAATAATAATTTTTTTTTTATTTAGCGCCAACATATTCTGCCGCACTGTACAATTTGTAGGGTTCAAGTACAGACAAAAAGATACATCACAAAATAGTCAATTCATACACTGGGTATCCATGAACGATGGATGAGTACTAGTGGATAAATAAGTGGACTTCGAATCCGCGCATTGAATGGAATGCTTTTAATCTGGTTCTGACGGGGGTTCTAATAGGTGCTATATCCACACCTGGATAATCTGGAAGGGAGATTGTCTATGCAAAATGTTCGTACACTGCCAATCTGATAGAATAGAATAGGTCTTCTGGCTTGGTCTTGCGAGACAACTGCATGCTATACCTTACTGAATACACTGAAAAGAAACTATTGTTACAGAAACAAACTATATTTGCTCATGGTGATAAGAAAGGGAAAGCTTAGCATACCCGGCACGAACGGAATACCCATAGACTGTAGTGGGATTAGGTACGAAGAGGGTATTTTGGTGACAGAGCCTAAGTTGATTGTAACGTCCTTGCCTGTCCGGGCTTTGGCGCCGTCCTCCGGGCGCACGCTGCGGCGCAGGAGGCATGCCCGGTTGTAATTCTTTTCTTGTATTGTCTGAACACTGTCCTATTCCCTCACCTCCTTAATTGATTTTCCACCATGCCCTTCTCCTTCACCTTGCTCTCCCCCTGCTCCACTAAGAGTTAACTTTAGTCCTGCCTTTGTGATTGACAGCCTGTCCTCCTATCAAGTCTGGGGCGGGTTCTTTCTCCCTATTTATTGTTTGCTCACTTTTCCATTGGCGCCTGCTATTGCATTTTGCTTACTGGCTATACTCCTTGTTCCTTGTTACCTGCTCTTCTTATTTTCTGACCACTGGCTTTCCTTTGACTATTCTCTTGGATTTTGATTCTGTACTGCATTGCTCGATTGTTACCGACCCCTTGGCTAGCTGACCTCCCTTTGTTGTTTGTGCGTCCTGTCTGCGTACTGTGTTGTCACTTATTCAGAGTAGGGACCGGCTCCAAGTTGTTCCTGTCATTAGGACAGTGAGACAAGTAGGTAGGGACAGGGTCTGGGTCAACTTTAGGGCTCACTGTCTCTGCATTCCCTTCCTCTCAGGTTTTTGCAGCAGTACTGGAGAATTGCTCAACTGGCAATTCCCTTACAGTGATATTGTGACCAATTTGTGGCTTACTTGTGCAACCTCTGTTCCTTTAAGTCTACCTGCTCAGAAGAGGAAATTGACTGTTTCAATTTCTCAGTGGCATTGCCCTTCTGTCTTTCAGTAGAAGAATCAGATATAAAGAGAGCAATTGCCTCTGTGGGTCCACATATATCCCCTAGGCCTGATGGCTTTCCTGTGGTATAAGCTGTTGAGTGAGGTGTATAATCAACACCTTTCTGTCAGTCTTTCAGAATGTCTTTGACTCTACTACACAACCTCCCTCATTTTGTGACGCCATTATAGTGGTTACCTGTGAAGCTGGAAAGCCAGCACACCAATGTTCTTCCTACAGAAAGATTTCTTTGATTAACTTGGATGCTAAAATCCTGCCGATGAAACTGGGGGCTGTGATGTTATTGTTATTGTCTGTGACTTTTTGTGGTCTTTTTAGATGTCTTCTGCTTCTGGCTCTGTTGATGGAGATTTTAGGAGGAAGAAATCCTCCAAGCGTAAACATTTAGCCTGTTTAGACTGTAAGACTCCCTTGCCTGACGGCTACAAATTCACCCGTTGTCGCCAGTGTCGTGGCCCCCCTTATGAGGAGCCATCCATACGTGAGGTTGTGACATGGGTGAAAGAATACATGGAGGACTCTCTCAAAGAAATCCGGAATTCTATCTCCCAGATCGCCAAGAGACCACGTCTTGAAAAACATCCTCTCTTGCGGGTCTCGGATGAAGATTTTCAGGTTGTGGATGAAACTTTGTCCTCTGATGACTCCGCTGACGATACCAGCAGACCTCTCTTCCCACTTGAGAAAATTAATAGGCTGCTGAAGTCCATCCAGTCTAAAGACTTTGATGTTGATGGGGAAGCCTCCACGTCCACCTATAGAGGGCCCAGAGTCTTCCAAGTGGACGAGACATTAAAAAAATTAATGACTTCAGAGTGGAAATTTCCGGAGAAACCCTTTATAACTACTGGTAGGTTTAAGACCTTTTTCCCCATCGCAGAGTCTCAACTGGATCAGTGGGGTCCTCCCCCCTAAGATGGATATAGCGGTAGCCAAGCTATCTCGCCGCACTCTAGTACCATCTGAGGATGGAGAAAATTTACAGGATCCTATGGACAGACACATGGAGAGTACTCTCAAGAAGGCCTACTCAATGGCCTCTGCCCAGACCTCGGTCGCTGTTGCATCATGTGAAGTCTCAGCCAAACTACGGACTGATTTGCTCCAGCTTGAGAGGGACATCGATTCTGGTGTCTTCAGAGACGAGCTACTTTCCTTCTTAAGTTCGACTTCTTTGGCGGCAGAATTCTTAGCTGAGGCCTCCCATTATCAATTAAGGCTGGCATCAAAGTCCTTGGCGCTTTCCACGGCGGCGAGGAGACCCTTATGGTTAAAACCTTGGAGAACTGATTTTATCTCCAAGTGTAACATTTGTACCTTACCATTTGAGCCAGAAAGAGTCTTTGGCAGTAGCCTGGACAAAATTTTAGAGGGCTTGGCTGATAAAAAAAAAAGGCAAAACTCTGCCTCAGTCTTTTAGGGGTAGATTTGGCCCTGGCCGCGGCAAAGGTTATCCACCTCGACGTGGTCAGCAGTTCTGGAGGGGCTCTAGGTACTACTCTAGAGGCTCTGGATGGAGATTCCCCAAGACCGAGGATAGAAGGAAGCCCAGTTTCTGACATGAAAAGTTGTCTTCCTGTGGCCGAGATTCCTGTCGGGGGTCGTCTCTCCCTTTTCTTCAGCGCTTGGCAGGAAAAAAATTCAGGACCCTTGGGTCTTACAGTTAATTCAGCGAGGATATGCAATCGAATTTCTCTGTCCTCCCCGAGATCGGTTTGTCCTAACTCGCTGTCTTCCCGCGTCTCAGCAGGGTATTTTGGAACGCTCCATTCAAGAGTATATCCACAAAGGAGCTCTAGAAGAAGTTCCTTCTCTAGAAGAAGGTTTGGGAGTTTATTCTCCCGTTTTTCTAGTGCCAAAGCCAGCAGGCAGATGGAGGATGATTATAGATCTGAGGTATCTGAACCGTTTCATCAGAAAAAAACAGTTCCGCATGGAAACCATAAACTCAGTTTCTTCTTTTCTTCTCCAGGGCGACGTTTTTGTCACCCTAGATGTGAAGGATGCTTATTTGCACGTGCCAATTTACCCTCCGCACAGGAAGTTCCTAAGGATTGCGGTTATAGTTTCCGGCCACAGGAAGCATTATCAGTTCTCGGCCCTCCCTTTCGGGATCTCCTTGGCTCCCCACACCTTTACCAAGGTGGTGGCTCCCATAGTAGCCGCCCTCAGGTTTCAGGGACTCTTTGTGGTCCCTTATCTACACGACTGGCTAATAAAAGCCCAGTCAGTGTCTGTTCTGTTCCAGCATTTACAGATTGCCATATTCCTGCTTCAAAGCCTGGGATGGCTCATAAATTGGGAGAAGTCAGAAATCGTCCCCTCAACCAAAAGGAAGTTTCTTGGTTACTTCCTAGATTCAGACCGGCTGGAAATCTCCTTGACAACTGCAAGGAAAGAGAAATTAATTACAGCGGTTCGGCAACTTTTCAGGAGGCCAAGAGCGTCCATCAGAACTTTGATGAAGATCCTAGGTCTGATGTCATCTTCCATCATGGCGGTTCCTTGGGCCTTATGCCATCTACGTCCTCTTCAGATGGAAATCTTAGGAATTTGGGATCGCTCTCTTCCCGGTCTCAACAGGAGGATTCGACTCTCCCCCAGGACCCGTTTTTCTCTCAGATGGTGGTTGCACCTCAAGGATGGAAGGTCCACGGTCCAACCTCGTTGGACCCTGTTGACTACAGATGCATCCCTTACGGGATGGGGAGCCCATCTGGAAGGAAACTCCATAAAGGGAGTCTGGAGTGCTCCAGAAAGAAGGACGTCGTCCAACTGGAAGGAGCTCAGAGCTGTGTACCGTGCCTTACTCCATTTCTCTCCTCTTCTCAAGGGAAGAGCAGTCAAGATTCGCTTGATCAGGAGAAGGTCACTCAATCCAGAAGTGTTTCATCAGATTACCCTGAAATACGATCTCCCAGATATAGACCTCATGGCAACCCGTTTCAACGCCAAGGTGGAGACATTCTGTTCCCTGTACCAGGAGGACAATCCCTTGGCAATGGATGCCCTGTCTATCCCTCGGAGGTCCAGGCTGTCATACATTTTCCCTCCAATTCCTATGATACCGAGAGTATTGATAAAAATAAGACAGGACCAAGCCTCTGTGATAGCCATCATTCCATTCTGGTCAAAAAGAGCTTGGTTTTCCCAGCTCATGGTGATGAGTTGAGGGATATATTGGAGGCTTCCCCCCACCCAGAACCTGGTTTCCCAAGGATCACTGAAGTGCCAGGATCTTAGGAGATTCAGCCTGACAGCCTGGAGGTTGAGCAGTCCCTACGAATGTATAGAGGACTGTCAGAAGCCGTCCTGAAGACGCTTTCCTGTGCGAGAGCTGAATCCACCAAAAGGAATTACCAGAGGACAGCTAAGATTTTTTTTGGAGTGGTGCTCCAAAAGAGGTGTTGATATTTCTAATCCTTTGACTTCTGATGTTTTGGATTTTCTTCAGGATGGTTTGGACAAGGGCCTTGACCCTGCTACTTTAAAGGTACAGGTATCGGCTTTATCTGCCCACTTAAACAGACGGTTGTCCCAGGATCCCCTGGTTGCAAGATTCCTCAAAGGAGCGGTGAGACTGAAACCTGCGGTATCTTCTCCTATTCCCCAATGGGAGCTTGCGACAGTCCTTTCAGGCCTTTGTGATCCTCCTTTTGAACCTCTGGAAGCTGCGGAGCTAAAATTTTTAGCCTTTAAAACTACTTTTTTGTTAGCCATCACATCTGCTAAAAGGGTAGGAGAGCTTCAGGCGCTCTCCTCCAAAGAACCTTATATTGTATTTTTTTCGGATAGGGTCCACCTTAGGTTTTTGCCTTTATTCCTAAGGTTCCTTCACGTAATAACTATAATCAACTGATTTCTTTGCCTGTTTTCCTTCCGGATCCATCTTCAGAAGAGGAGGTAAAACTTCATACTTTGGATGTGGTAAGGTGTCTGCGAATTTACTTATCGCGGACACAATCTTTCAGGAGAGCTGAAAATCTCCTAATCAACATGTATGGTAAAGACAGAGGTCTTAAAGCTTCCAGACCCTCCTTGTCCAGATGGATTAAGGAGGCAATTAAAATTTCTTTCCTTGCTCAAGGGTTGCTTCCTCCAGTTTTTTGTACAGCCCATTTGACCAGGGCTGTGTCGACTTCTTGGGCTTCCACTAGATCAAATTTGTGCGGCTGCTTCTTGGTCATCCCAGCTGACTTTCGTTAAACACTATCGTTTGGATATCCGCAGTTCCAAGGCAACTGCCTTTGGTCAGACAGTTCTTGAGGCTGTAAGGCGAGGAAACCCTCCCTAGGGGAATTAATTGCTATATCCCCATATTGTGCTGCTGTAGGACCTAAGGGAATCGTTGATTATATTGTTAATCTGTTTTCCCTTAGTCCTAACAGCAGCACGAGGCTTTCCTCCCTAAAATCTTGTTTTCTTTTACTTTATAATTTACACAGGTGAGGGAGGTCTCTTGTGCCCTCTCATAGGGCAGGTTAGTAAGCACGTTTTTGTGCTAATTAAAAGTTCCACCTGTCCTAGACAACACACAGGGGCAGAGATACCCCATATTGTGCTGCTGTTAGGACTAAGGGAAAACAGATTAACAATATAATCAACGAATGGTTTACATTCTCTGTGAAGTAACCTAGAAAAATTGTTGTGGTATCACATGAAAGCTGAGATACCATGCTGCATATAAAAATCACATTCCTGACTCCCAAATTATTTTTTTTTCTCTTTTATTTTTTTTTTCTCTGCCTCAAGTGGTGCATATCAAGGGGTGGGTTTATATCATGTAGATTTTTATTATTTTTATGTCTCCATCTCCAGTTGTTTTATAGCTAATAATCTCAGCTTTCATGCGATACCATAACTTTTCTAGTTAGTATAAAACATTCCTTTGAAGTGACCATCACCCTTTGGCAAATGCTACTGATCTACACACTGCATTGAGTACAGGTGTACGGAACAGACTCTTCCTGACAATGCTTAGTTAGAGCATTGCTAGTGGGAATTTTACAGTCTGTTTTCTATTAAAAGGAAGTTATATAGGTTAATAAAGTATATTACAAAAATCTTCATACCCCTACATAATAGCAAAAAAGTAAACAACAAAAAATGGGACTTACACTTTGACCCCTCTACAGTTCTTGGAGGACTTGGAGCTTGAGCTAAATGCATTACAGTTCACCCCGAGTAGAACTCATTCAGAGACACTGTAACTTTAAAAGGCTCTAACTGCAGAGCTGTGGGGGTTACAAGACCAAGACAGATTTAGAGAGATCAGTGATTAAAGCTGAGGGGCATATACTGGCACTTTCAGTTTAACCAGTGTGCAGGAGAACAAGAGCTACTGACTGTGCAGCTGAAAACTATTTTATTATTCTCCTGTCCCTGTCTCTTCAGCTAACTCCTGGGAGTTTTGTTCATGATATCACCCCTGCCCATTATCAATAATAAGAATACTTGACATTTAACCCATTAGATGCTGCGTGCTGACTGCGGCGCTTAAGTCGTTTTACAGAAAAAAGTAAAAATAGACTTTTTTCCCCTTGTTATTGACAAAAATAAAAATAAAAAAACACACAATTGGTATCAAAACATCTGTATCAACCCATAAACTAAAATTAGTTTATTTACAAACTACATGATAAACGCCATAAACATTAAAATACAGATGCCAGAATTTGTTTTTTGATCATCTCACCTCTCAAAAATAAAAAGTAATAAAAACTGATCAAAAAGTCTTATGTGCTTACAAAATACAAATTCTTGTAAAGCAACATCAAAATAAAATATAAAAAAATATGAACGTGGGAATGCAGGGAGGGATAAAAGGTTACAGGTAAAATAAAAAATTAACATAAGGCATCAAAGATATTTGTCAGTAATATTTATTTGAGCCATAAATTCAAAATCTACAATAAAAAATTGACAATTTCAGGAGGAGTTTTGCAATTTTAATGTGACTATTAGGCGGTTAAAGGGCTTATCTGATTTCTTATTGATGGCCAATCCTCTGCATATCACCTGGACCAAGAAAGCCCGACTTTTGATAATGTTTGCATACTATACTTCTCACTTAGTGTCCAAATGCCATAAACTTTAATAGGACAGTGCTGCAGTACCTGCACTCGCCGCTCTAGTTTGTAAAATGAGTGAACAGCATGGCTGCCAGTATGTAAACGTTACCAAGAGCCACGCTGTCTCAATACAGGCAAGGGTGAACCTAGTTTATCTGATGGCTGAGGCGAGCTATAGAAAAGCCCCCCCCAAAAAAAAAAAAAAATTCTACCCACCACGCTATCTTTGGTTGCATGATGGAGCTCCCCTTTGACCTCTCCATTGGCAGATCTTAAAATCCCCTTATTTGGCCTCTACTTAGTATAACACCCCCTTTTTTGGCCCCCACACGATATACAACCCCTTTTTTTTTGGCCCACAACACGATACATGACCTCCTTTTTCTGGGTACATGACTCCATTTTCTGGCTCCCCACATGGCATATAACTCCTTTTTTCTGGCCCTCCACACGGTATATGACCCCCTTTTTCTGGCTCCCCCATACAGTATATGACCCCCTTTGTTTTCCCCTCACAAGATATATGACTCCCTTTTTTGACTCCCCCCCACAGTATATGACCCCTTTCTTATGATCCCTTTCTTATGGCCCCCCACAATATATGAGACCTTTTTTGCTCCCCCCCCCACTGTATCTGACCCCTTTTTATGGCCCCACACATTATTTGATCCCTTTTTAAGGCTCCCACACAGTATATGACCCCTTTTTTTTAACTCCCCCACACAGCATATGTTCCCCCCTATTTATGGCCCCACACAGTTTAAGACCCCTTTTATACCGCCCCACACAGTATATGACCCCTTTTTTAAGTCCACACGCAGTGTATGACCACCTTTTTTTTTTTTTTACACACACCGCCACCACTAAGTTTAGGAATCCCCTTTTTCCCTCCACCCCCACACAGAGAAGTGGGCAATAATTTTTACTCACTACTTCCAGGGTGCGCTGTAGCTGACGCTGAAGAACTCCGGGACGCCCCGGTGTTCTTCAGCATTGTAATGTAAGTGTAGCACCACCTAGAGGTGGCAGTGGAGGGTGGCCAGGACAGGAGCATGGACAGGTGAGTAATAAATATCAGCAGTTGCTTATTGTAGTAACAAACAACCAAAAAAAACTCCTTCGTTCGGGGGGTGGTGTCAGCAAGACAGGGAGGGGTCTATATGGCTCTCCCACTGATTAATAATGATGTACACATGTCTATTTGTTAGCAACAACCACATAGAAATGTTTCTCTAACGGCGCATATAGTACCCTGGAACAGTGATGCACACCTATCTGCTTATTAAAGACGCCAATAAAGTAATACCCGCTAAACGGCGCATGTAACTCTGTGGAGCAGTGTGCTACATGGTGCTTCCCACTAACATGGACAGCAGTAATGTCATTCACAGTGTACAATGACGTCAGCACGTCAGTCACATGACCGCCCATGAATTAAGCGGATGAGTCCATGTCAGCACCGTCACTCCCACTACAGTCATGCGCACATTATTGTAATAATACAATAAGTAGCTGTCGTGTACTCAGGGTAGGATGAAACCAGATTACTGTAATTGGACAGATGACAAGGGTGAATTGCACACTGCTGTTCATACCCAAGGGAGCCCAAAAGTCCTTAAAGCCCATATGAGGAGATCAGGATCATAAATGAAGAGTCATATTTGGGTGCCCTTTTAAAGACTTTGCATTAGGGCTTAGAAGCTTCAAATTGGATATACACTATATAAAGAAATGTATTTCATAAAATATTTTAATAATGTTTAGTATAATTTACAATGAGTGTCATATGAACAACTTAGTAGTCATATGAACAACCACTCGGTCAAACTACTTTAAAATTGACTCATACCTTATCTTTGTGAAATGACTTATTACTGCGTAAGTGGTTTCCTTGTATCTTTTTACAGGGTTTGATATTTGTAACCAGTGAAAATCACACTGGCATGTCATAAGTCCTTTAAATAGTCAGCCTGCATTTCCCTTGCATTACTCATTTTCCTAGGATAAGCAGGACATACAAATGCCCATATGCAATGTACAGATAATATAATCAGGGAATCATTGCATATGCAAGATCATTTCCTTTTTTGTAATAGTATTACAGTGTAAATGCAGTATCATCTAACCTAGAAAGTACAGCATAAAAAGTTATTTTTGTAAATTAACTGACCATAAAGACCAGTAAATTAGAATGGACCATATAGTCATTTGGGTATCTAAAAAGTGCATTGTACTTGCACTGAAATATGTTGTTATTCAGGAGTGAGCCGGAAAGTGAGGGGACTTCCAAATTCTCTGAAATTGCATTGAGTTGCCATTTACAAGCTGAATAGCATGTACAATACTTTGTAAAATAGTTTTCTGATGAGCTGGCAGGAAAGTCACAGAGAATTTACCAAAATGTAATAATAGAATGCTAAGGAATTGCCTCTTAGGCCCAGTTCACATCTGCATTCGGGTTTCCTTTGGGGAGTCCACTTGGGGACCCCCCCTGAACAGAAACATATACGCATAAAAAAAGCGGTTACCTGGGAAACCCGCGGACCCCATAGACTATAATGGGGTCCCTGTGGTTTCCGCTCGGTTTCCGCACGAAACATGTGGAGGGAAAAGACCTGCAAGCAGCACTTTCCTCTCCGCATGTTTCCGCTTGTTTTGTGCGGAAACCGAGCAGAGACCACACGGACCCCATTATAGTCTATGGGGTCCGCAGGTTTCCTTAGGTAAACCTCTTTTTTATGCGTATAGGTTTCCGTTCGGGGGGTCCCCAAGCGGACTCCCAAAATGGAAACCCGAACGCAGATGTGAACCGGGCCTTAGGCCGGGGGCCCCACGTTGCTATAAAGCAGAGTTTTACAGTAGCTGCAAAGTGGATGGGATGCTAGCTAATCCCAGCCACACATTGCAGAAAAAAATCTGCAGAGGAAAAGCTGCTTTTTCAAAAACACTTGCATTTTTGGAAAATCTCAGCATGTCAATTATACCTACGAAAATGCTGCCATTTTTTGTATGGGTATAATAGGGGCAGAAAGTCTGCAGAGGAAAACTCTGCGAAATCACTAAGACATGTTTATTTCCACAGCCTTTTTTTTTTGTTGCGCATTGCTACATGGGGCCTCAGCCTTAAAATGGTTGTCTGGTTCAGGAAACCCATTATCAAAAATACTATTAGAGAATTTAGAAGTCATAGATGGGGAACCTGTTAAGGATCCTCATCTATTAGTTAGAGTGTACAGTCATGGCCAAAAGTTTTGAGAATGATACAAATATTAATTTTTACAAAGTCTACTGCTTCAGTTTTTCTAATGGCAATTTGCATATACTCCAGAATGTTATAAAGAGTGATCAGCTTAACAGCAATTACTTGCAAAGTCAATATTTGCCTAGAAAATGAACTTTATCCCCCAAAACACATTTCAACATCATTGCAGCCCTGCCTTAAAAGGACCACCTAACATCGTTTCAGTGATTGCTCCATTAACACAGGTGTGGGTGTTGATGAGGACAGGGCTGGAGATCAATCTGTCATGATTAAGTAAGAATGACACCACTGGACACTTTAAAAGGAGGCTGGTGCTTGCCATCATTGTTTCTCTTCTGTTAACCATGGTTATCTCTAAAGAAACACGTGCAGTCATCATTGCACTGCACAAAAATGGCCTAACTGGGAAGAGTATTGCAGCTAGAAAGATTGCACCTCAGTCAACAATCTATCGTATCATCAAGAACTTCAAGGAGAGAGGTTCCATTGGTGCCAAAAAGGCTCCAGGGCGCCCAAGAAAGACCAGCAAGCGGCAGGACCGTCTCTTAAAAGTGTTTCAGCTGCGGGATCGGGCTACCAGCAGTGCAGAGCTTGCTGAGGAATGGCAGCAGGCAGGTGTGAGTGCATCTGCACACACTGTGAGGCGGAGACTCTTGGAGCAAGGCCTGGTCTCAAGGAGGGCAGCAAAGAAGCCACTTCTCTCCAGGAAAAACATCAGAGACAGACTGATATTCTGCAAAAGGTACAGGGAGTGGACTGCTGAGGACTGGGGTAAAGTCATTTTCTCTGATGAATCCCCTTTTCGATTGTTTGGAACATCTGGAAAACAGCTTATTCGGAGAAGAAGAGGTGAGCGCTACCACCAGTCTTGTCTCATGCCAACTATAAAGCATCCTGAAACCATTCATGTGTGGGGTTGCTACTCAGCCAAGGGAATCGGCTCTCTCACAGTCTTGCCTAAAAACACAGCCATGAATAAAGAATGGTACCAGAATGTCCTCCAAGAGCAACTTCTCCCAACCGTCCAAGAGCAGTTTGGCGCTCAACAATGCCTTTTCCAGCATGATGGAGAACCTTGCCATAAAGCAAAGGTGATAACTAAATGGCTCAGGGAACAAAACATAGAGATTTTGGGTCCATGGCCTGGAAACTCCCCAGATCTTAATCCCATTGAGAACTTGTGGTCAATCATCAAGAGACGGGTGGACAAACAAAAACCAACAAATTCAGACAAAATTAAAGCATTGATTCTGCAAGAATGGACTGCTATCAGTCAGGATTTGGTCCAGAAGTTGATTGAGAGCATGCCAGGGAGAATTGCAGAGGTCCTGAAGAAGAAGGGTCAACACTGCAAATATTGACTTGCTGCATTAACTCATTCTAACTGTCAATATAAGCTTCTGTTACTCATAATATGAATGCAATTATATTTCTGTATGTGATAAAAACATCTGACAAACACACATAAAAACCAGAGGGGAGCAGATCATGTGAAAATATAATATTTGTGTCATTCTCAAAACTTTTGGCCATGACTGTAGAGCAGCTACGAAGAGCTTCTTTTGTTTTGGTGAAGCCAAAATATTCAGATATTTCATATTTCAATTGGAACTTTGTTATACTTAAAGGAGTTTCCCAGGATTTTACTATTGATGATCTATCCTATCTCATCAGACTTGAATCAATCAGCTGATTGTGTAATCCGGGGGTCTCTGGCATATAGCCACCAATCCCTGGAATGGGCTGTTAATATGCCACTCAGGCAACCTGCACAACTTCTGCTTTCTTCTGTTCCCCGAAGTGCAGATTCAATGTCTGGCCTTTGTGAACCTGTCACCCAGACACTCTGCTCCCTGCAGGTTACCTGGCAAGCAGATTTCGATGGTTGTCCCACCTCCTCTGGCCTTACTACTGCCTTCTCCAAGCAGCCCACCAACAATGAACTGGCCTCTGCTACTATAAGCTATCTCTCCATCTTGTTTCAAACTGTCACATCCTGCTTAAGAACGCAGGAACCGCCCTTAAAGGGGTTGCCAGAGAATTAAATCCTTAGGCCACACCCTTAGGCCATAAAAAAGTAACCGGCAACATCATAGTCAATATAGTACGAAATAGAACATAACAGAATAGGCTGCAGGAGATGTTTGGCTAAGTGCTGGTGGTGCTGGTAGCACTGGCAACATCAGTGCCAGTACAGTATGGAGTAGAATGTGACAGAGCAGGCCACAGAAGATGATGTCTGGCTTTGCTGGAGTAGCAGTATAGTAAATAGAACCTGATACAGGGAGACAGATGCAGTGGCAGATCTATTTATTGGCAACGGTTGTAGGTGTGTGAAATCCTCTGTGTGCCTGATTCATTTTCACAAAAGTATTTTTTTTTCATACTTGTTGATAATTTGGTCCACCTAGGTGTTATAATAATACCCCCAGCAGTACTAAACTTCCACTTATCAATTACGCTTGATGTTGGACAAGGCAAAACACCCATGGAGAACTGGGCCAGCTCCTCTGCTTGTCCAAAAGTCCGTGGCATCAAGGTTATCTGCCAGAGTAAACAAATAGTCTAGGTATGACTTGACTGTACCTGGTTGTGAAGCTCATGGGGTCAGTCAGCTGCTGTGTATCTGGTGTGCAACGTTAAGAAAAAAATTTCTGGTTCATCATGTTCCCGATACTGTAATGGCTGCTGTTGGTGCTGCCAATTTTACTTATGCTACTGGCACAAGTGGTGGAGTGATGACTGAGGAGGATGACTGGGAGCAGGCAGAAGCCTCCTGGGTAGAAATTTGGCTGGCACTGTGTTACGTCCGCACCCATTTTAACTTCTGCTCCATTCGGCCGCATGCTGGGGTCCTGAGGCGGGTCTGGCTGTGATTTTTTCCTATGGATTTTTCTTGTATTGTCTGAACAATGTCCTATGCCCTCACCTATTTGATTGATTTTTCCACCACACCCATCTCCTTTACCTTCATTTCCCTCTGCTCCACTAATAGTTAATTTTAGCCTTACCTGTGTGATTGAGAGCCTATAGTCCTATCAAGTCTGGGGCGGGTTCTTCCTTCCTATTTATTGTTTGCTCACATTCACATTGTCGCTTGCTATTGCCTTGTGCATACTGGCTATTACTCCTTGCTGTTTTTTTACCAGTATTCTTATTCCTGACCTCTGGTTTACCTTTTACTATTCTCTTGGATTTTGATTCTGTACTGCATTGCTAGACTGTTACCGACCTCTTGCCTAGCTGACCTGCCTTTGTTGTAGTTTTTCCTGTTTGTGTTCTGTGTTATTTATATCAAGAAGGGATTGATGACCAGTTGCTGGCTGTCACCTAGGACAGTTCAGACAAGTAGGCAGGGCCAGTGAGGGGGTTCAGTTTACGGCTCACTGTCTTGTCGTGACCCTTCCCCCAGGGTTCACCAGCAGCTACTGGGGAATCGCACCTCTAGCAATTCCCTTACACACTGACAGTCTTCATAAAAAGTTGCGGCAAGCATGGAAATACAGCTTATCCTAATAATGTGCCGATTTTTCATTGGGTGGTAGGAAAAATTTTGCTATTTTGGCTTTATATCAAGGTTCTAAATTTATGGTCATACCTTGGGATCATGCCAGCAATATGCTTGTCACTATGTAAGCAGTGAAGCTTGCAACTTGCCATCTTTACAAGTGTGCGCATGTACTTAAAGGCCTGTCATGGTTGGTCTTGGCTAGCTTGGATGATTATCATCATCTCTACACAAGTAAGGGTCAGCCCCCTCTACAGCCAAAAAACCTTCCTCCTCAAGACTAGGAGTCCAAGGTCAACCACGACCCAGATCTAGTTCTACATTCTCCTCCAGCTCCTCTTGCACTTAAGATTGTTTATGTAGATCCCCAACAGTACCAGGGTGGTGATGTTGAGCAAGAGCTTGAAGCTGTTCTTCTTCTTCCATCCCTCATTGGATGAGTTTGTTTCCTGTAAGCTATGTATTGAAGGAATGACATCACTGATGATACAGTTGTCCCTGATGACAAATTTTGTGGCCTCCTCATAGGGTCTCATAGGGTCTCAGGACATTTGTTTCTCCCTGCTTTGCAATCACTCCTCTTCCTGCTCCCTCCTTTCCCTCCATAGAATTCTATGAACTGAATCCTGAGTTCAGTGAAGATGGATTTCCAAAAAAACTGAAACAGTTACTCTTCAAGGCATTTATAACACATTGTACTTTCAAATGTAGCACATGCACCACGCAAAGACAATGTGTTGTTTAACTCAATTTCAATTCAGCCACAATATTCATGCCATTGTCACTGGCAAGACTCCCCCATTGTAGTTGGTGGGGAGACATCAAGTGGGATAATTTCTGCTAGATAAAGTGGAGTAGCTACTCCATTGTGTGGTCCAGTGAGGAGGAACTGGAAGAGGTGAATATAGGGAACTTGGTGTTGGAATTGGGCCTACACAAATGTTGTGAGGTCTGTCCTACGCTGAGACGCAGACGTCATGGACAAAAAGAGGAGGCGTCGGCTCCATCAAGGGATCGCAGGTAGGTGCGGATAACTTCTTTTATATATATATATATATATATATATATATATATATATATATATATAGGCCGTAACCTGCTGGAGTATCCCCAGCAGGTAACGGCCTATTTATTTACCTACCCCGCGTCTTCTCGTGGCCGCCTCCGCTTCCCCTTCTGCTATGGGACGCAGAAGGGGAAGTTGATGCCGCTGTGAGCAGCCGCGGGCATCGGAAAGTGAGGCCGCGGGCCTCAAATACTACCATTATTATACTCTGGGGTCTTTTCAGACCCTAGAGTATAATAATCGGAGACCCAGGGGAGGTGAGGGAACATAAAAACAATGCCAATGCTACTTACCTCTCCTGCGATCCGATGTTACTCCAAGAAGACTTGGGCCCTCTGGTAACGTCATCAGGTCGCGTCGCCAGCCTGATCACGTGATGTGTGAGCGCAATTAAACAGGGCCGAAAGCTGCAGGGAGTGCATCGGTGTCCAGGATAGGTAAGTAACACTGGTTTTTATGTTTGTCACCTCCCCTGGGTCTCCGATCATTATATTCTGGGGTCTGAAAAGACCCCAGAGTATAATAATAGTTCATGGGTGGGCCACTATGGAGCATAATACCGTGTGCAGGGGCCAATATGGAGCATAATACCATGTGCAGTGGCCAATATGGGGCATAATACCGTGTGCAGGTGCCACTATGGAGCATAATACTGTGTGCAGGGGCCACTATGGAGTATAATACAGTGTGCAGGGGCAACTGCAAGGCATAATACAGTGTGCAGGGGTCGCTGCAGGCTGTAATACTGTGTGCAGGGGCTGCTGTGGAACATTATAGTGTGTGTAAATGGGGCGCTATAAACAGGGGCTATGGCACCTGTTTATATTATACGCTATCTGTTTATCGTGACCGTGTGATGTAATTACAGCCTTGTCACATGGATGTGTATAGGACGAGGCTGTAGTTATATTACATGGCCGCTATGAGACGAATAACACTATGTAAACAGAGAAGCGGTCATGGTGCTTACACAGGTACCATTCAAACAGATGATCAGTAGGGGTCCTGGGTTTTTGAGCCCCACTGATTAGTTTATTAATGACCTGGAAAATCTTTTAATTAGTTAACACCTGGGGCATTATTAATAAGGGGCACTATTTATACAGGGTACACACGGACATTATAAATATAAAGATGCACTTAGGAGTATTATTCATTATGGGGAGGTTATATCATATATTTTATAATTGGGGTAGCAGCAGGATGGGTGTGCAGGTGAGGACAATGTGGGTTGGATACCTGGAAAAGTGAGGAGCCAAAGATGTCTGTGTTGCAAACTTTACAGACAAGTCACAGCTGGAAGTGGTCATGGCGGTCCAAAGGGAAGAGAAGTGAAATGTGAAGAATTAGTCAGAGACGTCACCTGTAAGTCACAAAATGTTACTGCACTGTATTCATCTAAATGATAGAGGATAAATACCTGATTGATGGGGGTCTGTCTGCTGAGACCTCCACTGAGCCTGAGAATTGGGTTTTTTCCCCCCACTGGGTGGGAATGCAGCCTGACCGCAACCATTTATATAGGCATGTAGCTTGGTGGATGGACAAACCCGCGTGGCTCTAATTCACTTCAATGGGAGTGCCAAAGATAGCCGAAGTACAGTACTCAGCTATCTGCGGCGCTCCTATTATAGAGAATGGGGGCCACGTGGGCTGGTCCATCCACCAAGCAGAAGATGTGTGAAGTTACTTTCATTGTTAATACCGTGTTGTTGTTCTGATACTGAAGTAATGCAGTAAGAAGAATTCTTAAAAACTGTTTTATAACTTTGTGTATTGTGTATATTGTGCGACGATAACAGCGTGTGAAGCTAGTAGCATGGAAACGCAATATTTTTTTTTTTTTTGGGGGGGGGGGCATCTTTCTATAGTCCGCCTCAAGCAGCAAAGAGGCTAGGTTCACCACTGCCCGTGCACTGATCCTCATAGACAACTAAGTAGGTATGGAGACATCGACACACCCCCATCCGTCACAGTGATATGTTACTTATAGGACCAATCTGTCACTAATGGGAAATATCTGTCTGGAGAAACTTATAGTGTCAGTACTGCCCTCTCTCCTTCACCCTGAACCTTATAATCAGGCTGAGATGTGTAGAATATGGTGGGGATAATATAGATGAACCATCTCTGTCTTATCAAAAAATGTGAAGATTAGATCTAACGTAGACCCCCATGGACTCCTGGGGGTCCACCTGGACCACTTTGGGAATCACTGGTCTAGACCTTTCAATACTCACACCAAGAGTGAATATATAATTAGCGTCCAATCATCTCTTTTACTCAAGGTGCACCCTCGGGTGTGGTACAACAGGGCTAACAGCACCCCTCACTGTGAAGGACAGGGGTGTGTGGATGTCTCCATACCTACTAGGTCATCTATAAGGATCAGTGCATGGGTGTCTGTGGGACTGTGAGTAGGTGTTACTACCAGACTGCCCCTGCCATTATCACCATCACCCATTCTTGGGACCCAGGGTGTTTTTGCGGATTTAATGGATGGTTACATTAAATGGATGGTTACATTAAATCCATTAAATGTAGCAGACTTTAATGCTTTCCAATACATGATTTTAGCAACAATATTAAAAGTTATGTTTTATGTTATGACCATTCCCCACTGTGATTACAATTATGTGAGACTACGAATGGTTTATGCATGCTTTGTGAATTGATATTCAGTACATTGATCCAGTTGCTTCTGAAAACCATGTATTTTCCCTGCACATACTTATTGCTCCATGTGTTGATGGTGGCGTGCATCTTTTCTCTACACTGGCATATCCAAGGAGATGGCCACATTCTTTTAATGTGGCAATAAAAGATAGGGACAGCTTTTCTTAGAGAAATAATGACTGCTAGGTATCCTCCTAACAATAAGCAAAATACAGTGAATTCCACTTAACTGTACAGCAGCAACTGCACTGCCAGCAACTGGACAGATGTGAGTTAAGTTCACTAACTGCCAGATTACTGAGTGCATTGCTGGCAGTGCATAGATTAATGCATGGTTTACAACTAAACCTAAAGGCATAATCTGGGAACAATAGCCAAACCAGAATAACTCCTCCAAAAGGAAGAGGGTTCCATCCATAGTCAGATGTTTCAAGGCTTTTGCTTGAAATCAGTGCAGAGCACTGCATATTCCTTACCCATATGGCCATATTGATTCTTGAACCTCCTGATAATTCCCACCTCTAGATTTCTGCTGAGTGTCAGTATGGCTACCAGTTTTTATTAGGAACCAAAATTTTTGAAAGATTTTACAACTCACGGCCAGACCAAAGAGACATCTTCTATTTTCTCCAAACCCTCCAGTCCCTGTGGCTCTGCAAACCTGGAAACATATGAAATGTTAATTTTCATATGTAGAATCATGCCTTGGGAGGTGTAGTTCAACAAAGTGATAGAACAATTTCCACCCCCAAACCAGTGACATGACATTTCTTTGGGAAATATCATTGGGTGATACCTTTAAAATCTTTATACTCCAATACTCCCTTCACGGGAGTCTGTAACCAGTCTATATGGAGCAATAAGCACAGTCAGATAAATAGGTTTCATGTAATAAAATGCTTGTTGTTTTCTGTTTTCTGATAGGTGTCTACATTGCTGAGATATTACCTTTTGTCCTGATATGCTACTCAGCTGTTTGGTGCTGTTTGGTCACCATTGTTCTCATTGCACCTAAGAGCTACCTCCTGGATTTGACTGACAGGGACAGATGGAGTACCTGTCAGTCATAGCAAGAGGTAGGGAGGGGAAGGGATGGAGGGACTAGGTGATGGAAAGCATAACTCTTTGGTGTGATGAGCGCAAAGGTGGTTTGCACCAAACAACTCTTTAGCATATCAGGAAAAAAGCAAATATCTCACCATCAGAGACATCAGCAGGCCAGCAGAAAAAGGTATTATTTTAAGAGGACCTTTCACATCGTCATCAATGTGTGGTATTATATACTGCTAGAAAGCCAATTGTTGGCTTTCCTGGTATGCGCCCGGAGCTGGAGGTATTGGTGCTGTTAATTTCGGCACCTATATCTCCCTACTGTCAGAAGTGTGGGACTTATAGCCTAGCACATCGCTGAGCTGTGAAGAACGTCCTTCCTGTCAGTACTCTTCCATAGGCTTGAATTGTTGGGGGGGGGGGTGTAACTCACAGCCCAGCAATGATGCTAGTCAGTGGGAAGATAGCTGTGCTGATAGTAACGGCACCGATATCTCCAGCATAGGGGCGCATACCGGGAAGACTACAGTGCCCTGAATTCTAGCGGTATATATACTGTACATCTTTGAGGACACAAAAGGTCCTCTTTAACTCTGACTATCTGACTGTGCTTATAATTCTGTAGGGACTTCAATAGTGACATTCCCTTTCAGTCTAGTAACTATCTACTTAAGTTTCACAAATAATGTATACTTTGTATATATTTTTATTTTGCCATAATGACATTTCTGTACATTATGTTTTGGAAAAATTCTGTACTTGACATATTGCACAGAAACAATACTATATTTTCTTTACGAGGTTAAAAAAATTAAAGAGCAGACAAATTACTAGAATACAAAATATTTAAAAAGTCGTTAATATATGGGGCATTGGCATATCCTAATGCATCCTATTTTTCACATGAATTTGACCCTTTAAGCCCCGAATAGTAATGTTATTTTCTTTTCTAGTGGTACAACTTTGAGTGTTAATGATAGAAATCTTTTTCTCAGTCTCACAAACCACAATGACAATCATTCCTAAACAGAACATTTACCTCAGGGTGTACAAGAAAGAAAGATAAGAAAGCACTCAAAATAATAAAAAATACAAAAGGAATTTTATTGAAATACAAAAACAGTATAAAAATACAAAACAGAAACAACAGTACAAATACCTATGTCAGCTCGAGAGAGGCAGAGGCTAAGTAGTATAAATAAATATGAGGGAGATAACATACAACCATGCATAAAATATATAGCAGTATATAAATACAAGGGGTACTAATAAAAAGCAAGTGCATATATAAAACCCCTATATAAATGCCCAATGTATCAAGCTATACATGTATTTTGCAAAGCCTTCGAAGGCTTTGTGCGCCGAAACGTGCGTTGGGTTTTGTCAGCAGGCAGCAGCATTTGTGTCATGGGTATGTTTAGATCTTATACCATGTAACTTACTTTGCAAAATACATGTATAGCTTGATACATTGGGCATTTATATAGGGGTTTTATATATGCACTTGCTTTTTATTAACCATTAGTACCCCTTGTATTCATATACTGCTATATACTCTATGCATGGTTGTATGTTATCTCCCTCATATTTATTTATTTATACTACTTAGCCTCTGCCTCTCTGGGTTTTGTCAGCAGGCAGCGGCATTTGTGTCATGGGTATGTTTAGATCTTATACCATGTAACTTACTTTGCAAAATACAATCTTTCTTGGATTATTGCTATTTGATGGTAGTAAGAGCACAATTTGTAGAGGGTTTCATTATGATAGATTTGGAGATAACACTTGTTGTTGTTTATAAAATTTTCTCCAATTTTTTATCTTCATGTTATGTGCTATGAAGTTTGTTTTGTATCTCAGGGTGTACAGTTAATATGTTTATTTTTGACAGTCCACAACTTTACTTAAAAAAAAGTCTATTATCTGTTCATTAACCAGTGTCGGACTGGGATGTCTAAGGCCCACCAGTGGAATTGTTTCTAGGGGCCCACCGCCAGGACCCTTGCAGATCAGCTGTACTGAGACAGGGTGGCTAAAAGTATTAACATGTTGGGAGCCATGCTGCTCACAGCCATACAATGTTCACCACTGCACTACCTAAACCCACTGCTACACCCTGTATGGCAAGTGAACAGCGTGGCTCCTAGAATTGTTACCATTACCTGTAGCCTCACTGTCCTGGTAAAGCTGATCTGCAGAAGTCCTGGCTGTCGGACCCCTGCAGATGTAATATTGATGGCCTATCCTAAGGACAGGCCATCAATATTAGAAAGATGGATAAATCTTTTGAAGAGGTTGTCCAGGAATTGGAGCAACCCATGTGGCGGGCAGGAGGTGTAAAATAAAAAAAAAAAAAAATAAAAACACATACTCACCACTACCCGGCGCTTCGTTGTCCGCTGCCAGTGTCCATTCAGTCTCATGCTGGCACCTTCTTTCTGGGAGTCTTGCACCTCATGTGACTGGTAAGACCATTTAGGTACAGGATTTCCAGAAATGAGGCACCACCATGAGAGCGAAAAGACACAGGGGGGTGCTGGGGACAGGTGAGTATGCTTTTTTTAAAATTTTTACACCTCCCTGGCCGCCACAGTGGTTGCTCCAATTTATGGACAGCCTCTTTAAAGGAGTTGTTTGGGACAAATTTTTTTATGGTCACTTCACTGGTCCCCCCATACAGTGGTCTCTGCACTGGTCCCCCATACTGTAAGGGGAACAGTGATGGGGCCATTATATTGTGTGGGGCAGTGATGGGGGGCTAACATCCTGTGAGGGGGACTTTAAACTGTGTGGGGCATATTAAAGGGGTTGTCCAGGGTTATTTTTTTTTTTTTTTTATGGCCTATGCTCAGGATAAACCATAAATACTTGATTGCTAGGGGTCTGACACCTGGCCCCATCAGCTGTACGGAACCACTTCCGGAACCCATTCTTTACACAACACAGGGCCGGAAGCAGAAAGCTCCATCCGCTGTATAGCAGCCTGGCGCCTTCACTGCAGCTCAGCTCCTACTGACTTCAATATGTGCTGAGATGCAGTGAAGGTATCCAAGCACCTATACAGTGGACAGAGCTTTCTGCTTCCGGCTCTGTAATGTGTACAGGACGGGCACTGGAAGTGGCTACATACAGCTGATCGGTCCAGGGTTGGCCCCCCTACAGATAAGTTATTTATGGCCTATCCTGAGAATAAACCATAAAAATTATGCCTGGACAACCCCTTTAATATAACCTCCTAATGCCCCACACTTTATAGAGGTTGTCCAGCATATTTTTTTTTTGTAATTAGTCTGGGGGAGGTAAAAAAACAAAAAAACATACTCACCTGTCCCCAGTGCTCCGGTATCCTTCCAGCACAATCCGGTCTTCTTTTGCCGGCTGTCCTCACTGGCTGTGACGTCCCAGTTCCCTTCCCTCAGGCCACTGGGGATTGGCCTCAGGGGTCATGTGCAGAAGAAAACAACAGAGATGCAGGACCAAACTGCGCTGGGAGACACTGGGGACAGGAGAGTAAGTTTTTAGTGAAGTGGCTAATGTATGGGGTGGGGATAGTGAAGTGGCTAATGTATTGGGGGGGGGAATAGTGAGAGGGATGCTGTATGAACCATACAGTAGCCCCTTCACTAGTCCCCCCTATAGCAGCATTAGATCATTACTTACCTGTCTGCCCCTGTCGCCTTCCGCTCCATCTTGCTCCGGGCGCACTGATGTGACATCATGTGCGCCCGGAGCAGGAAGAAGCAGGAGGATGACAGGAGCAGACAGGTAAGGATTGGTGCTTAGGTTGTAGGCTACAGGCTCAATGAGGCCCGTGGCCTACAAGCCTGTGAGCAGTAGAGCAGGAAGCCAGTGGCGGCGGCGCCACTTCTCCCCTGGAATGGTTTATAAGTACCATGTTGCATTTCCAGAGCCCTATAGGTGCCACAACAGTGGAAAACCTTTAAGCATTAAGCTAGGGGTATAGAGAGCATTTTGACCCCATAGGTTTTTCCAAATGGTACTGCACAGCAGATGGTACAGAATGAGAATTGCAATTTTCGAATCTTATATGCCATTTCAGTGCCCGATATATTGTGTCTAGCATGTGCCACCAGATACATAGACTCCATAAATTGTAATGTGGGTTCTCCTGCATATGCAAATATACTATATGTGGCTATTGCGTGATGCCTGGCCACACAGCAGGGCTCAGAATGGAAAAGGACCACGGATTTTGCAGCAGAAAAGCATTTCAACTAAGGCATGTATGTAAGGCCCCTGAGATACCAGTACAGTTGTGAGCCCCAAACTTTACCCCTTTAGGCATACATCTAGGGGTATAGTGAGCATTTTGACTCCACAGGTTTTTCCAAATGGTACTGCACAGCAGATGGTACAGAATGAGAATTGCAGTTTTTGAATCTTATATGCCATTTCAGTGCCTGATATATTGTCTAGCATGTGCCACCAGAGACAAAGACCCCATAAATTGTAATGTAAAGACATACTGATAGGGAATGTAGATTGTGAGCCCTATATGGGACAGTGACTGTCAATGTCTGTAAAGCGCTGCGGAATATGATGGCGCTATATAAGTAAGCATAATAAATAAATAAATAAATAATGTAGGTTCTCCTGCATATGCCAATATACTACATGTGGCTATTGTGTGATGCCTGGCCACAGAGCAGGGTTCAGAAGGGAAAGAGGCAGCATGCAGCAGAGGGATAAGCTGTGCGGAGTGCATCAGGGTAAATTAAATTTCAATGATGTATGATATATGCGAAAACAATCTTTCATACAGAGCCCTGATTTGTCAGGACATGTATCACTCTGGTATACAGTGGGCACAGAAAGTATTCAGACCCCTTTAAATGTTTTACTCTTTGTTTCATTGCAGCCATTTGCTAAAAGCAAAAAAGTTCATTTTATCTTTCATTAATGTACACTCAGCACCCCATCTTGACAGAAAAAAAACAGAAATGTAGATATTTTTGCAAATTTATTAAAAAAGAAAAACTGAAATATCACATGGTCATAAGTATTCAGACACTCAGTATTAAGTAGAAGCAGCCTTTTGAGCTAGTACGGCCATGAGTCTTCTTGGGAATGATGCAACAAGTTTTTCACATCTGGATTTGGGGATCCTCTCCAGTTCCGTCAGGTTGGATGGTGAACGTTGGTGGACAGCCATTTTCAGGTCTCTCCAGAGATGCTCAATTGGGTTGAGCTCAGGGCTCTGGCTGGGCCAGTCAAGAATGGTCACAGAGTTGTTCCGAAGCAGGGTCGGACTGGCCCACCGGGGAACCGGTGAATCCCCCGGTGGGCCCCGAGCCCCGACTATTAGTCCACATTTTACCAATGTAAATGCATTGGTCAGGGGCCTGATCTGGATGGTCAGGGGCCCGATCAGGCCCCTGACCAATGCAATTACATTGACAAAATGTGGATTAGTAATGGTCAGGGGCCGGACTTTACTACCATAAAGATGGCCGCTGCCGGCGGGAGCGCAGCGGCGGGAGACTGTCCCTACCTTGTCCTGGGCCCGCCCTCCTGAAGCCTGCATCCTGTTGACAGCGCGGAGCCAATCAACGCGCGCATTGCTGCACGCATCAATGATGTCATGACGCCGGCGCGGTGGCAGGATTCACAGAGGAGCCCAGAACAACAGTGTGAAGGTAAGACAAGTACCAAAAAAAAAAAAAAAAATCCCCCCCCATTTCCCCCCAAAAATCCCCCTCCTCCCCCCCCCCTCAGAACAAAAACCCCCCAGCCCCCCCGAAGCCTGGATCTGTTGAGAGTTGTAGTCCCCCCCCCCCCAAAACGAATATTCCATTGTACAGTTGCGGGCCTGCTCTAGGGCTCCAGCATGACAATACCAAAGTTGCAGAAACCGCTGAGGATTTCTGTCCGTCACTGCAGTTTGAATATGGCGGACACCGGGGGACCTCATTGGGGTCTGCCGGTGTCTGTGTGAAACCGCCATGAAAACAGGCCCCCCCCCTTTTTGGGGGTCCCATGGCGGACCTGTATGACAGAGAGCTTGCTGCGGATTTGAACCTAGCATAAGGCTATGGCTACACTACAACTTCCGTCATGGAACCAAAGATCACCGTGTCGCCTTGGGACTCTTTCACACATTAGTGAATGGAGACGCGTTGGGACCCTCAGGTTGCAATGCATCTCCATTCACTAACATAAGTGAAGGAGTTACAAGGCGACACGGCGATCCACGTGACAGGAGTCACGGCTTATTCATCAAAAACAATGTTTTCCACCTGCCAGAGTTTTGCGCCTAATTTATAATGAGGTGCACACATAAATTAGTCGCGTCTTCCGGAGTCCGTGCACCTAAACAGAACTCCACACCAGCTCCTTGCTGATGTAGATCTCTCGGATCATTAACACTAGAAAACTGAAGTAAATGATGATAAAATGACAGGGCCAGAAAAGTGGTGAAAAACTCAAAAAGTCTTTTTTTTTTGCAAAAATTTTCACTTGCGCAAAATAATTGTTACTTTTTTAATGGCTTGTACATCACTTTTTTTTTAGCACACAAGCTGTGTTATATCAGCTCCATTTATTTATTCTGCTTACTTGTATAGCGCCATCATATTCCGCAGCACTTTACAGACATTGACAGTCATATGTAGATTGTGAGTCCTATGTGGGAAAATGACTGCCAATGTCTGTAAAGCGCTGCGGAATATGATGGCGCTATATAACTAAGAAAAATAAATAAATAGTATTTACACTGTACAAATAGGATGCATGATGTTAAAAAAAAAAAAAAGTCATGCATCCTATTTAACGTCATGCATCCTATTCATACAGTGTATATACTATGGGGCTGATTTAACACGGCTTATTTATTTATATGGCAGATATAACCTTTTTAACCAACCCCCAATACAATATAATTTTGTCAATATGTTGTTAATTTTTTTTTTTTTTTTTATGCCAGGGGAGGTGAAAAACAACAAAAAAATACCCTACTCACCTGTCTCCGATGCTGCAGTGTCCTCCCAGTGCAGTCCGATCCTGCTACTTGGCTGTCTTCTGGCTATGATGTCCCAGCTCCCTTCCGCTGAGGCCGTCACGTGACTACTTAGGTCAATCAGCGGGCTACAGAAGGGACCCTTCGCCGTGGCTGCGGATTGGCCTTAGCAGTCATGTGTGGTGGGGACATGCGCCAACAGAGCTGCAGGACTGGGAAACACACGAGCATCGGGGACAGGTGAATGTGTTTTTTTTTTTTCGTTTTTTTTTTTCACCTCTCCCACTCTAATTAAAAAATACATTTTTGCCTGGACAACCCCTTTAAAGGGATTATCCACATTCTAATATTGTTATACCACTTGCAGGGTACCAACACGCAGGACCCCCTGAAGATCAGCTGCATTGGAATAGCATGGCTCTCAGTAATGTTACCATACCAGGAGCCACGCTGCTCACTAGCCGTATAAAGTGTAGTGGTGGCTTTAGGTATTGCAGCACTGTCCCATTGAAGTCTATGAGGCAGCACTACTGTACCAAAAGCCGCAGCTGCACTTTGTACAGTGAGTGAGGATTCCAAGGCTGTGTGCTGGCTGTTGTATTAGCAGCACACGGTCCGATAGATTTTAGTGGATCTATTCGCACAACCATTGTTTTAATCGTTTGTGCGAATGATCCAAGAAAGAAATAGAACCGGCTATTTTTGGTCTTTTGACTTATGTCAATGAGGGATCCTTGAAAACAGATTTTCTTAGGGTGTACACTGTGCTGGGCACTGTCGTGTGAGTGTAGCCTAGAATATTAGAAGGTGGATAACCTTTTTAAAGGGGTTATGCCATGAAGAATAGTTATCTGTTATCCATAGGATCGAGCCCTCAGAATCGGGGTGTTTTTCTTCTAACTGAATCCAGGCTGAATGTAGCCGTGCCCAGCTGGACGGGGAGGCGACCGTGCACCTATTAACTTGAATGGAAGTGCCTGAGATAGTAAAGTACAGGACTTCGGCTATCTCAGTTACTCTCATTAAAGTAAAAGAGGGCATGGATGCTTCCTATCCAGCAGGGCACGGTTACATTCAACCTGGATTCAGTCAGACTAAATTCACTGTGGGGAGAAAAACAACCCCATTCTCAGGACCGGGAACCTGGATTCATTATGGTCTGTCCTATGGATACAGTAGTTGTAGTTCGGTGACTCTGGCCTCGTAATAATCCTGGAGCATGTAAGGGATTCAGGTGTAGGAAGTGTAGGTCAGTGGGGACCTGTGTCACCACATTTCAAGAGCCATAGTCGGGGCACTTCTCTGTCCTTAAGGCTGGGGCCCAACGTGGTGTAAACGCCGCAGTTCACCTGCGGCGTAAACGCCGTGGAAAAAAAAGCGGCGTTTTACAGTCACAGCAAAGTGGATGGGATTCTAGTAATTCCTAACCCCACTCTGCGTTAATATACGTGTTGCAGACATGCGGCGATTTCCAAAATGGTTTTGGAAATCGCAGCATGTCAATTATACCTACGGAAATGCCGGCGGTTTCCCTATAGGTATAATGGAAGTAGAAAGTTCACAGAGGAAACCTCTGTGAACTTTCTATCAAAAGCGCTGCAGGAAGAACTGCAATGCGTTGCTGTCGTGGTTTTTCCAGCAGAGCTTTTTTGCTGCAGGACGCCATGTGGGGCTTAGCTTAAAGGGATTTTCCAGGGCTTTCCTTTTTTTTTTTAATTGCTGACCTATCCTTAGAAATGTCATCAATTGGAGATCTGTTGGGGGTCTGACACCTTGTCCCCCTGTGGTTCAGCTGGTTAAAGAGGCAATGGCCCTCTCTGAGTGCTGCTTCTACTTCACAGGACATGTGACATATGTTCATTGATCACATGGCCTGATCACAGCTCAGTCCCATTCAAGTGAATGGGCTGAGCTGTGATACCAAGCACAGTCACTATGGAGCTGTGCTTGGTAAGTACTGAAGAGGCTGCAGCACACACATCATGTGAACAGGTGCTGATCCCTTTCCAATTTTTAATTGATGATTGCATAGGTCATCGATTACTCAGCCTTAGAAAACCCCTTTAACCCCTTAATGACCGGGCCATTTTTTGTTTTTGCATTTTCATTTTTCCCTCCCCACATTCCAAGAGCCATAACTTTTTCATTTTTCAATTCACAGAGTCACATGATGGCTTATTGTTTGCGAAACAAATTGTACTTTGTAATGGTACCATTCAATATGCTGTGCAATGTACTGTGAAGCTGGAAAAAAATTCTGAATGAGTTGCAATTGGAGAAAAACTGCATTTGCGCCAAATTCATATGGGTTTAATTTTTACAGCATTCACTGTGTGGTAAAAATGACATGTTACCTGTATTCTGCGGGTCAGTACGAACATGGCGATACCAAATTTATATAGTATTTGTAATGTTTGGATATCTTTTAAAAAATTAAAAACTTTGCTAAATAGAAAAAAATTTTTGCGTCGCCATATTGTGTCACCTGTAACTTTTTCATATTTACATGTATGGAGCTGGGAAAGGCGTCTTTTTATGCGGGACAACATGAAGTTTTTATTGATACCATTTGGGAAAGATCTGATGGTTTGATCACTTTTTATTAAATTTTTTATAGGAGGCAAAGTGTTGAAAAAAACGCTATTTGGCCATTTTGATTTTTTTTTCCCCGCTACGCCGTTCACCGTATGGGATAAATATTTTAATATTTTAATAGTTAGGGCCAAAAAATGGATGGGCGATGCCAAAAACTGGATGGGCGATATTTCATATGGCAGTAGGGTGGGCCCCTAGAATCAATCCCACTGGTGGGCCCTAGGCACCCCAGTCCGACCCTGTTCCGAAGCCACTCCTTTGTTATTTTAGCTGTGTGCTTAGGGTCATTGTCTTGTTGGAAGGTGAACCTTTGGCCCAGTCTGAGGTCCAGAGCACTCTGGAAGAGGTTTTCTTCCAGGATATCTCTGTACTTGGCCGCATTCATCTTTCCTTCAATTCAACCAGTCATCCTGTCCCTGCAGTTGAAAAACACCCCCATAGCATGATGCTGCCACCACCATGTTTCACTGTTGGGATTGTATTGGGCAGGTGAATAGCTGTGCCTGGTTTTCTCCACACATACCGTTTAGAATTAACGCCAAAAAGTTCAATCTTCATCTCATCAGACCAGAGAATCTTATTTCTCACAGTCTGGAAGTCCTTCATGTGTTTTTTGGCAAACTCTATGCGGGCTTTCATATGTCTTGCACTGAGGAGAGGCTTCCTTCGGACCACTCTGTCATAAAGCCCCAACTGGTGGAGGGCTGCAGTGATAGTTGACTTTGTGGAACTTTCTCCCATCTCCTTACTGAATCTCTGGAGCTCAGCCACATTGATCTTTGGGTTCTTCTTTACCTCTCTCACCAAGGCTCTTCTACCACGATTGCTCAGTTTGGCTGGACGGCCAGGTCTAGGAAGAGTTCTGGTGATCCCAAACTTCTTCCATTTAAGGATTATGGAGGCCACTGTGCTCTTAGGAACCTTGAGTGCTGCAGAAATTCTTTTGTAACCTTGGCCAGATCTGTGCCTTGCCACAATTCTGTCTCTGAGCTCCTTAGGCAGTTCCTTTGACCTCATGATTCTCATTTGCTCTGACATGCACTGTGAGCTGTGAGGTCTTATATAGACAGGTGTGTGCCTTTCCTAATCAAGTCCAATCAGTTTAATTAAACACAGCTGGACTCCAATCAATGAGTAGAACCATCTCAAGGAGGATCAGAAGGAAATGGACAGCATGTGAGTTAAATATGAGTGTCACAGCAAAGGGTCTGAATACTTATGACCATGTGATATTTCAGTTTTTCTTTTTTACTAAATTTGCAAAAATATCTACATTTCTGTTTTTTTTCTGTCAAGATGGGGTGCTGAGTGTACATTAATGAGAAATAAAATGAACTTTTTTGCTTTTAGCACATCTGACAAGTCCACCCCCCCATGTACCTATTGTAGTCCAGGATGCAGTCTGGTTTGGGGGTCTCTGTACTGATACCTCGTACTGGTACATGGGTGCTGGTGTGGCCATGTATTGTTGTCCTTGTACTTGACACACAATACATTGCTGATACATTGAGCCCTGCTCTCACCCCTTCTGAGTGTTTGCCCAAGCAGTGTCTTAGGGAGGCCCTCTGATTTTTTCTTACGGTGCCACATGCTGCTGTACTTCTGGAAGTGAGGCTGTTGAAGAGTGCTAAGCTGGTATGAAAATTATCCAGTTAAAGGTGATAACCCTGGTCCAAGAGTGGATGTGCCAAATCCGACACAATTTTGGCGGTAACTCCCAGGAAAGGGAGGCATTCTGGGGGGTCAATTCTGGTGTCCTTCCCTTCATATATCCGAAATCTGTAGGTGTACCCTAATGCACTCTCGCACAGCTTATACATCTTGATGCCATACCTGGCCCTCTTGTTTGGCAGGTATGGGTGGAATTGAAGCCTCCCTTTAAAATGTACCAATGATTCATATATAGAAATACACTTCTCAGGCATGTATGTTTGGGCAAAGCAGGCACTGAAATGGTCTATTAGGGATCTCAGTTTATTTATATATATAGTCAAAACTGGGTCCATCTCAGGGTGGGCACTGTTTATTATCTGAATAGTGTATGAATTGAAGTATGGCCTCAAAACACATCTTGGATATTGTGGTTCCTTATAATGGGGTGTAGTATAATACAGTGGGGAAAAAAGTATTTAGTCATCCACCAATTGTGCAAGTTCTCCCACTTAAAAAGAAGAGAGAAGCCTGTAATTGACATCATAGGTAGACCTCAACTATGAGAGACAAAATGAGAAAACATATCTAGAAAATCACATTTTAAGAATTTATTTGCAAATTATGGTGGAAAATAAGTATTTAGTCACCTACAAACAAGCAAGATTTCTGGCTCTCACAGACTTGTAACTTCTTCTTTAAGAGGCTCCTCTGTCCTCCACTCATTACCTGTAGTAATGGCACCTGTTTGAAATTGTTATCAGTATAAAAGACACCTGTCCACAACCTCAAACAGTCACACTCTAAACTCCACTATGGTGAAGACCAAAGATCTGTGGAAGGACACCAGAAACAAAATTGTAGACCTGCACCAGGCTGGGAAGACTGAATCTGTAATAGGCAAGCAGCTTGGTGTGAAGAAATCAACTGTGGGAGCAATAATTAGAAAATGGAAGACATACAAGACCACTGATAATCTCCCTCGATCAGGGGCTCCACGCAAGATCTCACCCCGTGGGATCAAAATGATCACAAGAACAGTGAGCAAAAATCCCAAAACCACAAGGGGGGACCTAGTGAATGACCTGCAGAAAGCTGGGACTAACGTAACAAAGGCTAAACCACAGCAGCAACACATCGCATTCCTCTGCATATTTCTGCTTCCATTATACCTATAGGGAAACCGCTGGCATTACCGTAGATGTAAATAACATGCTGCTATTTCTGCAACAGTTTTTGGAAATCGCAGCATGTCCACTGCACGTATTTTCCCGCACTGTGGGTATGGCATTTGCTAGAATCCAAACCACCATACAGTGACTCTAAAACACAACGGTCCCGGCCGCGGCCCTGGCCTTAAGGGTGTTATCACAGCAAATTGTCTGTTTTTCACCCATTAACTCCAAACGGGGATCTGGTCCTCACTGTGGGGAGTGCGACTGGCACTACCTTCTGAGGTGGTTCTGGTTTGGTAGCAGCTGAACATAATTGCAGTTCAGTGCAGAAATAGGATAAAAAACACAAAATGTGAACAAAGACTAAAATAAAGGCTAAAATGAGACAGGGATGAAGACAAAACAAACAGGTAGCAGAAGGTACATGGCCACAAGTAGCAGGGGGCACATGGCTACAGGTATAAGATGTATTGCAGAAAGCCTAGGGGCAGACTGGTAAAGTGTATTGCAAAAAGCCCAAGGCTAAAACAGGGATAAAAACAAACACAAGACAAGCATAAAAACAAGACAGGCCAAGACTCAGGCATAAAACAACTGAAAGTCATGCAGGCAAACAGAACAGGGACACAGAAGTACCCAACAGAATATACAAACACCAGAATAAAGCAGAATACATGGATGAATAATAACACATTGCTAAATTGCCTTAAATAGATACAGACTCACAGGGATAGGTGGGAGGACATTGGCAGGTGCAAAACTAATAAGAGACAGGAGCAGGAACACAGCACAGAAATAGCAATAAAGCTAGGTCTTCTAAAGAAAGGCAGTATGCTTGTTACATGAGTGCAGGCATTACATTTGTAACATGTTTACCTGTAACAACAAAATAAACATGTAGATTCCTTTATATAAATTCTATTAAATTTGGTATTCAGAGAGGATGATATTTATTCCAGTCTTCTTCCCAGATGCTCCTCCTTTGGCTTGTATAATGTACAGTGATGAGATGTAGAAATATGTTCATCCTTAGCTTAGCCCAGATTTGGGAAAGGACTCCAGTTTAAGCAATTAAATAAATATTTCAATAAAAGCTTCACTTCAAAACACAACCACTGGATGGACATGTCACTTTGTGACACAATATCACATAGTAAAATTGTTTTCAAAAGCTAATCATCTTGAGATGGTAAGAAAGAGGAAAGGCAAGAAAGAAGATGTAAGATGATAAGTCATACACCATGACACAATACACCACCCTTCTCTTTAGTTCTCATGCTTGGTCTGTATCGATTAGTTTCTCAGTTTCAGTTCTGGAATAGTACATACATACTGACTATGTTGTACATAGCATATTTTGGTGTTCATGACCTTTCCTCCATGAATACATTCATACTCTTGGGTACAAGTCTTCTGGTTTACCCAAACAAAGTAGTGGTTTTCTTCACAGTTAGATTCTAATGATCTATCGTCTTTGGAATTCAGACAAGACTTAATTTTCTGCCTTCAATGACCTTCATAGTTACAATGCATCTATAGTATCAAACATAGAAAGACTTATTAAACAATCTGTAAACTGTTCAATGGTGCAATACCTACTACATTTGGAGATTGTCCACTATCTGTTCATTTACAAACAGATGCTGCAGAGTATCTTCTGAAGCTGTTATTTTTTTTGTTTAAATCAGGTCCATAGTAGTAAATTTACTTTTGAGCCATGCTTGTTCATAAGATTTTTGTCTGTTTCCACTTACATTCCCATTGAATTCTCTCCAACTTGACTCCAACTACTCGTCTGTGGCTTAACTTCTTCATAAGCTTATAGACTTTTTTTCTTTTCCTTGCTAGCCTTTCTTGCTCTCGATGTGACCTGCTCTCTCAGTTGCCCTGGACAGCAGGAACATGGAATATATCTAACAACAAAAGGTCACTAAATGCAAATGTGACATTTTGTGGATAACATTTTTGTTGCAGCTTCACGGGTAGCAATTAATACAGAGAAGAAAGTAAAGAAAGACGTTTCTGTGCTTTAATCATTTGGCATTCGAGCTGCTTATTTGGAAGGCAGCATAGGAGCACTGTCTGGAGATTACTTGTGTATACTTCATGATCATTTCAGTAGATTGCTTAAATATGTTCTTGTCAGACATTGCCTGTGCAGATGTGTCATGTAGTGGTTGGTTCCATATCTTGGTAGACATTGAGAACAGTTCACTGAATAAAGACATCATATAAAATCATATGACTGAAAAAAGGTCACATTTACATGATGCCAGACAAAACCATTTTTCTGTGCAGGATGCAACAGGCCCATGTGATATATGATAAAGACAGCACAGGTGCAGAATGCTGATAAAGCAACCACTCACACACCTACAATCCATGAGGAGGTGGGTGCTAGCATTATAAATGTACACAGATAAAGCTTTATTATAAGGTGCCAGTCACATAATAATGTGAGTTGCACAGCACCAAAAAACAGCCAATTAGTAATGTCCATACTATTAGATTAGGTGGGCTGTCCAGCACCTCTATACATGCACCCAGTACCCTTCAAACAAACATCGGAAGGCATCCTGCAAAAAAGGTCAATAACCATGAGGTATTATTAAATATTTTGGCGAAAATCTGCAAGCTTGCAAACCAGCAACAAGTTTCCCCATGTCTTGAGTCTATATGCTAAAATCAAGAACCCTTCACTGCAGATGGACAAAGCATGTCACTTAAAAAAGGCCACATATACATGATGCCAGATGGAACCATGGTTCTGTGCAAGATGCAGGTAGGTTCATGCAATATATGATAAAAACAGCACAGGCACAGAATAACTAATCTAGCAGTATGAGCATTACTAGTAAGCCATTTTTGGCACAGTGCATCTCACATTATCATGTGACTGGCACCTTATACAAGCTTTGTCTGTTGGCATTTGAAATGCTAGCATCTACCCCACTCATGGATTGTAGGTGTGTGTTTACGTTATCAGCATTCTGCTCTTGTGCTGTTTCCATCATATTTTGCATGGGCCTGCTGCATCCTGCACAGAACCATGGTTTCATTTGGGATTAGGCAGTGTCTTGGTAGACATTGCCTGTGCAGATGTGAAATTCAGTGGTTGGTTACATGTCTTGATAGACATTGTCTGTGCAGTTGTAAAATATAGTATTTGGTTTCATATCTTGGTAGACATTGCCCATGCAGATATAGTGGTTGATTAGCTATCTTGGTAGACAGTACCCATTCAGATGGACATGTAATGGTTGGTTACATATCCTGGTAGACATTGTCCATGCAGACATGTCATGTAGTGTTTGGATACTTGTCTTGATAGTCATTGTTTGTGCAGTTGTGAAATATAGAGTTTGGTTACATATCTTGGTAGACATTACCGTGCAGATGTGACATGTAATGGTTGGTTACATATTTTGGTAGACATTGCTCGTGCAAATATGACATGTAGTGTTGGTTGCATGTCTTGGTAGACATTGCTCGTGCAGGTGTGACATGTAGTGGTTGTCTGTGCAGAAGTGAAATAATTCTATTTGTGTAGGGGAATTGGTTAAGTATGACCACAGCTTCACCCCCCCCACACCCCCATTATATTTACAAGAGGGTGGTTAAATTGGTAAGAACAGTGCACAGCAAAGTTTGCCGAATGATTGTTATAGAGATAAGTGCATATCCTTAAACACGTGGGCAGCTACAATCTCTTTTTAGTGCAGGGGCTTATTTGATTTTTCAAGGCTTCATTTAGTTAACAAATATGTTTTCATGCCTGAACAGATGGATACCAGGCCACCATAAAGTTTCATATTATGCTATTCATTTTACTTTAACCCCGATCCGTGATCGCTTAATCTGTATGATCATGTGCACAAAACCTAATAAACCATTGCTAAAGGCAACACTCTTTATGAGACATTGGAATCAGAATCCAGCTGAATATTATACTATGAAGTTTGTTTTCCTGGAAAGGAAGATGGGAAATTATTTTTACAGTTTCTTTACACATCAAAACCATATGTTGAAATAGAGTTTAAATCATAATGGGTGATGTAAAATTGAATGGAACTGCTATTGTTAAACAATGTGTACCACTCTTGATATTACTGTTTTAAAACTATTTACCAAGAAATGTGATCATATATAAAAGGAAAATGAAAATGTACTTTGTAGACATATGCAAAGTGCTGAATACTCTACTATTGTGAAGGCTTCTGTACACATTTAAATTCTATGCACTGATCCATATGTTACTACACAGACTGAGTTTTGGGACTGTGAGACATGGCCAGTTATTGCTTTAAGGACACCACCCCCATTTTTCAAATATGACATATGTCACGTTATGTTGTAATACCTATAGCATGCTTTAACTTATCTAAATGATTTTGAGACTGTCTTTTCTTGACACATCATGTTAGTTGTACTTCATTTACTTATGAGAAAGTATGAGGAACTTTGGTGAAAATTGGGAAACATTTGCGATTTTCAAAATTTGAAATGCTCCTTTCAGCTTTGAATGCCAAACCTGTGTATACTATCTTCTGCGCTTATTCTTGTTGTGGTTTATCACAACAACACAAGATGAGAATCCATCCATTTGTTTTGTTTTCAAACTCTTTTTCATTGAGCTTTAAAGAACAAGGATAACACATTGGTTCCACAAAATGCAAGAAATGACTCATGCAGCCATAAACATATGGAACCAAAGTAAAGCAATAGGTTCACCACTACAGTCCATTTATACATGCAGTTGAACAATTGTAGTGACAATCGTATATAACATTGCAAAAAAAGGAAGTGGGGGTACCAGAAAGTGGGGAGGAAAAGGGATGAAGAATGAAGGAGAAAGTGGGGGGGGTGGGGTGGAATCAAGGTAGAACTTTCAGAAAGCAGAAGAACAAGTGTGTACTAAGGTGGGAGAAATTGTAGTTCAGTTTTAATGCAATTTTAATTCTTCACAACAGACCATAAAGTATAGGAGAGGTTGTCCATATAAGAGAACAAAGTACAATGCGAGATATCATGGCATATTACAATATAATGTAATAATAAGGCAAAAATTATAATATAGTATAACAATTATATTAGGGAGTATTATTTCTGGATAAGGAATCTACATATATTTTCTAGGGAGTCCAAATTTTTAGAAATTCACTCCTGGTTCCCTGTGGACCATCTCCTCCAGGTGATAGATCTCAGATACTTTAGCCCTCCATTGGTGGATGGCGGAGGTCTCTGCTTGCTTCCAATACATAGGGATCAACAGTTTTGCTGCCATGATAAGCAGAGTCCATAGATTGTGTTTACTAGGAGTAAAGTAAATATGGGTGTGGTCTCCAGAGTAGTAGTACACTAGGGGAAGAGGGAACATTGAAGGAGCAAATCATTTCCTTAATTATAAGGTCCCAAAACGAAGATATTTTAGGGCAGTACCAACAGAACCAATCCATTTGCCCATCTTTTGGACTTTTTTTTTCTTCTACATTGTTGCAGCTTTATTAACATTGAACTGTGAAAGTAAAACATTCATTTTCACAAGTGGTTAAAGGAGAAAATGCCTCTGGCAATTTGTTTTGCAATTTCTCCCAAGTATTGAAAATACCCCATATGTGGATGAAGACTGCTGTTACAACACAGAAGGGGAAGAGCACCACTAGGCTTTTGGAGGGCATCATGACAAATTTACACAGCTCCTAAAATGCCAGAGCACAGAAATTTACCAAAAAGTTACCTTATTTTGGAAACTAAACCCCTCAAGAAACTTATCAAGGGGTAAAGTGATCATTTTGACCCCAGAAACGCTTTCCAAAAACTAATGCACAGCTGATGAAGAAAAACAAAAATAAAATTTAAATTTTTCCCGATATACAGTGCCTTGCGAAAGTATTCGGCCCCCTTGAACTTTTCAACCTTTTGCCACATTTCAGGCTTCAAACATAAAGATATAAAATTTTAATTTTTTGGTGAAGAATCAACAACAAGTGGGACACAAATGTGAAGTGGAATGAAATTTATTGGTTATTTTAAATCCAATGTTGTCCTAAATGACTGATGATGATAAATATAATCCACCTGTGTGTAATCAAGTCTCCGTATAAATGCACCTGCTCTGTGATAGTCTCAGGGTTCTGTTTAAAGCGCAGAGAGCATCATGAAGACCAAGGAACACACCAGGCATGTCCGTGATACTATTGTGGAGAAGTTTAAAGCCGGATTTGGATACAAAAAGATTTCCCAAACTTTAAACAGCACAAGGAGCACTGTGCAAGCGATCATATTGAAATGGAAGGAGTATCAGACCACTGCAAATCTACCAAGACCCGGCTGTCCCTCTAAACTTTCATCTCAAATAAGGAGAAGACTGATCAGAGATGCAGCCAAGAGTCCCATGATCACTCTGGATGAACTGCAGAGATCTACAGCTGATTTGGGAGAGTCTGTCCATAGGACAACAATCAGTCGTACACTGCACAAATCTGGCCTTTATGGAAGAGTGGCAAGAAGAAAGTCATTTCTCAAAGATATCCATAAAAAGTCTTGTTTAAAGTTTGCCACAAGCCACCTGGGAGACACACCAAACATGGAAGAAGGTGCTCTGGTCAGATGAAACCAAAATCGAACTTTTTGGCCACAATGCAAAACGATATGTTTGGTGTAAAAAGCAACACAGCTCATCACCCTGAACACACCATCCCCACTGTCAAACATGGTGGTGGCAGCATCATGGTTTGGGCCTGCTTTTCTTCAGCAAGGATAGGGAAGATGGTTAAAATTGCTGGGAAGATGGATGGAGCCAAATACAGGACCATTCTGGAAGAAAACCTGTTGGAGTCTGCAAAAGACCTGAGACTGGGACAGAGATTTATCTTCCAACAAGACAATGATCCCAAACATAAAGCAAAATCTACAATGGAATGGTTCACAAATAAATGTATCCAGGTGTTAGAATGACCAAGTCAAAGTCCAGACCTGAATCCAATCGAGAATCTGTGGAAAGAGCTGAAAACTGCTGTTCACAAATGCTCTCCATCCAACCTCACTGAGCTCGAGCTGTTTTCCAAGGAAGAATGGGCAAGAATTTCAGTCTCTCGATGTGCAAAACTGATAGAGACATACCCCAAGCGACTTGCAGCTGTAATCGCAGCAAAAGGTGGCGCTACAAAGTATTAACTTAAGGGGGCCGAATAATATTGCACGCCCCACTTTTCAGTTTTTTATTTTTTACAAGTTTAAAATAACCAATAAATTTCGTTCCACTTCACAATTGTGTCCCACTTGTTGTTGATTCTTCACCAAAAAATTAAAATTTTATATCTTTATGTTTGAAGCCTGAAATGTGGCAAATGGTTGAAAAGTTCAAGGGGGCCGAATACTTTCGCAAGGCACTGTATGCCATTTCAGTTCAAAATCTGTACTGCCCAGCCAGTGTGAAAAGTGAGCTCTCATTGAACTTATGAATTGATGTAGGGTGCATTTTTATCCTGAGTGTTGCATTAATTAATTTTCCATAAATTAATGTACAGTTGAAAAGTGAAAAATGCTAATTTTCCAGAAATACACCATTTCAGCACCCAATATGTTGTGCCCAACTTGTGCAAACAGAGACACATACTCCAAAACTGTTAAGAAAGTTATCTTCGATATGACAGCTTGATGAATATCCCTTCTGCGCCCTGCAGTGGGTGCTCAAACAGAAGTTTATGGCCACATAAGGTGCCAGTGAAGTGGAATTCCCCAAGAAGTAGAAATTAACGGTCAATCTTTATTAGATTTTTCAAATATTACAACAGTTACAAGGTACAAATTATCATAGGAATAATGTCACAATCTATAAATGGCATAAAATAAGTCAACAAAAGTATGAGCAATAATATTACCAATGTCAATAATGCACAGAAGCTATAGGATGTAGAATATAGTATTATGTGGCCAAAGGAGAAAGAAATGCTAGTATTTTTTTTTTTTATCAAAAAAACATATGAGTTCGTCAAAGGCAGATCTAGAAAAAGAGATTGAAACTACTGGTTGAGGGGAGAGGGTAAATATGCCATTAGTGAACAGAAGGGTCAGTAGGCCAAGATGTGTGGGCAGCTTTATAGTCCAGCCCAGTCTTCCACATTTTAATGAATTTATTATGCTTGCATTTCACCCAAGATGTCATCTCCTCCAATCTAAAGAGCTGATTTGGTTTGTCCAACCACACTGTGACAGTAGGAGGGCCACCTTGGTGCCAGCCAGCTGTTGCCAAAATGAAGGTTGGAAGTGAGTTCCTGCTGGAGCATAGGGTAGGGGTGTCCAAACATAACAGAACAGTGTTTTGAGTGAGGAATATAGATGTGTTACAAACTGTATATTTTTTTTATTATTTCAAACCTAAAGGTCTTTAGCTTGGGACACTGCCATCAAATATAGTATAAAAAAATTGGAACATCAGTCTGTATACTTCTCTGCATGTAGTTACACTTTGTTTTAGAAAATCACATATGGCCTTTGAGACTTGTCCAATAGTGTTATTGCAACGTTTCAGGTAACAACTCTTCATCAGGCATATTAGCTTGAACCACAGTAGAACGTGGACTTGATTTGACCCTTCACATACTGTATGTAGAGTCTCACTGGATGTGCATCAGGGACAGAAAGATTACAGTGACACCTAATGCTCCACCGGTTAGACTCTTCATATGTGAAGGGTCATATTACATCCTTGGGTCATGTGATGCTTCAGCCTCCACCTCCACTGATCTCACATAATTACCTTTGAGATCGGTGGAGGAGGGGGCGAAGCAGCCCAGGAGGTAGAGTGACCCCAGATGCTGAAGACCGCTTTGGATCACATGAACCTGGGATTGTGGCATGGCCGGATTCCCCGGGTCCATCCACTGCAATAACCCGAGACAGGTAAGTAAATTAACAGTCCCCAGACAACCACTTTAACCAATGGTCTTCTGATGGAGTCAGTCATGTGTAATGGACACACGAGTAAATCAGAAACAGCAAAGTCTAGGACATGCTTTCAGGATCAAGTGGCATTCCACTAGTGCCAAGATAGTGGTGCTAGACTAGGAGATGCAATTACATGTCTAATAGATATATGTTGTCATGTTGACTGGGTTGTAGAGTCACCTCTGTAATGGTCGCTACAATATCTCTTGGAAAAATGCAATGTTCATCATTTTGATAGAAAATGATCTTGTAAATGATTTTTCATACACAGTCTTTAGTCATAGACAAAAACAACTGCCATTTCTGAAGAAATAGAACTTCTTTAAGCAGAGGGAATAGGCAGTTAACTGAAGGAAACAAGTAACCCATTCTTCATTTGCCACTTGGCTCCTTTAACTTCTCTGAAAACACTAGAATGAGTTTAGCAGGATTCTTTCTTGCTGAAATAATACAGGTTTGGAGCTGGAAAGTAAAGAGCAATCTAAGTTCAATTGGGGCTTTGTATAATCAGAGAAAATCGTATGTAAATCTAGTATCTACATCGATTTTTCACATATTACCAGAACAGAACTTTGCAACGTACGTAAATGTACATTGGCATTTTACATATTTACATATCATTTATTAAAATTGAATAGATCATTTACATTAGATTTAAAGAATTATTCCAGTAAAAATTGTAAGGATGTGTGCTAAAGATCTTTACATCAGTGAATAAGTGTACATAAGGTGAACAAAATGGATATTTAACCTAAAGTACTAATGGTAAATAAACTCATAATTCATAAATAAAGTATGTATTTCTATAGCAAGAGTAAGATGAGCACTAGTTAACCATCTGTGAATGAAATTGCAAAAATATAGCTGCCCAATGCCCACACACAGTAGATTAAAGGACTTATACAGTTTTTAAAAAATATAGGCCAAACAGCAGGATGCATCAAAAAAATACTTCCTGATATATATCCTGATTAAATTTGCCACCATTTATCTCAGAGTAATGTTTCATTTGCAACTTACTACCCTTCCCTGTGAGCAGTTAAAGGGGTTATCCAGCATCCAGAAATTATCTGCAGATACATCTACAGCAGTGCTAAATACTCATTGCTCCCTTGTGCAGCCTTTTCTTGACTTTATTTTACTTGAGATCCTTGTATCAGTGTTATTTACATGCAGAGAATCTGTGAAAAAAGCTACATTTCACATGATGCATCTCCTTGTTCTCCCCTGCAATGAAATCACTCCCACATCTGAGGTCACATGATGCTGTGATGTTTCGTTTGCAAGCTCATTCCCCCCTCCCTCCTGTGAGCAGCAAACACAGAGACTGAGAGCAAGGGTATGGCAGCTATCAGGGGAAATGACAATCATAAATGTTAGATTTTTAGAAGTGTCTGGCAGCGTAAAGCACCAGTGACTAATTTTAACAGGTTTGTCCAGGACATAACATTTTTGTAGGTTAGGGCATAAACTTTTGTTTGGTAAACAGTAAGGGTGTGTTCACACGGAGGAATTTGCCGCGGATTTCGGAACGCATTTCGCCCCCGAATCCGCTTCCCATTGTTTTCAATGGGAGGCAGAGATCGCAGCAGGATGCGGAAAAAAGAAGTGTCCTGCTCGATCTTACTGCGGATTCTGCCCACGGTGTCCGCGGCTCGAGACTCCCTCCTGATCAGGCCCATTCATCCGGGCCTAATCAGGATATCGTGACAGAATGCTGATGCACTGCATCGGCATCCCGTCGCGGCTAGACCGCGGCGAAAATGATGGCGGCAAAAAATGAAGAGAATTCCTCTTCATTTTTCGTGGTGTGAACATACCCTTACATGCATGTAAATGGTATTGTAGTCATTGATGTTTTCTGGGAATGTATTAAACAAAATATTTTGCTTTACTTCACTGCACCATGTGTACAGCTTTTGGCTTAAAAGCATACACAAATGGAAGGGAATCACCAAAAGAAGTTACTCTATAGTACTATACATATGTTCTTGATTGCCACATTATAACATGTTCATTATCTTCATTCATAGTTTACTGGGGACTGCAGGTATGCTATTAAAATCTTACCTGAGACCAAAACATCTCCCACCGTAAATTATAAAATAATGACAAATGAAATGAAATGAGCTTTGGTAATGTGGGGTTGGCCACAGCTTTATTAAACCATTTTAACCATTTAAACCATCAGAAAGATGTACATAAGATCATCCATGCCCATTAACTTCTTTACATTAGTTTATGCACCTTTGTCCGAACACCACCGCTGGTAAACAGCGGGTGTGTGGACTCAGGACGATGCCTTCCTCTGTGCACCACCAACTGCTGTGTCAACGAACGTAGGTAAGCCTGCAGCGAACCGACTCCTGCAAGAAAACCAAAAACAAGCCAAAACCAGAAAGCGAAAAAAACAGGGACGGTGGTTGGGTTACCTGTTGCCACACTGCGAAAGGTGAGTAGCCTTCCCGCCTCCAGCTTATATACCCCTCCTAAAATCCCGCCCCAACTATAGTTGGGAGATTGTCCCTCCTAAAATTTAAAACATTTAACTCCTTAACACCCTGCAGTCTCTGGCAATTTTCTAAATCAGCTTTTTATTTCCTGCTCTTTATATTCTCTTCTGTCTTCTCCATTTTATTCAACTCGACCAGATCTACAGTACTACCTCTCCAGGAAGTCTCTAGACAATGACAATGACAATCATATCTTTCCCTTTTAAAAACATGAGGAATCTTAAAGTGACAAATGTAACCCCTGCAAAGAGCACTTTGCATACAGCAGATGCTGCAGTTAATGCCAAGTCAGGACCCATTACAGCAGACATGAGCCATTTTATGCTGAGAGACAGTGGATTACATTTCCCTACACCCCTTACTCCAGGGGGAGGAGTATCAGAGAAAGGGACTGATTGGCTGAGCAGGGAATTATGGGAAAGGTCTGCACAGGATAGAGAGAGGACAGCCACATGGGCTGCAAAAAAGGCTTCTTTCAGCAACTGCCAGGGGGCACAGCTTGGCACTGGGTAACCCAGGATATAGAGACATTCCTGCCAGCCCACCAGCTCACTCTGAGGGAAGAAGCAGCATCCCTGTAGCAGCAGCAGTACCACCTGTCCAGATTGACCAGACTCCCAAAAGGTACCCAGGGCTGCATCCAAGAAGACTCCTGCCTCATACTCCATTAGTATCGTGTCATCTGAAAGCTGCAGCACCCAGTGATTCTCTAGGCTGGCACCAGATTCCCTGCAAGAGTTAGTGAGCAGACTTTGCTGGAATTTGCTGTACCATTGTTAGAAAGTTTCTGAGACTGTTGTAGAAAGGATCTGCCATGTCTATAGTGCACCAACGTTTCCTGAATGCGCACCATCGTCCGTGGCAACTGGGCCCCAACGGATGGACTGTTCTGTTTATTGCTGCAGCCATTAGTAATTCTGCATTGTGTGCTGTTATTTAGGAGTGCAAGCTGCTACCTGCAGTATGATTGCATGTGTGTGATGACTATCATCTGTGGGTCACTATCTTAACCCTGTGCTCTTTCCTATAGTTTATTATACCTGCCAGGCCTGGCACATAGTCCATTCCCACCACTAGGGGGTTTAATACTATAGGATGTACCTGTGCACTGTCATGTGAATCACTGAAACATTTCTTTGTTCGCATTTTATCGAGTTTACCCTTCCCATAATAAACCGGTTAAGTAGTTTTACCCTCAACATTTGTGAGTGTGTACTCAGCTTAGGTGGGGGTTTCCCGAGTCGACCCCTAGCAGAAGAGGAAGACCCTCCTGAATTCCTACAGAGCTCCTAGCAAGATTCGGATGGAGGCATTGCGCCATAGTGAGGTGAGAACTACAACACACCATGCCTACAGAGGTCGGCCCAAAGGGGTGTGTGGGGGAGGTAGCTTGGTAGCAGCAAAGGTGCAGACCCAACCAGTCAGAGACAGGGACACAATGTCTGGTGCAAACAGGTTTATTTAAAAAAAATGGCAAAATAAATAAACCTTACGTCAGGTATAAAAAACAAGCAAAGTAAAATACAGCCTTAACTTCAGGCAGAAATAAACAAAAACCTGCTCGTCCGAGCACTAACTAATACAAAGCAACACCTACCTATACGTGTGGCTGATAACAAAACAGCACCTGAACGGTCTCACCAGACTTATAGTAGGGGACAGACCTAGCCACCTTCTTTCACTGTGCAGGTTCTGAGGCCTTTTATTGGCCAGTAATTAACATAGGACTCTCAGCTGGGCTGAGGCCTATTCAAGACCCGTACTGGACCACACATAGGTTAAAAACCTGGGGGAGATATAACGTGATTCCAGCACTCTGCCCGTCACCTTCTCACATACCCCCCTCCTTTGTTCGGATCTGTAGGGGCAGACACTTCTGACCAACATACAATGGGTTCTGGATAGGGCATCGGCCTTCCCCTGCAGCTTGCCTGCCCTATGTTCCACTGTAAACTTAAAGTTTTGCAAGGTCAGAAACCACCTGGTTACTCTGGCGTTTCTCTCCTTGGCGCGGCACATCCATGTGAGAGGGGAGTGATCAGTGACCAACTTAAAGTGTCGGCCCAGTATATAGTATCTCAGGGATTTCAGGGCCCACTTAATGGCTAAACACTACCTCTCCACAATGCTGTAGTTTTTTTCTGGTGGTGTCAACTTCCTGCTCAGGTAGGTGACTGGGTGTTCTTCACCACCCATCATTTGGGACAGCACTGCGCCTAACCCCACTTCAGAGGAGTCAGTCTGAACCACAAACTCTTTCTGAAAGTCAGGTGTGACCAAAACCGGCTGTTTACAGAGAATTGACTTCAACTCCTGGAATTCTCCCTCAGCCTCGTCACTCCACTTGACCATTACGGAACTCATTCCCTTGGTTAGAGCTGTCAGTGGGGGTGCAATAGTTGCAAAGTTTGCGATGATATCCGACAATTCCTAGAAAAGTTCTCACCTGCTTTTTATTCAAGGGTCGGGACCAATTCTGAATGGCCTCCACTTTGTTAATCTGGGGTTTTATCACCCCTCTTCCTATTATATACCCCAAGTATCGGGCCTTTTCCAGACCCAAAGCATATTTTTTGGGGTAAGCTATTACACCGGTTGCTCGGAGGGAATTTAATACGGCCTGAACTTTTGGCAAGTGACTTTCCCAGTCTGCACTAAAGATGACAATGTCATCTAGATACGCTGAAGCGTACCTTCGATAGGGCCTAAGGACTCTGTCCATCAACCTCTGGAAAGTTACATACTGAAACAACCCATCTGGTGTGACAAATGCAGTTTTTTCTCTGGCCTCTTTAGTGAGCAGCACCTGCCAGTACCCTTTGGCTAAGTCGAAGGTGGAGAAATATCTGGCATGTCCCAACCTCTCGATTAACTCATCGACTCTGGGCATCGGGTAGGCATCAAACTTTGACACTTCATTCAGCTTACGAAAGTCATTACAAAACCTTATGGTACCATCTGGCTTAGGAATCAAAACAATGGGATTGGACCAGTCACTCTTAGGCTCTTCAATTACCCCAAGTGCCAACATAATTTTGACCTCCTTAGATATGGATTGTCTACGAGCTTCAGGTATCCGGTACGGTTTTAGATTAACACGTACTTGCGGCTCGGTGACAATGTCATGTTCTATCACATTAGTGCGTCCAGGCAACTCAGAAAACACATCATTATTTTTCTGTACAAATTCTTTTGTCTCTTGTTTCTGTGCCTTAGACAGGGACTCTGATATTTGCACCTCGGGTGAAGCCTTAGCAGAAGTATTTCCCCCTTCAGTAGTAGCCTTGCTTGGGGTACCTACTGATATCAACGTTTTCCTGTCTTTCCAGGGTTTTAGTAAATTTATATGGTATATTTGTTCGGGCTTTCTCTTGCCCAGCTGGTATACCTTATAATTCACTTCTCCCACTCTTTCAATAATTTCATAGGGCTCTTGCCATTTGTCCAGAAATTTACTTTCTACCGTGAGAACCAATACCAACACCCGATCACCTGGATTAAAGATCCTAAGTTTAGCCATTCTGTTATAGATACGGCTCTGAGCCATTTGGGCCTGCTCCATATGCTCCTTCACAATGGGCATGACTGCTGCAATTCTGTCCTGCAACAGGGTAATGTGCTCAATTACACTCCTGTAAGGAGTTTGCTCTTGTTCCCAGGTTTCCTTAGCTATGTCTAGGAGACCTCGGGGGTGTCTACCATACACCAACTCAAATGGGGAAAAACCTGTGGAGGACTGGGGTACCTCCCGGATTGCAAACATTAAATAGGGTAGTAGGCAATCCCAACCTTTGCCATCCTTGCTAACCACCCTCTTTAACATGCCCTTAAGGGTTTTATTGAACTTCTCCACTAGGCCACCTGTTTGGGGGTGATACACAGAGGTTCGCAGGTTTTTAATTTTCAGGAGCTTACACATTTCTTTCATTACCTTGGACATAAAAGGAGTCCCTTGGTCAGTCAGGATCTCCTTGGGTATACCTGTCCGGGAGAACATATAAAACAGCTCCTTGGCAATTAGCTTGGCCAAAGTATGTGTCAAGGGTATGGCCTCAGGGTATCGTGTAGCATAATCTAACACCACTAGTATATACTGATGCCCCCTAGCAGACTTTTCAACAGGACCTACCAAGTCCATGGCCACTCTTTCAAAGGGTACCTCTATAATGGGTAGGGGTACCAAAGGACTCCTGAAGTGTGACACAGGAGCCGTTAGCTGACACTCTGGGCAGGAGTTACAATACTCTTGTACTTGTTTATCAATTCCTGGCCAATAGAAACTCTGTAGAATGCGCTCTTTGGTCTTTTTGTATCCCTGGTGTCCTCCTCACACATGCTTAAGTGCCAAATCTAAAACCACTCTTCAATCTTGGCTGGGGCACCACCAATTGTTCAACAATTTCTCCCAGTATTTGATTTACCCTATACAGTAGGTCCTGGTTCATGGACATATAGGGGAACTCCTTATCAGCCCCTGGACACTGGGGTTTCCCATTTACCACCTTTACATTTTCTCTGGCATGAGACAGATTAGGATCTCTAATTTGAGCAGTTCCAAAATTGTCACGGAACACCTCGAGCTCAAGCATCTCAGGAATTCCCTCCTGACCTTCAGCATCACCAGCTAACACAGATAGGGGAAAATTATAACCATCTTGGGTTATTACCATCTGGTGTTTCCCTGTCAGGATCAAAGGGTTCAGGGTTAACCTTAGGCAAAGCATCACCAATATTAACATTTTTAGGACATGGTAGCCCCTGCTTTTTCCACATACCGGTATCCCAAAACAGAGGAAAATCCCTCCCTATGATCACACTATGTAACAGGGAATTAACCATGCCCACTTTGTGAGAGGCGGTGCCAGAGGTAGTTTTTATGGTGACCTCTGCAATAGGATACTCTCTAGTTTCACCATGTATGCACAAGACCCCAATAGTTTGTCCACTGTACAGTGCAGGGTCGACCAGATCATGGTGCTTCAGGGTTACAAGGCTCCCAGAGTCCAGGAGAGCCAGTACAGAACGCTCTGCTACAGTCACAGTATACATCTGCAATCCTATCGCAGTTTCTGCCGAGCAAGCAGGTTGAGCAAACATGGAAACCCGTCTAGAACTGTTGCAGTCCATGGGCTCAGTCGTCAGGGGACAGTATGCTATGCAGCAACATGACCAAGTTCATTGCACCACCAACACCTGAGGTGGGATGGGTCTCCATTTTGAGACCTGGGCTTAACGCTTTCAGTCCCAGCTGCCTGTTCCCCCTCTGAGCGTCCTCCCCTCATAACCTTGGGGTTAGTAGATCTGGGAGACATCTGCAGTAGCTCCTCGGTGGCCCGGTACCGTTCCACCTAACACACCAGCTGGTCAGCCGTTGTAGGCCCTGCTTGTCCAACCCAGCGCTGAATCTTAGATGGAAGTGATCGGATGTACCATTCCACCATCTGTGCTGGAGTGGCCTCCTCAGGCTGAAGCTATTTCTTTACCAGATACACCAGGTCATGCATCTGGGATCGGGGTGGGAGTCTCTCAGAGAAAGTCCAATGGTGAACTCTCCCAGCACGTACATGCATGTTCACACCGAGACATGCCAAAATCTCACCTCTTAGCTTGGAGTAGTCCTTAGCCTCCTGTTCACACAGGTCATAGTAGACCTTCTGAGGTCCCCCCATGAGAAAAGGTGCCACTATATCGGCCCACTGGTCCTTTGGCAATTTCTCCCGCTTGGCTACTCGCTCGAACACTCAAAGATATGCCTCCACGTCGTCTGTGGACGTCATCTTTTGTAGTGCACTCTGTACGGCAGCTCGGGCAGCGGTCTGTATGCTATGGGTCTCTCTTGCACCAGCACACTCTCCTGCCGTCCTCTGGTCAACCAAGGCCTGGCTGAGCAGCGTCAGCTTCTCCATTAGCAGCAAGTTCATCTCCTGCCTTGCTCTTGGGCTTGCTGCTGTCACCTTTCAGCCTCCATCTGGGCTTGCTGCTGCTGTAGGATGATCTGCCCAAACTGCTTCACAAAGTCCTCCATGCTGGCGGTCTCCTTTTTTTTTTTTTTTTAAACTGTAATTTTTATTAAAACATTTTTTGAAAAAGATACAGATCAAATACAGAATATTCTTCATAGCAAATAATCCGTTAAGTCACAAAAAACAACAACACAAAGACGAGATTTAGGGAATACATAAGACAAGACAAAGGGAAGGAACAATGAGGAGAAGGACAAAGCTGGGGGCCAGATTTCAGAGACCTTGTGTGGCAAGCGGTCTCCTTTTTAATCTCTCCTGCAGCCTTCACCCAGGACATAGGAGAGGAAAAAAATGGGTGTATGTCTCTTTAAGACTGTTTACAATTGGGCTGCCCGCATCCTAAGCACCATATGTGGGGGAGGTAGCTTGGTAGCAGCAAAGGTGCGGACCCAACCAGACAGAGACAGGGACACAATGTCTGGTGCAAAACCTTACGTCAGGTATAAAAAAACAAGCAAAGTAAAATACAGCCTTAACTTCAGGCAGAAATAAACAAAAACCTGCTCGTCCGATCACTAACTAATACAAAGCAACACCTACCTATACGTGTGGCTTGCTACCTGCCACACAATAACAAAACAGCACCTGAACGGTCTCACCAGACTTATAGTAGGGGACAGCCCCAGCCACCTTCTTTCACTCCCAGGACTGCCCTGAAGTGCAGGTTCTGAGGCCTTTTATGGGCCAGTAATTAACATAGGACTCTCAGCTGGGCTGAGGCCTATTCAGGACCCATACTGAACCACATATAGGTTAAAAACCTGGGGGAGATATAACGTGATTCCAGCTGCCCATCACCTTCTCACAGGTGTTACACAAATATTACCATAAACGGTTGCCTATGAGGGAGCAATATCGCCTAAGTGGGTGCCACTGTTACCTTGCTGAGGACACAAGGAGGTTACTGTTATCTAGCAGAGGACAGATGGTGAGCACTATTACCTTAATTGCTGCACAAGAGGAGGACATCGCTGACAGCGACATAATATGGATGTACAGGACCCCCTGGAGGGCATAAGGGGAAGTGGAGTCAGCCGTGAGCAGGAGCAGGTATTGGTAAGTAAGGCTGCGGCAAGAGTATTTGTTCGGAGGACCCCTGCATTATACTCTTCAGACCCCAGAGTATAATGATTGAAGGCCCACGGGAGAGGGGTGAATATAAAAACCAGCGTTACTTACCTCCCTGTGCTCAAGTGTGGCTCCCTGCTTTCTTCGTTCCTCTTTAGTGATGTCACATGGGTCAGGCTGGCATCAACGCTTAATGACGCTGGTGTAACCTACGTTTGTGACTTCATTGAAGATGAGTTGCACCGGAGCGCAGGAGAGGTGAGTAACCTTGTCTTTTTATGTTTGTCACCTCCCCTGGGCCTCCAATCATTATACTACGGGGTCTGCCGAGCCCAAAATTTTTGCAATATCTGTAATGAACACCGTAGGGCCACTATGAAACATAATAATGTGTGAAGGGGCCACTGTGGGACATTATACTGTGTGGAGGGGCTGCTATGTGACATAATATTGTGTGAAGGGGTCACTGTGAGACATTATAGGTTCTGGACGCCACCGTGGGACATTACACTGTGTGGAGTGGCCACTATGGGACATTATACTGTGTGGAGTGGCCACTATGGGACATTATACTGTGTGGAGTGGCCACTATGGGACATTATACTGTGTGTGAAGGGGCGACTATGGGACATTACACTGTGTAAAGGGGCCATTATGGGACATTATACTGTGTGGAGGGGCCACTATGGGACATTATACTGTGTGGAGGGGCCGCTATGGGACATTATACTGTGTGGAGGGGCCACTATGGGACATTATACTGTGTGGAGGGGCCTCTGTATGATATTATACTGTGTGGAGGGGCCACTATATGACATTATACTGCTCCCGAGCGGCCGCCATATTTAATTACCCGACATCCGCCGTACTATTACAGTGGATGTCGGGAAGAGGTTAATTGAATAAAAAGTGATCAAAACATCTGACATTCCCCAAAATCGTATAAATAAAAAGTACATCTGGACCTGTAAATACAAAGATGCCTGATGCAGCTCGGTATACAGAAATCTAAAAAAAATTCCAGGTGTCAGAATACGGTGATTTCAAGAATTTTTTTTTTTCAAAGTTTAGGATTCTTTGTAACCCCTTAATGACCCAGGGCGTAATAGTACGTCCTGAGTCGCATGACGATGTATGGAGAACGCTCAGGAGCTGAGCGCTCTCCATACACCGCGGGTGCCGGCTATATAATACAGCCAGGACCCGCCGCTAACAGCAGCGATCGGTGCCTGCACCGATTGCGGCTGTTAACCCTTTAGATGTCGCGGTCAAACGGGACCGCGGCGTCTAAATTGCGCCGCCATTTTTACCTGATCGCCGCCCTCCAGAACGTCATCGGAGGGCGGCGCTTGGTTGCCATGACAGCCGGGAGCCTATTGAAGGCTCCCAGGCCTGTCATTACATTAGAGCTATTACACGATGCCAGAGGCATCGTCTAATAGCAGTGAAGGCATTTTGCTATTCACTGCGATACAGTGGTATCACAGTGGATAGTATGATCGATCAGACTCCCTAGGTTTCAAGGTCCCTAGGGAGTCTGATCATACAAGTAAAAGTATAAAAAAAAAAAGTTTTTAAAAGTATGAAAAAATTAAAAAAAACACAAAAGTTCAAATCACCCCCCTTTCCCTAGATCAGATGTAAAAGTAAATAAACAGAAGTAAGCATAAACACTTTAGGTATCCCCGCACTCCAAAATGCCGGAACTATTAAAATATTAAAATATTTATCCCATACGGTGAACGGCGTAGCGGGGAAAAAAAATCAAAATGGCCAAATAGCGTTTTTTTCAACACTTTGTCTCTTATAAAAAATTTAATAAAAAGTGATCAAACCATCAGATCTTTCCCCAAATGGTATCAATAAAAGCGTCATGTTGTCCCGCATAAAAAGACGCCTTACCCAGCTCCATACATGTAAATATGAAAAAGTTACAGGTGACACAATATGGCGACGCAAAATTTTTTTTTCTATTTAGCAAAGTTTTAAATTTTTTAAAAGGTATCAAAACATTACAAATACTATATAAATTTGGCATCGACGTGTTTGTACTGACCCGCAGAATACAGGTAAAATGTCATTTTTACCACACAGTGAATGCTGTAAAAATTAAACCCATATGAATTTGGCTCAAATGCAGTTTTTGTAAAATTTCACCTCATTCTGAATTTTTTTCCAGCTTCCCAGTACATTGCGCAGCATATTGAATAGTGACATTACAAAGTACAATTTGTTTCGCAAACAATAAGCCATCATGTGACTCTGTGAACTGAAAAATGAAAAAGTTATGGCTCTTGGAATGTGGGGAGGGAAAAACGAAAATGCAAAAACAAAAAATGGCCCGGTCATTAAGGGGTTAAGTGGTTAAAGTACAGGTGACATGTCATTTTGGCTGCACAGTTAACACCGTAAAAATGAAACCCGGTGAAAAGTCACACAAATACAGTTTTTCTCTAATTCCAGCCCATTCTGAATTTGTTTTCACAGTAAATCATACAAAAAATTTACATTAATTTTACTCTGTGAACAGAAAAGTAAAAAACTTGTAGTGTTATGACATTCCTGGCTGTCCCACTATCCACTTCCTCATTCCTAACAGTACGTCACCAGTATCCTGATCCTTTGTCACACAACGAACTACACATTTTTTTTACTTAGCTATGTTGCTTTCTCTCCCATGGCAACATCCTTTTCAAGGGTACCTCATGGGTTGGTGCCCCGCTTGTTACTTATGTTTTGTACTTGAGGCGTATCATGGTACAAATATACTTGCGTATGCATTATTTATGCGTTGTTATGCAACTTGTACTTGTACCGACATGTCTCTTTGGTACTTTCTGTTATTGTTTTCTTTGAGAAATTTCAATAAAAATTTATTTGACAAAAAAAAAAAAAGTTATGACTTTTGACATTTTTTTTTTTTAAACTCGTTTTATTGAAAATTGCGTATCAGACAAAGGAAAAGAAATCAAAACAAATACATAACATGTTGCGCACCAAAAAACGAGAATTTCAATGTAAATTCACTCAACGCACCACATCCCACCTCGCCAGGTCCTCGTCCCATCCGGACCATATAACGTAGACTCGGTACAGAAAGAATATAATCAGGACATGCGTAATACTGTATACATCAGTTATCATGTACAAAACATGCAGTCAATAAGTCAAGGGTAACAACAAGGATACACTCCAAAATGAGAGGTCGTGGATACTCCTGGTGTCTCGCACCCCTCACGGCATGAGTAAATTAATGGCAGAGCGCAATGAGGGAGCCGTATATTGGGTTACCGGAGAATTGCACCATGCTCCCCACACCTTATGGAATTTCTGAGGGCACCCTCTCCCTTTATACACAATCTGGTTATAAGGAAGAACAGTATTAACAAGTTTCTTCCACTGAGATACTGATGGGGGTTTCGGAGCCATCCATCGCAGTGCGATAGCTTTCCTAGCATAAAATAAAGACTCCCTCAAAAGGATTCTAACATGGTGTTGCCATATTTCTTCATCTAATACGCCGAAAAGGCATATCTCTGGGGTTAATGGTATAGGTTTAGCCAGAACTTCCGCCAGGAGATCCACGACCCCTTTCCAAAAACATTGTATGATCGGACATTCCCAAATCATATGCCAAAAGTCTGCCTGTGGACAAAGACACCTAAGGCATCCGGGGTTGGGCAGACGTCCCATTTTGTATAGACGGGAAGGTGTCAAGTAACATTGGTGTAGAATATACGTTTGAATCAGTTTGTTGTTAGCTGAAGGTGACACATGTTGAGGAGATTCAAGGATATCTTGAAACATCTCATCTGTGAGAGTTGGGATATTTATGCTCCATCGCGTCAAGGCCGGGGCGTCCAAAGTGGACACCTTGGCCTGTATCAGATGTGCATATAAAGTAGATATCAAACCCCCAGGGCCCTGTGAGCGAAGTATGCCGATAAGCGGATACTCAGATATATTGTCCAATCGATCCGGGAACTGAGAAGAAAGTGCATGTCTAATCTGTAGATATCTAAAGAACTGCGTTCTAGGGATGCCATAGGAGGAGCTTAGCGAGTCAAACGTTTTAAAAACCCCTTGTATGTACAGGTCACTAAGAGAGGACACGCCATACTGCGACCAGGCCCGGGCGCCAGGCAGGGCAAATAACGTCGGCAGACCAGGGTTGTGCCAAAGCGGGGTCTCCGCAGGTATATCAGAATAAGTGGACACCTTTTTCGCCTGACGCCAGACCTGTCCCGCCAGGGCATGGATGGGCAACAATTTCCCCCTAAACAAGGCCGGGTGTTCCAACACCGGCCACAGATTATGCAGACCCAGGTGGTGAGCCAGATGTGCCTCGGACCTCGGTAGGGGATCAGATGAGAGCCACTTCCTAATAAAACGGAGCTGTCCTGCCAGGTAGTAAAGAAACAGATCAGGGAGTGATGTGCCCCCGAGCTGCTTTGGTCGTTGTAGAGATGACAACCTAAGCTTAGATCTAGAGTTTCCCCATATAAAGGAGATAATGAGGGAGTCCATTTGTTTAAAAAATCTAAGGGGCACGGACACAGCAGAATGGCTTATAGCATATAGACATTTGGGTAGTACTATCATTTTAACTAGGTTGATTCTACCAGCCACCGACAAAGGCAGTGTAGCCCAAAGATTAAACTTAACCCTAAAGTGCGAGATGAGCGGAAAGATGTTCTGTTCCAAAAAACACCTATGGTCCCTAGATATAAAGATGCCCAGATATTTGCAGGTTGAGACTGTAGTCAATCCACATACCACATTCCCCTCAGCTACACTTGACGCACGGCCAATATGCATGTATGAGGACTTAGTCCAATTGGTCCGTAGGCCAGAATAATTACCAAATTCATCAATTATAGCCATGGCTCTGGGCAGAGACCGGGAGGGGTCGCTCATAAACAGGAGTAAGTCATCGGGCATATAGTGCTGTTCTCTCCTCCCGGGTGCCTATCACTATGCCTTTATATATGGGGTCATTCCGAAGCAGTATTGCCAAGGGTTCCACCGCCAGAGCAAACAGTAGCGGTGACAATGGACATCCTTGTCTTGTACCCCTACCCAAAGGAAAGTAGGAAGACAACGCGCCATTAATGGACAGTGCCGCTCTAGGGGAACAGTATAGAAGGGAAATCCAGGTAACAAACCCCTCTCCAAATCCGTATCCTCGCAACACCTGCAATAGAAAAGGCCACTCGACAGAGTCGAACGCCTTTGTTGCATCTAAAGAAGCCATCGCCCAGTCATGTGAGGATGATGCCCCAATCTGAGTTATCACCTGAGCCCTTCTAAGATTATCCGATGTGGATTTTCCAGGCATAAAGCCTGTCTGATCCGGATGGACAAGGTCGAGAACAACAGAATTTAGCCTTTTCGCCAACATTTTAGTAAGGAGTTTATAATCTATATTAAGCAGTGATATAGGCCTATATGAGCCACAGTCCAGCGGATCCTTGTCAGGCTTAAGTAACAGGATAATGGTGGCGTCATAAAAGGACTCCGGGAGACTGGGACCCACAAAGGCAGCGTTATAACAGTCAAGCAACACCGGGAGAAGCAGGCCCCCATACTGGGCATAAACCTCCACCGGGATGCCGTCCGGACCCGGCGATTTGCCCCTTGCCATATCTGCCAGGGCACCCGATAGCTCCTCTAGCGTAAAAGGGGAATCTAAAAATTCACGTTGGTCTTCTGACAATGTAGGAAGGGGGATCAAGCCCAAATAGGTGGCAAGCTCTCCGTCAGTGACTCTAAGCTTGGAGAGGTATAACTCACTGTAATACCTATAAAATCTGTCACTAATGGCCAAGCTATTGGACAGTACCTCCCCCGTCTCTGAATGTACTCGTAGTATTGCAGGTGAGGCTGTGTTTTGATGTATCAGTTGAGCTAGAAAGCTGCTCGACTGGTTGCCGAGTTCGTAAAACTTCTGTTTGCTAAAAAACAGAGACCTACGTGCCTTGTCATGCAGTATATGCAGATATTGTCTACCCGTCTGCAACCATTGAGACCTAGCCTCATCAGTTGGATTAGCCACGTATGCGGCTTCGAGCGAGGCACACTGGGTCGCCAAGGTGGTCTCCAACAGCGAGGATTCCCTCTTTACAAAGGAAATGGAGGACTTAATACAACCCCTAAGATATGCCTTCATAGTTTCCCATAAGAGGAGCGGAGAAGTGTTTGGGGAATTAATGGTCAAAAACGTCTGAAGTTGATCAGGTATTCGATCATGTGGTACAAATAGTTTCAACCAAAATGGGTGGATTCGCCAACCCTGTCGTGGCTTAGCAGCCGTACTACTATTTAATTGGACCAACAACGGGGAATGATCAGACACTGCCCTGGGTAAATAGGATATGGTCTGCAACAAAGAATATGCTTTAGTATTTCCAAAAGCATGGTCAATCCTGGACAGAGTATGTCTGTTGGCAGAGTGACAGGAAAAGGTGCGGGCCTCCGGAAACCGGACCCGCCACAAATCCAACCACCCCAATTCACGGATCACTCCGGCCATTGTAGTAGGGCGAGGCAGAGAGGGGGAACCTGGCTCCGCGGAGAACCGATCCAATGCAATATCCATAACTTTGTTAAAGTCACCCAAACATAATGCAATAGCCCCAGGGAATCGGGTCGCAAACTGCGCAGCCTGCTGGAGCACAGCAAGATCAGACGCCGGTGGCAAGTACACACCCAGGATAACATACAGGACAGAGTCAACCCAGGCCTGGACAAAAACGTATCGTCCCTCGGGGTCCCTTACAATGAGGCCTGGCTCCCACCTGAGTCTACGATGCACCAAGATGGACACCCCCCTGGAATAGGAAGTGTGTGTAGAGTGAGCCGCCCACTGAACCCATGGCTTCTGAAGTCGCCTGGAATTATCTGGAACCAAATGAGTTTCCTGAAGGCATATGAGGTGTGGGTCAGCCCTCCTAATCTGAGAGAAAACCAACGACCTCTTTCGTGGGCTACCCAGGCCCCTCACATTCCAAGATAGTACACTAAAGGACGCCATGGTCGTCTAAGAGTGTAATGTAATCATGGCAATTCAGGACCCCAAAAGTGACCCGCCTATGAGTGTGTAGCACGTGGCTGAGTGAAACACAAAGTGGTGTGCAGCAACCTAAGAACCATATACAAACGAAATGAACCATTACACCCCTAAAGGGTGTGAGACATACTACTGGCATAAACAAACAATATTTGTTAAATTAACCGTGGCTACAATTAACGGGGGAAGAAGTGCACCCACAGTGGTTGGTATACGGGGCACTGTCTTAAAGGTATGGATAATCACTAGGCTAGGAGATATACTATTCAACAGAGCCAGGTTCACATGAGTAAATGAGATACACCGGCGCCCCGGGGGTCGCCAGCCCAGGTAACTATAAGACTACAGGATACTATAATAACAGAACCGCACTTTTCATAAAACTACTTATGCAATAAACAAGAGCATCCCGTAATACATAAGTCCTTATGTATGGTCCGATCGGACCTCTCACCACACGCCGTCAGGATCATCGTCTCGGAGATCGAGGAAGAAGAGATAGCCAGTCCTCCACATCCCTCGGTGAAGTAAAGAAAAGGGACCTGCCGTCATGGACGACCCGAAGACGTGCTGGGTAAATCATGGAGTATTGTATAGCCTTTTCTCTCAACCTCCTCTTAACGGCCACGAAGGATGCTCGGGTCTTCTGGAGAGCCGCCGAGAAATCTGGAAACATGGCCACTGCTGCTCCGTTGTACTTAAGCTCGCCGGCCTGGCGCGCAGCCCGCAACGCCGTATCCCGATCCGTGCTGTTAATCAGACGGGCCAACAAGGGTCGAGGAGGTGCGCCCTGAGGCGGCGGTTTAGCCGGAACCCTATGGGCCCGTTCCACTGCAAATATTGGTGAGAAGTGAGCCTCCGGCAGGACATTTTTCAGCCACCCCTCCACAAAGGCCCGAGGATCTTCACCCTCCGCCCGCTCCGGCAGGCCCAGGATACGGAGGTTGTTTCGTCGCAATCTATTCTCCAAGTCATCCGCACGCTGGGTCCACAAACTTGCAGCTCTCTCCAGCTCCTGGAGTTTGGCAGGAAGTGGGTTAACAGTGTCTTCTACCTGAGAGACCCGATCCTCCACCTCACACACCCTGCCTCGCAAGGTCTGAAAGTCCTGACGGAGCAGGCCCAGGTCGATTTTTACCTCCTCAATTTTCCCGGTCAGCAAGGAAGTGCCGGCATGGATCGCCTCCAGTAGCTGTCCAGTAACTTGCTTTAAAGTGGGCTCGGGGTCCTCCTCTGGAAGGGCAGGAGAGGCTGCCTCAAGCGATGATGATGTAGAAGAGGATGTCGCCCTGGAGAACTCCCTCAGGCGATCAGAGACAGAGGTTGATTGCGGGCGACTCATTTTAGAGAGTCGGCGGCCGCTCTTCCTGCGTTCCGTACGGGTGGATATGTTGGCAGAGGAGGAGGTGTGATTGTAGCAAGACCTGGCCGGCCCCAGAGGATTATAGACAAGGTCTCTGGCTAATAGCAGTTGCACAGTAGGAGCCTCTATATCAGGCCACCAGGGCCAATAAGCCAGCCGAGGACAGACAGTAACTCAACAGTCCAATAGTATCGATGGCAACAGACTCTGGATTATAAGCGATGTCTCCAAGAGAGAGCCGTCAGCAGAGTAATGAAATAAATAGATTGCCAGGAGGAACTAAGAGGGAACGGATGGCAACTCAGCGATCCAATAGTGCCGATAGCAACAGTCACTGGATTATAAGTAAGGCCTCCAAGAAGGCCAGTAGCGAAGTGATGGAGTAGATAGATTGCCAGGAGGAACTAGAGGAGGACAGATGGTAACTCAACAGTCCAATAGCACATACAGCAACCGTCACTGGATTATAAGTAAAGCCTTCCAGAGAAGCAGTCAGCAGGACGATAAATCGTACAGAGGCACACACCTTCAATGGGTCAGAGACAGTTGATGGCTGCCACAGATATTGCCTTGCACTACTGCCCAGAGGAGCCAGGGGATGGTCCTATCGTGCCCAGCAGCAAGGAGGAGAGAGGAATGCCGGCTCCCAAACTTCCAGGCAGGGATAGAGGGAACCGTCAGAGATAGGCTCAGCTCGCCAGGAACGCCAGACTCAGCGCCCCCTCATCAGCAGATGGCCAAACCGGTCAGGGTTAAAATGGCCGCCCGCCACGTGGAGAGAGGGGAGACCGCCGTCCGGGTGCCAGCAGGACCAGCGGCCCCAGCGGTGCCTGCACAGCCCAGGCCGGCCCACGAGCGCAGCCCCAGAACAGCAGCTCCACCCCAGCTCCAGGCCACAGCAGCGCGGGACAGAGCGGCTCCGGCAGCGGGAGTGTATGGCCGCCGGCCACGTGTAGCGATCACCGACTACTACCCAACGGAGAAGGACACCGGCAGAACGGGAGCTCTGGAACCAGGAGGAGGGCCTCAGAAGTGCGTTCCAGCGGACAGCGAACCCGGGCACCGGTAAGCAAGGATGGATTTCAGGATGGATGAGCGGCTCTAGCCGGAGCTCCGCTCACATGCGACCGTCCATGTCGCGCGCTAGCCACGCCCCCGACTTTTGACATTTATACTTTGCAGCATTTTTTCCATACCTACCTGAAACTTTTGCACAACACTGTACTTTCCATATATATTATATTATTATGAATTCCTTATATTTTTTTTTTTCTTACTGTATATATCCTATATACAATACAGTATGAACTATGGTGACTAATACCAGGAACATGGAATCACTGAGGAGTCTCCCTTTATTTAATGTGTTCCTCGATGGTATTGACCTCAATACCATAAATATATGTTTTCCTTCTAACAGGCCCTCTTGTACTTTCAAAGCCAGCTCAATATCTCTGTCACAGATTATTCAATACGCTGTCAGCAAATACTAAACACTGACTCACGTTAACTCACATTAAATTTATTTGGATAAATATTTAGTATGACAATTCTGTATAGATCCTTGAAGAAAATAAGAAATATTAGTCATGAATATTGAAGTTTGCTCCAGAGACCGAAGGGAGTAGTAAAATGGAAAATGCACTTTCACAAAACACTGCCTTCATTATAACAAACCGTTGTATCTTCTGAAGGAAAAAATACTTGACATCTAATTTTCTTATGAGTGATGTAACCCTTTCATTGCAGGCACAGACATCTGCAATCATGTATTCCCCTTACGTCCGACAGCAGCACAATATGGGGTATCTCTGCCCCTGTGTGTTGTTTAGGACAGGTGGAACCCTTAATTAGCACCAAAAAGGTGCCTCCTACTAGCCCTATAAGAGGGCACAAGAGACCTCCCTCCACTGTGTTTTTTTCTGTCCTGTGTGGAACAGGTGGACGGAGGTCTCTTGTGACCTCCAGTTGCTAGGGGTTTTAGTTACTCCTGGCTTACCTTCTTGGGGTACCTCGGTCCCAAAGAAAAAACCTCCGGTCCTTCGGGCCTTCGCACCGCAGCGCAGCGTTATCCGGCATCCATCTGCAGGCAGCGCGATCCCGGAAGTAAGCGGGGAACCTCCTCGGCCGGAACTTTTCTCCGGTTCCGTGTTCCCAGGGGAAGGAAGCCTTTGCGCACCACCGCGCCCCTACTTCCGGTTTTCTCGGAAAAAGTGCGGTAAGTTTGGAAATTTAAAATTTAAAGGCAAAATATAGAATTGATTTTTGCTGCTTGTATTTTGAGCCTCTGGCTTAGGCTTATGCTCCCTTATGTTCCATTATGGCGTTTGACTTGTTTTGGTGCTGTATAAATGTTTCTTTGTTGGCTTCCTCCCCTCGCTGCTGGATTACATTTAAAAGGTCTGAATGCAGTCCTTTATTTGTTGAGTGAGTGGTTTCTAGCTCCTCTGCTGCGGGTTGCGGTGGCTGGTTTATTTCTGACGGTTTTTTTCTCTTTTCAAGTGACCGATTCAAAAAAAAAAAAAAAAAAAAGAGGTACCCCTTGGGTTTTTATGCGATGCTTGGCGATCTTCCCTGTTTCAGTGTCACGTGGCTGTTTGATGTTTCAGATGTCATCTTCTGCAGCACGTAATGGCGATGCGCTTAGGAGGAAAAATTCCTCTAAACTTGAAACACCTAATGTGTTTGGATTGCAATACCCCTTTACCTGACGGCTATGATTACCCGCTGTCACCAGTGTCGCGGACCCTGCCGGAAGTACCTTCTATAAGAGGTTGTTACTTGGGTAAAGGACTTTATGAGGAGTCTCTTAAAGGAGATTCGTTCTTCCATCGCCCAGATTGCCAAGAGACCGCAGATTGAGACACAATCTTCCTTACGGATCTCTGATGAAGATTATTAGATAGTGGACGAGACACTCTCATCTGACGATTCCACTGAAGATCCCAGCAGGCCGTGCTTCCACTCGAAAATTTAAGCCAGCTGCTGAAGTCCATCCGGTCTAAGGATCGTGATGTTGACGGGGAAGCCTCCGCGTCCACCTATAGAGGGCCTAGGGTCTTCCAAGTGGACCAGACATTACAAAAATTAATGTCCTCAGAGTGGAGAAGTCCTGAAAAACCTCTTGTGGTTTCTAGGAGGTTCAGCGCTTTATTCCCAGTTGCTCAATGGGATCAATGGGGTCCTCCTCCCAAGGTGGATATGGCGGTGGCTAAACTGTCCTGCCGCACTAAGGTACCATCAGATGATGGAGCAAATCTGCACGACGCCATGGCAGGCGCTTCAACAATACCTTCAAGAAGGCTTATTCAGCTGCCTCGCCCAAGACCGCTGTGCGGTTGCGTCCTGTGAAGTGTCAGCCAAATTATGTACTGACCTGGTCCACCTCAAAAGTGACCGACTCTGGAGTCTCCAGAGACGAGCTGCTAGGGTTTCTAGGCTCAGTTTCCCTGGCAGCTGAATATTTAACGGAAGCCTCCCACCATCAATTAAGGTTGGCGGCCAAATCCCTGGCACTTACCAAGAACACTGCAGCAGGAAGACCTCTATGGTTAAAACCTTGGAGAGCTGTGTTCCCCTCAAAGTATAATTTGTGCGCATTACCCTTTGAGCCGGGTAGAGTCTTTGGCTGTGCCCTAGACGAGATCCTAGAGGGCTTGGCCGACAAGAAGGGTAAACCTTTACCCCAGGCCTTCAGAGGTAGGTCTGGCTCTGGCCGTGGTAGAGGCTATCTGCCTCATCGTGGAAGGCAGTCCAGAGAGGCTCTAGTTATTCCTCTAGAGGCGCCGGCCGGAGATTCCGAAGTCTGATGATAAAAAAGTCAAGCCTAGCTTTTTACATCAGAAGCAGTTTTACTGTGGCCGAGATTCCTGTCGGAGGTCGTGTCTCCCACTTTCTCAACTGCGGGCAGGAAAAAATTCGAGACCCATGGGTCCGGTAGGTAATCCAAAGAGGTTATGCAATGAAGTTCCTCCGTCCTCCTCAGGATCGGTTTGTGTTAACTCGCAGCCTCCCTGGAATGCTTCATCCGAGAGTACATTCACAAGGGAGCCCTGGTGGAAGTCCCTTCTCTAGAAGAAGGATCCAGTGTCTATTCTCCCGTCTTCCTGATGCCAAAACCGGCAGACAAGTGGAGAATGATCATAGACTTAAGGTACCTCAACCGCTTCATCAAAAAGAAGCGCTTCCATAGGAAAACCATAAAGTCTGTCACCACCTTTCTCCTCTAAGGCGATGTTTTTTGTGACTTTGGATATAAAAGACGCCTATTTGCATAATTCTATTTACCTCCACACAGAAGGTTTTTTTTCTAAGGATTGCCGTAGTAGTTTCCGGCCACAGGAAGCACTTTCAATTCACAGCACTACCCTTCGGGATCTCCTCTGCTTCCCACACCTTTACAAAGGTAGTGGCCCCCATAACGGCCGCCCTCAGGCTTCAGGGGATATTCTTGGTGCCTTATCTAGACGACTGGTTGATAAAGGCCCAGTCAGAGTCTGTTCTGCTCCAGTACCTACAGACAGCCTTCAGAGTCTGTGATGGCTTATAAATTGGGAGAAGTCAAAAACGATCCCTTCAACTCAAAGGAAGTTCCTCTGAGAAAACTACTTCCTAGATTGAGTCCGCCTGCAAATCTCCTTGACACCAGCAAGGAAGGAGAAGCTGGTTGCGGCAGTCCAGCACCTCTTCAAAAAGCCGATAGCCTCCATCAGAACATTGATGAAGATCCTGGGCTTGATGTCTTCCGCAGTGGAGGCAGTCCCATGGGCCTTGTGGCACTTACGTCCTCTCCAGAAGGAGTTACTAGAGGCTTGGGATCGCTCCCTTCTTACATTCAGCAAGAAGATTCGACTCTCCCCCAGGACCCGTCTTTTTCCCTCAAGTGGTGGTTGCACCTGAAAGATGGAAGGTCCACGGTCCAACCTTCTTGGACCCTGTTGACTACAGATGCATCCCTCTCGGGATGGGGAGCCCATTGGACGAAAACTCCATAAAGGGAGTCTGGAGCGCTCCTGAAAAAAGGATCTCGTCCAACTGGAAGGAGCTCAGAGCCGTATATCGTGCCTTACTCTATTGCTTGCCTCTTCCCAGGGAAGAGCAGTCAAAATCCGGTCAGACAACATGACCACAGTGCTGTACGTGAACAGACAGGGAGGCACCAGATCACCAACCCTCCTTAGGGAGGCAGATCTGATATTTACATGGGCAGAGAAAAATCTAACCCATTTATCCGCAGTTCACATCAAGGGCTCCCTGAACATAGTAGCAGATCGGTTGAGTCGGGGTTATGCCGTATCGGGAGAATGGTCACTCAATCCAGAAGTCTTTCATCAGATTACCCTGAACAGGGGTCTTCCAGAAATAGACCTCATGGCAACCCGACTCAATGCCAAAGTGGAGAAGTTCTGTTCCCTTTACCAGGAGGACAATCCCTTGGCAGTGGATGCCCTTTCCATCCCTTGGAGGTCCAGGCTGGCATACATCTTCCCTCCAATTCCAATAATACCAAAGGTATTAATGAAAATCAGACAGGACCAAGTCTCTGTGATAGCCATCATTCCATTCTGGCCAAAAAGAGCTTGGTTTTTCCCAACTCATGGAGATGAGTCGAGGGATATATTGGAGGCTTCCCCCCCATCTAGAACCTGGTTTCCCAAGGATCTCTGAAGTGCCAGGATCTCTGGAGATTCAACCTGACAGCCTGGAGGTTGAGCAGTCCCTACAGCAGGATAGAGGACTGTCAGAGGCCGTCCTGAAGACTCTTTATTCTGCAAGAGCAGAATCTACCAATAAGAACTACCAGAGGACAGCCAAGATTTTCATGGAGTGGTGCTCCAAGAAGGGTATTAATAATCTAGAACAGGGGTCCCCAAACTTTTTACACAGGGGGCCAGTTCACTGTCCCTCAGACCGTTGGAGGGCCGGACTATAAGAAAAACTATGAAAATCCCTATGCACACTACACGTATCTCATTTTAAAGTAAAACAAAAAGGGAACAAATACAACATTCAAAATAAAGAAATAGTAAATTTAAGTCAACAAACTCACCATTATTTCAATGTGAAGTATGGGCCTGCTTTTGGCTAATGAGATATACATACAAATACAAATACAGCACAGTGCACCTCTGAAATGTGCTTCTCTCTTCCTGCAAATAGGTCCAGCACTCTGCCCCCATATAAGTCCAGCTCTTTCCCTTATATAGGTCCCATGCCCCCCCCATATAGGTCCCATGCTCTTCCCCCATATAGGTCCCATGCAGTCTCCCCCATATAGGTCCCATGCCCCCCCATATAGGTCCCATGCAGTCTCCCCCATATAGGTCCCATGCCCCCCCCATATAGGTCCCATGCCCCCATATAGGTCCCATGCAGTCTCCCCCATATAGGTCCCATGCATTCTACCCCATATAGGTCCCATGCAGTCTCCCCCATATAGGTCCCATGCCCCCCCCCCATATAGGTCCCATGCAGTCTCCCTCAATATAGGGCCAGGTCTCTCCCCCATATAGGTCCCATGCCCCCCCATATAGGTCCCATGCCCCCCCCCCATATAGGTCCCATGCAGTCTCCCTCAATATAGGGCCAGGTCTCTCCCCCATATATGTCCAGCTCTCCCCCATATAGGTCCCATCATTCCCCATATAGATCCAGCTCTCTGATCCCCCTCCATGCCCAGTAAAAAAAAAAAAAAGTGAAAATATACTTTACCTAGCACTGCAGCCGCTCCCGCGCTGTGGTCCCGGCTCCTCTGTCTTCGGCTGTAAGGCCTAGATGAGCACGTCGTGCGTCATGACGTGATCATTCTAGGTCCGGACGACGAGCGCCGAGCGTCTACACAGGAACGAGACTTCCCGTGTAGCGCTCGGCGGGTTATTTCAATTGTAAGCGCCTGTGCGCTCACAATTGAAATAACACAAGGAAATTGCGACGCGGGCCGGGTAAATGGCCTCCGGGGGCCGGATGCGGCCCGCGGGCCGTAGTTTGGGGACCCCTGATCTAGAACCTTCAACGGCTGATATTTTCTTCAGGACGGTTTGGATAAGGGCCTTGCCCCTGCCACTTTGAAAGTGCAGATAGCGGCCCTCTCCGCTCATTTGAACAGACGTCTGTCTCAGGATCCTCTGGTTGCAAGGTTCCTTAAAGGGGCAATGAGGCTAAAGCCCTCAGTATCATCCCCAGTGGGACCTTGCGGTAGTCATTACAGGCCTGTGTGGTCCTCCATTTGGACCCTTGGAGACTACGGGGATAAAATATTTAGCCTACAAACCACTTTTTTGTTGGCTATTATATCTGCCAAAGAGTAGGGGTACTCCAGGCCCTCTCTTCTAGAGAAAAGTACATTTTGTTTTTGCAGATAGGGTGCACCTTAGGTTTGCCTGGGTTTATCCCTAAGGTCCCCTCATACTATAATAGCAATCAGCTATTTTCGTTACCTGTGTTTTCCCCCTCTCCAACCTCTGAGGAGGAAGAAAAGCTCAACACCTTAGATGTGGTAAGGTGTCTGTGGATTTACCTATTCCACACTCAACCGCTTAAGAAGGCCGAAAGCCTACTAATTGATATGCAGTGTAAAAACAGAGGCCTCAAGGTTTCCAAGCCTACTCTATCCACATGGATCAAGGAGACAATTAAGTCTTCCTTTCTTATTCAGGAGTTATTCCCTCCAGTCTTTCTACGGCCACTCGACCTGGGTTGTCGACTTCTTTGGCTGAGTATCGGTCCTTACCATTGGACCAGATTTGTGCGGCTGCATCATAGTCATCTCAGTTGATCTTTTGTTAAACATTATCATTGGACATCCGCAGTTTCCAGACAACTGCCTTTGGTCAGTCAGTCCTTGATGTTGTAAGGCGAGGAAACCCTCCCTAGGGGAATTACTTGCTATCTCCCCATATTGTGCTACTGTCGGACGTAAGGGGAATCGTTGATTGTAATGTCAATCTGTATTCCCTTAGTCCAGACAGCAGCACAAGGCTTCCCTCCCTAGAAGCTTGTTTCCTGTTACTTTATAATTTACACAGTGGAGGGAGGTCTCTTGTGCCCTCTTATAGGGCTAGTAGGAGGCACCTTTTTGGTGCTAATTAAAGGTTCCACCTGTCCTAAACAACACACAGGGGCAGAGATACCCCATATTGTGCTGCTGTCTGGACTAAGGGAATACAGATTGACATTACAATCAACGATATCTACAAACTTACATGGCAGAATTGTATAGAATGAGATATCACCAGGTAAAGTTCAGTACCTAATATCCACATCGAAAACAGGCAACTACAGTGCCTTGCGAAAGTATTCGCGCCCCCTTGAACTTTTCAAACTTTTGCCACATTTCAGACTTCAAATATAAGGATATAAAATTTTAATTTTTTGCTGAAGAATCAACAACAAGTGGGACACAATTGTGAAGTGGAACGAAATTTATTGGTTATTTTAAACTTTTGTAAAAAATAAAAAACTGAAAAGTGGGGCGTGCAATATTATTCGGCCCCTTTACTTTCAGTGCAGAAAACTCACTCCAGAAGTTCAGTGAGGATCTCTGAATGATCCAATGTTGTCCTAAATGACTGATGATGATAAATATAATCCACCTGTGTGTAATCAAGTCTCCGTATAAATGCACCTGCTCTGTGATAGTCTCAGGGTTCTGTTTAAAGTGCAGAGAGCATCATGAAGACCAAGGAACACACCAGGCAGGTCCGTGATACTATTGTGGAGAAGTTTAAAGCCGGATTTGGATACAAAAAGATTTCCCAAACTTTAAACAGCACAAGGAGCACTGTGCAAGCGATCATATTGAAATGGAAGGAGTATCAGACCACTGCATATCTACCAAGACCCGGCCGTCCCTCTAAACTTTCATCTCAAATAAGGAGAAGACTGATCAGAGATGCAGCCAAGAGGCCCATGATCACTCTGGACGAACTGCAGAGATCTACAGCTGAGGTGGAAGAGTCTGTCCATAGGACAACAATCAGTTGTACACTGCACAAATCTGGCCTTTATGGAAGAGTGGCAAGAAGAAAGCCATTTCTCAAAGATATCCATAAAAAGTCTTGTTTAAAGTTTGCCACAAGCCACCTGGGAGACACACCAAACATGTGGAAGAAGGTGCTCTGGTCAGATGAAACCAAAATCGAACTTTTTGGCCACAATGCAAATAAAGAAAAATCTACAATGGAATGGTTCACAGATAAACGTATCCAGGTGTTAGACTGGCCAAGTCAAAGTCCAGATCTGAATCCAATCGAGAATCTGTGGAAAGAGCTGAAAACTGCTGTTCACAAACGCTCTCCATCCAACCTCACTGAGCTCGAGCTGTTTTCCAAGGAAGAATGGGCAAGAATTACAGTCTCTCGTTGTGCAAAACTGATAGAGACATACCCCAAGCGACTTGCAGCTGTAATCGCAGTAAAAGGTGGCGCTACAAAGTATTAACTTAAGGGGGCCGAATAATTTGGCATGCCCCACTTTTCAGTTTTTTATTTTTTACAAAAGTTTAAAATATCCAATAAATTTCGTTCCACTTCACAATTGTGTCCCACTTGTTGATTCTTCACCAAAAAATTAAAATTTTATATCCTTATGTTTGAAGCCTGAAATGTGGCAAAAAGTTGAAAAGTTCAAGGGGGCCAAATACTTTCGCAAGGCACTGTAAGAGTTTTTGTATTTACTAGAACACTTTATAGGCTAAAATCCATTCAAGAGAATATTGTATATTCTGAGTGGAGAGACTTTAATGCTCTTTTGGACAAAACTGAAAATTCATTGCCTATTGTGACATGTGAGTCAAATGGAACAGTAAAGTTATAACACATGTTATTTATTTATTTTGCTTACTTGTATAGTGCCAATATTTTCTACAGCGCTTTTACAGACATTGACAGTCACTGCCCCATATAGGGCTCATAATGTACATTCCCTATCAGTATATCTTGGAAGTGTAGGAGGAAACCGGAGTACCTGGAGGAAACCTGCACATACACGGGAAAACATAAAAACTCCTTGCAGATGTTGTCCTTGTGCCCATTATAATAGGTCTCAATAGCAAAACACAGAATAGGGACCCATTCAATAATGACCACCCTTAACATAAAACAGAATGTGGCAGGTTTATTATTTCATTTTCACCAGATATCCAAGGTTTGTGACTTTTAAACATCAGTTGTAATAATAATTGTAGCAACTGTTTGTTTTTGTACATCCCATGCCACTTTCACTTTCAATTTACTGGTGCAAATGATCTCTGAAATCTATGCCAACATAGGCACATAGCCTGGCGCCTCCTTATAAATCAGGCTGTTCTTTCACCAGCACTGGGGTTATGAAAACTGGCATTCAATATGGACATTTTCATATATATATGCTCCAATATGTCTGGCTTTTATGCTATGCCCTGTGTGCGTAATGACCAAGTCATTCACAATAGAATTTTCCTACTCTTCATTTAGGCACCTTTAAAAGGAACCTTTCACCTGGAAAATGCATTGTAATCTGCAAGCAGCCTGTTATAGAGCAGGAGAAGCCAAGCTAGTTGATACAGTCATGGCCGTAGGTGTTGGCACCCTTGAAATTTTTCCAGAAAAGTATTTCTCCCAGAAAGAAGAGAAACAGTGATGAAAGGTTGCAACGCAGAATAGTCTGGATGGTGGATAAGCAGCCCCAATCCAGTACCCAAGAAATCCAAGCTGTCCTGCAGGTTCAGTGTGCATCAGTGTTACCGCGAACTATCCATCGACATTTGATTGAAATGAAACGCTATGGCAAAAGACCCAGGAGGACACCACTGGTGACACAGACACATAAAAAAGCTAGACTACAGTTTGTCAAAATGTATGTGAGTAAGCCAAAAACTTTCTGGGAAAACGTCTTGTGGACAGACCAAGATAGAGAGTTTTCCTGAAAATGGAATGAGGTCTACAAAGAAAAGAACACTGTACCAACAGTAAAATGTGGTGGAGGTTCAATGATGTTTTGGGGTTGTTTTGCTGCCTCTGGCACTGGGTGCTTTGACTGTGTGCAAGGCATCATGAAATATTAGGATTTTGAGTCGTAGTGTAGGGCCCTGTGTCAGAAAGCTGGGTTTGAGCCTAGGTCATGGGTCTTCGAGCAGGACAATGACCCCAAACATACTTCAAAAATCACTCAGAAATGGATAGAAACAAAGTGCTGGAGAGTTCTGAAGTGGCCAGCAATGAGTCCAGGTCTGAATCCCATTGAACACTTGTGGAGAGATCTTAAAATTACTGTTGGGGGAAAACACCCTTCAAATATGAGAGACCTGGAGCTGTTTTCAACAGAGGATTGGTCCAAAATTTCAGTTGAGAGGTGTAAGAAGCTTGTTGATGGTTATAGGAAGCGACTGATTTCAGTTATGTTTTCCAAAGTTGTGAAACCAAATATTAAGTTGAGGGTGCTGTTAATTTTGTCCGGCCCATTTTTGGAGTTGTACGCAAAGTTACATCATTTTTGGATTTTTTTTATCTATTTTCTCTATATCTCTATTCTCTTTTTGTGTTGTTCCAATACACACAAAGAAAATAAACATGAGTATAACAAATCGTGTAATTGTAAGAATTTTTTGGAAGAAATACTTCATTTTCTGGAAAAATTTCCGGGGTGCCAACACTTACAGCCATGGCTGTATATTCACATGTGTTCCAAATGATTATGAAAATAATATTTATCTCTCGTTTTCCTAAAAGGTCGATGCAAATGACAGTCAGTATAATGTTCAAATCTTCAACAAATAGTCACTGTTCCAAATTATTATGCACAACAGAGTTTCTAAACATTTCATACCTTATTGTAAAGAACTAAAAATAGTCATCTGTTGAATTTGCAGCATTAAGAGGTCACATTTACTGAACTCAAAAGCTATTTCAATCAAAAACATGTCCGGCCAAGTTACATGTTAACATAGGACCCTTTCTTTGATATCACCTTAACAATTCTTGCATACATTGAACTTGTGAGTTTTTGGATAATTTCTGTTTGAATTTTTTTGCAGGATGTCAGAATAGCCTCCCAGGGCTGCTGTTCTGATGGGAACTGCCTCCCACCCTCATAGATCTTTTGCTTGAGGAAACTCTACAGGTTCTCAATAGGGTTGAACTCAGGGGAGGATGGTGGCCATACAATGAGTTTCTCTCCTTTTATGCCTATAGCAGCCAATGACTCAGAGGTATTCTTTGGTGCATTGTCATGCATGAAGATGATTTTGCCACAGAACGCATGGTTCTTCTTTTCGTACCAAGGAAGAAAGTGGTCAGTGAGAAACGCTATATAATAATAATAAATTTTATTTATATAGCGCCAACATATTCCGCAGCACTGTACAATTTGTAGGGTTCAAGTACTGACAAATATATATACTTTGCAAAGGTCATTTTTACACCTTCACGGACCCTAAAGAGGACTATCAGCTTTCTCTCCATGATTCCGGCCCAAAACATGACTCCATCACCTCCTTGCTGACGTCACAGACTTGTTGGGACATGGTGGCCATCCACCAACCATCCAATACTCCATCCATCTGAACCATCCAGGGTTGCACGGCACTCATCAGTAAACAAGACTGTTTCAGAATTAGTGTTCATGTAAGTCTAGGCCCACTGCAACCGTTTCTGCTTGTGAGCACTGTTTAAGGGTTGCCGAATAGTAGGTTTATGCACATCTGCAAACCTTTGAATTTGTCTGGCAGAAACCTTCCTCATTAAGCCGTTTAATGTACAAACCCATCTGTGCTTTGAATCACACAAAAATCTCTTTACAGTACAATGATCACCCTTACGTTTCGTGAAATATCTAATGTTTTCATACCTTGCCCAAGACGTTTCACTATTTGATGCTTTTCGGCAGCAGAGTGATCCTTTTTCTTTCCCATGTTGCTTGAAATCTGTGGCCTGCTTAATAATGTTGAACATCTTTCTTAAGTATATTTCCTTTAATTGGGCTCACCTGGCAAACTAATCAGAGATGCTTGAAGTTGATTTCAGTGATTTTAATTGAAAAACAAAAAATTTAATCTCTATGACACTTAAATCTGATTTGCACAATAATTTGGAATGCGGTATATGATACCATTTTTCTACCATAGATGGGTGTTAATGTGGTGCATCTTTGGCGTACGGCCCTTTCTTGCATCAGAGATGCACCACATCCTTTGCTAAAGGGAGTCTGTCAGCAGGAAAATCAATATCAAACTAATGACTGTACCTTGTAGAGTAGCTTCTACACTTTCCAAAAATGTATTTTTTAGAGGATTTGCTCTCTGCTCTAGATGCCGCATCCCAGATGGAGGGAACTGGAGGATGGGAGTAGTAGTGGCGAATGCTGTGCCACCTGATAAGCTGAGTGCTCTTAACCACTCCCCTCAGCTCTGCTCCTAGGCTGGACACTGATGAGGGGGGGCCTGCTGTGCTACCTGATGGTGATGGTAGTAGTTCTCCTGAGGCGCTTCCAGTTGGAGAGGGGACCTCTCTACTCTGAGTCTGATGATGTTCAGAAGGTTCCTGATGGTAATGCAGGAATGACTCAGGAAGGCAATTGTGCAGTTGAAACAGTTTGAACTTTACTAAGCAACTGAACAATGGTACAAGCAGCTTCCAAATGGGGGTTGTAGTCTTCCACTATTCAACTATTCACAACTCTAACTCCACTCCTCAGCCTCCTCCAGCAGCAGATACCTGGTGCTGTACTCCAGGATAGTCCTGGCAGGGGTCTGGTTACCTTATAGAAGATGCCGGGATAACACCTCTAGTCACAGGACTCCATTCTTCCTCCTCAGGGGCTGAATAGGAACCACTAGGCACAGTGCTGGCAAGCACTGACCCCAACTACACTTTCACACTGCCCTGTACTAAACTGAGTATACAACGGGGACCAGGATTTTAGGGACTGCGCGGGATCAGTATAATTTGGACAAATCTTTTTATTTCATAGAAATACACGACGTGTTTCGGGGTCTTTTGTACCCCTTTTTCAAGTGTGTACTTAATTGAAGATCCACCAGGGATGGGAGAGGTATCTCCTAATGATCCCAATCTGGACTCTGCTAGATCAGGGTTCAACACTCCACTGGTCAGAGGTCCAAACAAGTCCAGGGAGGATAATCATGCAAATGACAAAGATAGAGACACCGCTAATGATCCCAATCTGGACTCTGCTAGATCAGGATTCAACACTCCACCGGTCAGGGGTCCAAACAAGTCCAGGGAGGATAATCATGCAAATGACAAAGATAGAGACACCGTTAATGATACCTCTCCAATCCCTGGTGGATCTTCAATTAAGTACACACTTGAAAAAGGGGTACGAAAGACCCCGAAACGCGTCGTGTATTTCTATGAAATAAAAAGATTTGTCCAAATTATACTGATCCCGCGCAGTCCCTAAAATCCTGGTCCCCGTTGTATACTCCATTTACACCTTCCATGGTGTCACAGTGTGACAGCTGTGGCTTCCAGTTTCTCCCGGTTTGGTTCCTCATATTACTTGTGGTCACACAACCACCAAAGGTGAGGAGCCATCTGTTATCATTTGGATCATTGTGTCTTTAAAGTTACTATACCATTTATTGCTCGGTGTCTCTAGCTTTGTCATCTGCACTAAACTGAGGCTGTAACGGTCCCTCTGGAGACCTCTGGGATGCTGCATAGATAATGGCCACTCTCTGCAAAGTGCAACAAAATTGAAGACGTCATTCAAGCAGTCAGGAGTGGGCATTTAGGGGTGGTTATCTAGAGCAGAAAGTGAATACCAAGCAGGAAAAAATACACCCCCAAAGCTCTTTCCAGCTAATTTGCATAAAAATGAAACACTGAAAATGGAACTACAATGCACAATAAGAAAGGCATCTTTGGTAAGTGTAGAAGCAGCCCTACAAGGTCCTATTATTAGTTTGATTATTAGTTTCCTGCTGGCAGACTCCCTTCAAGTGCTTCACTCGCCACTTTTTAGGAAAGTGGGCACAGCGGGGCAGAAAGAAGGGAGGGGAGGGGTGGGAATGCCATTCCTGACAAATTTATTATAACCCACGGTAGAATACTGTTTTCTGGCGTGGGTTATATACAGGTAGGAAATCTATGGCAGTGGCATGCAAAAGTTTGGACACCACTGGTCAAAATTACTGTTATTGTGAGCAGTTAAGCAAGTTGAAGATAAAACGATCTTCAAAAGGTATAACATTAAAGATGACATATTCCCAATGCATTTTTTGGAAAAAAAAATATTTTCATATTTTACATTTTCAAAATAACAAAAAATGAAAATGGCCCGATGAAAAAGTTTGGGCACCCTGCATGGTTAGTACCTAATAGCACCCCCTTTGGAAAGTATCACAGCTTGTAAATGCTTTTTATAGCCAGCCAAGAAACTCTCAATTCTTGTTTGAGGGATTTTCATCTATTCTTCCTTGGAAAAGTCTTCCAGTTCTGTGAGATTCCTGGGTTGTCTTGCATGCACTGCTCTTTTGAGATCTAGCCACAGATTTTCAATGACCAGGGGACTGTCAGGGCCATGGTAAAACCTTCAGCTTGCTCCTTTCTAGGTAGTCTATGGTGGATTTTGATGTGTGTTTAGGATCATTATCCTTTTGCAGAAGCCATTCTCTTTTCAATTTTTTACAAATGGTGTTATGTTTGCTTCAAGATTTTGCTGAAATTTTATTGAATCCATCCTTCCCTCTACCTGTGAAATGTTCCCCGTGCCATTGGCTGCAACACAAACCCCAAAGCATGATTGATCCACCCCCATGCTTAATGGTTGGAGAGATGTTCTTTTCCTGAAATTCTGTGCCCCTTTTTCTCCAAACATACCTTTGATTATTTTGGCCAAAGAGTTCTATTTTAACCTCATTGGTCCACAGGACTTGTTTCCAAAATGCATCAGGCTTGTTTAGATGTTCTCTTGCAAACTTCTGACGCTGAATTTTATGGTGAGGACGCAGGAGAGGTTTTCTTCTGATGACTCTTCCATGAAGGCCATATTTGTGCAGGTATTGCTGAACAGTAGAACAATGTACCACAACTCCAGAGTCTGCTAAATCTTCCTGAAGGTCTTTTGCATTCAAGTGGGGTTTCTGATTTGCCACACATGGCAATCCTACGAGCAGCTGTCTCTGAATTTTTTCTTGGTCATCCAGAACTTATCTTGACCTCCACTGTTCCTGCTAACTGCCATTTCTTAATTACATTTCGAACTGAGGAAAGGGCAACTTGAAAACACTTTGCTATCTTCTTATAGCCTTCTCCTGCTTTTTGGACCTCCGACATTTTCATTTTCAGAGTGCTAGGCAGCTGCTTTGAAGAACCCATGGCTGCTGTTTTTTGGCACAAGGTTAGAGGAAGCTGGGTATTTATAAAGCTGTAAAATTTGCATCTTTTGACCTTTCCTAACAGTGATAGTGAACAAGCCATAACCCAAACTGGCTACTTAAAGTCTGAGACCTTTTTTCACTCTAAAATTGTACTCAAACATAATAATACACTGATATTGCTTAAAATTGTGTGTTTAATCTTTAACTTTGTGCATTTTAAAGATCATTTAATCTTCAACTTGCTTAACTGTTCACAATAACAGTCATTTTGACCAGGGTTGTCCAAACTTTTGCATGCCACTGTATGTATATATCTATATATAATGTGGGAGGATTGGCTCAGTGGCAGCAGCAGCGGACCCAGACAGTCAGAGATGGACACAAAAAAAATCAGGTTCCAACAGGTTTTACCCTGTATGTGTATTTTACAAAAATTGGCAAAAACAAAAATAAGCCTTAACTTTCCGGCAAAACAACAGAACTCCTGCTCGTCTGAGCTACTAGCTAAACAAAGAAATACCCTAACTGTACGGGTGGCTATCTTTAGCCACACGGTCAACACAGAGGCCAAAAACAATGGCAGCAGGTCACACTGGAGTCTCACCAGTCTCCACAAGGTTGGGGCAGAACCCAGCTCCTCTTCTCTCCCCAGGAACTGCCCAGGATTGAGGATTTTACAGCCTTCTATAGGCCTTTAACAAGGCCTTTAACAAGGCCAAGCTCCCACCTGTACCTGAAGGCCCCTCCCTAGTAGAACAAGAACAGGGTACATACCAACAGAAAGAAATACTTCACAGCTGAGGTTTTGTTACAGTTTAGCTGTATTGTAACCCCATTTACCATACATAAGTGAGGAATCTTGGGGTGACATAGTGACCTTCCAGAACCTTACCTGTCACCTTCTCACAATATAGATAGATAGATAGATAGATAGATAGATAGATAGATAGATAGATAATTTTTTTTTATTCAACTCTGCTCTAAAATTCTAGAATTCTCCACCTGTTTTTTCCATGAATGAACAAAGAAGTACAAAACACTTTTTAGCTGTTTTCACATATGCTATGGCTTCAGATCACAATGTAGTGGCAGATTTGTGGTACAGTGAACCCAAGGGGTGTCCAATAGATTCCATTGAATGGGCCATATGCACACAACCGTGGTTGTTTTCTATATATTGTCCACAATTCCGGATAGTATATGGACCTATTCATTTCTTTGACCCATATACACATCCCTAGTTTTTACTGATAAGTATCCAGGTCATTGAAACTATTATGAAGCAGGTCCTATTCTTGTCCATATTTGCGGCACAGACAAGTGTAGGGAATTATACTTTTTGTGGATCCGCAATTGTGGATGACATACTGATGCAATGCAGACATGTTTTTTGTGGATTGCAGATCAGTATTTGTGGACAGTAAAACCACTACGGTCGTGTGCATGTAGTAATAATGGAGGTTTTGTTTGTTTCATTGTGGTGGCTCCATTTTGACTGCAAAATTAGCATTGCCATCAGTAGGTCATAAATCTGATATAACTTTAATACAGACACTCAGAATCACTAGCAAACAGTTATTGACAAGAAAAAGAGGGCATTACCCTTAGGCTAAGTTGCTGAAATGCAGCTTTCTTTGTTGCAGATTTGTTGCGGCTTTTTGAGCCAAAGCCAAGAATGGCAACAAAAGGAATGAAAATGTATAGAAAGTTCTTATATTTCTGCCTTCTACTCAATCCACACATGGTTTTAGCTAAAAAAAAACTGCAACAAAATATGCAACAAAAAAATCATTTCCACAACGTGGGTTCTTAGCCTTAAATAGGAAAGTTAAAAAATTTGTATTCCTCAAGTTCTACTTTTCTCTGATCCAGCTTTCTAATACAAACTGATACAGTATGTAAGCTCAGTTCACACACTATACCTTGATGCTTTTTTTCTAAAGTCAGAAATGAATCCTCAAAAAGTAAAAAAAAATATGTTTTAGCAGGGTTTGTCAGACAGGATAATGTCATATTTAATAGCTGTATTTCTGCATTTCTTTTCCATTGTCTTACATTTCTGACTTTGTAAACCATTTTTATAGCACTGCATAAAGAAATGCCATATGAGGTATGTGTATGACATCATATTCTAAATCCATTGTATGTCCCCCTTTTATAGCAGAAACATCCTCCAGGACTCTGTGTGGACCAGTCACGATCTTCTACACCAAGCATACCTACAGTGGGTACGGATAGTATTCAGACCCCTTTAAATTTTTCACTCTTTGTTTCATCGCAGCCATTTGCTAAAAGCAAAAAAGTTTATTTTATTTTTCATTAATGTATACTCAGCACCCCATCTTGACAGAAAAAAAAACAGAAAAGTAGATATTTTGGAAATATATTAAAAAAGAAAAACTGAAATATCACATGGTCATAAGTATTCAGACCCTTTGCTCAGTAATGAGTAGAAGCACCCTTTTGAGCTAGTACGGCCATGAGTCTTCTTGGGAATGATGCAACAAGTTTTTCACATCTGGATTTGGGGATCCTCTGCCATTCTTCCTTGCAGATCCTCTCCAGTTCCATCATTGGTGGACAGCCATTATCAGGTCTCTCCAGAGATGCTCAATTGGGTTGAGGTCAGGGCTCTGGCTGGGCCAGTCAAGAATGGTCACAGAGTTGTTTTCCGAAGCCTCTCTGTTATTTTAGCTGTGTGCTTAGTGTCATTGTCTTGTTGGAAGGTGAACCTTCGGCCCAGTCTGAGGTCCAGAGCACTCTGGAAGAGGTTTTCTTCCAGGAGATCTCTGTACTTGGCCGCATTCATCTTTCCTTCAATTGCAACCAGTCATCCTGTCCCTGCAGCTGAAAAACACCCCCATAGCATGATGCTGCCACCACCATGTTTCACTGTTGAGATTGTATTGGGCAGGTAATGAGCAGTGCCTGGTTTTCTCTACACATACTGCTTAGAATTAACGCCAAAAAGTTCAATCTTCATCTCATCAGACCAGAGAATCTTATTTCTCATAGTCTGGGAGTCCTTCATGTGTTTTTTGGCAAACTCTATGCGGGCTTTCATATGTCTTGCACTGAGGAGAGGCTTCCTTCGGGCCACTCTGCCATAAAGCCCCGACTGGTGGAGGGCAGCAGTGGTAGTTGACTTTGTGGAACTTTCTCCCATCTCCCTACTGCATCTCTGGAGCTGAGCCAGTGATCTTTGGGTTCTTCTTTACCTCTCTCACCAAGGCTCTTCTCCCACGATTGCTCAGTTTGGCTGGACGGCCAGGTCTAGGAAGAGTTCTGGTCGTTCCAAACTTCTTCCATTTAAGGATTATGGAGACCACTGTGCTTTTAGGAACCTTGAGTGCTGCAGAAATTCTTTTGTAACCATGGCCAGATCTGTGCCTTGCCACAATTCTGTCTCTGAGCTCCTTGGGCAGTTCCTTTGACCTCATGATTCTCATTTGCTCTGACATGCACTGTGAGCTATGAGGTCTTATATAGACAGGTGTGTGCCTTTCCTAATCAAGTCCAATCAGTTTAATTAAACACATCTGGACTCCAATGAAGGAGTAGAACCATCTCAAGGAGGATCAGAAGGAAATGGACATCATGTGAGTTAAATATGAGTGTCACAGTAAAGGGTCTGAATACTTATGACCATGTGATATTTCAGTTTTTTTGTTTTTTTTTAATAAATTTGCAAAAATATCTACATTTCTGTTTTTTTTCTGTCAAGATGGGGTGCTGAGTGTACATTAATGAGAAATAAAATGAACTTTTTTGCTTTTAGCAAATGGCTGCAATGAAACAAAGAGTGAAAAATTTAAAGGGGTCTGAATACTTTCCATACCCACTGTATATCAACCTTGCTTTATGCACTGGGGTAAAGACATGCTGAAAGAGAAAATGGTTCTACCCAAATTGTTGCCACAATGTTGGAACCATGCAATTAGACAAAATGTCTTGGCATGCTGAAGTATTACAATTTCCCTACATTGGAACTAAGGGGCTTGAGCCGACCCAAAGAAAAAAAAAACCCATAGCCAAACTTTAGACCTGGCATAATGCAGTCAGGTAGGTACGGGTCTCCTTACATTCACCAAACAAGTCAGTCAGACTGCCTGATAAGGAAGCATGATTCTTCACCCCACAGGACATGTTTTTATGCCTTCATTTGACACTTGCCATTGTGCTTGGTGATGTAAAGCTCACATGCAGCTGCCCAGCCATGGAAACCCATACCATAAAAGATCCTGGCGCAAATGTTTTTGTGCTGATGTTAATGCCAAAGGTGGCTTGGATCTTGCACTTAAGTCATCAGAGTGGAGGTAGAATTTATGCACTGGATTTTATTCACCTGTAGCAATGGCACTGGATGATACACCTGAAGTCCATGATTAAGAGTTGTCCCAGGTGTTCATATAGTGAATAGTCTGTCTTGGGACCTGACGTTTACTGCTAGCCAAAGCTCTCACTGAAACTCCAGGGTTTAGACTAGTGTTACAAAATGACTTTGGCATGACTCCAATATAACTGGGTTGTATGTCTTTTTCCTACAATTTTATATGGGAAGTTGCACAAAGTCATAAATCTCCCAATATAATTACTGTGTAATTAGAAGTTGTAGAATAAAGAAGTTGAATAACTGTATGTTTATATGAAGACAGATTGTAATATAACATTGATTATAAAATAACATTGATATGTCCTCCGTTACTCATTGTATCATGACGAGATCTCAGTGGGTTAATAGCCTACAACACAAACATGTGTCCTTTACTTTCCAAGTGAGCACTCATTCCTCGAGATATGGGGCAAGCACCATGGAAAAGTCAATTACATTCTAAGAGTCAGCAACACGTTTATGTGAAGGAAAGCTAATTCCAGTACTTAATCATTAGCCTCTGGGTGGTTTAACAAGACTTTAGCTTTCTGGGGAGGGAACACAATGAAACCTTTGCTAGGAACTGGGCAGACACCTTGAAAATAGTAATTAAGTATTGAGAGAGAGAAATTCAGAGTTCAAATCATGTGTAATTCCATCCGCTCACAAGCCTTGGACCTGAACAGGAAGCAATTGACAGGTCACTTGGGGCCTACATCTGGAAACAACATGCTTGAAAGACTACTCATATAAAGCAAACTCAGAAAAGTTCTCACTAAAGTCTTATACATATTCAGATGTGTGCCAGTGCCTCTCTGAGAGTGTGCGTGGGTACAAGAAGTGTAATAAAATAAAAGAAATAAAAAATATTTTGCTATTACAACTGCCTATAGAAATGCAGAATATTGTAAATGAATTAACGCTCTGGACTCAGCTGCACATTTCACTCGTAAAAAGTCCCTAGCTCAGGTTTCCATTTTTTCTTTCTTTGCAATTTCCTGAATAAGTGGACTGGAAAAGTTTGAGACACTGGGGATTATAAACCAGTTGTCACTTGCATATGGAATGGATAAATAGATAGAGAGATACGGGATAGATAGATAGATAGATAGATACATAGATAGATAGATCTATCTCTATGTACAGTTGTGCTAAAAAGTTTACATTTTTTGTTTTTTTGGCCTTTTTTTTCAGTGAATATGAATGAAAACACAAAAACTTTTTCTCCACTCATGGTTAGTGGTTGGTTGAAGCCATTTATTGTCAAACTTCTGTGTTTTCTCTTTTTAAATCATATTGACAACCAAAAACATCAAAATGACGCTGTTCAAAAGTTCACATACACATGGCCTGACAACATGCCCAGAAGTTGACACAAAGGGGTTTGAATGGCTACTAAAGGTAACATCCTCACCTGTGACCTGTTTGCTTGTAACCAGTGTGTGTGCATAAAAGCTGAGTGAGTTTCTGGGATCCAGACAGACTGTTGAATCTTTCCTCCAGCTACTAACATTTCTGGATTGTGAGTCAAAAGAATTGTCCACGGATCTACAGGAAAAGGTAGTTGAACTGTATAAAACAGGAAAGGCATACAAAAAGATATCCAAGGAATTGATAATGCCAGTCAGCAGTGTTCAATCTGTGATTAACACATGGAAACTCAGGGGCTCTATAAAATCCAAACCACGGTCAGGTAGACCAACCAAAATTTCGGCCACAACTGCCCGGAAAATTGTTCAGGATACAAAAAAAAACCCACACACATCAGCTGAAACACAGGACTCCCTGAAAACTATTGGAGTGGCTGTTTCGAGATGTATAATAAGGAGGCACTTGAAGAAAAATGGGCTGCAGGGTCGAGTTGCCAGAAGAAAGCTACTACTGCGCAAATGCCACAAAGAATCTCGCCTTCAATACGTCAAACAGCACAGAGACACTCCTCAAAACTTCTGAGGTAATTTGGAGTGATGAATAGAAAAATCGAACTTTTTGGCCACAACCATAAACGTCACATTTGGAGAGGTGTCAACAAGGCCTATGATGAAAGGAACACCATTCCTACTGTAAAGCACGGAGGTGGATCACTGATGATGTGGGGATGTGTGAGCTTCAAAGGCACAGGAAACTTGGTCAAAGTTGAAGAAAAGATGAATGCAGCACGTTATCAGCAAATACTGGAGGCAAATTTGCACTCATCAGCCAGGAAGCTGCACATGGGACGTTCTTGGACGTTCCAACATGACAACGATCCAAAACACAAGGCCAAGTTCACCTGTAATTGGCTACAGCAGAAGAAAGTGAAGGTTCTGGAGTGGCCATCTCAGTCTCCTGACCTCAATATCATTGAGCCACTCAGGGGAGATCTCAAGTGCGCAGTACATGCAAGACTTTTTGTCAAGAAGAATGGGCAGTTTTACCATCTGAGAAAATAAAGAGCCTCATCCACAACTACCACAAAAGACTTTAAACTGCCATTGATGTTAGAGGGGGCAATAACGGTATTAAGAACTGGGGTATGTGAACTTTTGAACAGGGTCATTTTGATGTTTTTGGTTGTCATTATGATTTAAAAAGAGAAAACACAGAAGTTTGACAATAAATGGCTTCAACCAACCACTAACCATGAGTGGAGAAAAAGTTTTTGTGTTATCATTCATATTCTCTGAAAAAAGGCCAAAAAACAAAAAAATCTGCTGGGGTATGTAAACTTTTTAGCACAACTATATATCTATCTATCTGAGCAGAAATTGAAAACTATATTGTGAAAACTGTCACAGTCATTAGCATACTATATGTGCATCTAAACCCATCTGAATTTTTAAAAAGATAGGATGTACAGCAACTCGTTGGAGGGAACACAAAGGCTGGGAGCACTAGAAACAGGACTAGATGATTTTACCAAACCCTTAAGCTCTTCTCCTGGGCTGGGGCAGAGCTGAAGGGCCGAGGAGACTCATTGCATGACACATATCACACATAGCACATAACTTTACTTGCAAAGCAGTGCAGCCACAATCAATTGCTTCCAGTCAATGAAGGTACAGTTCTAACATAGGTCCACTGTGACTATGGGGTGAGACCAGTGGAAAGTAGTTCCAGAAGTCTGTACGTGTTTTTTTTTTCTAATCAAGTGCCAGTCTCTTACATTCTTAATACCAGGGTGTCCTGTCCACCCTGTGGATTAAGCAGGTCAAGTCTATATGGCCCTTGTTTCACTCACACTCTCAATATGTGGCTCTTTTTAACTTCAAAACCTCTATCTTTGTCTTAGTCTCCACAATCTTACACCCATCTACAGTACATTGGAAGCTGAAAGAAGACTGTTTGTCTCCTATCACACTCCAGACCATGCTGGCTGGACTCTACCTAAGCTCAGTTCTCCCATTTACAGTGGTACAGACGCTCTTAAGGAGAAAATATACAGGTTACAAGCAAAACTATATACACAGTATAACAGTTCAACAGTGTCCATTGGGATGTTTCAGATGTTTAACAATTATATATAAAATCTGCAGCTCCATCTGTTGCAGATTTCACCGAAATGTAATTAAAAAGCTGTAATCTGCAGATTTTTTTTTTCTGTGACTTTGAATGCCATTTCCACCTTGAAAATTGTCTTCTGAGTGTGAGTAGAGATGGTGAATGGCTTTGTTATGAACTGGGTTCGACCTGAATATTCCAAATTCTTCTCTTTTAAAGGAAACCAAACAAACTGTGATTAGTCTTGGACGGAAATTTCAGAAGAGACGAGTGTCTGTGAGTCGCTAAGTGACGTTCTAGCACCACCTGACATCAGCTGAAAGCCTCACAGTTAATAGTAGTAGGTGGACACCTTACAGTGCAGAAGTTATATACAATATACAGTATAAGGTGCTGTGGACTTGAACACAGGGTATTTGCAGTTATGGTAGAGATAGTGAAGGAACTGTGATTCATCTGTCATGCATCATACAGAGCACAGTTCTGGAAAGCTTTCAAATTTTCAAGCAATACTTAGGTATAGGAGAATTAGTCAGATTTAAAGCAAATATAGGCAGGTTAGTGATAGAAATCAGTAGAAAGAAGTGAGGCCATAGCTTTGCTACTGTTGTCGAACCTGTGAGCACAGCAGCATTTTTGCTCTAAGAATTACAGACATAGACAAAGGACAGTTAACCCTTTCATTACCAATAAACTATTTTTGTCTAAGTGTGTTGTGCAATAGAGCAGTTTCATCTGTATACAGAGTACACGACAGACTAGTGTTTAAACATACTTTTTACTGACAGTCAGTCTTGTTAGTGAAAAATCTTTTGCTAAGGTTTTTTGGGCAAGAGTTAAAATTTAATTAAAAACATACAAATTGCTGTTCTAACAGCAAAGCACTGATTCTGCCTGAGCTAATCCGAAAAAAAAATCTCTGTTATTTAAAGGGAATCTGTCAGGTTAATCTGGGACACTAAACCACCCACAGGTCTTTATAGCCCTGGGGTTTAGTGTCCCAAATCGCCCTGTTGTAATGCAAAACGCAGGCGCATTAAAAATAAAAAACCTTTATACTTAAGGGTCCGATCGACGCTGTTTGGAGAGAACGGTCCGGCTTATTCATGAGGCATGCCTCCTGGCGCCTGCGCTGTTCTTCAGTGAAGCCAAAAATGGACACCCCGGCTTCACTGTGTAATCGCGGGGCATGCGCACTGAAGCCGAGGAGTACTCCTTTGGCTTTACTGAAGAACCGTGCAGGCGCGGGGAGTACAGCGGCAGGGTGAGTATAAAGCTTTTTTATTTTTAATGCGGCCATGGATTGCGGTATAACAGGGTGATTTGGGACACTAAACCCCAGGTCCATATGGACGTGTGGGAGGTTTAGTGTCCCAAATTGCCCTGACAGATTCCCTTTAAGTGTTTTTGCTCACACAATATACAGTCTAACAGCCTGCACTAATCTGTTATTTAATAATTATTCTCCCAATGCACAGTGTGATGGAGTGTTAATCTGAAAAAAATATTAATTTCTTAAGCGAGTACCTAGCTGCCATTTACTGAGGAAAATTTTCCCTTCTAGATATTGCCATGTGGGCCTATCCTTGTAAATGTCCATGTGGGGAAAGGTGCACGCCACCGTCAATACGTGAAGCAGCAATTATAGAGAGGAACAACACATAGTTGTCATGGCCTACTGCTTTTTAGTACTGATATCACCTCATGTGTGCTGGGCAGACACAGTTTCAACACTAGGCGGGACCCATCTGCCTCCTCTAGTTCCTCCACACTGGACCATTTCTCACCCCCAACTTCACCAGGGCAAGCCATTGCTTACATTCATCTCCCTCATTTCATGGTTGTAAGGTGAAGCGCACATTGAGTGGCACTGTTGCACATGCTGGAACATCAGTTTGAGCAGAAGTATATGGTAAATGATTGCTGCATGCAGCAAACTACAAACACAATGGAGTGGATACATGTGAGAAAAAGAATAGTTTCTACCTTAGTCATGATGATTAGATTTGGAAGATAGTCCATCTTTTTCAGCAGCCAGGCCAGACATACTGATAGTGTACCCCAATTTTTTCTTGAAATTATGTAAATTTCCACTCCACTGTTGTTGTGGCATGTGCTCCCATACAGGGATAACCAGCCGGATAATCCAGGTTCTTTTCTGCATTCCAAGTGTTACTCTCAGAGTCATACAATCCTTTCCATTTCACAACATATTCTAGCTTTTTCATCTAGCAGGACAGGCACACTGATATTGTGCCCCAAATTTTTCTTGAAATTCTGTAAACTGTCACTCCGCCAACGTAAAGCTGATGTGGCAATTGAAGCCATGCACAGATAATCAGCAGGATAATACAGGTTCTTTTTTTTCTGCCAAGTGCTGTTCTTGTGGCCATAGAATCCATTCCATTTCAGAGTATATTCTAGCTTTTCAATTGGCAGGCCAAATATGCTGATGTCACAAATCTTTCTTCAAACCTTGTAATTGTCACTCATGGGTGCTAAATCTGCTCCCATAAAAGAACAATTTTTGTCCATAGACATACCTTTCACTTTCACTTAACATAAAATTGGATAGATAGGTTCCTAGGAGCCTTGACAGTGTTATACACTATATTTTACCTATCCTTGGTACAAAACCTTTACATGTTAACAACTCATACAAGGTTCACAGTGGCTAGTGAACTGGAAAAGCAGTAAAGCTCTGGTGCTCTATCTGGACTTCTGCTATAGTGCTAGATACTGTTGATCAAATTCAGCCACAGTTTAGTCAGAATGAGGCAGATAAATAAAAATGCACCATAATTTTGCCACAAACCTGTTGTACATGCTTTACACTTCATTTTCTGTATGTTTTAGACACTTTCTAACAGTTTCTGCGCCTTGGTAAGCGGGGATTGATATGCAAAGTTGTGCACCAGAATTTCTGGAAAAAGCTAAAAAGTAGTGAAAGGCTAAGGCCCCACATAGCGAGACGCAGCCAAAAAGCAATGCAGAATAAAATACGGCGGAAACACATTGCATTTTTTTTCTATATCGATTTTTACAGAAAATCCGCAGAGTTTTCCTCCGCGTATTTTCTGTCCCTATTATACCTATACGGAAAAAGCCAGCATAATAATAATATAATTGACATGCTGCATTTTGCATGAAACATTTAGCTTGAAAAACTTGTATTTAATTTTTGGGAACCCAGACAATTGTGTTTTGATGCGGGAGTTTTTGAAATTGCAGCATTTTCGCTGCAGATTTTTTTTTTTTTGCAATGCTTGGATGGGATTATCCGGAATCCCATCCACTTTGCAGGTGCTGTAAAACTCCCTGGTTATTGCCACGGCATTTTCGCTGCAGCCAAACCATGGCGTTTTTGCAACGTGAGGCCACGGCCTAAAGTGAGACTAGACAGTCTAAAAGAACACCAGATTTTCAAACAGCATTAGACATTTTGGAAAATCTGGTGCAGTTTAATATTGTCTAATAATACAATTTTAATTCTGCCCCCTAAAAATGAAAATGAATGCTCAGTGACTTTATATCTGAAATGTAGTCCAGATGGTTCAGGTTGCTAAAAATGGTGGTCTTGGGTAAGACTATATTGGTCAATCCAGAAACCTCTCTTACCATGTAGAACTTATATACTTTGTGCAGCAAGGATACAGGATAAGATGTATATGATATATACAGTACCATTTTTATGAGGTATTGGGTCTTATATGACTGGAGTGCAGATTAAATGCATTTTGTTGAACTGGGTCACATGACTGACTTAGACTAGTGAGCGACAGTAGAGAAATTGGTTGGCTGCACTAATGGATCTTTCATGTGGCACAACTTCTATGTTGGTGATAGAAACCTTGTACCCTTCTTCAATTCGGGTAATCACTGAAACCCTTCAGTGGAACTCGATAGAAAAATTACTGTCTGCCACTGCATATTTGCCATGAATTCACTCTGCTATCTGACAATTTGAAAGTCAAATGCATGTGCTTTGATTTTTTGCCTGAGAAAGCTAAACAGAGACAGAACCTGTTTTATTACGTTGTATGAAGTTGTTGATATTTGACCCTATGCGGTTTCTGGAAAAAAAAATGTTTATCTGTTTGGAAGCTGCATACATTACAAAAAAAGGCAATTAAGCCAAAAATATAGGGTGCATCATAACTCCAGTATCACTATACTTGCAATACAGTTCTAAATCTTCAAATACATCAATAGGGCATTACTGTGGCTCAGTGGTTAGCACTGCAGCACTGGAGTTCTGGGTTCAAATCCTGCTGAGGAAAACATCTGCCAGGAGTTTGTACGTTTTTCCCATGTACGTTTTTCCCATGGGTTTCCTCCCACACTCCAAAGACAAACTGATAGGGAATGTAGATTGTCAGCCCTAAAAGCGCTGCAGAATATGATGGTGCTGTCAAGTAAGCTAAATAAATAAATAACAGCCTTATGTTTGAAATATTTTTTTTTCCAAAAAGTACAGTTGTCCACACTTCAATGTAATGATGTAAACTCAGTCATTACTTGCTCTCCATTTGTCAGTAAAATTGCACCTTCAGAGTTGTTTATACAATGTAATACAGTATTTTGGGGCCACCTAAAAAAAAGTTATTCTAAAGATTAACTATACAAAACAAATTTATGGTCCCATTTATCTGTTATATCATTTTATTTAAGAATCTCAGCTTAGTATACAGTGGAATATATAGCAATGACATCAATGGGAATAGTGGTGAACCTAGCCTCTTTGCTGCCTGAGGCGGAATATAGAAAGACGCCCCCCCCCCCAAAAAAAAAAAAATTGAGTTTACATGCTACTAGCTTCACACACTGTTATATACACAATACACAAAGTTATAAAACAGTTTTTAAGAATTCTTCTTACTGCATTACTTCAGTATCAGATCAACAACACGGCATTAACAATGACAATAACTTCACACATCTTCTGCTTGGTGGATCCAAGAGACAGAGACAAATCACAGCTGGAAGAAGTGGTCATGGCGGTCCTGGGGGAAGAGAAGGGAAATGTGAAGGATTAGTCAGAGACGTCACCTGTAAGTCACAAAATGTTACTGCACTGTATTCACCTAAATGATAGAGGATAAATACCTGATTGATGGGGGTTTGTCTGCTGAGACCCCCACTGGCCCTGAGAATTGGGTTTTTTGCCCCTACTGGGTGGGAATTCAGTCTGACCACAGCCAGGCTGAATATAGGTGTGTCGCTTGGTGGATGGACAAACCCGCGTGGCTCTCATTCACTTCAATGGGAGTGCCGAAGTACAGTACTCAGCTATCTGCAGCGCTCCTATTATAGAGAATGGGGGCCAAGTCTCTCTGAAGTTTGCAACACATATCTTTGGCTTCTCACTTTTCCAGGCATCCAACCCACATTGTCCTCACCTGCACACCCATCGTGCTGCTACCCCAATTATAAAATATATGATATAACCCCCTATAATGAAAAATACTCCCAAGAGCATCTTTATATTAATAATGTCTGTGTGTATCCTGTATAAATAGTGCCCCTTATTAATAATGCCCCTGTGTACCCTGTATAAATAGTGTCCCTTATCAATGCTCCAGGTGTTTCCTAATTAAAAGGTTTTCCAGGTCATTAAAAAAAAAAAAAAAAAAAAATCAGTGGGGCTCAAAAACCCAGGACCCCTACTGATCAGCTGTTTGAATGGTACCTGTGTAAACGCTTTTCTGTTTACATAGTGTCACTTATCTCCTAGCGGCCATGTAATGTAACTACAGCGTCGTCCTATACATGTCTATGTGACAAGGCTGTAATTACATCACACGGTCACTATAAACAGACAGCGTATGATATAAACAGGCACCATAGCCCATGTTTATAACGCCCCATTTACACACACTATAATGTTCTACAGCGGCCCTTGCACACAGTATTACACAGTATTATGGCCCACAGCAGCCCCTGCACACAGTATTACACAGTATTATGGCCCACAGCGGTCCCTGCACACGGTATTATGGCCCGCAACAGCCTCTGCACACGGTATTATGGCCCACAGTGAGTCCTGTACCCGGTATTATGGCCAGCAGTGGCCCCTGCACACAGTATTATGTCCCGCAGCGGCCCCTGCACACTGAAAAGACCCCAGGAGTGAGGATAGGTAAGTAAATAGGCTGATACCTGCTGGGGTTACTCCAGCAGGTAACGGCCTATTTATATATATAAAAAAAAAAAGTTATCCTCACCTACTTGCGATCCCTTGGTGGAGCTGCCGCCTCCTGTTCTTGTCCGCGACGTCTGCATCTGAGCGCAGGAGGCACGATGACGTCATTGTATCGCCGCCTGCGCTGAGATGCAGACGTCTCATAAGCCAGTCCTTTTTTAAAGTGACCTGTCCTGGGCTGGTTTACGTTAAATAAATAGTAAAAATGCTGCCCCCCAGACAGTGATGGATAGTGCCGCCTGAGGCGGCCGCCTCACTTCGCCTCATTAGAGATGTGCCCCTGAATGGGAAAGAGAAAAATGCAAATGCTACCCATTTTCAGGATGCAGTTTGATGAATTATGAAGACACCTTGCCTGTGATGTCACATCTGTTGGTATGTTCCTCCATTTGTATTAAGAACTAAGACACTCCTTCTTCCAGCATAACTATATCACTACTTTCTTTTATTGTCACCTCTCTTGGTATGTTATCCTGCTTTGTTTGTAATTGTGTGAGCTTTGAAGTCACAGTCTCTATTCTCTGCTGCGTTAGATGGTCCTGTACTTCTCACTTTCCTCACCTGATCCTTTCCCTGTCTCTGATTCTATCTCCTTGTATTCCCACCCCTATTCACACCTGTAACACATACAATTAATTTAGTGCTTGCTAGTATAAATCTGGCCATGGTCAATTCAGTGCAAAATCTCAAGTGCAACCCTTAAGTGCATGGACCAGAATTAGGCCAGAATAGGATCAGAGGGGACCTGAAGATTATTACAAAAAAATAACTAAATATTCATCCTTAGAAATGCACCACCTACAAAATGTCACAATCAAGAATGCTTACCACCTCAATCACTGTTGTTCTCCCCCTACTTCTAAAAGTGACTTTTCCACCCCAAGCCACCAGTGTCAGTAACAAAATCTGTATCTCTCCATCTCTACTACTCACAAACCTGCAAGCTTTCCACCTCAGAAACACACAACCTCCCCACACTCTCTCCTACTTACACCTGCTATCCCTCTCCCTGCTTCTCCTTACTTCCGGCAACATATCTCCTAATCCTGGAGCACCTCAGCACATCCCTACTGTCAGATCTTCTTCCTCTTACCACACAACCAGCACCAGCACACTGAACACCTTAAATCTTACGTCTATCTGCCTTCTCCTGCCTATCCTGCACCCCCTTCCCAACGATTCACTGTGGAATGCTCATTCCATATGTAATAAACTAAAGTGTAATAAACTGTTCTTTTCTTGGGATCACAGAAACATGGCTCACACCCTCAGACACTACCTCCCCTGCTGCTCTCTCTTATGGCGCATTGCATTTCTCGCACTCTCCCCGCCCCAACAACAAACCTGGTGGAGGTGTTGGCATCCTCCTGTCTGACAACTGCTCCTTCGCCTCTGTCCAACTGCTACCTGCTCTCACCCTCCCCATATTTGAAGCGCACTATGTCTACATTTACTCACCCTCCAACCTCCAATTAGTTGTCATATATGGACCACCAGGACCTACCACGACGTTCACCGACCATTTCACTGCCTGGCTAACGCACTTCCTATCCACAGACACCCACACAATCATCATGGGTGATTTCAACATCCCCATTAACTCAAACCACCCCTCCGCTTCCAGTCTCCTATACCTCACCACCTTCTTTGGTCTCTCTCAATGGTCCTCCTCTGCCACGAAGGGGCACACATTGAACTCATATGCACCCGCCTCTGCTCTCTAGCTCTGTGAAAATGGGCAAGTCTTGGGTGCAAGTCTTGGGTCCAGCCTAACAGGGCTGCCTCACCATAGGCTACCACTTTTATATGGGCCACTCAGCTCATTGCCAAGGTCCAGCTTTTAACACATCCTGTCCATTTCATGCTTAATTGTCAGTTTTCCCTGAGGTAGTGGGTGGAAACTAGCTGCTGTTATTTATTCCACAGCACAGACATTGAGAAGAGTAGCTCATCCTCATAAGCAGCAGGAGCTAGGGGGGCATTACACAGTACTACTTAGCAGTTTAGCTCTGAACTGAGCAGTGGGGAGACAGTAAAACAATTGCTAGCCAGTGTGTGTCTCTACCTCTGTTTCTCTCTCTCTTTCTTCTACCCCTCCCCTTTCCATAACCTTCTATGGACCTCTACTCTAACCTGAGTAGTTGCTAGCCCATCTTCATGGGAGACAAATTTGAGCATTAACCCTTATGTGACGCAGACATTTTTCATTTTTGTGTTTTCATTTTTCACTGCTTGCATTCCAAAAGCCATAACTTTCTAATTTTTGCATTTACATAGTCATATGAGGGCTTGATTTTTGCATTACAAGTTGTACTTCAAATAAGTACCAATTTTTATTCTGTACAATGTACTGGAATATGGGGAGTTAACATCAGTTACTGAAATACAGCAAACTGTAGCAGCTCTCCCAGTCTGGGGTTTTACAAAGCAAGGTAGTGGCTTCCAACACCTTACAAAGTAATACTAATACATTATTTCCAGTTTTTAGTTTATTTTGTCCTTAGAATTTTGTATTCAAGCGCTGGGTAATATCTTGAAAATAATAATATCTGTCACTTTAATTCCTTGAAATAAAAAAGAAATCCCTACTCAACAAGATAAAAAAATTTAGGAAAACGTAAATTATGAAAATCTTGGCTTTTACTTCTAATGGATAGCCTTCTTTGTATCTTGGTTTCAGAGAGAATGGTTCATTTGGCCTGTTCCTTGTGTAGGAGGACCTGAACTGTCACAGTTTATTTATAACTTATGAAATTGACTTAACCACATTGACTTGCAGTTTAAGTGTCATTCATTATCGGAAACATTCTTGGGACAAATGAACATATGTTTTTTTTAAGATATGTGTACTTGTACTGTTCAGAGAAAATTCTCAGAATAGATGAAGAGTAATAATTTGCATGTTCATTAAACAATTGTATAATGTATATTTTGTTTAATGCATTCAGCGCTGCCCCACATGGATTCCACATAAGTTCTTCACCTTTCCCAGATCGCACTGTACTGTGTCTAGTGTAATTAAAAGTTTTTATGAAGAAATTCCGCCATTTCATGTACACTGCCCAGAGCCAAGTGGCAACATTAAATCAATCTTAGGGCCGGTTCACATCTGCGTTCGGTTTCCCCAAACGGACTCCCCTGTACGGAAACCGAACACAGATGTGAACCAACCCTTAGAAAGAAAACTAGCATAGATTGCAGGGGCATAGCAACATCATGTCTTTGCAGAGGCACAATTCTTGGTGGTTTTACTATGTACAACTTGGTATAGCAAATGACAGTCCATTTCAGATAACTAAACATGCAGGCTACTGGTAAAAACATCACACGGCCAATGCTAGCTCACCTGTGTGCAGAAGTCTCACACGGCATATCCACTGCAGGATTATCAGTTGGCATCACAATAGCAATCTTGCATCATTCTGGCCTCACAGTGTTTTGTTGCATAATGTCGCCATGACTCACTACATACCTCGGTCTGTGATTGCCTCTTTAGTCTCCACACACTGGCTGCATTGGACATTGCCTCTCTCTTGCATTTCAAGGTGGCTGCTCACTATATAGGTCTCTTTTTACGTGCATGGCTAACCTCTATATATAGGATTGGAGAAGTAGTAGATTTTCTAGTTACATGTAGTCAGGATTGTTTTCCACCAATCTCTGTAGTCTCAGGGCCACAGTACTGCATGCATCTGCACATGAAGAAGCTCTGGATAATGCAACTGGAGAATAATGTCTCTAGGAACATTTGGGTTCTTAGGCCGGCCTAACGCTCTATGAATAGGGTCCATGTGGAACTAAGCAGGGTCAACCTGTGAGAGCAGTGTAGTAAATAAGGTTGTGACCGTGTCACTCAGGGCAGTCACTGATTTAGCATGCCCCTAATATGTATATTAGCATATTATATTTTCTGGATCTATTTTCCAAGTATTCCAGTTTCAGGTCAATGGATTCAAATTTTTGAGCATACGCATCAAGGAGAGTTTTATCCTCCTCCAGTGCATCAGCCACGTCATCCATCCTATCCTCCACCTCCGATATACTGGAGCCAAGATCTTGTATCTGTTTAGTAAAATCCACCACCGCCTTTGAGAGTTCAGTGGAAAAGAGCTGTTTGATTTTAGTGAAAAGGGCGGCAGCAGGGTCGGACTGGCCCCAGGGGAACCGGTGAATCCACTGGTGGGCCCCGACTATTAGTCCTCATGTCATAGGGGCCCAATCGGGATCCAGACCATCCCGATCAGGCCCCTGACCAGAGGCGTAACGATTGCGGTCGCAGAGGGTGCGACCGCGACCGGGCTCGGTGGGGTGAGGTGCCCATGGCCAGCTGGAGATGGCCGGGGCCCCTGACCACTATGATAGCGGTCGGGGGAAAGCCTGATTCCCCGACCGCTATACATACTGTTATTGGAAAGGGACCCTGGCATATTGCAGGCCCCTTTCCAATAAATAGCAGGGCAGGGCATCCAGGGGAGGTGACTGAAAATAATAAATACATATTCTCACCTCTCCTGGGCACAGCGTCCTCTCCAACGCTCTTCCGTCATGTGACTGAGGCCTGTGATTAGGCCCCAGCGGTCACATGGGGTGCGGCCGCGTAATGACGTCAGTGCGCCTCCACATGACCGCTGAGGCCCAATCACAGGCCTCAGCAGCAACGTCGGAAAAGGGCCTGAAGACGCTGAAGACGGCAGGATGGAGCGAGGATGCCAAGGAAAGGTAAGGCAAGGTGAGTATGAGTGTTTGTTATTTTTAATCACTTCCCCTGGGCCTCCGATTATTATACTCTGGGGTCTGAGGAGATCCCAAAGTATAATAATAGCACTGAAGCGGAGGGGGGCTATTGGGTGCATATAATACTGTGTGGAGGCCACTGTGGAGATTATAATACTGTGTGGGGGCCACTGTGGGCATATAATACTGGGTGGGGGCCACTGTAGAGCTTATAATACTGGGTGGGGGCCACTGTGGAGCTTATAATACTGTGTGGGGGCCACTGTGGAGCTTATACTCCATACAGTGGCTCCTTCATTTTTTTTTAATTATGCCGGGGCAGGTGAAAAAAACAAAACGACCCCCCCCCCCCAAACTTTCTTTCCTGTCCCCAGTGTCTCCCAGCTCAGTTCGGTCCTGCAGTTCTGTTGTTTTCTTCCAGCTGAAGTTCCCCCTGCACGTGACTACCAGTGACGTCACGTGACCCCTGAGGTAAGGGACCTGGGACGTCACAGCCAGTGAGGAATTCCGGCAAAAAGAAGACCGGACTGTGCTGGGAGGACACCGGAGACAGGTGAGTATGTTTAGTATGTTTTTTTGTTTTTTTTTTGGGGGGGGGGGGGTATGGGGGATTCACCTCCCCCAGACTAATTATAAAAAAGAAAAAAATTATACTGGACAACCTCTTTAAAGTGTGGCGCATTAGGGGGGCCCTGGGAGATATATTAAAGGGGTTGTCCAGGCATAATTTGTTATGGTTTATCCTCAGGATAGGCCATAGATACCTGATCTGTAGGGGGCTGACCCCGGACCGATCAGCTGTACAGAGCCACTTCTGATGCCCGTACTGTACACAATACAGGGCTAGAAGCAGAAAGCTCTGTCCACTGTGTATTAGCCGGGCACCTTCACTGTATCTCAGCACTTATTGAAGTCAGTAGGAGCTGAGCTGCAGTGAATGTGCCGGGCTGCTATACAGTGGATGGAGCTTTCTGCTTCCGGCCCTGTGTTGTGTACAGAACGGGCTCCGGAAGTGGCTCTGAACAGCTGATGGGGCCGTGTGTCAGCCCCCTACTGATCAGGTATTTATAGCCTATCCTGAGCATAGGCCATAAAAAAGATTAACCCTGGACAACCCCTTTAATATGCCCCACACAGTTTAATGTCCCCCCCACAGGATGTTAGCCCCCATCACTGTTCCCACACAATATAATGACCACATCACTGTTCCCCATACAGTATGGGGGACCAGTGAAGAGGCCACTATGTGGGGGGACCAGTGAAGTGACCATAGAAAAATTTGGCCCAGACAACTCCTTAAAAGAGGTTGTCCATAAACTGGAGCGACCACTGTGTCGGTCGCCAGGGAGGTGTAAAAATAAGAAAATAAAAAAAAAAAAGCATACTCACCTGTCCCCAGCACCCTGTTGTCCCCTGCCTATGTCTGTTCGGTCTCATGGCTGTGCCTCATTTCTGGAAATCCTGTACCTAATTGGTCTTAGCGATCACATGAGGTGCAGGACATCCAGCAAGGAGTCGCCGGCACGAGACTGAATGGATACCTGGCAGTGGACAATGGAGCACCAGGGACAAAGTAGTATGCTTTTTAATTTACTTATTTTTTACTTTACACCTCCCGCCAGCTACATGGGTTGCTCCAATTCCTGGAAAACCTCTTTAAAGGATTTATCCATCTTTCTAATATTGATGGCCTGTCCTTAGGATAGGCCATCAATATTACATCTGCGATGATACAACAGCCAGGACCTCTGCAGATCAGCTTTTCCAGGACAGTGCGGCTACAGGTAAAGGTAACAATTCTTGGAGCCATGCTGTTCACTTGCCATACAAGGTGTAGCAGTAGGTTTAGGTAGTGCAGTGGTGCACATGGTATAGCGGGTGAGCCGCATGGCTCCCGGCATGTTATTACCTTTAGCCGCCCTGTTTCGGTACCGCTGATCTGCAGGGGTCCTGATTGTGGGCCCCTAGAAACAATTCCACTGGTGGGCCCTAGACATCCCAGTCCGACACTGGGCGGCAGGGTCCATATCAGTCACTCCAGGGTCAGCCATGTGTTCCTGTTCAGCAGTGGCGAGAGAGGTAGTACTACCTTGAAGAGACCCTCCACCTGCAGAATTCATAGGGCATGGCGATCTAAATAATTCAGGAGTGCGCCAGGCGGCAGAGTCCTCTCTAAGTTTGTAGGTTTTAGGTTTTTGAGAGCACGTGGCCATTCCAGAGGCCAAGCTGGCAGTGGAGTGGTAGACAGTGCAAAATCAGGTCTATGGAGCAATTGGGAAAGTCGTGGGGGACAGCTTAGGCATTAATCAGACATGGCAAGCAGGCTTAAAGGGCACCAAGCGTCAGGCGCGGGCATTATAGTTTAGCTGTAATAGGGCGTAGAAGCCAGGCGGGGTGCACAGATAGCTCCAAAGATTACCTCTGTTAGTGTGGTAGCGAGTGTAAAAGTAACAAGTTCCAATGTGATCACTCTCAATATAGCAGTGCGGTGGGGGCTGAAGGAACCCACAACAATCAGTGTCAGGGAAAAAAAGGCTTACTTGAGCAGGCAGACAGGAGGAGCAGGACTGTAAGATGGAGGGATGCTGAGAGGAGGCAGCAGAAACCCTCCAGTAAAGCAGCCAGTGAGGTGAGAAGCGGTGGAGAGGGTCCTAGCAGGCTTAGGACCAGAGTGTAGCTCAGGGTGATGCCACGTGGGTGTTTCCAGTGGCAGTGCCAGAAGGAGTTATTGAGGAGTTGAGAGGAGAAGATACAGGCCCAGCAGCGAGGTGGGTAAAATGGCGGCTGCTCCAAGTGTGGAAATGGCCCATGCTTCCCGGGGATTGCAGGTTTCAGCAGACTTTCAGACCCCGTCGGGTGAAGCCTGCGGGGTCCAAAGGAAAATAGCAGCAGACTGGTAGCTGGGGACCCAGGTGAGAACCCGAAATACTAAGGATCAGCCGAATAGGTGCAGGAGCCGAGGAGAAACACGTCCGGCTGCGTTCAGCGTCAGGACACACCCACCACCCGTGTTACTCTTCTTTGTGGTTATGTGCCAATTTACTAGAGTTAATGTTCTATGCTATCTACTGCCATGAAGTGTGCATTGGCATCCTCTTAGATAATGCATTTTCACATCAGGATACTGCATGAGGTCACTTCAGAGAATGCTCCCCCATGTGACTGAGACTCTGTCCAGTGTTGCTGCCTTTGCATTGAAGATAAAGTGTGTGTCAATTTAACATGTGTTTCCAAACAACATATATACCAACTACGTACACAAGGGTATACATACATTTGGGGATGACACCAACATAATCTATATGGGCGATGTAACCAACATAATAATGCACATGTATACATACATACAATGATAACATAACATAGGCAAAATTAACCCCTTCCAGACTGCCCATTGGGTATTTATGCCCGGGTAGTGACTCTATTGTTCTGCAAGGACGTACCCGTACATCCTTGCAGTTTTAAGCTGCTGTTACCACAGCCGGAGCTCCTCTAGAGAAGGCAGGGCATACACAGAATTCAATGAGCGCTGTATACACAGCTATGGGAGCCGCCATGATGCGGCTTCCCTCTGACCCGGCGGTTACGTGATCTGCTGAGGATAAGAGACTGTTAGAGCTGCTGGGCCCTAGAGGACCCAGAATAGCTCTGTAGTTATGGGCAGGAGGCTGCATTCCTCCTGTAACTGGGGCTAAGGTGTCAGTCCCAGTTACATGGGAAATCAGCCCCTGTAGCGTTCAGATGTCCCCCAAAGGCCTATTATAACCAATGTAAAAAATAAATAAATAAATATTGTGTGTGTGTATTTTAAGTTACAGTATATATGTTGTAGTGTAAAATGGTAGCGAAAAACGCCCATACAGTGCATGGAGGGATCTGTGAAAATGGACAAAAATAGAGCTTGAAAATATCAGTCAATATGTTAATATCCCCCATTCACAGACATTGAACATAGGGAAATGCTTCATAGAACAGTAGCCCATAAAAACCTCAAAAGTCACTGGCCAACAAGAGGAGGAGGAGGGGGACATTAAAGTGAGCTTCTTTGCTCCTTTTTCCACGACTGGCTCTGCGATCAGTGCAGACTGAAACTGTGAGCAAATCCACTCTCTCTTATTTTGTCCCAACTGTCCTGTTATGAGAACAGGGGAGAGACAGATGAGAAGAAATACATTAAGCTAATAAAAGCTGTCTTCATGGTATGGTTAGCATTGGAAAAAAATGACAGTACCTTGCAGGGAGCAGAAGCTATAAATTGTGTAAAGCATAGATTCCCCAGCAGGCTGGTGAAAGCAAGAAAGCATCATAAGAACAGAAGGATCAGAGAGGATTAAGTAGTAAAGTCAGAAGAAGGAAAGAGGGGAAATAAAGGGAGAATAAGGAAAGGAAGATAGCAATCTGGAGCTCAGCAACATGTTCTCCATTAATTAATTAATCAGTAATTATTTTCTAAAACTGCAAATATTATAGTCCCGATTTAGACACTTTGGTTCCAGGGTCTTTAGTTTATGAATCCAATAAGCCTCAATTTTAGGCATTGGATCCAATCATCTCCTCTTCTAGGGATTGGGATATGTTCAAATATTTGAAATTTAAGCTGGGAGAGTCCGTGTTTGGCATGATGAAAGTGATATGGAAATTTGGATCATAGATGTTAGGGAATTGCCTGTTAAGCAATTCCACAGTAGCTGCTGCAGGAACCTGGTAGGAAGGGGAAGGACGGAGACAGTGAGCCCTGAAGCTACCCAGCCTGTAGTCCCTACCTACTTGCCTCAACTACCCTAAGCGATAGAGGACAACTGGGCGACGGTCCCTTCCTATAATAAGTAAACACTGAACGCAGACAAGACAAACAACAAAAAACAGGTGGTCAAGCTAGCCAAGGGGTCGGAACCAGTCGGGCAGAAAAGTACAAAATCAGAACCATAGAATAGTCAAAGGGAAAAGCAAAGGTCAGAAACTCAGAGAAACAGTATAACGCTAGCACACTCTAAGAGACTAATAGCAAGTTCCCATGAGAGGACTGATGGGCTGTATATAAGATGCCCGGAATCCGCCTCAGATGTGATAGGAAGTCAAGTTGTCAAAGAGCAACTGACATTAACTCTTAGCAAGCCAGAGGGAACTCAGAGTACTGGCTGGAGTGATACACTGCAACAAACCCTCAGCTGTGCTACAACAGAATACAACAGGTAACCCAAGAGCAGGGAATCATAAGTGGACGCGCTTCCTGCACCATAGCATGTGGCCGGAGGATGGCACAGAAGTCCAAACAGACGTTACAATAGATTTGTATTTGGAAATCCTATCATGTATGGGTTCGGTGGTTTCTTCTACATATAGAAGGCTTCATGGACACTTACAGATTATGAATGAGGACTCACAAGTGAAATAGCCATAGATTTGTATCACTTGTTCTGTGTAAGGATGATTTACAGTACCATCATTATTACTCTAGGGCCAATGCAAAGCCTGTTTCTTTGATTTTAAGAAATCTTTTCTAGGTGATCTAGATGAGGATCCCACATCAGCTCTTGCAAGTTTATCCTTTAGATTTTCTGGCCATCGGAAACAGGGAAGAAACGGTTTTGAGAATTTCTTAAAGTTGGGGTACCTCTTCTGTAATAGTGACCAATGTTTCTGAATGATACTGTGAACTTTAACGATTCCACCTCAAAACCAGCTCCAAATTCTGCATGAAATCTGCCTCCCATTAATTTCAATGGGAAGTAAACACTGATTGTTTCCTCTAGGTGATATTTTTCAGCTAGCAGAAAAAATAAGCGTCATGTTCGATCTTCAGGTGGATTCTGCCTGATAACTCCCATTGAAATAAATGAGAGGTGGAAAACTACTGCCTGGTCGGCGTACAATTTGCAAATTCTGCAGTGGATTATATGGTGGATTCCATGGCGGATTCCACAGCAAGCAGAAAAATTCTGCTTCAAATTCCTGAAGCTGAATTTTTCAGTTAGCAAAATTCAGCTGTGTGAACATACTGTAGGTATACAGAGGGAAAGATTGTGGAGGGAAGATACCTCCCACTAAGGTGGCTCCTCTCCACTAGGTAATGGACTGGAATCTATGTCCAGGGTTTTGGGTGTGATTACAGACCCGGCCTCAAAGCTCTGGTCCTGGGTTTTGTTAGACCCAAGTTGAAGCCTTAACGCTGACCAGGTAGGAGGCTGTGGCTGTACTGATGGTGGCTCTGAGCCACAAACACACTGCCTGTATCGAGAACAGAAAGTGGAGACCAAAACTGCTAACTTGGTGAGCCTGCTGGACTGTTTTCTGTCTTAAAGACTATTTTGTGTTTCTGGACTTTCTACCACTTGGCTGAAACAAGCCATTATGTTTTGTGTTGCCTTATGCTGCTGAAAGCCATTTATGTTATGGACTCTGTGAACTCCGCCTAATAAAGCACCAGTGTGAACTTGTACATACTCCTCCAGTGTCTTACTTGCCTGGTAACCAGCCCCTGGAAGGTCCCGCATTGACAATACCCTAAAAGTTATGGAAAAACCTTTAATGATAAAATAGTTACCTAAAAACCTTTTTCATATGTGTAAATATATTTCATATAATAACGTTTGCTTTGGTTAAAAGTCATCTGATAGGTAACAAATATAAAGCATTAAATCCCTCTTAACAAAGTAGAGTATACAGGATTTACTACAAAAAGCCAACAATATGGGCTCTTTGATTCCCACAAGTGTGGTAATCCAGGTCTTTCAGTAATAGCATACCTCTGGTCAGCAACATGCCTGTTTGGTTTGGCAAGGCTTCATAAGTCTGCTAGCCCTCCCTAGGAGTTCTAAGAGAGAAGCTTTGTTAATAATCTAGAGGCAGAACATCCTCTACAATGTGTTAGTACTGGCCGTCACTTTTAAGCTAAACCACTGAAAAGCTACAGTATGCTATCAGTAACTTATATATAACAAGATGCTATTATGTTATCACAGATAGATATATGATATATATATATATATATATATATATATATATATATATACATATATATATACTTAGCAACATTTGGAATGGGATAACAGTGAAATTTTAAAAAGGGGAACAAAAAGTAGCTAACATAGCATTTCTCTCAATTTTTTTACTTATTCCCCACCTATTAATGTAGGACAGATCCCAAGCCAGACCCCTAAATAAAGACAGACCCAAACCAAAAACCTAAACACAAATAACCTAATCACAAATCACCTAAACAAAGACAGACCCAAGACATTCTAAAAAAATTCAGGCCCTAGCCAGAACCCCAAAATACATAAACTAGACAAATCCCCCCCACAAAATACAGACCCCTTTGAAAAATTCAGACCTTTGTGTTCACAGACACCAAACTCCCAGTTTCTAGACCCCAGAACAGATGCTTCTGTTTGCAGAACAAATCCCCCTGTTTACAGACCCCAATCTACCTTTTTAAATACCTCAGACCAGGCATCAGATATGTACCTCTCCCCTCTCGTGTGTAACTTTGGAGTGGAGAAAAGCACAGAAACAAGGAGAGGTATCTGGGATACCTGGGAGATGTGCCTGCTCATCCAGGAGATTTTTTTTTCTGGAAGTTTTTTAGACATTCCAAGAGAGCTTAGCAGGAATAGAGAGATATACCATAAAGACAGATTTAGAAAACCTATTTTAAAACATCTTAATAGGGCATTGAGAACAAGTAAAGTAGTGTCTTATATTTGTAAATTTAGCCAATTAATTCAATTAACCAAATAATATAAAGATAGACAGTCTATTGATTTAATATAATACGTAGCCCCTATAGGCCATTTTTATTTATTTTTTTTTTTTACTTTTAAAAAAAAAATTATTTACATAGCCTTATGAGGGCTTATTTTCAGTGGGACACATTCTAATTCATAATGGCACCATTTAATATTCCATAAGATGTACTTGGAAGCTGGCAAAAAATTTAGAATGGGATGGATTTGGAAAAAAAGTGGTTGTCCAAAATGACATGTTACCTTTATTCTACCATATATATATATACAGTGCTGGCCAAAAGTATTGGCACCCCTGCAATTCTGTCAGATAATACTCAATTTCTTCCAGAAAATGATTGCAATCACAAATGCTTTGGTAATAATATCTTCATTTATTTTGCTTGCAATGAAAAAACACAAGAGAGAATGAAAAAAAAAGTCAAATCATTGATCATTTTACACAAAACTCCAAAAATGGGCCGGACAAAAGTATTGGCACCCTCAGCCTAATACTTGGTAGCACAACCTTTAGACAAAATAACGGCGAACAACCGCTTCCGGTAACCATCAATGAGTTTCTTACAATGCTCTGCTGGAATTTTAGACCATTCTTCTTTGGTAAATTTCTCCAGGTCCCTGAGATTTGAAGGGTGCCTTCTCCAAACTGCCATTTTGAGATGTCTCCACAGGTGTTCTATGGGATTCAGGTCTGAACTCATTGCTGGCCACTTTAGAAGTCTCCAGTGCTTTCTCTCAAACCATTTTCTAGTGCTTTTTGAAGTGTGTTTTGGGTCATTGTCCTGCTGGAAGACCCATGACCTCTGAGGGAGACCCAGCTTTCTCACACTGGGCCCTACATTATGCTGCAAAATTTGTTGGTAGTCTTCAGACTTCATAATGCCATGCACACGGTCAAGCAGTCCAGTGCCAGAGGCAGCAAAGCAACCCCAAAACATCAGGGAACCTCCGCCATGTTTGACTGTAGGGACCGTGTTCTTTTCTTTGAAGGCCTCTTTTTTTTTTTCCTGTAAATTCTATGTTGATGCCTTTTCCCAAAAAGCTCTACTTTTGTCTCATCTGACCAGAGAACATTCTTCCAAAAAGTTTTTGGCTTTCTCAGGTAAGTTTTGGCAAACTCCAGCCTGGCTTTTTTATGTCTCTGGGTCAGAAGTGGGGTCTTCCTGGGTATCCTACCATAGAGTCCCTTTTCATTCAGACGCCGACGGATAGTACGGGTTGACACTGTTGTACCCTCGGACTGCAGGGCAGCTAGAACTTGTTTGGATGTTAGTCGAGGTTCTTTAGCCACCATCCGCACAATCTTTTGTTGAAATCTCTCCTCAATTTTTCTTTTCCGTCCACATCTAGGGAGGTTAGCCACAGTGCCATGGGCTTTAAACTTCTTGATGACACTGCGCACGGTAGACACAGGAACATTCAGGTCTTTGGAGATGGACTTGTAGCCTTGAGATTGCTCATGCTTCCTCACAATTTTGCTTCTCAAGTCCTCAGACAGTTCTTTGGTCTTCTTTCTTTTCTCCATGCTCAATGTGGTACACACAAGGACACAGGACAGAGGTTGAGTCAACTTTAATCCATTTCAACTGGCTGCAAGTGTGATTTAGTTATTGCCACCACCTGTTATGTGCCACAGGTAAGTAACAGGTGCTGTTAATTACACAAATTAGAGAAGCATCACATGATTTTTCAAAGGGTGCCAATACTTTTGTCCACCCCCCTTTTTATGTTTGGTGTGGAATTATATCCAATTTGGCTTTTTGACAATTCTTTTTGTGGTTTTCCATTGACGACAAATTAAATGAAGATATTATTACCAAAGCATTTGTGATTGCAATCATTTTCTGGAAGAAATTGAGTATTATCTGACAGAATTGCAGGGGTGCCAATACTTTTGGCCAGCACTGTATATATATATATATATATATATATATATATATATATATATATTTTAACCCACTACCAACAACTGCTGTAATAGTACAGCAGGTATTTAAATATGGTGGCCTCTCAGGAGATCCGTCACTAATACATTAACTTCCAAGGCACCATTTTTGTGGCAGCGCATGGGTGCCACCATTTTGCTGTGGATTGATGGCCCCCGGTACGAGTCCTAGCTCCAGCGATCTGTTGCTATGACATTTAGGAAGCTAATGAAGGCTTGTCTGGAATTGAATTGTATTACAGGCTGCTCTATGCAGCCTGTAATACAAAAGCTGGTCATTTGCAATGCATTAGCATTGTAATGCATTGCATTAGTGATAAGACACCCTGGGGTTCAAGATCACTAGGGGGTCTAATAATTGCAGTAAAAAAAAAAAGTTAATAAGAATATAAAAAAATAAATAAATAATTCAAATCACCCCACTTTCCCTAGAACACATATAAAAGTTAAAAAATACTGTGAAACACATACACATTAGGTATCCCTGTATGCCAAAACACCTGGTCTATAAACTTATAAAAGTATTTTTCCCCATACGATCATCACTGTAGCAGGCAAAAAAAATCTAAATTTGTTTCACTTCTTATAATAATTTGAATAAAGTGATAACAATAAACATATCCCAAAATGGCAACTACAAAGTACATCTGGCACTGCAAAAAAGACGCCTTACGTCAGAATATGGCAACACCAAGAATTATTTATTTATATGTGCCATCATATTCCGCAGTGCTTTACAGATATATTATTAACACTGTCCCAAGTAGGCTACACAATCGTTGATTATGTAGATAATTTGTTTTCCCTTAGTCCGAACAGCAGCACAATATGAGGTATCTCTGCCCCTGTGTGCTGGTAGGACAGGCGGAATTAATTAAATGATACTCCCCTATAAGAGGCCAAGGAGATCTCCCCTCACTGTGTTAGTTATAAAGAATAAAAGAAAAAAACAACAATGCTTCCTAAAGGGGGGAAAATCTTGTGCTGCAATGAAACCCATGCAAACCTGGGGAGAAAACACAGTCTCCTTGCAGATGCTGTCCTTGGCAGGATACGAACCCAAGGCTGCAGTGCTAACCACTGAGCCACCGTATCGGAAGTGCTCTGATTATCTTTTCTCTCCTTATCGGAGTTAAAGAAATTTCTAGGCGGACAGAGTCAGACTGAACCTTCTTCCATGTGGGAGGAATCACCTCTGACTTCTCCAGGTTATTAGCCTGGATGCTGGCAAAAAGACACAGTTGTCTGCAGGTGCTGGAGCAGGATGCTTTTAGCCAGTCGTCCAAATATGGCACTATGAACAGACCTTGAAGTCTGAGTGCGGTTGTTTCTGGAGCCATCACCTAGGTAAAGGTGTGGGGAGCCGAGGAAATGCCGAAGGGCAGGGCCGCAAACTGGAAATGTCACCTGTGGGCGGCAATTGAAACAGCAATTCTCAGATACCTTCTGTGAGGAGGATAACTGGATCTTGTAAGTACGCATCCTTTAGGTCGAGAGTGACAAGAACATTGCTTTGGAGCAAGGATGTGACCAACTTCCCGATGTCCCTTTGGAAATGCACTTCCTTATGAAGAGACTTAGATATATTAGGACTATAACATATATTGGTAGCGGGAAGTCTGGAGAGTAGACCCCAAACCTTCTTCTGAGAGGGGACCTTTCCCAAGGCCCCCCTGCCCAGGTATTCCAGAATGGAATTTTCCAGTATAACCTGCTCCAGTGCAGGAAGAGAACGGGTTGTGAGAATCTGTCTTGTGGCGGGCGAAGAATTCGTCAGCATAACCCCGCTGTACTTATCTGCAAGACCAAAGTTCTTGGATCTTCTCCTGCCAGAAGGAGAGAAAAAATGGGAGAGACATCCCCCAACAGGAGTACTTGCCGCCACAGGAGGTGAAAAGTTGGCGTCAAAGCCAGGCTTCTTTCTGTCCCCTTCCTTGGGGAACTTACGTCCAGCCCCTCTGGGCTGATATCTAGCACGCCTCTGATATTGGAACGTAGATTGAGGCGGCTGCACTGATAACTTTTGCCCCGGCCAGAAGGTCCTGCTTTCCCTTTAAAGGACTGCGCAAGGCACTTATCCTTTTAATCACAAGACCTTCCATGATGTCGTCCAGGCCTCTGCTAAAATGTTTACCCAGATCAAGGGTAGGGAGCATACATTATACTTGGACGCATTGTCCGCTCCCCGAGGTTTCAACCATAATGGCCTTCTAGCAGCTATAGAGAAGGCCCTAGATTTGGCAGGCATCTTGACCTGGTATACGGAAACTTCTGCTAGATACTCTATTTGTTACCTCATTGGAGGCGATGTCCACAGAAGCCTGAGCAGATGCCGAGGATTAAGCCTTCCTAAGGGTACACTCCAAGCAACTATGTATAGAGATCTGGAGATTGCCTGCTTATCCAGTGTCGTGTCCACTTGGAAGGCCCTAGGCCCCCTATAGGTGGAACTAGAGGCTTCCCCAAGTTCAACATCACGGTCGCTGACCAGGTGGACTTCGACAGCCTAGGAATCCTTACCAAGAGGCCTGCTGGGATTTAGCGAAGTGTCTTCATCACACAAGTGCATCACATTGAGTGTGTGAAATTCCTCTTCTGATGGAACTGACTGAGGATGTCTCTCAGTACAAAGCTTCTTGAGAAATCAAGTTCCGGATTTCTATCCTGCTCCTTGACCCACACAATTACGTTACGAATGGACAAATCCTCAGATGGGGTCCCACGGCATTGGTGAAAGCGAGTGTAATCGTACCATCAGGCAGAGGGATGTCGCACTCTGTATAAGCGAAATGTTTCAGCTTAGAGGACCTTTCCCTCATTAAGTCGCTGCTGCCACCGAAAGCAGTCAGAACAGTATCAAACAAATGTACAGCCTATCAGAGAGACAAACTTAGGAAGAAGGTTTAAATAAGTAGGGAGAAGACCATACTTACCCATAAAACTTATATACACAACTTTTTAAGAGACCCATAACAACGGTGTCTAATACCACTACAGTGGTAAAGAGAATGGCCTAAACTAGTCAGTCAGCGCAATCCAGCGCTACTGGGAGAAGGCTTTGCTTTAATTCCACTGCTATAGGAAGTGCGGTGTGTCTTTGTGGCAGACTGGAATAGAACCATAACTGTAACAGAAAGGCAGTGTAGGGAACTTGTGTCTGAGACGCTGTCATCAGTTGAAACTGAGCACAAACACCTGAAGCATAAGCTCTGCTGAAGAGCTCAGCCAGGCAAGAGCTGCACAGAGGTCTTATTTTAACCCTGCAATACAGCCTCCAAGTTCAAAAACTGACACATACTGAATGCACAGCCTGCCCAGCCGCAAATATCTCACCTGAGATCAGACAAGGGCAGGCACACCCAGTCCAGAATGGCCACAGACAGAGAGCGCAGCAGGGAGAAACAAGGAAGCCTTAGGAGTAAAAAGCTCCCAAGGAAAGCGATGAACAGCTGAAAGAGGAGAAAAAACTTACAAAAATGTAGTTAACCCCCAAATCCTTAGGAAAAAATGGGAGGACAAAGAGCCTCTCTCCCACCTGTTCAACACACAGGACAGAAAAAAAACAGTGAGGGGAGGTCTCCTTGGCCTCTTATAGGGGAGTTTCATTTAATTATGTAAATTAAAAATTCTGCCTGTCCTAACAGCACAGAGGGGCAGAGATACCCCATACTGTGCTGCTGTTGGACGTAAGGGGAATCTAAATTCTCTATTAGTATGTCTTTGGAGTGAGGGAGGAAACCGGAGTAGCAAGAGGAAACCCACGCAAACACAGGCAGAACATACAAACTCATAGTTACAAGGATAGTACAGTTGAAAAAAGACATATGTCCATCAAGTTTAACCAGGCATCTAATCCTTTTTTGAAGCTGTCAGCTGTGACTGCTGTAACCAGTTCCTGGGGTAGGCTATTCCACAGATTCACAGTCCTGACAGTGATGAAGCTTTATCTGCTTTTGAGATTAAACCTTTTTTTCTCCAGATGGAGAGTGTGCCACCTTGTCTTTTGAGGGGATTTTACATGGAACAGCTTTTCCCCATATTTCTTGTATGGGCCATTTATATATTTATACAGGTTTAGCATATATCCCCTTAAATGCCTCTTCTCCAAACTAAGCAGATTTAAATCCTTTAGTCTCGCCTCATAACCGAGGTCTTCCATGCCCTTTATAATAATAGTACATTTTATTTATATAGCGCCAACATATTGTGCAGCACTGTACAATTTGTAGGGTTCAAGTACAGACAAAAAAGATACATTACATAGAAATAGTCAATTCTCACAATGGGACTGAGGGCCCTGCTCGCAAGAGCTTACAATCTAGAGGTGGTGACACAAGAGGTAGCAGGGGCAGCATCGGAGGTAGCATTGCATATACCAGTGGCGTAATGATACTGGCCGGGTATGGAGCTCCTGGCCAGCTAGAGATGGCCGGGGGGCCCCGGACCACTATGATAGCGGTGGGGGAAAGCCTGGTTCCCCCACCGCTATACATACTGTTATTGGAAAGGGCCCCTGGCATATTGCCAGGCCCCTTTCCAATAGATGGCATCCCAGGGGAGGTGACTGAAAATAATAAATACATATGCTCACCTCTCCTGAGCACAGAGTTCTCTCCGGAGGCCTGTGATTAGGCCCCAGCGGTCACATGGGGCGCGGCCGCATAATGACGTCAGTGCGCCCCCACGTGACTGCTGAGGCCCAATCACAGGCCTCAGCAGCGACGTCTGAAGAGGGCCTGAAGATGCTGAAGACAGCAGGATGGAGCAAGGATGCCAAGGAAAGGTAAGGCAAGGTGGGTATGATAGTTTGTTATTTTTATAAAATCTTTATTTATATCAAAAGAGAGTTTATTTTTAATCACCTTCCCTGGGCCTATGATTATTATACTCTGGGGTCTCAGGGCCACTGTCGAGCATATTATACTGTTTGGGGCCCCGTAACCATCACTATCAAGAATTTGCTGTAGGGAGGAGGTAGGGGGCCCCGGACAAAAGTTTGCATTGGGGCCCACATATTGAGAGAAACTGTGAGGCAACTGGGGAGACGGGTGTCAGTGGGGATTTTAAAGTCACCCATGATGAGGGTAGGAATTTCACTGGATAAAAAGAGGGGAAGCCAAGAAGCGAAGTGATCCAGAAATTGGTAGGGTGAGCCAGGTGGATGGTAGATCACAGCTACATGTAAGGAGAGTGGGCGGAAAAGTCTGCTAGCAAGAGGGGAATGTGAGTAAGGGTACTGGTGGGATGGCCTGAAAATTGCACTGTGGTGACAGACGTATCCCTACCCCTCCACCCTTCCTATTGTCAGGCCTAGAAGTGTGTGAGAATTGTAGGCCACCATGAGACAGAGCAGCAGGGAACGTTGTATCAGACTGCTGGATCCAGGTTTCAGTAATGGCAAGCAGGTTAAGAGATTTACTGAGGAATAAGTCTTTAATATATTCTAGTTTGTTACACAATGAGCGGGCATTCCAGAGAGAACAGTTAAAAGAGACAGGAGAAAGATAAGGAGAGGGAACCCAGCAAATATTGATGAGGTTTGTAGGATTTCTATGGGTGGAAGAAGAGAAAAAATTAGGGAGAGAAGGAGGGCCAGGGTTTGGAGAGATGTCCCCAGAAAATAGGAGGAGCAAAATGGACAGAGACAGAAAGTGGTTCAGTGATTTATGTGGATGTTTGTTTGGATTTACTGCTAAAAGAAGTATAGGGTTTGGAGTGGTTAAAGAAAGTGAAAAGTGTTTGAGAGCTGTACATAGGAAAAGGAAGAAGAGAAGGACTAATTTGGATAGTGTGCACTGGAGATAGAGATGGAGGGGAGTTCTACTGGAAGACAATTGCTAAGATAGTGAGTGACAGTGAAGCTCTATCATACCTTTTGTTAAAGCTTGTTGTTTTGGGTTTAAGTTTACCTGGTGGTCTTCCATGGTGTGAAGGATCTCGCCCTGCTGAACCCGTGTTCAGCACACCTGAGATCGCTTCAATTACCTCAAACCCACCTCCAGTGAGTGTTCTGAGCCAATAGGATAATACAAAGACGAGCTTTCTAAATTTTATATATTTATTAACCCCTAAATGGGTCGATACTAGGCACTTAACACATATAGAGAATACATGCAGCGATTAGCAAGCAAATACAAATGGAAAGCAACATGACACGCTGCACAAAATAAAAAATGGAAGTAACAGAAAGAAAAGGAAATATTACCAACACAAGTCTGTGATTGGTTCTCTGGCTCTGGATGATGATGATGATGAGCTCAGGGCACGTACTTCAAAAGTCCAAAAGCATGCATCCATGCATGCTATTCCAGTGGTAACACCATGGTCAGTACTATCTGGGTGACTTTCAGCAGAACACAAGGCCAAAAACCATGTGGCCCTCACATGGCAGGCTTTTGTGTTTTCCCTACCCCGCCCAGAGTGATGTCACTGGGGAGGGAAGTTACACCTACCACCTTGGAGCCCCTGGACTAGAAAATGGTCCTGATTCCTTATCAGGTGACCGAATTGTCCGGCAAGTGGAAGGGGGGGACTCGGGTTGAGATCCTCTTCATATAGATACCAAGGATGGCACCCCAATTCCCTTTGGGTCGGGAGTTGAACATCTGGACCTGTCTCGAGCTCACAACGGTGCCATGATTGCACTGATCACGTTCGTATTTCTCTGGGGCACCTGCAGAATTTATCGGGGTAACTGTGGGGTGCCCCCTTAGGAGATATGGGCATAAAACTATGATCTCTCTGATCTATAAATGGTGCCAGGTTGGCTGGCTGTAATGTGGTTCAACAGGAAACCTCCAAAAGACTTACACGAGTACAGATAACACATGGTATTGCAAAAATACAGACTACAGTCCCTGACAGAAGTTGTGTCTCTTATCCATGTTGTGGAATCAAAAGCTTATAACCTGACTTTAAATTCATCCATTGGTTTTAGAAATGACTCATATGAAAGCTGAAACCCTCCCAAATGATTTTTTGGTTAAGAAAATAAATTGGCTTCACTGCTGAAATATTCATCATTTAATGAACACAGAAAGGTTAGATTTTGGCAAGACAAAAGTTTTGTCGCACACATAAAGTAATGTGAAAATCAAACCAATAATTCTGTTCAAAAACAAAGATATGTTTCATAACATTGGTGAATGAAGTTGTGGTGCTATTAAAGCCATATTTAATGTTTTGTGTGACTTCCATGAGCTTGAAGGACTGCATCCATGCGTTTCAACAATGATTCATACAATTTATTGATGAAGTCATCAGGAATAGCAACAAATGCAGTCTTACATGCCTCCCAGAGTTCATCAAGATTCTTTGGTTTTGTCTGCCAAGCTTCCTCTTTCATCCTACCCCAAACATGCTCAATGATGTTCATGTCTGGTGACTGGGCTGGCCAGTCCTGGAGCACCTTGATCTTCTTTGCTTTGAGGAACTTTAATGTAGAGATGGATGTATGAGATGGAGCACCATCCTGCTGCAAAATGTGGCCCCTTTTATGATTGGGAATGTAAGAGGAAGCTAATACTTCTTGATATTTTAGGCTATTGATATTGCCTTCCACCTTGCAAATGTTTCGCACACCCCCATACTGAATGTAACCCCAGACTATGTTCTTTCCACCACCAAACTTAACTGTTTTCTGGGTGTATCTTGGATCCATACGGGCTCGTTTGGTCTCCTGCAGTATTTGCGCCGTCTGTGGTGTAATTCAACTGAAGATTCATCTGAGAAATCCACCTTCTGCCACTTTTCCAGCGTCCATCCATTTAGCAGGCTGTGGGCCTTGGCAAATGCCACACGTTTTTTTAATTGCCTTTTGTTTAGTGCTGGCTTCTGGGCACTGATACGACCATGGAGGCCATTTCGAGACAGAATCCTACAAGCTGTTCTAGTTGACACAGGGACTTGAGGTGACCAGGCCTGTTGGAGCTCTGCTGCAGTGGAAGAGGGGCTGGCTTTTGATTTTCTAACCAACAAACGTTCCTCCTGAGCAATTTTCTTGCAGGGTCTGCCGGACCTGGGCTTGTCCAAAACATCTCCAGTCTGTTCAAATCTTTTTTTAATTCTTTGTACTTGACGCAGAGACACATTAAAGGTGCCAGCCACCTCTGCAGTGGATCTGGTCTTCAGCCTCTTGATAATCAAGGCTTTGTTCGCAGGGTTGATTTTTGGCATGTTGTCAGAGGTGAAGTTGCAATTAAAGTGAAGGTCTGGGGTGCTGGAGTTCTTTTTATACACACCCACTAATTAACCGATCAATTAGTGAGCACAGGTGAGGCTTTAAACTAGGATTGGGTGCATTATATGACAAGGCGACAAAACTTTTGTCTTGTCAAAATCTGACCTTTCTGTGTTCATTAAATGATCAATATTTCAGCAGTGAAGCCAATTTATTTTCTTAACCAAAAAATCATTTGGGAGGGTTTCAGCTTTCATATGAGTCATTTCTAAAACCAATGGATGAATTTAAAGTCAGGTTATAAGCTTTTGATTCCACAACATGGATAAGCGACAGAACTTCTGTCAGGGACTGTACATGAAAGGCTAAGATAAGGTTCGGTAAACAGTAAGACTTGGGTGTAATAGAAGATGAAGTTACCATTCAAATTTATAGGATGAGTTGAAGGTAGTTGCACAGCAAACAGAGGTGAGTTGAATGGAAGATGACATTACCTGTACGATGAGAAGAAGAGTGAAGGTCAGAATCATGCCATGTATAAGTGCAATTTGTTTAATATGCACTTAGTTGAATATGGACACTGCATTAGGAAATGCCCTTATTAGTTTTGTAGCCCTCTGTTGAACTTTCCCCAACTCTAGGATATCCTTTTTAAGAACTGGTACCCAGAACTGAACTGCATAATCCAGATGGGGCCGCACCAATGACTTATAAAGTGGTAATTACATCCCTGTCCCACGAGTCCATACCCCTTTTAATACATGACAATATCCTGCTGGCCTTAGAAGCAGCTGATTGACATTGCACGCTGTAATGTAACTAAATCTACAAGTACTCTCAGGTCCTTCTCCACCAGTGACTCCACCGATAGCTGTGACTAGGGAACTTTCAGTCCTGAAACGCGTAAGTGGTTCATAGGGTCTTTGTTTTTCGATTTTGGATTTTAATTTTGAATATTACAATTAACCCCTTAACGACCTTGGACGTACTATTACGCCCTGGGCGCTAGGTACTTTGCGCACCAGGACGTAATACTACGCCCGAGGCCGGCCGCCCGCTCACTATCTGAGCGGGCGGTATCGGAACCGGGTGTTAGCTGTATCTGACAGCTAACCTCCATAACCCCCGGTCAGCCATAACTTCCGATCGGCGGTTTTAACCCCTTGGATGCCGCGGTCAAACATGACTGCGGCATCCAAGTGGTTCCGCCGTCTTGCCGACCCCTCCGGCACCCCCTGCGGCGAGATCGGGGGGGTGCCGATATCTCTAATGTGCAGCCCGGGGTCTGCCAAGTGACCCCAGGCTGCCTGGAGCCCCCAGTACCTGGTTGATCCTGCCGAGACATCAGGAAGTCAGCGCTGTGTTTCCATAGCGCTGACTTCCTGTATAGGCTGTAAGACACAAGTATGCTCGTGTCTTGCAGTCTATAGTGCTGAGCCAGCAATCAAAGCATTGCTGGCTCAGGTGTCCTAATGGGACACAAGAAAAAGTAAAAAAAAAGTGAAAAAAAAAAATAATAAAGTATGTGAAAAAAATTAATAAAAGAATAAAGCCCCAAAAATTCCCTTTTCCTATATAAAATGAATTATATAAAAAATAAACCTAAAAATTAATAAAAACAATACATATTTGAATCGTTGCGTCCGTAACAACCTGTACAATAAAACTGAAACCATATTTAATGTACACGGTGAAAGTCGGGGGAAAAAAAACGGAAAAAACCCGCCAAAAGTAACGATTTTTCGCCATCTCACCTTACAAAATATGCCATAAAAAGTGATCAAAAAGTCATATGTACCCCAAAACTGTACCAATAAAAAGCACAGGTTGTACCGCAAAAAAATAAGCCCTAAACCAACTCTCTAAACTGAAAAATAAAAATGCTACGCATCTTAGAAGATGGCGATGCAAAAAAAATTCATTTATGTCCCCAAATGGGTTTTTGTTCTGCAAAATTGGTATTGCATAAAAAAACATTATAAATGAGGTATCGCCGTAATCGTACCGACCCGCAGAATAAAGATAACATGTTACTTATGCTCTACGCTGCATGGTGAAAAATTTAAAAGATAAAACGCAGTGCCAGAATTGATGGGGTTGTTTTTTAATCCACCAAGAAAGAGTTAATAAAATTTATTTAATAAGTTGTAAGCACCTAAAAATGATGTCATTAAAAAATACATCTCACCCTGAAAACAACAAGCCCTCATATGGCTACATCACCAGAGGAATAAAGAAAATATAACTCGTACAATGTGAAGACAAAAACCCCCAAAATTGCCAAATCATTAGAGCATAACTGGCTGCGGCAGGAAGGGAATGTATAAGCTGTGCGAGCGTATATTAGGGTACACCCCAGATTTAGCGCTTACGAGGGATAATAAACCAGAAGTGACCCCCAGAGTGACCCCCCAATAATAGGAACTACTGGGGAAATAGTAGGGAATTTAGTGTACCCAATGTACTACGCACAGATTACATATTCACTTTTCCCCATCCGCTGTGCAGTCACGTCTGGGATACTAATGCTCGCTACACCCCTTGATAAATTCTTTGAGGGGTGCAGTTTTCAAAATGGGGTCATTCCCTAGGGGATTCCACTTTACTGGTACTTTAGAGGCTCTGCAAACATGACATGGCATCCAGATCCCAAACATCTGAATCTGCGCTCCAAAAGCCATATAGCGCTCCTTCCCTTCTGTGCCCTACTGTGTGCCCAAACCGCAGTTTATACCCACATGTATGACACTGGTGTACCCAGGATAAGGTACTTAATGTGATATGTGGGTATAAACTCCTGTTTGGGCACAGCCGGGCACAGAAGGGAAGGAGCGCTATTTGTTTTTTGGACGCCATTGCACTTTTGCAGAGCTGAAATGCCAGTACAGTGGAATCCCCTGACATGTCACCCCATTTTGGAAACTGCACCCCTGAAGGAATTTATCCAGGGGTACAGTGAGCATTTTTAACCCCCAAGTGTTGCTATAATTTATTATCCGTAAAATGAATAGGCAGCTGATGATGAAAGGTGAAAATGACAATTATTCCAGGAATACGACATTTCTGTGCGTAATATGTTGTGCCCGGCTTGTATCAGAGATGAACGCTCCAAAAGCTGTTGTGCCCGGGATCCCCGATCACCAGTTTTTGGAGTGTGTGTCTGTGCAGACATAAGCTGGGCACAACATATCGGGCACTGAAATGGCGTATCTATAGAAAAATTTCATTTTTAACTTTTCATTATCAGCTGCGCATTCATTTTTGGAAATTAAAAGAAAGCAACACTTAAGGGTTAATAATGCTCGCTACCCCACTTGATAAATCCCTTGAAGGGTATAGTTTCCAAAATGGGGTGACATGTCTGCGGATTCCACTTTACTGACAATTCATGGTCTCTGCAAAAGTGGCATGGTGTCCAAAAAGCAAACTGTGCTCTAAAAACCAAAATAGAGCTCTTTCCCTTCTGTGCCTGGCTGTGCCCAAACAGCAGTTTATACCCACATATGGCATTGTTAAGTACGTTATCCTGGGTACACCAGTGTCATACGTGTGGGCATAAACTGTCATGTGAAGGAGCGCTATGTGCTTTTGGAGCGCATATTTAGATTGTTGTTTTTTTGGACGCCATGTCACATTTGCAGAGACCCTAAAATTGCCCCTACAAAATGGGGGTCACTTCTTGGGGAATTCCAATTTACTGGCACCTCCAGGGCTCTGCAAAAATATCATGGCGACCAGAAAGTCCCTCTAAATCTGTACTCCAAAAGCTAAAAAAAACCACAGTGCTCCTTCCCTTCTGAGCCCTGCTGCGTGCCCAAGCAGCAGTTTATACCCACATATATAATTTTTTTTGTCCCCGGGATAGCCCACTTAATAGTTTTAGGAGTGCATGTCTCTGATGCCACAAAGTGGCCGCAACGTATTAGGCACTGAAATTGGATATTTCTTTAAAAACTTTAATTTTCACTTTGTACATTAATTTTTGGGAAGCATTTTTAGGCTCTAAATGATAATACCCCTTGATACATTCCTTGAGGGGTGTAGTTTCTAAAATGGGGTCACTTTTGAGAGGTTTCCATTATATTGGTACTTTAGGGGTTCTGCAAATGCGACATGGCATCCAAAAACTATTCCAGCAAAATCTGCCCTCCAAAAGCTAAATAGCGCTCTTTCCATTTTTAGCCCTGCCATTTACCCATGCAGATTACAACCACATATGGGGCATTTCTGTGTTCAGGAGAAATTGTGTAACGAACTTTGGGGTGCTTTTTCTCCTTTGTCCTCTTGTGAAAATGAAAAATTTGGGGCTAAATTGACGGTTTATTGGAAAAAAAGTAATTTTTCATTTTAATGTCCCAATGTTAATAAAATCTGTGAAACAGCTGTGAGGTCAAAATGTTCACCATACCCCTAGATAAATTCTATAAGGGGTATAGTTTCCAAAATGGGGTCACTTTTTGGGGGTTTGTATTATATTGGTACTTTAGGGGCTCTGCAAATGCGACATGGCATCCGAAAACTATTCCAGCAAAATCTGCCCTCCAAAAGCTAAATAGCGCTCTTTCCATTTTGAGCCCTGCCATGTACCCATGCAGCAGATTACAACCACATATGGGGCATTTCTGTGTTCAGGAGAAATTGTGTAACGAACTTTGGGGTGCTTTTTCTCCTTTGTCCTCTTGTGAAAATGAAAAATTTGGGGCTAAATTGACGGTTTATTGGAAAAAAAGTAATTTTTCATTTTAATGTCCCAATGTTAATAAAATCTGTGAAACAGCTGTAGGGTCAAAATGCTCATTATGTCCCTTGATATGTTCTGTGAGGGGTGTAGTTTCCAAAATGGGGTCACTTTTAGGGGGTTTCCACTGTATTGGTACTTTGGGGGCTCTGCAAATGTGACATGGCACCTGAAAACTATTCCAGCAAAATCTGCTCTCCAAAAGCTAAATAGCGCTCTTTCCATTCTGAGCCCTGCCATGTACCCATACAGCAGATTACGACCACATATGGGGTATTGCTGTGTTTAGGAGCAATTATTTTGCAAACTGTGGGGTGCTTTTTCTCCTTTAACCCATTGTGAAAATGAAAACTTTGGGGATAAAGTGACATTTTAGTAATGTTTCATTTATACATCCCAGTGTTAGCAAAATCTGTGAAACGAATGTAAGGTCAAAATGCTCACTATACCCCTATATGAATTCTGTGAGGGGTGTAGTTTGCAAAATGGGGTCACTTTTTGGGGTTTTCCTTTGTATTGGTACTCTAGGGGCTTTGCAAATGAGACATGGCACCTGAAAACTATTCCAGCAAAATCTGCTTTTCAGACGCCCAGTGTCGCTCCTTCCCTTCCGTGCGCTGCCATTCGCCCAAACATCAGTTTACACCCACTTGTGGGGTATTTCCATGCTCGGGAGAAATTGCATAACAAACTGTGAGATGCATTTTTTCCTTTAACCCTTTGTGAATGTGTTAATTTTAGGGCTAAATTAAGGAATTAGTGGGAAAAAATTAAATGTCTAAATTTCACCTCCATATTGCTTTAATTCCAGTGAAATTCTTAAAGGGTTAACAAACTTCCCAAATGTTATTTTGAATTATTTGAGGGGTGCAGTTTTGAAAATGGGGTGATTTATGGGGGTTTCTAATATATAGGCCTTTATAATCCTCTTCAGAACTGAAGTGGTCCCTAAAAAATTAGTTTGGGAAATTTTCTTGTAAATCTGCAAAATCGCTGTTATAATTGTAAGCCTTCTAACATCCAAAATAAATTACAGGACGATTAAAAGATGATGCCGATATAAAGCAGAGATATGGTAGATAATATGTATTAATGTATTTGGGTGGTATGACTATCTATCTGAAAAGCAGAGCATTTCACATTTTGAAAATTGCGATTTTTTTCAAAATTTCCATCAAATTTCCTATTTTTCTATAAATAAATACAAAAATATTCATTAGTGTTTACCACTAACATGAAGTACAATGTGTCACGAAAAAACAATCTCAAAATCACTTGTGTAAGTTAAGACGTCTCAAAGTTATTGCCATATAAAGTGACACATGTCAGTTTTGAAAAACGAGGCCTGGTCCTTAACGCACTTTTGGGCAGGGTCCTTAAGGGGTTAAAAGCTAAGTTTTATAAATATTTTTCCAATTCTTTTGCTGGATAACATATTTGGATTCAATACACCTTTTAACCAAAAGGTTTTTTTCTATGCAACAAGATAATTGATATCGATCTTCACCTGAGACCCGGGACATATGAGTGGGCTGTGTATAATATTTTTTTTTTTGATACTAATATATTGCAGTCTGTGGTAAAATGCCTGTATTACTATTGAGGCTTGTCATAGGTAGTTCTCAATAGTCATATTGCATTCAGGCTCCTGGCTGCTATAACAATGGAAATACTCCATTCTGTTGATGAAAACAAAACTAAAAGTAAAACTAACCGATTAGATGTCATGGACACTTATGATCATGGCATCTGAGCAGTTCATCCCCCCCAAGACTGGTGCTGTGTTCGGTCCTGGACCCTTCTGCCAGGTCCCTTCTGTATAAAACAGCAAAGACAAAGTGACTATGGTGACCGCTCAACTTCTGAGCAGGCACCATACTTTTCCATGTGATCAAGGACATACATGTATGCCCTGGTATGTGTAGAGATTGAGTTCTTTCTCACTCACAAACAGTCCCAATAATGTGAATAAAGTACTTTGATTGTGATAGAAAACATCTATTTAGCTCCTGCATTGAAATAAGCCTGTCTTTTTTCTCTTATCTTCAAGCAACCTGCAATCCATCTTAATATAGCAGACATTTCAGAGTGAAGCTCAGTTTATTAGAGGGAGGGGGAACATCCTGATAAGAGCAAAAGGAGGCATTTCTCTCTAATAAGATGTCTTACAAAGTTTAAGTTACACCCTTAAACTTCATCTGTTTAATAGTTGTCTTGAGTAACAGAGCTGGATATAATTTCCCCTGAAAAGCAAACAGTTGAAAAAATATATAATTCTAAATAAACTTTGAGCCCAATGAGATTAATAAAGGGTGTGTTAGTAATTACATAAGCACATAACAGCTGCAAAGGATAGTACACTCCCTGAAACGGAGATGCAGATGGTGAATTTACTACAAATAGTACTAATAAATTATGATACTTTTATTAATGGCTGATATCTAAGACTTATGCCACAGATACTAGAGACGGCTAATATAATAGTTACTTTATAACAGATAAACTTATCTAGTTTATATACATGTTTACCAGTGATACGGCCCAAAAATATACACAGTAACTGTTCATGTTGTACTTACATGTCATAATCCATCACATCTTTCAGGGACGCTCCTAATACTGTACTCGTACATCAAGGTTGGGGTGACTACAGACAGATCTCAATAGATTTATGCTGTAGAGGGATACAGAGATATAAACAAAATGCTGGATCACCAGCCATGGACAATAAACCATTGGTAATTCTACATATAGTAGTGTACAACTGAGTGAATATCCGAGCCCTGCGTTTTATAAGTCTGATGTTCAAACTAAATTTAATGGGTTTCTCTAATTATAAAATAACTTTCACAAATGAATAGTGCGGGTGGACATAAGAAATTTTGTATTGTAAAACACTTAGTATATAAGAAACCTGAAATATACTATACTATACTATACTATACTATACTATACTATACTATAGTGTTAAATACACTAGCCTCAGGTGGTTTAAATGAAACTCTTGAAAATATTTTAGATTAACAACATTGAGTTGTTTTTAGTTAGAATGATGTACTGTGCTGGCCAAAAGTATTGGCACCCCTGCAATTCTGTCAGATAATACTCAATTTCTTCCAGAAAATGATTGCAATCACAAATGCTTTGGTAATAATATCTTCATTTAATTTGTCTTCAATGGAAAACCACAAAAAGAATTGTCAAAAAGCCAAATTGGATATAATTCCACACCAAACATAAAAAAGGGGGTGGACAAAAGTATTGGCACCCTTTGAAAAATCATGTGATGCTTCTCTAATTTGTGTAATTAACAGCACCTGTTACTTACCTGTGGCACATAACAGGTGATGGCAATAACTAAATCACACTTGCAGCCAGTTGAAATGGATTAAAGTTGACTCAACCTCTATCCTGTGTCCTTGTGTGTACCACATTGAGCATGGAGAAAAGAAAGAAGACCAAAGAACTGTCTGAGGACTTGAGAAGCAAAATTGTGAGGAAGCATGAGCAATCTCAAGGCTACAAGTCCATCTCCAAAGACCTGAATGTTCTTGTGTCTACCGTGCGCAGTGTCATCAAGAAGTTTAAAGCCCATGGCACTGTGGCTAACCTCCCTAGATGTGGACGGAAAAGAAAAATTGAGGAGAGATTCCAACGAAAGATTGTGCGGATGGTGGCTAAAGAACCTCGACTAACATCCAAACAAGTTCTAGCTGCCCTGCAGTCCGAGGGTACAACAGTGTCAACCCGTACTATCCGTCAGCGTCTGAATGAAAAGGGACTCTATGGTAGGATACCCAGGAAGACAGCAATGAGTGGCCAGCAATGAGTCCAGACCTGAATCCCATAGAACACCTGTGGAGAGATCTCAAAATGGCAGTTTGGAGAAGGCACCCTTCAAATCTCAGGGACCTGGAGAAATTTGCCAAAGAAGAATGGTCTAAAATTCCAGCAGAGCATTGTAAGAAACTCATTGATGGTTACCGGAAGCGGTTGTTCGAAGTTATTTTGTCTAAAGGTTGTGCTACCAAGTATTAGGCTGAGGGTGCCAATACTTTTGTCCGGCCCATTTTTGGAGTTTTGTGTAAAATGATCAATGATTTGACTTTTTTTCATTCTCTTTTGTGTTTTTTCATTGCAAGCAAAATAAATGAAGATATTATTACCAAAGCATTTGTGATTGCAATCATTTTCTGGAAGAAATTGAGTATTATCTGACAGAATTGCAGGGGTGCCAATACTTTTGGCCAGCACTGTAGATTGGTGTCTGGTTGGAAATGTTTGCAGCAACTTTGTTCATTATAATAGGACCACCAAAGAAAAGCGAAGTACAGTACTTGGCTTTCTCCAATGGTCCCAGCAGCTAAATCCCCACTGATCAAGTTTTCCTGCAGAAAGGGGTAACCTGTTATGAATATCTTGACCAGACATCCCTTTAGGGGACACTAAAAACACCCCATATATTTAATGATTGATCAGTCCTGCATAAATTGGTGAATTTATCTGGTGTTCATGTATGGTTAAGTTCGCATAATTTTTTTTACTATACTGCTCATACATTAGTTTAAAAAAAAAATGTACTGAATAACAGGAATAACACCCGCATGCTACTAAAAAAGGGAGCGTGCACACCCATTATTATGAAATCTAACAAAATCTTTGTGTGTTTGTACATTGCACCAGTGTTACGGTTTAAAAAACATCTAAAAAAACTAAAATAGATCAGATGGGATGTAAAAATAATAAAAACCTACCTTACTGTCACACTTTGTAGCTGTGGCATACATGGGTTCCAGAAGCTGCTGATGAATGGGAGCATGTGCAAGCTCACGCCTATAACTTGAATAGGAGCAGTCCTGCACATGTTCATAGTCCACTAGCAGACTCTGCCACCCAGAGGCTGTTAGAACAGCTGATCTGTGTGGGGTCCAGACAGATCACATATTTTTGGATTGAATAAATCTTTTATTTTCATCCAAGTCTCAAGCAAGCATAACAAAGGTACTGCGACGCAGCGCATACTGAGTTACAATACCACAATTCAGACTAAATCTTTCATCCTTAAGGGATGCGGCGCAGCATACGGCGACAGGAAATACATCCTAACACTACATGCTGCACTACAAACCTAACTGACATACTTTTGGTCAATACAACAAAGACAGTCAAGTGACAATACAGGGGGGGAAGAGGAAGGGGAAGTCACAGGCCCGAAGCTTTATTGATTGACCACAACACACATGGGGGGAGGACAGGTAAAATACAGGAAATAATATACTCCCTATACTACCACTACTTCCTACCCTAGCAATAAACAAAAGAGTTAAACAACATAAGCATCAAGACATGTGATGGGATGGGGGAGAGGAAGGAGGGAAAAGGGGGGGATGATCACAAGGCCCGAAGCTTTATTGAGTAACACAACAGACATGAAGGGAGAACAGGGGAAGGGAAAAAACAGACGTCGCCGAAGACTCAGTCCTCTTCTCCCTCCTCTTCACCGGCCAGGCTATCCAGAATGGCATAGTCCCGCTGCAAGCTGTGAATAAGCCTGCAACAATCCTGGTAAGTGATGTTCTCTCTTCGCAAAGTGAGTCTCTTTCTGGCGAACCAGATAGCGTCCTTGAAACAGTTCACAAGTCGCCAGGCCTCCAGAATGTCGCTCTCTCTGTGAGTTCCCTGAAAGAGCCCATACAATACCGCGTGGTATGTCAGGCCCCTCCTGGGTACACAGTCCTCAAAGTCATCTTCCAGCTTATCCAACAGGCCTTGAGCAAAGGGGCACTCCCAAAAGACGTGCAAAGATGTTTCCTCCTTGTAGGGGCACCGTGGGCAACACCTCGTATTGCTCAAGTTGCGGGCATGCATGAACGACCTGAGGGGCAGACCCCCTCGGATGGCCATCCAAAACAGATCCTTATGCCCGTTTTTCAGCAGACGTGAAGAGACGTTCTCCCAAACGACCTTCGTGGCATCCGCTGTGAGTCCTGGAACTTCTTCCATGCCATCCCTAGCTCGGATGAGCTTGTGGATGGTCTTTGGCTTCCACAGATCCGGTTTCAGACCCTCCAGCTGGAACTCCCTCACGAACTTGGGCACGTCCTTGTAGAACCACGGGACGGTCCAGTTGTAAGGGACGGAGCTGTCCCACTTCTCCCAGCCGAGCCCTCGCCAGAGGGGGAGCAGGAACAAACGAGACATGGCCTTCCCCGCAGATCCGCTGACTGTACTCAGGGTTCTGCGAACACAATCACAAACAAAAGCCGATCTTAGAAGGGTTGGAATATCGGGTATTCCCTTACCTCCTTTGAGCCGGTCCTTGTACATGGTGGTCCGCTTCACCCAGTCCATCTTGGAGCCCCACACAAAGTAGAAGACGGTCCTGGTGATGGCCCGTGCCACCGTTGCCAGTGGGGGCCAAGCCTGTGCGGTGTACTGGAGCACAGGCAGGATCTCATTCCTCAGGACGAGCGCTTTCCCCTCGATGGTAAGCTGACGTAGGCTCCAAAGCCCGATTCGCTGGTTGATTTTCTTAAGTCTTTCGTTCCAAGACTTCAGGGCGGCGCCTTCCTTTCTGAACCAGACTCCCAAGATCTTGATGAAGTCCGGTTGCACTGTGAAAGGAAAGAAAGCAGAGGAGGCCAGGTGCCATTCTCCGAAGAGCATGGCCTCTGACTTTCCACAGTTCACCTTAGCCCCTGAGGCTTGGCCGAAGCGTTCGCAGGTCTGGACGAGCGTTGACACAGACGACTGGTCAGCACAGAAGACGGTCACATCATCCATATACAGCGAACACTTGACTTCCAGACTTCCTGGGCCCGGTGCGATGATCCCTCTGATCCCTCGATTCTGCCGGATAGACTCTGCGAACAGTTCTATAACACAAACAAAAAGGAGAGGAGACAGAGGACAGCCTTGTCTGACCCCGGAGCGAACCGGAAAGGGGTCAGTCTTCCAGCCGTTCACCATCACCGAGCTGTGGATGTCAAGATACATCAGGTTAACCATACGACAAAACCACTCACCTGTACCAAGTTGGCGGAGAGCTTTTGCCATGAAAGTGTGAGAGACACGATCGAAGGCCTTCTCCTGATCCAAACTGATCAGGGCCGCACGGCGGTCTCCGATATAGTGCAATGTGTCTCTCACCAGGGCTAAGCTATCCGCTATCCTCCGACCAAACCTGCGCCATTCCTGGTCGGAGGATAGCTATCCGCTATCCTCCGACCAGGAATGGCGCAGGTTTGGTCCGGGTGGATGACGCTGCTGATGACAGCCTTCAGTCTTGTTGACATTACCTTGGCCAGGATCTTGTAGTCCACGTTGAGGAGCGAGATGGGACGCCAATTCTTCAGGTCGCATCTTTCCCCCTTCTGCTTGTACAAGATCGTGATCAAGCCTTCCCTCAACGACAGCGGCATCGTCCCCTCCGCCACCATCTCCTCATAGAGATCTTTCAGATCCGAGCAGATCAGGTCCCCCAGAGCTACGTATAGCTCGGCGGGGGAGACCGTCACTACCCGGAGTCCTTCCGACCTTAAAGGATTTGGCGGCAGCGAGGACTTCAGCCACCGTCAGAGGGGAGTTCAGAGCCTCAGCACCTGCAGGATCAAGAGGATTAGTGATACCTAACAGGAACTCTTCTGCTACATCTTCGTCGGTGGGTTTCAGGGAGTAGAGGTCGCGGTAGAAGTCGTGGACGACGCCCATCACTTCCGTCTTCCCCCTTCTCATGTTGCCGTCTCCATCCCTCATCTTTGTGACAGGCGTGTGGCCTGAGTGGACCTTTCTGAAAAAGAAAGAGTTACATTTCTCACCCTTCTCCAGATGCTCCACCTTGGAACGGAAGATGATCTGCCGTGATTCCAAATCAAAGTGCCTCTTAAGACCCCTCTTGGTATCCTCCAGCATATCCCTGACGTCCCAGCCACAGCGCTCGAGATCTTGAAGGGAACGCAGCTCGCGCTGCATCTCGATCAGGTCACCCTTGCGCCGGGCCGCCTACTGGCGGCCTCTCGCCTGAAAGAAACAACGGATGTTGACTTTAACATATTCCCACCAATCCGACAACCTGCTAAAGGAAAATTTGTCGTTACGAAGGCACACGTAAACATCTCTAATCTCCTCCAACAACTCCCCATTTTCCAACAAAGAGCAATTCAACTTCCAGGAACCGGGGCCGGGTGGAAAACCATTGCCCACGGTACCCTCAAAGAGAATACCCCTGTGGTCAGAGAAGAAGCAAGGGATCATAGAGTGGCTTACCTGTGCTACTGACCGAGAGGTGAACACGAAATCAATCCTGGAACGCAATGAGCCATCGGACCGACACCAGGTATAGTTGACTGATGCCGGCCCCATGGAACCCACTGCGTCCCTAAGAGAGGCCTCGGTCACCATCTCGATCAGCAGTTTAGATGTTACATCGAGCTTCGCTGACGCAGAAGAACTTCTTCCATCTGCCTCCACAGGACAGTTGAAGTCCCCGGCCAGAAAAACTGCCCTGGTGGTAGCGAGCTGAGTGCGCAGGATCTGGAAAAGCTCCAGTCGCTCGTTCTACATGGGGGAAGCGTACACGTTGATGAGCCTAATAGGCTCTCCTGCCCAGGAACCGTCTATGACCAGTAGACGGCCACAGACGAGCTCCCGCTAGGTTTCAAGCGTGAAGGCGTTCCCCCTAATGAGAACAGCAATACCTGCGGACTTGCAGTCGCCACCACCCGACCAGTAAGACGGACCGTGGCTCCACTCCCTGCAGAGGTGTCCGTAGGACCGAAGAGAGGGGAGGCCGCACTCCTGCATCATCACGACATTCACATTAGCAATGTTTTCCGCAAAAGTCAAAACCGTCTGACGTCTGCTCTTCTCCTTGATGCTTCGCACGTTTATGGTAAAGATAGAGATCCTAGCCATAGTGAGAGAAGAAAGAAAAGATTAAACCTTCAAGACAGGTTTTTCTAGTTACCGCTCCCGTCGGGGGGTTCCTCTTCCTTCTTGTCTGCAGGCAAGAGTTGCTCCAGGGAGTCATCAATTGCTTGCAGGGCGTGGGTATCGAAAGCCTCCACCATCTCCACCGCCTCACCGCCGAGGATCTCGTTGATGACTGACGTTGGGGGTTCGGCTAACAGGTTATCCACATACTGCTCCAGCTCTTCGTCCACTGGGATAGCATCCTCAGCGGCCTCGACTGCGATCTTTTTGGCCACCTCGTCTGCTTCGTGGGGGCCCTCACTGATCTTCCTTTTTCTTTGTTCTGAAACAAGACAAGCGGGAGAGGGGAGGGGGGGAATTCCTCCAGAGAAGGGCCCTCAGCAGCTGGAGGGGGAGGTGTTAGTGCTGCTGGGGGGAGGGAGACCGGGGGAGGAGGGTGAGAGGGGGCAGGGGTGGCCACTGAGGTAATGGGGGGAAGGAGTGGGATAACCTCAGTGGGCGGGACACAGAGAGGGGGGGGAGTCGTCCTCTTACCCTGTTCAGAACTTTTCTTTGGCTGCTGCGGCGGCTGCGGCTTCTGCTGCTGCTGCTTTCCCATGTTCTGCTCCGGCTTCTGAGGATTCCGGGGCTTCTGTGGCTCTTTGGGCTTGGTCGCTGGCTTCTTCTTGGCCAGCGCGGCGGGCCGCGAAATCCGCTGCCACCTTCGCCCAAGAGACGTCCGAGATGGCCGCTGGAGCCTGGCTCACCTTGGCTGCGCCCCCAGCTGGTCTCCCTGCCTTCTTTGGGATGGCTCCTCCTGTGGCCATTGCCTCCGGACACCGGGCTGTCCCTCGAAGTCTCTGGGCAAAGATCTGTCCCTCGGTGCTCCTGAAGTCCTCTCCTGGAGTCTCAGCTAGGCTCCGCCTCCTAATCTGAATATCTCCCGAAGTCTCCGCCTCCTGAAGTCTCCCGAAGTCGATCTCTCTCCCTGAGCTTCTTGGGCTGTGCTCACGGCGTCCTCTCAGCTGCTTCTCCCTTGCTGGCGTCGGTCTTCGATGGCGTAGCTCTCGAAGGCGCTAGGAGGGCTCGCCTTCCCGGCCTATGGCATACAAATGCAGTTCTGTCTTATGCTTAATAAGCTGATACTCAGTTTATCCCGGAATATTCGGATATGGGTGTCCGAGCGGATCTGTTTTCTGGTTTCCCAGAATTTTTTCGGATATGGGTGTCCGAACAGATCCTATTCCAGTTCCCCCTCGTATCAGATATTAAACTGATAAGAACAGATACTACACTTGATCTTAGCCAAGAGGCCGAGAAGATCACATATAGATGACCTATCCTGTGGATAGATCATCATTATGAGAAATCAGTTTGGAACCTTTAAACCCCTTTAAAGGAAGTCTATCACCTCCCCCAGCATATTGAAGTGCTTCCACCACATTACAAAGCATTTTACTGTGATAATCATATGTTTATCTTTATGTATGTGACTTCTGTAGGTTTGGAGAAAAACAACTTTGAAGTCTTATGCAAATGAGGTAGGGTGTGATTTAATGCAATGACTATATGAAGCTGCTCCCTCCCCCCGTGACTAGTTAAGATAAATTTGCATAGGTCGATCTAAGAATTTAGAAGCTTGACTTTTCAGCAACAGAAATCTTAGCGAGTGGAAACATAGGAAAAATCATTATTTGATGCTGGAGAAAAATATGTGACAGGTTTTCTTTAAATTTCATAAACTGACCTAAATGTGAAGAATTCATAGATCATCTAACGGAATACAAGTCTAGACAATTGCTGAATGAGGTCTGCAGTTCACAAAGACCTCATGGGGCACTCTTAAGGTATTACTCATGACCATTCCTTAGAGTCCTTCTATACTGTGCTGCTCCTCTGTGAATTCTGTTGGTTCTTATAATAAGCTATAAGACATGTTAATGTAATTAGTTGGTTTGCATTGTTATTTTTCCAAGGTCTACTCTTCAAAAAGGAGCACTAAAATGTGATGAGGACGACAGTTTAACAGATGATCCTAATTTCTAACCATTCTATAAAGAATACACTTTTACATAAAAAAAAGGGATTGGATTACACAGTGGGTGGCTTGCAAACGTCAATGCCATGCCAATTATTCAATCTAGAATAGGAGGCCTCTGAAGTGAAATGAGTCACAATTAATAAATTCTCACAGGAATTGATGCATTAAACATCTGATCGGTAGAGCATAATGCAGATGACTAAATGTCTGTTTACACCACTTATGAGTACAGAAATTATGATAGCGAAGCAAAGGATACTTCAGAAAACAGCCATTATTTCAAGCATTTAGCAGCTACAAAATGGAGATGATATATTATGAAAGGCCATCTGTACAACTTCACCCTAGTGTCTTCATAAGATTCTTGAATGTAAGCAAAGAAGAAACTCAGAAGGCAGTTGAAGAAAAACATAATTCAGTCATTTATAGTCTGGTGACTTTTACCATAAACTGGAAAACATACCCCTAGTGCCAGCAAAGAGAGCAGAGGTTTTATAACTATAGTAACTGGGGTCTCTTTACTCGTGGTTTGTAAAGCTTTTATTTGACAGATTTGTGTGCTATGAATGTAGCCTAAATCATTTTCAGGTGACATGCATATAAACACATACTATCAAGGTGTGACATAAATGGTAGTCATAAATGCAGCAAGAAGGTTAAATAGATATCAATAAGTTAGATTTTATTGGACAACTTGTGTGTGTGTGTGTGTGTGTGTGTGTGTGTGTGTGTGTTATATATATATATATATATATATATATATATACAGTACAGACCAAAAGTTTGGACACACCTTCTCATTCCAAGAGTTTTCTGTATTTTCATGACTATAAAAATTGTAGATTCACACTGAAGGCATCAAAACTATGAATTAACACATGTGGAATTATATACTTAACAAAAAAGTGTGAAACAACTGAAAATATGTCTTATATTCTAGATTCTTCAAAGTAGCCACCTTTTGCTTTGATTACTGCTTTGCACACTCTTGGCATTCTCTTGATGAGCTTCAAGAGGTAGTCCCCTGAAATGGTTTTCACTTCACAGTTGTGCCCTGTCAGGTTTAATAAGTGGGATTTCTTGCCTTATAAATGGGGTTGGGACCATCAGTTGTGTTGTTCAGAAGTCAGGTGGATACACAGCTGATAGTCCTACTGAATGGAGTGTTAGAATTTGTATTATGGCAAGAAAAAAGCAGTTAAGTAAAGAAAAACGAGTGGCCATCATTACTTTAAGAAATGAAGGTCAGTCAGTCCGAAAAATTGGGAAAACTTTGAAAGTGTCCCCAAGTGCAGTGGCCAAAACCATCAAGTGCTACAAAGAAACTGGCTCACATGATGACCGCCCCAGGAAAAGAAGACCAAGAGTCACCTCTGCTGCGGAGAATAAATTTATCCAAGTCACCAGCCTCAGAAATCGCAGGTTAACAGCAGCTCAGATTAGAGACCAGGTCAATGCCACACAGTTCTAGCAGCAGACACATCTCTACAACAACTATTAAGAGGAGACTGTGTGCAGCAGGCCTTCATGGTAAAATAGCTGCTAGGAAACCACTGCTAAGGACAGGCAACAAGCAGAAGAGACTTGTTTGGGCTAAAGAACACAAGGAATGGACATTAGCCCTGTGGAAATCTGTGCTTTGGCCTGATGAGTCCAAATTTGAGATCTTTGGTTCCAACCACCGTGTCTTTGTGCAACGCAGAAAAGGTGAACGAATGGACTCTACATGCCTGGTTCCCACCGTGAAGCATGGAGGAGGAGGTGTGATGGTGTGGGGGTGCTTTGCTGGTGACACTGTTGGGGATTTATTCAAAATTGAAGGAATACTGAACCAGCATGGTTACCACAGCATCTTGCAGCGGCATGCTATTCCATCCGGTTTGCGTTTAGGTGGACCATCATTTATTTTTCAACAGGACAATGACCCCAAACACACCTCCAGACTGTGTAAGGGCTATTTGACCAAGAAGGAGAGTGATGGGGTGCTACGCCAGATGACCTGGCCTCCACAGTCACCAGACCTGAACCCAATCGAGATGGTTTGGGGTGAGCTGGACCGTAGAGTGAAGGCAAAAGGGCCAACAAGTGCTAAGTATCTCTGGGAACTCCTTCAAGACTGTTGGAAGACCATTTCAGGTGACTACCTCTTGAAGCTCATCAAGAGAATGCCAAGAGTGTGCAAAGCAGTAATCAAAGCAAAAGGTGGCTACTTTGAAGAACCTAGAATATAAGACATAATTTCAGTTGTTTCACACTTTTTTGTTAAGTATATAATTCCACATGTGTTAATTCATAGTTTTGATGCCTTCAGTGTGAATCTAGAATTTTTATAGTCATGAAAATACAGAAAACTCTTGGAATGAGAAGTTGTGTCCAAACTTTTGGTCTGTACTGTATATATATATATATATATATATATATATAATGTATAACATTAAAAGTTCACAAATCCATGATCAATGATCTTGCTTGACTTTGACAAATAAGGATGATAGGGAATTCAGGCTAAACTAAAGTATTAATATCATTAAATATTTCACATGTATATGCTTTGCAAACGTTTCAAAAGGTTTAGCAATAGCTAAATGAGTTACCATTATCACATGGTAATTTATGACAGATTCCATCATCCTCCTGAAAAAAAGTGATAATACGTATTAATGTAAAACAAAGCCCCAAAATACTGTTCAACAACACTCTTAGGTTAAGGCCCCAGGTTTCCTCTGCAGACTTTCTGCTTCAATTATACCTATAGGGAAACCGCCAGCATTTCCGTAGGTATAATTGACATGCTGAGATTTCCAAAACCGCAACGGATTTAGAAATCACAGCTTGACGGCAGCATGTATACTCCCACAATGTGTGGATGGCATTCGCTACAGTCCCACTTTGCAGGGACTGTAAAATACTGCTGTGTTTACGTCACGTGGGGCCTTGGACTTATGGGAATTTATTATTGGCTTTATGCCAGAAAACTAAAAATCAAAAGTTGCAATTTTTGGCACAAGTTTGATTAAGAACCATGCTGGGCCACTGGGGGGGTGGGGGTATAACTAAGGTTTAACTAGCGTTCCTCCATGTACTGTACTGTATGCTGTTATTTGTCACTCTATTCCTGTGTCTATGTATCCCTAAATATACAGACTGTGAGCTGTTGGACAATGGATTTCATGCACATATCAATAAAGTATTCTATTCTGTTTATCAAATAATTGGCCATTTTGCTCTTCTCTAATAACTTATTTAAAGTAATGATGGAAGGGAGTAGGAGAGGAAACAATTCACACTAAAAACTGGCATAAATTATAACCAATGGTAGATCATAATATGGATGGCTTGGGATTTTGATGGTCGCACTATAAATTTATTGAGGAGGAGAGCCTTGCACTGCTACACTTCTCTGCATACATGTATACCTGTTCTCGGCATACACATATGGAAGAGAAGTTCAAGGCAGGGGCGTAACTTGAGGGGATGCAGAGGGTGCAGTCGCACTGGGGCCCAGGAGCCTTAGGGGGGCCCATAAGCACTGGCATCAGTATTGAGATTGCAGATTCCATCTGGCCCATAAGCCAAGGATACCCACAGATTACCCTAACCACACTAAGCTTGATTAACACTTAGCACCCGTAACCATCACTATCAAGAATTCGATGTAGGGATGAGGTAGGGGGCTCCGGACAAAAGATTGCAGCGGGACCCACAAGACTTTAGTTATGCCACTGGTTCAAGGACTTTCAGAGTGAGATCACGCAACTCTCTGCTATGGTCCTCAAGCAAATATGCAAGAGTACTGTAAATGGAGAAAGACAAAACTGCCGGAGAGCATACCGGAGTGCCACTTCTCTAATCCTATAAATGAACATTGCATAGCATGACTTGTCTTACCCTGTATACATTGGCACTGAACACTTTCACTCCTCTAATTCAGTATATATGAGTACTGCAAGGTGCCACTACCACCACCACTTCTTTAATCCTGTATATATGGGGGCTGCACCATACCACTTTTTATACTGTATATATGGACACTGCAGTGTACCACTTCTTTTATTCTGTATATCCAGTAAGTATCCAGAGATTAAGCTTGATTATGCTACTGCGTGTAGGAAGCTTGATTCTGTTATGGTATAACTATGCTGCAATCTGGTTTTCGTACTATATCTAGGAAGTAAATATTAAACCATTCTGAAAACTTTACAATGGTGGAGGCCCACAATCTTTTTACAGCCCTGGACCCATAACCCATTAAACACCTCTTCATAAAACTCCCCATCTGTGTGTAACCAGATCAAGCATATTGTGGTACATGGCCATGTAAGGGTATGTTCACATGGTGGAATTTGGCAATGTATTAGAGTTTCTGCCTCAAAATCAGCTCAAAATTCTGCCTGAAACCAGCCTCCATTTATTTCAGTGAGAGGCAGACGCTGCTTTTTTTCTTCTAGATGATTTATTCATGTATTAAAAGGTATAGCTTTCTAAGATAGTCTTAGTCTTATTTTTCTAAATTTATTAGAGTACTATATGGTCAATATGTATAGAGTCAATATGGTATGCGCAAGTCTGCACATGCGCATATCCGCCCATTGATCTCTATGCACACCTGACAAACTTGAGCAGGTGCAATGGCTTTGAAGAGACGCTGATTTAGCGGCGAATACAATATTTATCATATAAGGTAATTATTACATTGTTTTCATGAGGGTTATAATTACATTACACACATATGGTTTAGGCTCCCCAATTATGTCATTTAATGTATTTTTAGATATTACTGTATGTACTATTTGAATTTCAGATGTTTATACATGGAGTTATATTATTGATTGTCTTTTTACACTTGCACTTGTTTTTACTTTATTTTTAGATAATATGTAATTCATGAATTTTGTAATTTATTGATATTTAATGATATAATTAATGATTTATGGCACTAATCACTTTATAGCGCTATATAAACCTGACATTGTCATGTGTGTATTGTTTGAAAAAGGTTCACATTTGAACTGAAATGTCGCTAATCGATTAAAGGTTCACTTTTTGATTTTTTTGCATATTGGAGTGCTGCCTTTTCCTTTATTTATATTTGGCAGGTCATTGCTTACCCATTGGATTTGCACCCAACATTACTATTTGCATTTTGTGCTGCTTTGGACTTTCTTTGTATATACAGGTGTATCTCAATAAATTAGAATATCTGTTTCACATACATTCATTCATTTCAGTAATTCAGTAATACAATCCATAATCAGCGTCTTCCATGATTGTGTGTCCTACTGAACCAGACTGAGGGACCATTTAAAGGCTTAGGAAACCTTGGCAGGTGACACACTGAATTTACAATACTGAACTTTTTTACAATATTCTAATTTTCTTAGATTTGGGTTTTCATTTCCTGTAATCCATAATCAACATTTACAGAAATAAAACACTTGAAATAGAACACTCTGTGTGTAAAGAATCTAGAAAATATAGAAAGTCACTTTTTTAATGTAATTACTGAAAGAAATGAACGTTTCAAAGATATTCTAATTTATTGAGATGCAACTGTAAGTGGTATGTGCTATATTTTAACTCCAATTTGTCGACTGCTTTGCAAAGCTTCAGTGAAATGAGTCTGACTACCCTGGTGTAAAAGTGACAGCCAGGAGCGTAACTTGAAGCTTCTGGGCCCCAATGCAAAATTTGTAATGGGGCCCCTACCTACTTTGTGCCATTTATAATAGTGGTATATTTTATGTGTCAGATGAACCTTTGGGGCACTCTCAGGGCCCAGGGCCCAGTAGCGACTGCTTCATCTGAACCCCCGCCAGCTATGCTTCTGGTGACAAAATATTGTTGCTGTGATTTGGGAAAGCCCTGATTAAGGTCCAAGCACTCCAGGGCTCCTAGGGAACCTATTTTGGTAGTTTCATTTAGGAGCAGCAAAGAAATAAAAGGAAAATATTGAGTTAGGGTTTATGTCATTTATATACTGGTATGTAAGCTAAAAATGATGATTACTTTACATGTAACCAGCAGACAGCAGGGCTGAATCACAAGAGACTACATTAAACTTTGCTTTACTTAAGTGATAAAAACATTTATACCACATATTTAAATGTTCCTGTTCCTCCTCTGCATGATAACCCCTAAGATAATATTTTAGGTTTAACAATGACAAACTGAGCTCTGCTTTACATGTACACTTTTTTGTTCAAGGTCTTGTGTTCTGCTCTCTGTTCTTATGAATGTTAGGAGTGGAGCCACACTCTTCACATTTTTTAAATGTTTGATACCATTTATCAGCAATGTGAAGAATTCCTGGGCACTCATCGGGACACACCAGTAACAGCTGGGACTCGTAGAATATGTGAGAAATTAGGAAACTTCATGATTTTAGGAATGACATCAGCTTATTTAACTGCCAATGAATAGTATGCACCCTCCTACTCAAGTTCCCTTACTACAGTCCAAAAGACAATGAAATGTCCTCTCCCTTATCCAGACTCGATTTCCAGTGGCAAATTTTCAGTTCCACCATATATTAAGCATACTAGACATCTTTTTTTAGAAGACCACCTCCCAGGAGACCATGTTTAAATGCAATTTTGAGTTTTTGTCTCAAAGAGGTTTCACTATATGTGTCATGTTGAGTGGTTTCAGATCAGTAAACATACATACTGTACATTTTACTTTAACCTCTTCCTGATATCCACTGTAATAATACGGCGCTTCCATGAAGGACAGAAACTGTGTGTACACCATGTCTAGAGGGTGTCAGCCATTATATATGGCTGACATTTCCCTCTATCACCTGCAGTCGGAGAAAACATGACCGCAGCAATTTGGGGGTTTTAATATATATTGGGACCACCCTCCCCCCATTTGGGGCTTTCCACTATTTTGGCACCTCAGGGACTCTGCAAATGGGACATGGTACCTGAAAACTATTCCAGGAAAATCTGTCCTTCAAAAGCCAGTTAGTGCTCTTTCCGTTTCAAACCCTGTCAAGTGCCCGTCCATCAGTGTACCAACACATATGGGCTACTGTGGTGTTCAGGACAAAAATGTTAGTTGGTTATTCTCCTTTAACTCTTTGTGAAGATGAAAAATTTGAGGATAAAGCGACATCTTATCAGAAAAAAGGTAACACTGTTTCACGTCTCAATGGTAATAAATTCAGTGAAAAACCTGTAGGATCAAAATACTCACTATACCCCTTTTTAAATACCTTGAGGGGTCTAGTTTCCAAAATGGCGTCACTTTCTAGGGCATTCCATTGTTTTGGCATCTCAAGGGCTCTGTAAATGCGACATGGTGCCTGAATCTGATCACAGCAAACTATGCCCTCCAAAAGCTCATTTGCAATCCTTCCCTTCTGCGTCTTGCTGTGTGCCCATATATCAGTTTACACCCACATGTGGTGTATTTTGGTAGTTGGGAGAACTTGCATAAAAAATTCTGTGATGCATTTTCTCCTTTAACCCCTTGTGAATGTGTAAATACTAGGGCTAAATAAACATATTAATAAAAGAAAATGAAACATTTAAATTTTGCCTCCATTTTGTCTTAATTCCTGTTAAACGCTTATAGGGTTAAGATACTTTGTATATGTTGTTTTGGCTTATTTAAGGGGTGCAGTTTTAAAAATGGGGTGATTTATGGGGGTTTCTAATACAGGGGGCTTTCAAAACCCCCTTGTAACTTAATTAATCCCTTGAAAAATGGGTTTTGGAAATGTTCTTGAAAATTTAGAAAATTGCTATTTGACTTGTAAGCCTTATAATGTCCGTAAAAAATTAAAAAGGGTGATTAAAGTTTTAAAGCAGAGATATGGTACATTAGATTTAAGAGATAATTTGGGTGGTATGACTATCTGTATGAAAAGCAGATAACTTCAAACTTTTTAAATTGCGTAATTTTCATAATTTCCACCAAATTTCCTATTTTTTTTCAGAATTAAACACAAAACATAGCAACAAAAATTTACCACTAAGAAGTGCAATGAGTCACAAAAAAAACTGTCTTAAAATCACTATGGTAAGTTAACGTTTTTCAAAGTTATTACTGCATAAAGTGACACGTCAGATTTGAAAAATCGAGCTTTGTCAGGAAGTCAAAAATTGGCTGCAGTGGGAAGGAGTTAAATATAAAAGTTATACTGCAGGGTGGTGCCACTCACTTGTGGTATGCTGCTCAATTGAATTGGTTAGGTTGCTCCTTCAGGAACCAGTTCTAAGCTGCAACTCCTCCCTAAATGCTCTCATAGTTAGTATATGTCAATAATTGCCTCCCTCGGGGCTCTGCGCATCTCATAGTCGCTCCTCCTATAATAATAATACATTTTGTTTATATAGCGCCAACATATTCCGCAGCACTTTACAATTTGTAGGGTTCAAGTACAGATGAAACAATACATTACATGGTGGCTCAGCTGTAGCTCTGCAGCGGTGGAGTCCTGGGTTCAAATCCTGCCAAGGACAGTTTGTATGTTTTCCCTGTGTTTGCATGGGTTTCCTCCCACACTCCAAAGACATACTGATAGGGAATATAGATTGTGAGCCCTCTATGGGACAGTGACTGTCAATGACTGTAAGGTGCTGCAGAACATGATGGTGCTATACAAGTAAACATAATAAATAAATAAATAAATAAATAATAATAAATAAATTGCAGAGAAATAGTCAATTCACACACTGGAACTGAGGGCCCTGCTTACAATTTATGAGGTAGAGGGGGTGACACAAGAGGTAGCAGGAGTGGCATTGTAGGTAGCATTACTTATACAGTGGTCCAGGCATTTTTGTGATAGAGGTTACTTTCATTACACATATATAAAGCTGTATGAGTCGTCACCAGTCGTGTCCTTTAACATGCAGATGGTGCCTGAACATATAAAGTTACAGTCTGATATGGCATCATTTCCTGTGGGGTAATGTTGGAGCGTGAACAAAGGAGGATTAGTTTTAGGGATTCTAACTGCGGAAGGGTTTTCATTAGGAATTGTGATAGGCCTGTCTGAAAAGATGTGTTTTTAGTTTGCGCTTGAAGCTGTAGAAATTGGGAGTTAATCTGATTGACCAGGGTAGAGCATTCCAGAGAACTGGTGCAACTCGGGAGAAGTCTTGTATACGGGAGTGGGAGGTTCTGATAATACAGGATGTTAGTCTTAGTTCATTGAGTGAACGGAGATCACGGTTGGGTGATGGACAGAGATGAGGGAGGAAATGTAGGGGGAGCCTTGTGGATGAGGGTGATAAGTTTATATAGTATTCTGTATTAATAGACTGATAGATAAGCCTGGCCGCTGCATTCAGAATAGATTGTAGAGGGGAGAGTTTAGTAATGGGAAGACTGATTAGAAGGGAGTTTCAGTAGTCAAGGCGAGAGTGAATCAGGGCGACAATAAGCGTCTTTAATGTATCTGTGGTTTCATTCTAAGCAGACATACCCCCACAGTCAGAGCACACTCTCCCAACAGCTTCAGCAGATTTGCACAGTAAACCTGTAAACATCTATCCTCTATGAATTGAGACTCATTCAATGAAGAACCTCCATTACTTATCAATTGATAATAAGTAGTGATATTGCTGCTATATCTAGTGCATACCAATAATGTTGTAGTGAGGGGCTTTTGATTATTTCAATTACATTATCATTATTATTATTATTAATTCAATTTACATTATCCATGTAAACCTAGACTGAGAGCTACTTTCTACTTTAGATATTTATGTTCATTGGATCGCTTACGTATTGTTTAGATATTGTCAGTATCACAGCTTGTGAAAGGGCATACATTATCTGAAATATTATTTATGACTGTGGAATTATTAATAATACTCACATTTGATTGGGTTAATTGGAATTTGTTTGCCATCCTACACTTTCTATTTGTTATATCTGGTGAATAATTCATTGCTGCTAGGAACATGTCATCAGTACTCAGCAGTAAGGTTCATCACAGTTTACTATCACTTGTCAAAAGGTCACTGAAATCTGTCTTCATGCCCCTCACAAGTCAGCCTCTTTGAGCCCAATGTTCATATGCAGTCTTATCCTATTTAGTAATAATCTGGATATCCGGATACTGCCCATAGAGTGTGTTATAATGAATGAATTAAAACAACTGTTTATATGAAACTGAATAGCCTGCACAATGTATAGATGGACAGTTGCAAAACTCAAGAGCAGCTAGTTAGAACAGCAGCAGAAGCTATGTAAATCCTCAGATCAAAGACTGAAATTATAGCCTCATCCCAGATGATCTAGATAAACAGATTCTCAAACACCAGATTTCTGCTGTCTTTGAAATGCACAAGAAGTCTTGGTCAGAGAGACCATGTGCTACATTTTTATTGCCGTCCATCTGTTCTCAGCTCTTCCTGCTATTTGGTGAAGTATGGCAATGCATGGAATCTTCCTTGGAATGCCTCTATGACTGACCCTGCTGTGGATGTTTTGTGACCAGTGTATGCCTCTGTGACACATGCCTGGATATTGTTGGAGCAGCTGTTGGACTACACTCACATGTCTTAGATCTGCAGACTCCCAGAACTTTCAAGAAGAGTGACACTACACGTCTGAAATAAAGAGCTCTGTTACTTTAAAACTGGCTATACTTTTCTTCCAAAGAGTCAATAAGGTATTTTAGACTATTTTGCCAACTATGCTTTTCTATTATGTGACTGTGCAGTTTGTAATATAGCTTCAGTATCATATTAATATTAAAGAGGCTGTCTAGGATTTGTAGCAACCCTTGTGGAGGCTGAGGGAGGTGTAAAATAAAAAATAAAGCATACTATCCTATTTCCGTTGCTCTGTCTGCCACTTGTGTTTGTTCTTTCTTGTGCTTGTGTCTGGATGTCAGAAGTCCAAAGCCTCATGTCCTCAGCGGTCGCTGGAGAGGGACTAGTTACGTCACTCACATACATCACTGTATCCTTGCCAGCGACCACTGAGGCCTCTGATTGGTCTGAAAGATCATGTAGGCTGAGGACTTTTGGCATCAACGCACTGAAGCAAGCACTAATGGACACCGGTGGCGAACAACAGGGCGCCAGGGAAAGGTAAGTATGCTTTATTTTTATTTTAGACCACCCTCAGCCTCCTTAGGATTTGCTCCAATTGCTGGACAACCCTTTTAAGGCATTTGGTTGCTAGTACTATACACAAATGTCTGTAGATTTCATTATACATGATTTTTTTTTTTACTATATAATCAGAATTTGCCAGCAATTTGTCTGACCTATTATTAATTGTGTTAATCAAAATCATCATCCTCATTAGTGGCCATACACATTCTCTCAAAATCAGCATTTCTGACTCCCAAAGAAACATATATGCTTGGATTAGTCACATCATACTTGTCTTTTTCAATAAGAAACATATCTCCTTGTGTAACAAAGGTTTGGAATGGCTTGGCTCTGCCTCTAGTTATTGAATTTGGAGTTGATCCAACAGAACCGGTCAAGGTGTTAAAAAAAAAAAAATGCGTGGCCAGAATTCTCAGTAATGGGAAGGCAGTTACAATAACCAGTAAATCTCGCAATGGTATAGATATCACCGCATACTACAAACATAAAAACCAAAACAAAATTCAAAAGAAAAAGCTCATATGATAGGTGAATGTATAGAATAATGAAAGATCAAACTAATTAGCCCAATTCAAAAACATATGTATAAGAAGATTATCAGAATATTTATGGCACTTACCCTGCCCCTTCCTGGTCAAGCTTCCATTAGCTGACCAATCGGAGTACGCAGGGAGTAGCCGAGAAAACGTCTCTGCCCTACATCGTGTCCGACGTCAGAAGCATGTTGAGGTGAGGGCATCCTTATTATCATGGGGACCAGACGCACATCCCCTAGCTGACAGACAACATGAAACAGTGCTTGGATCGCAGTAAAAAGGTACATATATATGGCAGCACCACTACCGTATCACATATATCTAATGACAGCAATATTGCTGCATTTGTCTACCATTAAATATTTATTCGGCCACTAAGGACATAAATAAGACTAGAAACATATTTAGACATAGAAACATATTTAATAAGAGTAGAAATATATTTACTAGCATTAAGAATTAGGTTCACCATCACATCCACAGGTGAATCAGGATGGTCACATTAAACAGCGCCTATGCATTAATGATTACATATATATTGCAGTTATATAAGGAAAAAGGAAACTCCTATATACATAAAGAGAGAGACACAGAAGGATCAATATGATATGATATACTGTATATGGTGTACTACACAAGGGTCCTATAAATTCAGGTATAAACCCTGAAGCTCACTTGTCTAAATTTCCCAGAGGGTTTTATGAAGGGGAAGAGGATGGGAAATGCTAGACCGATCCTACTACAGAAAACACCCAAACGTTAATTTCTCGTTAAGGCCATCAGGATATATGGATTTAAATTATAAAAAAAAAAAAAAAATCAATTTACATTCCTTTTGTAAAATTTATCTGTACCAATCCCCCCTTCTATATGGGGATGGTTCTACTTGTATCCCCTTGAATTGAAAGGAGAGAGGATCACCATAATGTACAGTTATCTTGTGTCTGGCCAGAGCAGTATTAAGTTGATTAATGATGTCATTGTAACAATCACAATGTCTAAATTCAGGTTTAGTTTTACCAGTATAATCAAAAGGGCAGTCACATTGGGCCACATATATTACTCCTTTGCTCTTGCAATAGATGAAATCCTTTATTAAAATCAATTCAACTGTTGCTGATGGTCTTACTTGTATATATCTGTTCACATGCCAGACATGTGCCACAGCGAAATGTGCCTTTGGGTTTCCCGTTTAGCCAATTCTCAGAATTCACTGATTGTTCAAAATGGCTATTGACAAGCCTGTCCCTCAAACTTACATAACCAGTATAGTAAAGGTCATATGGATCAGTGACCTATATATACAGGTGCATCTCAATAAATTAGAATATCTTTGAAATGTTCATTCATTTCAGTGATTCAGTAATACATTCCATAATCTGCGTCTTCCATGATTGCGTGTCCTACTGAACCAGACTGAGGGACCTTTTAAAGGCTTAGGAAACCTTGGCAGGTGACACACTGAATTTACAATACTGAACTTTTTTACAATATTTTCTTAGATTTTGGTTTTCATTACCTGTAATCCATAATCAATATTTACAGAAATAAAACACTTGAAATAGAACACTCTGTGTGTAAAGAATCTAGAAAATATAGGTCACTTTTTTAATTTAATTAATGAAAGAAATAAATGTTTCAAAGATATTCTAATTTATTGAGATGCACCTGTATATAGTACCCATAACTTGTAATATTATGCTTTTCAAAAAAGTTATATAAACTTCTTTTACATATATATATCATAAAATCTGAAATAGTGATATAGTCTTATTGCTCTATTTAGCGATATTGTCAATACGTGTATGGTGGATGGTGTTCAGGAACAATATAGCCCAGGTTAAAGAGCAGAACCCACTCCATCTATAGCAAATGCTGGCTATGTTTTGCAGCTGACACCCTCCTGCAGCTGTCAAGGTCAGAGATAAATCTTATCCTGGTCTTTAACCCTTCAGATACCACAATTAATAGTAACAGCAGCATTGGAGCCATTAACCCCTTCACGCATTCTCACGTACATGTACGTGGGAGAATGTGGTTAGTTACCGCATCCCCACGTACAGGTACGTGACGGTGTTCGAGCCGGCTCAGAAGCAGAGCCCGTGCCATCACCGCGGGAGCCCGGCTGTATTTGACAGCCAGGCTCCCGCTGCAACAGCGGGGACCAGTGATAACACCGATCCCCGCTGTTTAACCCTTAAGATGCCGCGGTCAATAGCGACCGCGGCATTTTAAGTGTTTGCTAGCGGCACTGACTGCCGCGGACGGCATCGGGAGAGGGTGTCAGCTGTAACTGACAGCTAACACCCTGCTCCTTAACCTCCGATCGGCGTTGAGCGCCGATCGGGGTTTTTAACCCCTTGGATGCCGCGGTCAAACATGACCGCGGCATCCAAGGGGTTCCGCCATGTTGCCGCCCCCTGCACCCCCCCGTGGAGAGATCGGGGGGGTGCCGATATCTATAATATGCAGCCCGGGGTCTGGCCAGTGACCCCAGGCTGCCTGAAGCCCCCACTACCTGGTTGATCCTGCCGGGACCTCTGGAAATCAGCCTATGTCTACATAGGCTGAATTCCTGTATAGACTGCAATACACGTGTATTGCAGTCTATAGTGCTGAATCAGCGATTAGAGTATCGTTGGTTCAGGTGTCCTAGTGGGACATATAAAAAAAAAGATAATATTTATTAACTTATTTGGGTGGTATGACTATCTGTTTGAAAAGCAGAGCATTTCACATTTTGAAAATTGCAATTTTTTTCCAAATTTCCATCAAATTTCCTATTTTTTTTAGAAATAAATACAAAAATATTGATCAATGTTTACCACTAACATGAAGTACAATGTCTCACGAAAAAACAGTCTCAAAATCACTTGTGCAAGTTAAAGCGTCTTAAAGTTATTGCCATATAAAGTGACATATGTCAGTTTTGAAAAATGAGGCCTGGTCTTTAACACACTTTTGGGCTCAGACCTGAAGGGGTTAAAGGGGTTTTCTGGGCAAAAAATATTTTTTATTAATGGGTTAATAAGTACACCCATATACCGTTAGCAGTGTTTTGAATGATTTCTGGGTTTCTCTGAGAGCTCCTGGCATCTTCTGCATTTGTTTACATGGTGTAGCTTCCTGCTGTGTATCTTCCTGTGTACCTTCCACACTACATCCCTCTCACTGCCCCCTCCTCTCTCACTCCGTTAAACCCCCTCCCTGTCTCCCTAGCTATCCCGCCCACTACTAGCCCTTCCCAACTAACTAATTCAGCCCACCGCATCATACTTACCTGTCTTCCTCTCTGGGAGATGGCTCCTCCTTTTCTTTTACTGTGTGCAGGCTGGAGACGCCTCTCTTCCTCTCTGCAAGTACGTACACAGACCGTAAATACATCTGATGCCTGCGCAGTAGAGATGGAGTGCCATCTCTACTGCGCATGTGAAGCAGGCACCTCCAGAATGCACAAGCCCTGGCAGAGAGGAAGAGGAGAGGAGCCATTCCCGGAGAGGAAGATACGTAAGTATGATGGGGTTGGGGGGGAGTAATGGTGACGTTTCGTTTCAGAAACGTAACATCACTGGATTATCAGAAAGTGTGCATATGGGTAATTAGAGATTTTTTTTTAATACAAGTAAATTAGAAGTTAGGCGGGGGAGTGGGTTTAGTTTAGGGGTTAGTTTTTATTTCATCCCAGGCAACCCCTTTAAATAGATTGAGGGTGAAACTTCTTCGCTCAGATCAGTTTCCCCATTATACACCACCAGAGTGTATGTTGCATTGTATGTTAAAAAAGATCACATTTCCACGGAAATCACAGTTTTACAAAATGATAACTTATTGGAAAATATTTGGGTAACAATTCAGGGGAAAAACAATGATAAGGACATCATAATAGGTGTTTATTATAGACCACCAGGACAGACAGAAGATAGGGATGAGATTTTTTCACAGCAAATGACCACGCTTTCGAAGAAATTTGAAATTGTTATCATGGGAGACTTTAATTACCCAGATATTCATTGGGAAACTCACACAGCTACGAGTAAAAGCTCTATCAAATTTTTATCCTCTCTAGCAGACAACTTCATTGCCCAGTTAGTAGAAAAAAACACGAGAGGAACATCCATTCTGGACCTAGTTTTAACTAATAAGGAGGACATGGTTAAGGAATTAAGGGTAGCAGGGACATTGGGATTCAGCGACCATGCTATACTCGAGTTTGGGGTTGTAAGAAGAAGAAGACCTGAGAAGACAAAGACTAGAAGGCTCAATTTTAGTAGGGCAGATTTTAGGGGCCTAAAGGTAAGGGTTAGTAGAATTCCATGGCGAAAATTACTTAAGCACAAAAATACACATGAGGGGTGGGAAATTTTCCGTAGGGAAATCATTAATGCACAGGAACTAACAATACCTAGAAGCAAGAAAAATGGGAATCACCTAAAAACTCCAGGATGGATGACCAAAAAATTACATAACCTACTAAAAAAGAAAAAGGAAACTTACAACAAGTGGAAGATGGGAGCTATATCTAAGGGAGAGTATACAGCAGTTTGCAGACTCTGCAAGATAAGCATTAAAAAAGCCAAGGCTGAATACGAATTGAAGCTTGCAAAAGAAGTTAAGAGTAATGTAAAAGGTTTTTGGGGATATGTTAAGACCAAAAGAAAAGTGAAGGAAACCATTGGAGTCCTAAAGAACGAAAAGGGTGAAAAAGTTAACATGGTGGATCAGCAGGTGGAGTTACTGAATTCATATTTTGTATCCGTCTTCTCCCAAGAAATGGATGGTAATATCAACATTAATGGTGATAGTGATGAGGGGAATGAGGACTCCAAGCTGATTATAAGTGAAGGTTTGGTAAGAGAACATTTAGCTAAGATTAAGGAAACCAAGTCCCCAGGACCGGATGATTTACACCCTAGAGTTTTAAAAGAATTAGCAGAGGAAATAACAGAACCCCTTGCAATAATCTTTAATAAGTCATGGGAAACAGGAGTGGTCCCTCTAGATTGGAAAAGGGCAAATGTGGTCCCCATCTACAAAAAGGGGAATAGGGACGACCCAGGAAATTATAGGCCGGTAAGTCTGACCTCGATAGTAGGAAAAATCTTTGAACAAATCGTTAAAGAACATTTAATTAGGTACCTGGATGGGAAGGCTTTAATTAATCAGAGCCAGCATGGCTTTATGCCTAATAAATCTTGTCAGACTAATCTTATTTCCTTCTATAATAAAGTCACTGAATGGTTGGACCAGGGAAATGCAGTGGACATAGTATATCTTGACTTTAGTAAGGCCTTTGATAAAGTATCACATAACATTCTTATTGAAAAAATGATCAAGTATGGCTTTGATAAAATATCAGTGAGGTGGGTTCACACTTGGCTTAATGATCGGGCACAACGAGTAATTCTAAATGGCTATACATCAAACTGGAAGAAAGTAAAAAGCGGGGTGCCGCAGGGCTCTGTCCTGGGCCCAGTACTTTTTAATATTTTTATAAATGATCTGGATGATGGGGTTAATGGTATTCAACAGGGACAAGTGCAAAGTTCTACATCTGGGTAACAGAAATGCAAGAAGCATATATAGTATGGGAGGAATAGTACTAAGTGAGAGTACAGGGGAAAAGGATCTGGGCATAATAATAGATCGCAAATTCAACATGAGTCAACAGTGCGGTGCGGTGGCTAAAAAGGCTAATAAAATTCTAGGATGTATCAAGACGAGCATTGAAGCTAGATCAAGAGAGGTAATTATTCCGCTGTACTCTGACCTGGTCAGACCCCACCTGGAATACTGTGTACAGTTCTGGGCTCCCCAGTTTAATAAAGACATCGATTTATTGGAGCAGGTCCAGAGAAGAGCAACCAAAATGGTGGAAGGTCTACAAACCATGTCCTACGAGGAGAGGCTAAAAGAATTGGGACTGCTTAGTTTGCAGAAGAGAAGGCTAAGGGGAGACTTAATAGCAGTATTTAAATATCTGAAAGGTTGTCACAGTGCAGAGGGATCTACCCTTTTCTCATTAGCAGAAGGAAGCACGAGAAGTAATGGGATGAAACTAAGGGGAAGGAGATTCAGATTAGACATTAGGAAAAACTTTCTAACAGTAAGGGTAGTGAGAGAGTGGAATAGGCTGCCACGGGAGGTGGTGAGTTCTCCATCAATTGAAATCTTCAAGCGGAAACTGGATAGGTATATAGCTGGGATGTTTTAGGAATTCCTGCTTTTGCAGGGGGTTGGACTCGATGGCCCTTGAGGTCCCTTCCAACTCAAACAAACAAACAAACAAGAAATATTGCAGTATATTGCACAAAAGATCAAAAAGCATAAACGTTTCAGAAACATTTTTAAAAATACAATTAAATGAAGAAATGTCTTCTCATTTGCCATGTAAAGTTATAGACAATAAAAAATAAATGTTAGCATTGCCGCTTCTAGAAAGTCTGAATAATTAAAAAAAAAAACATTTAAAAAATGCACAATGCTAAACTTTTTGTTTTTTTTTTCTTTGGAAAGTGACCAAAAACTTGTATGTACCCCAAAAACTGCATGTCACCCCTTTAAAAAAACTCTCCTTGGCAACCCAGAGTTTCAAGATGGTCATCTACAAGCCATTTTCAGAACCTGGGGGCAAACCTGAGGAAAAACAAGGCACCCGCTCTATTTTCCACCTGGTTGAAAGACACCCCAAAACAATATTCCAACTTTCACTTTCCACTAACGGTCTATTTACAGATCACCAGTGTTGATTGCACGTTGATTGTATGCACCCTTCTCAAGTTCGAATGGGACCGAAATCAAGGTCCAATGGGACACTGAGATAATGACCTCTTCCCTCTATAGATTCTACCTATCCTCGCTTGACTGTAACACATATGATTCTGGCCTACCTGGCTGGAAGTCTGTTCTTCCAAATATCGATGCATCTGATTTATTGAATACTTTGTAGAAATGAATTTAAGGATATTACATAGGACTTATATTTTACCAGTCAGGGAATAGGGCTGGTTCACATCTGCGTTCGGTTTCCGTACAGGGGAGTTCGCTTGTGGACCCCCAAACGGAAACCTATATGCAGAGAGAAGCAGTTTACATAAGGAAACCTGCGGACCCCATAGACTATAATGGGGTCCGTGTGGTTTTCCGCTCGGTCTCCGTACGAAACCTGCGGAAATCGAGCGGAAACCAGATGTGAACCGGCCCTTAGAAAATGGGTATATTCCCATGAGATGCATGTTTCAAATGTAGAAAATTCCAGGCAGACATTGTTCATGTGTCCTTGTGAGGTGTGGAATGTTTTGTTGGTTAGATTTCAAAGAGTACAAATGTGATAGTGGGTCTAGGAAACCTCTCCATCTTATCTCTGCTGCAGCAATAAAATCTATTCTTCAGAACTGACTATTTCCTCCAAGTCCCACCTATCCTGATGCATGTTGTATGTATGTTTTCTGCAGGACTAGAGTTAGCACTAGAGATGGGCGAATCAGTTCATACCAAGCCGAGTTCAATCCAAATATTCCAAAAGGAAAAAATGGAGATTCTTCTTGGGTGAACTAAAATGGCTGCCACATTACACTCTAGGGTCAGTGACAGGGAAGGTGATAAAAAAAAAAAAAAAATTTATACTCACCTTCCCTTACCTCTTTTGTGCCTCCTCAAGGTGTCTGGCGCTCTCCTGGTGACGTTCAGCACTCTCCTGTAAAGTCATGAGCCTGGGGTCCCTGCTGAGGCCTGTGATTGGGCTTCAGCAGTGACATGGGCATGCCAAGCTAGAAGGACAAACTAGCAGATGAAACTTTTGCATACTTCAGATATTACATTTCTTATATTTAGCCTTGTGTCGGCCTTGCCTTTATTGATTCAAAATGAAAGATGTTTAAAGGGAATCTACCACCACCAAAATAGCTTCTAAACCACTTATATGATGTTGTGGGGCACTCAGTGTCATAGTGAACATACTTCGTGTCAAAGTGCAATCTTCCTGCCGAGAAAATTAATTTTTAATCTGTATGCAAATAATCTATTATATAGACTCAGGGCAAGGTTGCTCCTGTTAGAGCTCCTGTTTGCATGAGTTGAGAGGAGCATTTTCACAGTGCTGACAGATGCCAATTGTTTTTATTAATATTTATTAAACTACTTTCTCACTAGGTCTCAAACCTATGGATGGAACATTACTTTGAATCACATGATAACTCTGGAACCCCTGGGTCTATCATCAGAGATCCCAGGTTCCAGATAAGTATATTATTGCTGCTTGGACAACCCTTTTAAGTCCTCATAAATAGGATTACATAGACCTAAAGGAAATAGAGAAACAAAACTTTGAAAGTCAAAAGAACTTGGTCTCTCAAACTTAGTATGCAAAAACTCCTTACAATACTATTACTACTATACTATATTACTACTATACAGTACTATTACTACTATACTATACTATACTACTCCTTACAATACTAACCTGTAGTATCATAAGTGCCACTTCTGCACCCACCAAGCCAAGACATCCCCTTTTAGGTAACGCATCTTTTCCCAACTGTTTGTTAGCCCATCTTTGCATCTTTTGGCACTTAGCATGTAAAACTGTAAAAAAAAAAATCTCCAAATCTTGAAGTGACCTTTCACACTGGTACAATGACGGAGCACTTGCTTATACAAGACTGGAATGCTAATGCTCTCAGACTTTTAGAATGTTTCTTTCATTCTGGATGCTTTGTGCATGTAAACTATAGACAAGTCTTTAAGTCTTGCCAAACTGATTTCAATTTCCCACAATAAGTTGCATTTAATAACAGCACTGTTCTAAGCACTACTATCTGTTCATTATGCACTTTTTCTTTTCATACTTGTCAGGAATGACGTGTCTGAGGATATTAACCAAACTTTTAAGTTTTGCTTTTTGCATACCCACAGACAGTGATTTCCTATTAACTGTGTGTTCTAGTAACATGTCACATGTCACAGTGGAATGTCTTCAGAAGGCTTCCTGGGTGGTCTCCAAGAGACGCATGCATTGGTTCCAAACACTGGAATACAAAATCTAATGTTTGGGATTCAATAGACACGTATAAACGTTACCAAGTAACTTTAGCAATAATTATTTCTAAAGTGTTTACTACATTGTCTTGCAATTTGTGGTCCATACATGTACAGAACTCTTCATTATTTGTATTTGATTTATGTGGCACTATTTATAAAGTCACAGGTTGCATTTTGCTTGTTATACTTCATGATATAAAATAGGTGTTGGTATTTTAATACATGATGATAATAAATGTTTTGGTTTGAAGATAATCTTTTGTACTGCAGTGATAGTGTGAGCTGAGAACTCTAACACAGAAGTAAAGTGAGGGCTGTCAGGGGCACTCCTGAGAGTTGGGGTGCAGAGGTAGGGTCCAATCCCAGTAATACTGCAGATAAATGATGAACCTTGCACTCCTTAAGTGTTGAAGTCAATCAGCTCAGTTTATTGAAAAACAGTAATTCAAATATGACGTTTTGATCTCATGATCTTCCTCAGATACTGTAAAATGCACACAATGAAATACATTTAATGTAATACATACAAGACAATGCAGAGGTACACTAACAAACGAGTAGTAGTGCGGTGACCAGATGGAAGGTAACGCTGCAGATGGGATTGCGGGGTGCAAACAGCGCAGACTTGTCACGGTCTCTGGGCACGAGGGCGCAGCGCTGGTGCTGTCCCACGTTACCACCACTGATACCGGTGATGAGGGGGCTGCACAAATGTTGGTGGTGATTGTTCCCCCCGGGGCGCTTCCCCTATACTGTGCCGACTGGTGGTGTTTGGGGCGCCCTGATGTTGTCGGTGCAGAGTCAGACACAGAAACGGTTGTAAAGTTGAACTTTTACTTCCATGGGTGTGGAGGCACAAATGCTTAAACAGTTTCTTCAATACAAAACAACGGGGTACGCCTGGTGACACCGCAAAGTCCTGGGGTGCAGGGTAGACTTGATGAAAGGTGTTCCTAGCCCCTTATACTTCAGTGTTACAGCCCTAAGGTGCGTCTGGGCTCCTATTTGGCTCATAGGAGGATGCCCACCATGATACTAGTACATAATATTCCCCACTCACGTTATGTGGTCCTGATAGCTCAGAGTTTCAGGGTGCAATAGTCAGGGTGGCAGGATATTCCACAGGTCTGGCCTTGGCCCCTGGATCCTGTGATACTTGCTATGGAGCGCGTGTTCCAGAATGTTCTCTCCACAGTCTCATGCTGACAAGATAATGATGCTTGACTTCCTTCAGGGCGATGGCTAGGCAGACAGGGGACAGGATCTTCTGAATAGCTGGAGTATGTCAGCTCTCCAACCTTCCTGGGCCTGTCTAGGACTTGAGATTCCTGCACTAAACTCACTGCTTTCTTCACAGGACATCACACTTATCTCCTCACCTCCTCCTCCTAACACTCCACACTTCTCACTCCTCACACGCAGGACCTTCCTGCAGGGGTGTTACCATGGGGACCCAGTGATCAGCTGACTCCTCCCCTTTTCCCAGGCGATGTCCTCCCATTGGACATTTGGTTACTATTCAATCCTATGGGAGGTGTAATGCATGTGTGAGGCTCACTAGGTGGCGCTGTGTTGTGTGAGACTCAGGACCCCCTGCTATGTCACACAGGCTATGAAGCAACAGGAAATAATACAATGCACAGAGATCACCCTCAGCCCAGCCATAGCCAGCTCTGGGATGCCACATACTCCCCCTCTTTCACTGAGCCGACCTCGGCGACGGGCTGGGGTGAAGGTGAGAAATGTAACATAACGTTAATAAATACGAACAAAGTGCAAATGTCACTAACAGTTTAGAAAAATATAATACTTAGAAACTTGAGGTAAGACCTCCCGGCATAGTCCTGGAATGTCCATGAGAAGTCTGAAGGGTAACTGAGAGATAATTAAACGTAGACTTATGGAACCTTTTGACGGTACCATCAGACAGTCCATATAGAAACAACAGTAGTGCAAATGGGTCCAGAGGCTCTCTGGCACAGATTTCGTGAGTGTCCATTATCATGAGAGTCTCTCTGAGAAACAATAAACAGTCCTTTCTGTAAGGAAGAGTAGGCACTCTAGCACGAATGTCCATACCGCAATGGGGTAACAGAACTTCCTTGGCTCGGTGAGCCAGGCACTATGGCTTGGATTGTTGCATATAAATGTAAATACTATATTACATGGCAAGATATTATATATATACTGTATATACACACAGGAAAAACATTAATGTAATCAGAGCAGGAATAACATATATACAGAAGCAGAGACAGTTAACCTCTTTTACTCAAGGACAGCCATGGCATCACTATAGCGTGTTGGAGGTATGCCTTTTGTGGTACGCTCAGAACGCCTAAGTGGAACGAGATTTGAATCAGGAACAGAGTCACTGAAATCAATTAAATCATCTGTCGAAGGGTTCTCTTGCACTAGAGCAATTGGTGGATAACAGCTAAATGGTAGTAGTTTAGGCGCCCACATAAGCTCAGTTAACATTGGGGGTCTCTCTTTCGCTTCAGAAGGTGACAAGATCTCTGTACTCGTTGTCTCAGCTGGGGGCACCTCTGTGGGTAGTCCTTCTTTAAGGCACAGCTTCAGACGGTTTCGGTGTACTACTTGGGGCTGTCTCCCAGGTTTAGAGATCTCATACACGTCGGATTCAGGATATGGTATGGAGATGACACTGTATGGTTCTTTCTCCCAGAATGGATCCAATTTCCCATTCCGATGGTTATTCCTTAACCATACACGGTCGCCAACTTTCAGGGGCGCTGCATGGGCGCGATGGTTGTAATCCTCCTGTTGTCTCCTACGAACCTCATCCATGCGCGTTTCAACTATCTCTTTAGCTTCCTCCATACGTCGGCGGTGTTCAACAACCCAGTCTGTTATGGGTAGTGGATTGATGGTGTCAGGGACCTTCACACCAAGGGTTAAGTCTGAAGGAAGTTGACCTTGTCTTCCAAACATTAGATAAAATGGTGCGTATCCCGTAGATGTTTGGGGTGTGTTGTTGTAAATATAGGCCAAGTCCTTGATACGCTCAGGCCACTCAACACCAGGTGTAACTGCGGCTGTTCTTAGCATGCCGATGATCACTTGATTTGCCTTCTCGCACATACCATTCCCTTGAGGGTGATACGCTGTGGTTCGCAACTTCTTGCAGTCTTGGAACTGACACAGCTCACGGAACAATTGGGATTCAAACGCCGATCCACGGTCGGTGAGGATATGCTCAGGACAACCGTAATGGCGGACAAACTCTGCGTAGAAGGTCTCAGCCGTAGTTCTTGCTGTAAGATCTCTGACAGGCACGATGACAAGGAACTTGGAATAATGATCCACCATTGTCAGAGCGTAGCTGTAGCCGGAACGTGTGGAACCCAACTTCACATGGTCCAGAGCAACAATTTCACACGGCTTTTGAGTCTTAATTGGATGTAGAGGGGCCTTCTGATCTCTTCGACCTTCCTTGGTGATACTACAGGCGGGACACTCTCGGCACCAACTCTCAATGTCACTCCTCATCCCAACCCAATAGAAGCGACGACGGATGGTAGCTTCGGTCTTTTGTACCCCGAAGTGACCGGATCTGTCATGATACGCCTCAAGTATCATCTGTGCGTCTCTTCTTGGTACGAGGATCTGATGAAGCCTTTCACCTGTGACAGGATCAAGAGTGTTTCTATGTAGAAGGCCTCGTTGGACAAACAGGCGCTTCTTCTGTCGCCAAAGGCGTTTTAATTCCACGTCATGAAGACCTCTCTTTACAAGGTTGGTATTCTTCCTGTAAGCAGGAAATCTGACAATTCTCCTAAAACTCTGCTCTCTTCTTGGAACGTTTTCCACAGAGATGGCTCCTGGAGGGATTCGGCAGCTGTTTTCGCCAGAGATTCTCCTTCTACAGGGACACCAATAGCAACCTGTTGGGCAAACTTGTTGTAGAATGGTGGCATCTCCACCTCTTCCCAGATGTCTTCTCGGGGTGGTTCTTCTCCCACAGGCAACCTTGAGAGTGCATCAGCGTTAGCGTTGGACTTGCCACTGCGATACTTGACAGAGAACTTGTAATTCGCGAGTCTTGAGGCCCACCGTTGTTCAAGGGCTCCCAGTCGAGCAGTGTCCAGATGCGCCAACGGATTGTTATCTGTGTACACGGTAAAGGGTGTGGCAGCCAGGTAGTCTTTAAACTTCTCTGTCACGGCCCAGACAAGTGCCAGAAGTTCGAGTTTGAAAGAACTATAGTTCTGGTCGTTCTTCTCCGCGCCTCTCAGACTCCTGCTGGCGTAGGCGATGACTCGCTCTTTGTTGTCCTGAACCTGGGACAACACTGCACCCAAACCTTGGTGACTTGCATCTGTGTACAAGCGGAATGGCTGACTGTAGTCGGGATAGGCTAGAATTGGTGGTTGCGTCAGAAGTGCTTTAAGCGCTTGAAAGGCTTCCTCTTGACGCGCTGTCCAGCCTACCGGAAGTTTTCGGTTGTAGTTTTCTCTGGGACAACCGCGCAACAACTCGTTCAGAGGCTCGGCTACTTGGGCGAAGTGTGGTATGAAACGCCGGTAGTAACCTGCGAATCCAAGGAAGCTTCGGACTTCTTTGACGGTAGTTGGTCTTCGCCAGTTCTGGACTGCAGTGATCTTTTCAGGATCAGGTTGGACGCCTTGTGCGCTCACGACATGCCCAAGGTAGTGAACTTGGGGTTTCAACAGGTAGCACTTGGAGGGCTTCAACTTTAGGCCGTGCTGTATAAGTACCTTGAATACCTCGGACAGGTGACGAAGGTGTTCTTGGTATGTCCGGGAGAATACAATAACATCGTCCAGGTACAGTAGCACACTCTGGAAATTCTCATGGCCGAGGCACCTCTCCATAAGCCGTTGGAATGTGGCTGGGGCATTACATAGCCCAAATGGCATACTATTGAATTCAAAGAGTCCCATCGGGGTCGTAAACGCAGTCTTTTCACGATCTTCAGGCGCCATAGGGACTTGCCAGTATCCACTGGTTAAGTCCAGGGTAGAGAAACAGGTAGCTGATCCCAAAGCCGTTAGAGATTCCTCAATCCGCGGCAATGGGTATGCGTCCTTGTGCGTGACGTTGTTGAGTTTACGATAGTCCACACAAAATCGTAGGGTTCCGTCTTTCTTCTTGACAAGGACTAGCGGGGCTGCCCAGGGGCTGTTACTCTCCCGGATGACATCAGCATCTCGCATCTCTTGGATCAACTTTTTCACCGGTTGGTACATCGCTGGTGGTATTGGACGGTGACGCTCCTTGATTGGATGGTGGTCACCAGTCAGAATGCGATGTTGTATGGTCATGGTCTTACCAAAGTCCAATGGGTGTTTGCTGAATGCCTGTTGGTAACGCTTGGCCACATTGCGAACCCCATTGATGTGCTCTATAGGGGTATTGGCGTCTCCCACGTTCAATTCATCCCACCAGGACTTCGTGGCTCCATTCTGAATGTTCTCAGCAGCTTGGGTGGAACGCTGTGTGGCGGTAGAATCACCAGAGAGAATGTCTTCTGGTGCTAACCGGTGTAGCAGGGCCACAGAGTGGAACTTGTGGAGGTTCACGGGAGCATCGCCCAAGTTGACTAAGCGGACAGGAACACGTCCATTGGAAACTGTGACAAGGCTGCGGGCAGCCATGACAAGTGGTTGGCCATCTACCTGTATGGGTTGTAGCAAGGCCTCGTAGTCCTGATTTTCTATGCCCGGACGGGCACGGCACCACACCATAGTTTCTGTTCCAGGCTGTAGGGTTACTGGACGGGTATCTTGGATCCGGACTCGACCAATTTCACCTTGTTTGTTGGCGAACTTGTGCTGGGCATTGAGTACACGAATGGCCCGCTGAATGGTCTGCTGGTCACTGGGTGAAGCTGTAAGGAGAGAGGCACGCAAGGCATCCAACACTTCTGCAAAGCAATGGCGTAAAACATTCATGCCTAATATTACAACTGCAAACCTATCATCCTCTACATCAGTGACAATTACACCCTGTCTAGGCAGTTTCAAGTCCCCAATCTGGATAGTGGGTTCCCAATAACCCTGCTGTGGTATGGGCTGTCCATTGCTGGCACACAGATTTATCCATGTGTCAGGTGTTCTATTCAACACACCTAAGTCCCAATGTTCAAGGAACACCTGCTTGCGCAGGGTTGTTACCTGAGATCCAGTGTCCACCAACGCTGTCAGAGGGACGCCGTTCACCCGGATTGTGATGTGTGGGCAGGCTGAGACGAAGCGTGACAATGGCACTGAAGATTCACCTGGGCCCTTCTTCTTTCCTCCCGAGGGGCGGCCCGCTGCCTCGGGGGTGGCCCGTTTAACTGAAAACACTGAGGCCTGGTGTGTCCATATCTATGGCAATAGCTACAGTATGGCCTCTCACTCTGCGGAGGTTTCACTGAAGACGGACGTCTGGGCGGCGACTCAGGTGAGATGTTGAGACTTCGCAAAGGATCACTGGACGATGAAGACGGCTGGGTCAGACGATCTAGACGGACGGTGATCTGTTCCATGGCACGGGTCAGATGATCCACTCGGGCCAGGAGGTCATCTCTGGAGTCTGCTGGTGTAGTCTGCGCAGTTTGGGCAGCAGGTGAGGTACCCAGAGGTAGTGGCAGGACAACTGGAGCAATGCTTGTTGAGGGTCCAGGTGAGGGAGCACAGATGACTGGGCTCGGCTGGGGCTGCTCCTGTCCCAAGACCTGGATGGCAAGGGCCTTGAAGTCAGCAAACGTGATGCAGGGATGTTGTGCAGCAAGCATTCGCAACTGACTCTGGAGCAATGTGGTACCCGCCCCTTCTATGAAGCGGTCAAGCAAGATTTTATCAGAGTCCCATTCTCACGTGGATCCACTTGCACCACAGCTCTGAACGCCTCTTGGAGGGATAAAGCATAGTCCCGCAGGGTCTCACCAGGTAGTTGTCGTCTGGAAAAGAAGCGCATCTTTACCTCGGAGACAGATCGCACGTCAAAGTTCACCTGGAGTTTGTCCAGAATTTGCCCAGGGGTTCTTTTGTCAGAGGCAGGCCAGGATTTGACCTCCCTAGCTGCAGCACCCTCAAGCTGGCCCAGCAGGATCTGTATCTGCTGTTCTGTATTCAGAGGATAGAACTGGAAGAGAGACAGCATCTTGTCACGAAAGTCCCTGAAGGTATGCGCCTCCCCTTTGTAGCGCGGCAGCCATGGTGCGCCAGGGTAAAATGGCATGGAGAATGGTAGGCTGCTCGCCATGGGCACTGCTGGATCACTAGAAACAGATGGAACAATGTCACTTTGCTCAGTCATGTTGTTTGCAAGTATGACTGGAATTAGGTCGCCGTCTCTTTAAGAAACTCAACTGCTTGCTGGCAGGGAATGGAGACTACAACTTGGAATGCTGTCCCTTTAAGAATGCTGTAGCTATTAACAGAGTCACTGTGATGCAGGCTGACGGTGTCCTCCCCCCTCTTTAATGGTGGCACTCCCCACGGACACTGTACACGGAAAACACTCGCTGGGGCCGTGGGAGGACTGAAGACAAGGACAGGGAGGCACAGTACTCACTGACAGCAACTGCAGCGTGGACCAGAGATCAGCGGTGCACAGCAGGGACAGTGATGTGGCACCGGAGAGTCAGAAATGGCGCTGGCACGTTCGCCTTTCACTTTCTTGTATGGGTGCGCTGGAGCATTGCGCTCAGCATTCTGGGCTCTCCTAAGATGGCGAAAGATGGGTCTCCTGGCCTCATGGGCAGTGCTAAAAATCTCCCGCACTTTTGCAAGGTACAGTTAACCCTTTGTGGGCGTTCTTACACAGCGATGTGGCGCAGCAAACAAGTCCTGGGCGTTTTAACTCTTCCAGGGCTGTAACACACTGAGAGGACAGTCTTTAGGGCTTACTTCAGGGGTATAGGGCTCCCCCTCTTTGTGGCAAGCACTCTCAGGGAATAAACTTGATCTTAGCAAACTCCACAATAAAGACCGATGCTCTGGAGACAATTTGGCGCACTTTTCGTGGCGACTTTCTCAAAATGGCACACACCCGTATCCTGTTCGTGACGCCAGTTTTTCTTGCGGTGACCAGATGGAAGGTAACGCTGCAGTTGGGATTGCGGGGTGCAAACAGCGCAGACTTGTCACGGTCTCTGGGCACGAGGGCGCAGCGCTGGTGCTGTCCCACGTTACCACCACTGATACCGGTGATGAGGGGGATGCACAAATGTTGGTGGTGATTGTTCCCCTGGGGCGCTTCCCCTATACTGTGCCGACTGGTGGTGTTTGGGGCGCCCTGATGTTGTCGGTGCAGAGTCAGACACAGAAACGGTTGTAAAGTTGAACTTTTACTTCCATGGGTGTGGAGGCACAAATGCTTAAACAGTTTCTTCAATACAAAACAACGGGGTACGCCTGGTGACACCGCAAAGTCCTGGGGTGCAGGGTAGACTTGATGAAAGGTGTTCCTAGCCCCTTATACTTCAGTGTTACAGCCCTAAGGTGCGTCTGGGCTCCTATTTGGCTCATAGGAGGATGCCCACCATGATACTAGTACATAATATTCCCCACTCACGTTATGTGGTCCTGATAGCTCAGAGTTTCAGGGTGCAATAGTCAGGGTGGCAGGATATTCCACAGGTCTGGCCTTGGCCCCTGGATCCTGTGATACTTGCTATGGAGTGCGTGTTCCAGAATGTTCTCTCCACAGTCTCATGCTGACAAGATAATGATGCTTGACTTCCTTCAGGGCGATGGCTAGGCAGACAGGGGACAGGATCTTCTGAATAGCTGGAGTATGTCAGCTCTCCAACCTTCCTGGGCCTGTCTAGGACTTGAGATTCCTGCACTAAACTCACTGCTTTCTTCACAGGACATCACACTTATCTCCTCACCTCCTCCTCCTAACACTCCACACTTCTCACTCCTCACACGCAGGACCTTCCTGCAGGGGTGTTACCATGGGGACCCAGTGATCAGCTGACTCCTCCCCTTTTCCCAGGCGATGTCCTCCCATTGGACATTTGGTTACTATTCAATCCTATGGGAGGTGTAATGCATGTGTGAGGCTCACTAGGTGGCGCTGTGTTGTGTGAGACTCAGGACCCCCTGCTATGTCACACAGGCTATGAAGCAACAGGAAATAATACAATGCACAGAGATCACCCTCAGCCCAGCCATAGCCAGCTCTGGGATGCCACAGTAGTATATGGAGGCTTACGGCTCAAGGTTTGTTTCTGCTACAGCTGGGTCACATGCTATACTCCCTGTAACCCTGGGTCAACACAAACTACTAGTCTTGAGACCTTTATTTCCCTTATAAACAGGGATATGGATAAATTCAGACAAGAGGTAGAGAGTGGTGAACTGGCATGCCCTTCTAATTTAGGCAACCTAGAAAAACAGGTCTTAACATTATTACTACTTGATAAGTCGCTAGTTTTTAAGCCTGTTGATAAGGGGGAACTCTAGTTAATATGGATAAGATGGAGTATTTATAAGAGGTACACAAACAACTTAGGGTGGGTTCACACTTGAGCTTGAGTCCGTCCGCTGCCAATCCGAGTGAAAATCTCGGGAAACAGGATAGGCATCGGATACTGACAGGTTAGCGACGCATTGGTTAAAAACCCATACATATGAATGGGTTTTTAAAGCAATGCGCGGGTGTGCGCTTACACCTACTGCACTGCAAATCCAGTTTTTTTCGTCGGAAACAAAGTTGGACATGCAGAACTTTGTGTCCAACAAAAAATAACGGCTTCGCAGCGCAGAGGGTGTAAGCGCACACCCGCGCGCTGCTTTAAAAACCCATTCAAATGAATGGGTGTTTAACCAATGCGTCGCTAACCTGTCGGTATCCGATGCCTATCCTGTTTCCCGAGATTTTCACTCGGATTGGCAGCGGACGGACTCAAGCGCAAGTGTGAACCCACCCTTAGTGATACACAGGTCTACCAGACGTTTCCAGGTGATCAACTAAGTAGTATATCAACTAACATTCGAGTGCTCTTGCTAAACTTCTAGGATTGTGCACCATCAAGAATGATTTAGTCTAATTTCTCGCCAATTCTTATCCCATAACACCAGTTTTTTACATATTACCTAAAGTGCACAAACAGTTGAACAAACCTCCAGGACAACCAATAGTCATGTCAACCAACTGATTCAATGTTGTCATCACTATTGATCTTCCTGGAAAAGATCCTGACTCCACTACCCAAAGAGAGTACATTGTTTCTCTTAGCTTACACCCTCCTTCCTTGACATTATTCACACCATAAGTCAGGTTGATTCTAACTCCCTCCTTGTCACATTAGATGTTACAAGCTTATATACATCAATCCAATATACCAAAGGCCTAATGCCAGTCCAGAAACTGTTAACCCATGCATCCCTAGATGTGACAATTACTGTACAGTATATCATTATGTTTTGATCTACTACACCTGGTACTTACTTTCTATTTCAGGATACTTTTTAACTTCAGTGCCAAGGAACAGCAAAGTGGTCTAATGTGACCCCTCCATATGCAAACTGTTACCCGGCTGACTTTGAGGAGTGTTTTGGGAGTACAAACAGTCTATTCTTAACGCATGTAGTACTTTGGAAATTCTGGGCTTCTATGGATGGAGTTATCGCTGTTTTAATTACTTTGTTCTCTAGTGCTCATATCCAATGCCTTCTCAGACACAAGGATGGTATTTTCTTGTTACTAGGTAAGCTATTTTTATTCGCTATGTCCTATACTAGTATCAGATGTAAACTGAAAAGTGACATAATCTCTATTGTTCGCATTATAGTGGTGCATACACCATATACTGTTACTCCTTTCTTAGTGTACCTCTGAATTGTCTTATTTACAACCTGTATGTGTGCTGTTCTCATATTTATTAGTTAACTGTCTTGTATTACCTATTCCTTTTCATGTTGTTTATATGCATTCTTGATTGCTGCCATCTGCTGGCCAGAATTTGCATCCCGCATGCCTTTGTTCCTTATGATTAATGTTTTTTCAGTCTCGGCGTGGTTTTAGGCAGCCTTGGTCCATGTCACTTCCTGCAGCCATTTTAGTTCTTCAAGCTGTGTGACTGGACACACAAACACTTTGGGCTTGTGAAGGCATCAGTTTTTAACCAGAAGTTCGCCTCAGGAAAGACACCAACAGGACAGCATCATACCACTACTACCAAAGCCATTACAGTATTGTGTCATCGTTTGTCGCTGTTTTGGGTCAAATAAACCCACCTTGATTCATATCATCGTGTCTACATTTGAATCCATCTAACCTGAGCTCCTGCCGGTCCGGTCTGCTCCACTGCTTGAATACGAAGGTAGAAACGTCACACAGCCGCTATCAGTTACACCTTCATTCGCCTTCATGTGGGGACAGAACAGTATGCATTACATTAAATGTATTTCATTGTGTGCATTTTACATTATCTGACGAAGATCATGAGACCAAAAAGTCATATTTGAATTACAGTTTTTTCAGTAAACTGAGCCGATTGACTTCAATACCTAAGGAGTGCAAGGTTCTTCATTTAGCATCTTATACAGAAATGATATAACCCCATGAAAAACTCAGTCACTAATGAGTTAAACACTTGACCAAGAATCATTTCGGCCGTTTGAATGAGTATTAACATTAAAATCTGCGGTAGTCAAGACAGCGTTGGGTGTCAAGACATCAGTTCTGACTACTACAGGAGAAATTGTCGATATATCAAGTAGGTGATATACCCCCACAACTGACCCAAGTAATAAACAAAGTACACAGTTTGCAATAAAATAATGGAATAAACAACTTATTGTATTTAAAATCTATTAAAAAAAATTACACAAAGGCAAATCAGTTAACAAACTAAATGTATTTTTATATACTTCTGGACATGGATAGCCAAGAAAAATACAAATTCTCCAAAGACATACTGATAGGGAATGTAGATTGTGAGCCCTATATGGGAGGGTGACTGACAATGTCTGTAAAAGCGCTGTGCAATATGATGGCGCTATATACTGTAACTAAGCATAATAAATAAATAAAATTCTGACTCTTCTGTTCTTCCTTTTGGATAGAGTACTGCTAATAATGATGTATTAGTAGCTACACATTAGATCACAGATTCCAGTCATTTATACATAATATAGTTATATCATAGATGCATATGCTGCAGTATATGTACAATATGCTTACAGCTGGGATACACCAAATGTCTACACAGTGGTGCCACCTTACAAATATTCCAGCATACTGCAATGAAGGCCAAGTATTAGTGTCAGCACAGTAATGAAGTTTGCATGGAATTACCCTATCATTTTGCCCCTCTACATGGTATGAACCATAAAATTGTACCAACCATATAACAGCAATCATAAAATACTAACATAGCAGCGTCTATAGAGTAGTTACTGCTACAGGACTTACATTGAAAGTGTCCCTCTTCCAAGATGCCCAATGTAGAAGCAGAACAAGAACAGAGAAGTTATTAAAAAGATGTCTGTTATTCCAATTGCAGTCTTGCATTTTTTTCTTTGTAGTGCCAGGCATCTTTCAAAGTTAGGGAATTACATTATGTCGGCTTTGATATAATTCAGTGAGCCGTATTTCTCTGTCTGCAAGCATAGGTAATCCGTGATGAGCTTCTACAAGATATCTATATTGTTCACTGTAAACTGATTGTAGATAGATGCAAAGAGTTGCAGTTTGTGGGTTTACATCAGACAAGCTGCAGCCTACTTCAAGACCCGTCCAAAAGTAGATCGCCAGTTTGCCATGCTTTCCATGGTTGTCCACCACTGGTATGACTTATACAGCATTTATTGTTTGGATAAAGCTGAGTATCAGATCTAAGTATCACATCAGACACCACTTCAATGGCATTATTACTTTATGTAGAAAGAGAAATATCTTGTTTTAGCATCTGATAAAGCTGTTGATAAGTACACACTGGTGCAACATGGTAGGTGATGTTCACTATGCCTACGATGGATGTGTGTTTGTTGTATCTATACTGGGTTATTCTTTACAGTTAATTTGCACTGCTCCAAATAGCTGAAGGCCACCAATATTGCACTCCAAAATAGTTTTTCATCAACTCTACAAAAGTGACATACATACTAAAGGGATGTTGTTTATAACTGTAATGTGCACTGTAACATGATGGTGATAGTTGAATATGATTGGGGGATGTGGTAGACTCCCTTTAAGGCATTTATTAGAGATAGGAATACCCTGTTAAAGGGCTCATAAATACAGCAGACTGTAAGGCCACAGGGCTTACAGCAATCATAATTACAATTGGGCCTGATAATTCAGGGTAACTACAGGGATCTCTGCCATATTAGGCCCCCTCAAGGCCTACCACACAAGGTCTGGAGGTTGGACAGCAGCAGTACTCTGTTTATAGCAGTATACTGATCTGGAGGCCCCATGTTCAGGGAAAGGAGACATTCAAATTAAAATTTTGCCATGGGGCCCTTGTATGTTTGTATAGGGCACCTTGTATACTATGGTACCTCTGTTAGAAGATGTTAGTGTAATGAAGAATACTTCCATAATAGAGTACCACATTATGTATTAACTGATAAGAGAAAAAAGACTGTATTTCTCCATTTAAAATTGGAGACACACAAAGGCTCTGTATTACAGCTCTATACAACGTGCATGCATAGTACAGCCAAGTGCATGAGCCCTTGCTGTAATTTCTCATTCATATGTAAATAAAGATTTGTATATTTGTGCATATCTATGGCCCATGTTTCTGACTTGAGAATAAACATTTTTGTTGTGGGTTTTGTGTTTTTTTTGTTAGTGTTGTTGATGCTTTTTGTTGCTTTGTAGTTATTTTATTCTTCTAATATTCAGAGTGACTAAATTGGCACAGCCTAAGATAATTTCCAATAGGTTTAATTTAACAATCGCGTTCATTTACAAGGTTATATCAGGTAATGGTGGCTTAATGGCTATATTAGTACATGTTGCTCCTGGTAAATACTGCTTATCTCTTCTACAATCATTTTCAGTGAACAATTACATGAATAGAGTAAGGCTATAAAATAACATTACAGTTATAATAGTATCTGCTGGGGGCTTAGTCGCAGAACACATTTATGATAATTGACTTTGGCACTTTACATCCCTTTATTTCTACAATGTTCCTTAGGGACATTTTTATTCACTGTTGTTAAGACCTGTATTTGTTGTAATATAAAATAGCCATTATGGACTATTGTAGAATGGACTTTTGCTTTGTTATATATTGATACATGGATATAGTACTTTGTAGGTGGGCAGCTTGGGTTCAAATCTGTATTTATTATTATTATTATTTTATTTTTTTTATTTATTTATATAGCACTATCATATTCCGCGGATTTTGTCAACACTGTCCTATGTAGGGCTCACAATCTAAATAAATCTAAATAGGTATTTCATATAACGATATTACTTTTAATCTCAATGCATAATGGTAACAACACATTTCTGATTTGATTATCATTCCTAATATGAAAACAAATTGTTAAATTACATGAAACTGTTTTATCTTTATCTTCATATACTGTAGATGCAGTTGTTGGAGTCAAGATCATAATTCTGGAGGATAACCATCCTTTCTGCTAGTTCTATCTATCATTCTAATCCAATGTGGAGCTACTAAAACTAAAGATTCTGTGGGAGAAGGAAATATTATTTTGGCTAAATCTGAAATATCTGAGATGTTGCTAAATTCGATTCTCTTTTTGAGTTACTAGCCCAGAGGTGAAATTTATAGCTGCACCTCCCATTACATGTTATTTCTAGTATTAGTCTCTTCATATGAGAAAATAATAATAATACATTTTATTTATATAGTGCCAACATATTCTGCAGCACTTTACAATTTGTAGGGTTTAAGTACAGACAAAAAGATATATTACAGAGCGATAGTCATTTCACACAATGGAAAAGGATAATTTTGACCCCTCACTCAGGACCTAGGTCCTCTGCACCCCTATAGCTATGTCCTTGGACCATCCTAAATGTCTAATCACTGCAGTGAAGAAACTACAAGGTCACTGGCGTAACCATAGGGGTCACAATAGTCCCAGTTACATCTGGGACCAGAAACTAGGGGTCCTACAGTTTACCCTCAACACACTAGGAATACATAAACTTCTTTGATCTCCTTCCTGATTTCCTTTGATGGCTGGAAGACTGTGCATAGTAAACCTTGATGATAATAAACCTTGATGATAATAAACCTTGATGATAATAACCAACTGCTATTTTTTGCCAATAAATTAGAAGACTGGTTATCAAAACTCCAGTGCAGGACATGGGTAATAAACCCATGTCCTGCACTGGAGTTTTGATAACCAGCCTTCTAATTTATTGGCAAAAAATAGCAGTTGGTTATTATCATATAGTCAAGGAGGGATTTCGTGGGGGAGGCTGTGGCACAAAAGGGGCTTGATTACTATGTGGAGGGCACTGATAGGATATGGGAATGATATGGGTTATGAACAAATCTTCATGACGGTCTGGACTCAGATAGAGAAGGAAAGGGAAATGTAAATATTGCAATAGAGTATGGATGGGATGCAGCTGACAGTTGTAAGGAGAAGTTGCACAGGGTAGCCCAAGCTGAACTTTTTCAGCTTATGTTTCATGTGCCTTATGTTACATGGAAAGCAGAGAAAATATTACCCCTGCATAAGATTTTCTTTACAGTGTAACTGTCATGCCAGAAAACTACTGTCATGTTATATTGACTTGATAGAAGTTTTAATCCATGGGGGGCTGGGTGCTAAGACTCCATTGAACATTTTATTGAAAGGCAGAATTATTACTTAGTTGGGGGCTGTGATTGGCTTTACCTTGCCCTCATCAGAAAGTTGGTGTTAGCAGTATAGAAACTCTGACTTTCTATGAGCCCGTACACTACTCTGCTCTCCAAATAAACCCAGAGGATCATAGCACAGGGAGCACTTTATTTCAATGATCATTAGAGGTTCAGCATCCAGAACCCCACATGACAGATTTATGACATTTTACTATGACATTTCAGAAGTTTTGTTAAATGACACATACACTTTTAACTATTTCTTGAGATTTGCTCCCTGTTGTGTCTTTAGACAAAGTGATCATGGGACATGCAACAGTCAAATCTTACAATATGCAGGATACATTTCAGCTTGCTTTTGTATCACCTTAATATATATATATATATATATATATATCAGGAGCCAGTCTCCCTATTTGAAATTTCCGAATGACTTCCCGCAGCCTATCCAGATACGTCTTGGTACTAAGCAGGGTTGCCCCTTATCGCCAGCATTGTTTGCCCTTGTCATAGATCCTCTAGCTATTGCTATCCAGTCTCATCCTGATATTCTGCATAGGTAAAAAATTGTATTCAGCACCAAATCCAAGGCATATTAATATAAAAAATAACTTTTATTTTTCCAATAAAAAAATCACTCCATAGGTTCGGTGGTTAGTAACAGCCTACGCGTTTCGGAACGATGTCCCTTACTCATGGCATAGATCACAAAACCAAACACACAATATTTAAAAGCAAAAACGAAAAAAACCACACCTTTGGGGATCAGATGTCATCATTTAACTAATTAACATATCCCCACAATAGCATATGTCTGCAAACCCACACTTTCCCTTACTGAGTACAAAAGGAATATATCCACATAAATACATATTATGTCACACATATAAAATAAAAACAAAAAAACAACAAAAAAAACAAAACATATACATAAGCACAAATGAGTAGATATAAACACTTATAAAGAAAACATCAAATATAAACATAAATAGCGTTAATGTCATTCAAAATATTCAAAAAAAAAATGTAAATGAACAATAAGACACATCAACATTAACACGATCATAAGACTATAGCGCATAAACGTTTGCCCATGTATAATAAATTCACAAGAAAGAATTTTACCATTGTCTTTGAAAGAGCTAAATCTTGCTATAATCCAGAACCATTAAACACAGAAAATGAAACTAAACAACAAAAACAATCATGTGACATATGGTCATGTGATAAGTCACATGACTATTCAAGGAAGTAAATGCAAAATATCCATGAGAAAGATCCACTCCTGTAAGATCATACACAATCTATAGAAGTAGCCAGGAGGGAAACACCACACATATCAAAAACCGCTCATATATTATAATCACATATCCCTGATTTGTTACCACATATATACCAAATTAAACAGGAATACATATAAAATGCTTAATATACCCTCCTAGTCCAATGAATAAAAAGTAATATGGTGACATCACAGACGTATAAGAATAATAAATTAATAAAAATAGGAGAAATCAGATCTAATATTCATCCCACCTGGAAAACCGAGTACCCAGCTTTAGAATCCAGAAAGCTTCCCTTTTTAATAGTTTTCTACGCCAATCCCCACCTCTGACTGGTCTAGGCACATATTCAATTGCACAAAAAGTGAAACTAGTGACATTGCCCTTATGCTGACAAATAAAATGTTTTGAGGCATTAGAAACATTCTCATTAGGACTCTTATTACAATCGGCCAGATGTTCCGCAATCCTGATTTTAACCGGGCGTATTGTACAACCCACATACATTAGATTACATGATTCACAAAATATAATATACACTACATGGTGACTTGCGCAATTCATGAAATCCCGTATAACGAAAGACCTTGACATGTTGGCATCATGAAAAGAATTCATTTTTTTGACAAATTTACAGGACCTACATCTGATATTACCACATCTAAAAAAACCGTTTGTATGTAACCAAGTAGTTTTCAACTTGTTGGTTGATAAAAATAAACTAGGGGACAAAATGTCTCTGAGAGACTGACCCCTTCTCGCTGTAAATTTCACTCCTTGTTTGAGAATGGTATTCAAAACAGGATCCTGATATAATATTGGAATATTTTTTTGAATTAATTTCATGACCTCCCGATATTGACAACTATAAGGGGTTGAAAAAACCAAATCCCTATTTGTAATGTCATGATCGCTGGATTTAGAAGATCTCTTTTGTGTAAGGAGATCCGATCTCGACTTTTTATCCACAATATATTTCGCCCTCGCCAGTGACCACTGTGGATAACCTCGACTACGTAAACGTTGTGTAACCGCTCGACTTTGTGTCTCATAATCTTCATCCAGAGAACAAGCCCTCCTGACTCTCGTCAGCTCACCCACCGGAATAGATTTTAATGTATGTTGTGGGTGATGGCTACGAGCATGAAGAATGGTATTGCCCGCAGATGGTTTTCTGTATACAGAAGTGTTAACTCTACCACTAGATACATCTCCTGTCAAAATCAAATCCAAAAAAAGAAATACTTGTAGTCTGAATTGAATATGTAAACTTTAGATTATACAAATTGGAGTTGATATAATCAACAAAAACTGGTATGGACGCCGCATCCCCCGATCATATAATCAATATGTCATCGATGTAGCGTCCATACCAGTGTAACTGTTCCAAAAAAGGATTACCCGAAGAAAAAATATTAAACTCCTCCCACCATGCCATGACCAAATTTGCCAAGGATGGTGAGAAGCGAGCTCCCATAGGGGCTCCCTGTATCTGTAAATAAAAAGTAGAATCAAACATAAAAAAATTATGTGTCAACAGATATCTAGTAACCTCCAGTACATATTCACATAACTCCTCACAAAATGCACTGTATCTATACAAATGATGAGCCAAAGCAGTCAATGCGATATCATGTGGTATACTTGAATACAAAGCAACCACATCGCATGTTAGCCAGGAAAACTTATCATCCCATATTATGCCATCAAAAGTATGTAATACCTGTTTGCTGTCCTTAATGAAACCAGGAACACGAGATACCAATGGCTGTAAAAGATCATCAAGCCAGCCACACAGTCTCTCATTAAGAGACCCAATCCCTGATATAATTGGGCGTAAGGGAGGTGGAAACTCAGGTTTGTGTATTTTTATGGAGACCATGAAAAATAGGAATAATAGGATGTTGTATCAATAAATATTTTTTTTGTTGTTCAGAAATGAAACCTAAATTCACACCTTCACTCACAACATGTTCCAAAATTTTAGAAAATGCAGCTGATGGATCGAACTCCAACTTTCTATAGGTCTATTTGTGCTTATGTATATGTTTTGTTTTTTTGTTTTTTTTTTTGTTTTTTTATTTTATATGTGTGACATAATATGTATTTATGTGGATATATTCCTTTTGTACTCAGTAAGGGAAAGTGTGGGTTTGCAGACATATGCTATTGTGGGGATATGTTAATTAGTTAAATGATGACATCTGATCCCCAGAGGTGTGTTTTTTTTCGTTTTTGTTTTTAAATATTGTGTGTTTGGTTTTGTGATCTATGCCATGAGTAAGGGACATCGTTCCAAAACGCGTAGGGTGTTACTAACCACCGAACCTATGGAGTGATTTTTTTATTGGAAAAATAAAAGTTATTTTTTATATTAATATGCCTTGGATTTGGTGCTGAATACAATTTTTTACCTATGCAGTTTATTATCATTGGGTCCAGACGTCCAGGACCTTCTGTCTTCGTCTTATTAACATGGACTGCTGAATATATCTACGGGTGGTGAGCTGTATATTTTGTTTGACTATTATTTCATCCTGATATTGCAGGTGTATGGATCGTAAGCCATGAATATAGAACCAACTTCTTTGCTGATGACATGTTGCTTACTATCACAAGACCTCTTATTACACTCCTGAACCTGTTTTAATACCCTTTTACAATTTGCGCAACTCTCGGGCCTAAAACTTATTACCTCTAAATCTGAAATACTGCACTGTAATGTCCCCTCTGCTACCCAAACATTAATAACCTTAAATTTTGTTTTTTAGACGCGGCATAACTATCTGCCCTATCTTGGAATAAACCTCTGTAGTTACATAGATACCCATTTTTAAATGGAAATATGCCATATTGATCCCAAAGCTCTTAACCTCTCCTGGATTGGTAGGATCCACTTAGTAAAATGGTTACCTTACTTTGTATTCTCTACTCCTCTTTAGCTGGCCTACAGAAGGAAGTCTTTTAATTTTTATATGGGTATATAAATGCCCGCGGATCCAGAGACGGATCATGCATTACCATAAGTCGCCCCGGCCTCACTACAAGCTCTCTTTTTGGATTGAACAAAAGCTTTTATTTGCATCCAAGTCTTAAACAAAAAATAACAAGGTACTGCGACGCAGCGCATGACTGTATTACAATACCACAATTCAGACTATATCATTCATCCTTAAGGGATGCGGCGCGGCATACGGCGACAGGAAATACATCCTAACACTACATGCTGCACTACAAACCTAACTGACATGCTTTTGGTCAATGCAATAAACACAGACGAGTGACAAAAACAGAGGGACGAGGGGGAGGGAAGGTCACAGGCCCGAAGCTTTATTGATTGACCACAACACACATGAGGGGAGGACAGGCAATGCAAGAAATAATATACTTCCTATACTACCACTACTTCCTACCCTGGCAATAACTAACACATTTTAGGGGGGGGACAGGTAAATACAAGAAATAATATACTTCCTATACTACCACTACTTCCTACCCTAACTCTAAACAAAATGGTTAAACAGCAAAAGCATCAAAACATGTGATGGGATGGGGAAGAGGAAGGAGGGAAAGGGGAGGGGGTAATCACAGGCCCGAAGCTTTATTTGAGTAACACAACAGACATGAAGGGAGGACGGGGAAGGGAAAAAACAGACGTCGCCGAAGACTCAGTCCTCTTCTCCCTCCTCTTCACCGGCCAGGCTATCCAGAATGGCATAGTCCCGCTGCAGGCTGCGGATCAGCCTGCAACAATCCTGAAAAGTGATGTCCTCTCTTCGCAAAGTCAGTCCTTTTCTGGCGAACCAGATAGCGTCCTTGAAACAGTTCACAAGTCGCCAGGCCTCCAGAATGTCACTCTCTCTGTGAGTCCCCTGGAAGAGCCCATACAATACCGCGTGGTACGTCAGGCCCCTCCTGGGTACACAGTCCTCAAAGTCATCTTCCAGCTCGTCCAACAGGCCTTGAGCAAAAGGACACTCCCAAAAGACGTGCAAAGATGTTTCCTCCTTGTAGGGGCACCGTGGGCAGTACCTCGTCTTGCTCAAGTTGCGGGCATGCATGAACGACCTGAGGGGCAGCCCCCCTCGGATAGCCATCCACGACAAATCCTTGTGCCCGTTGGTCAGCAGACGTGAAGAGACGTTCTCCCAAACGACCTTCGTGGCGTCCGCTGTGAGTCCTGGAACCTCTTCCATGCCATCCCTAGCTCGGATGAGCTTGTGGATGGTCTTTGGCTTCCACAGATCCGGTTTAAGACCCTCCAGCTGGAACTCCCTCACGAACTTGGGCACGTCCTTGTAGAACCACGGGACGGTCCAGTTGTAAGGGACGGAGCTGTCCCATTTCTCCCAGCCGAGCCCTCGCCAGAGGGGGAGCAGGAACAAACGAGACATGGCCTTCCCCGCGGATCCGCTGACTGTACTCAGGGTTCTGCGAACACAATCACAAACAAAAGCCGATCTTAGAAGGGTTGGAATATCGGGGACATTCTTACCTCCCTTGAGCCGGTCCTTGTACATGATGCTCCGCTTCACCCGGTCCATTTTGGAGCCCCACACGAAGTGGAAGACGGTCCTGGTGATGGCCCGCGCCACCGTTGCCAGTGGGGGCCAGGCCTGTGCGGCGTACTGGAGCACAGGCAGGATCTCATTCCTCAGGACGAGCGCCTTTCCCTCGATGGTGAGCTGACGTAGGCTCCAAAGCCCGATTCGCTGGTTGATTTTCTTGAGTCTTTCGTCCCAAGACTTCAGGGCGGCGCCTTCCTTTCCGAACCAGACTCCCAAGATCTTGATGAAGTCCGGTTGCACTGTGAAAGGAAAGAAAGCAGGGGAGGCCAGGTGCCACTCTCCGAAGAGCATGGCCTCTGACTTTCCACAGTTCACCTTAGCCCCGGAGGCTCGGCCGAAGCGTTCGCAGGTCTGGACGAGCGTTGACACCGACGACTGGTCAGCGCAGAAGACGGTCACATCGTCCATGTAGAGCGAGCACTTGACTTCCAGGTTTCCTGAGCCCGGTGCGATGATCCCTCTGATCCCTCGATTCTGCCGGATAGATTCTGCGAACAGTTCTATAACACAAACAAAAAGGAGAGGAGAGAGCGGGCAGCCTTGTCTGACCCCGGAGCGAACCGGAAAGGGGTCAGTCTTCCAGCCGTTCACCATCACCGAGCTGTGGATGTCGAGATACATGAGGTTAACCATACGACAGAACCACTCACCCATACCAAGTTGGCGGAGGGCTTTCGCCATGAAATCGTGAGAGACACGATCGAAGGCCTTCTCCTGATCCAGACTGACCAGGGCCGCGTGTGCACGGCGGTCTCCGATGTAGTGCAATGTGTCTCTCACCAGGGCTAAGCTGTCCGCGATCCTCCGACCAGGAATGGCGCAGGTTTGGTCCGGGTGGATGACGCTGCCGATGACTGCCTTCAACCTCGTTGACATCACCTTGGCCAGGATCTTGTAGTCCACGTTGAGGAGCGAGATGGGACGCCAATTCTTCAGGTCGCATCTTTCCCCCTTCTGCTTGTACAAGATCGTGATCAAGCCTTCCCGCAACGACGGCGGCATCGTCCCCGCCGCCACCATCTCCTCGTAGAGATCTTTCAGATCCGAGCAGATCAGGTCCCCCAGAGCTACGTATAGCTCGGCGGGGAGACCGTCGCTACCCGGAGTCCTTCCGACCTTAAAGGATTTAGCGGCAGCGAGGACTTCGGCCACCGTCAGAGGGGCGTTCAGAGCCTCAGCGCCTGCAGGATCAAGAGGATTAGTGATACCTGACAGGAACTCTTCCGCTGCATCTTCGTCGGTGGGTTTCGGGGAGTAGAGGTCGCGGTAGTAGTCGCGGACGACGCCCATCACTTCCTTCTTCCCCCTTCTCGTGTTGCCGTCTCCATCCCTCATCTCTGTGACGGGCGTGTGGCCTGAGTGGACCTTTCTGAAAAAGAAAGAGTTACATTTCTCACCCTTCTCCAGATGCTCCACCTTGGAACGGAAGATGATCTGCCGCGATTCCTCCTCAAAGTGCCTCTTGAGACCCTTCTTGGCGTCCTCCAGCATATCCCTGACGTCCCAGCCACAGCGCTCGAGGTCCTGAAGGGAACGCAGCTCGCGCTGCATCTCCCTCAGGTCCCCCTTGACCACAACACACATGAGGGGAGGACAGGCAATGCAAGAAATAATATACTTCCTATACTACCACTACTTCCTACCCTGGCAATAACTAACACATTTTAGGGGGGGGACAGGTAAATACAAGAAATAATATACTTCCTATACTACCACTACTTCCTACCCTAACTCTAAACAAAATGGTTAAACAGCAAAAGCATCAAAACATGTGATGGGATGGGGAAGAGGAAGGAGGGAAAGGGGAGGGGGGTAATCACAGGCCCGAAGCTTTATTTGAGTAACACAACAGACATGAAGGGAGGACGGGGAAGGGGAAAAAACAGACGTCGCCGAAGACTCAGTCCTCTTCTCCCTCCTCTTCACCGGCCAGGCTATCCAGAATGGCATAGTCCCGCTGCAGGCTGCGGATCAGCCTGCAACAATCCTGAAAAGTGATGTCCTCTCTTCGCAAAGTCAGTCCTTTTCTGGCGAACCAGATAGCGTCCTTGAAACAGTTCACAAGTCGCCAGGCCTCCAGAATGTCACTCTCTCTGTGAGTCCCCTGGAAGAGCCCATACAATACCGCGTGGTACGTCAGGCCCCTCCTGGGTACACAGTCCTCAAAGTCATCTTCCAGCTCGTCCAACAGGCCTTGAGCAAAAGGACACTCCCAAAAGACGTGCAAAGATGTTTCCTCCTTGTAGGGGCACCGTGGGCAGTACCTCGTCTTGCTCAAGTTGCGGGCATGCATGAACGACCTGAGGGGCAGCCCCCCTCGGATAGCCATCCACGACAAATCCTTGTGCCCGTTGGTCAGCAGACGTGAAGAGACGTTCTCCCAAACGACCTTCGTGGCGTCCGCTGTGAGTCCTGGAACCTCTTCCATGCCATCCCTAGCTCGGATGAGCTTGTGGATGGTCTTTGGCTTCCACAGATCCGGTTTAAGACCCTCCAGCTGGAACTCCCTCACGAACTTGGGCACGTCCTTGTAGAACCACGGGACGGTCCAGTTGTAAGGGACGGAGCTGTCCCATTTCTCCCAGCCGAGCCCTCGCCAGAGGGGGAGCAGGAACAAACGAGACATGGCCTTCCCCGCGGATCCGCTGACTGTACTCAGGGTTCTGCGAACACAATCACAAACAAAAGCCGATCTTAGAAGGGTTGGAATATCGGGGACATTCTTACCTCCCTTGAGCCGGTCCTTGTACATGATGCTCCGCTTCACCCGGTCCATTTTGGAGCCCCACACGAAGTGGAAGACGGTCCTGGTGATGGCCCGCGCCACCGTTGCCAGTGGGGGCCAGGCCTGTGCGGCGTACTGGAGCACAGGCAGGATCTCATTCCTCAGGACGAGCGCCTTTCCCTCGATGGTGAGCTGACGTAGGCTCCAAAGCCCGATTCGCTGGTTGATTTTCTTGAGTCTTTCGTCCCAAGACTTCAGGGCGGCGCCTTCCTTTCCGAACCAGACTCCCAAGATCTTGATGAAGTCCGGTTGCACTGTGAAAGGAAAGAAAGCAGGGGAGGCCAGGTGCCACTCTCCGAAGAGCATGGCCTCTGACTTTCCACAGTTCACCTTAGCCCCGGAGGCTCGGCCGAAGCGTTCGCAGGTCTGGACGAGCGTTGACACCGACGACTGGTCAGCGCAGAAGACGGTCACATCGTCCATGTAGAGCGAGCACTTGACTTCCAGGTTTCCTGAGCCCGGTGCGATGATCCCTCTGATCCCTCGATTCTGCCGGATAGATTCTGCGAACAGTTCTATAACACAAACAAAAAGGAGAGGAGAGAGCGGGCAGCCTTGTCTGACCCCGGAGCGAACCGGAAAGGGGTCAGTCTTCCAGCCGTTCACCATCACCGAGCTGTGGATGTCGAGATACATGAGGTTAACCATACGACAGAACCACTCACCCATACCAAGTTGGCGGAGGGCTTTCGCCATGAAATCGTGAGAGACACGATCGAAGGCCTTCTCCTGATCCAGACTGACCAGGGCCGCGTGTGCACGGCGGTCTCCGATGTAGTGCAATGTGTCTCTCACCAGGGCTAAGCTGTCCGCGATCCTCCGACCAGGAATGGCGCAGGTTTGGTCCGGGTGGATGACGCTGCCGATGACTGCCTTCAACCTCGTTGACATCACCTTGGCCAGGATCTTGTAGTCCACGTTGAGGAGCGAGATGGGACGCCAATTCTTCAGGTCGCATCTTTCCCCCTTCTGCTTGTACAAGATCGTGATCAAGCCTTCCCGCAACGACGGCGGCATCGTCCCCGCCGCCACCATCTCCTCGTAGAGATCTTTCAGATCCGAGCAGATCAGGTCCCCCAGAGCTACGTATAGCTCGGCGGGGAGACCGTCGCTACCCGGAGTCCTTCCGACCTTAAAGGATTTAGCGGCAGCGAGGACTTCGGCCACCGTCAGAGGGGCGTTCAGAGCCTCAGCGCCTGCAGGATCAAGAGGATTAGTGATACCTGACAGGAACTCTTCCGCTGCATCTTCGTCGGTGGGTTTCGGGGAGTAGAGGTCGCGGTAGTAGTCGCGGACGACGCCCATCACTTCCTTCTTCCCCCTTCTCGTGTTGCCGTCTCCATCCCTCATCTCTGTGACGGGCGTGTGGCCTGAGTGGACCTTTCTGAAAAAGAAAGAGTTACATTTCTCACCCTTCTCCAGATGCTCCACCTTGGAACGGAAGATGATCTGCCGCGATTCCTCCTCAAAGTGCCTCTTGAGACCCTTCTTGGCGTCCTCCAGCATATCCCTGACGTCCCAGCCACAGCGCTCGAGGTCCTGAAGGGAACGCAGCTCGCGCTGCATCTCCCTCAGGTCCCCCTTGCGCCGGGCCGCCTGCTGGCGGCCTCTCGCCTGGAAGAAACAACGGATATTGACTTTAACATATTCCCACCAATCCGACAACCTGCTAAAGGAAAATTTGTCGTTACGAAGGCACACGTAAACATCTCTAATCTCCTCCAACAACTCCTCATTTTCCAGCAAGGAGCAATTCAGCTTCCAGGAGCCGGGGCCGGGTGGAAAACCGTTGCCCACGGCACCCTCAAAGAGAATACCCCTGTGGTCAGAGAAGAAGCAAGGGATCATAGAGTGGCTTACCTGTGCTACTGACCGAGAGGTGAACACGAAGTCAATCCTGGAACGCAGTGAGCCATCGGACCGACACCAGGTATAGTTGGCTGATGCCGGCCCCATAGAACCCACCGCGTCCACTACAAGCTCTCTTATGGACTCCACATTCAACCTCCCACACGCTCCCAACAGCTGCTAAAGTGATCAGTTATATGCTGCAACTATGTCGGAGAGTCCTTTTTAGCTTTAGGTAAAGAAAGCCCGATATCACCTTTACTCCCTCTACTCCATAACCTTTCCTTCCCTCCTGGCCAATCTCCCAAGGTGTTCTTTTGGTCGAGACACGGCAGGTTCAGGCTTCTCAATGACTCTCTTTGTGACAGGTGGGTCTTGACCAAAGATTACTTCATTTGCATACATTCCCTGCTTTCCTCAGAAATCTTCAGGACTAGTCAGGTCTTCTATTTTTTGCGATCACTCGCCCCACTCAACCCAGAGATTGCCTCCACTGGTTTTGAGAGAATGTGTTTATATATCCGTTTTTCCCTCCCCACATTCCAAGAGCTATAACTTTTTCATTTTTCAGTTCACAGAGTCACATGATGGCTTATTGTTTGCAAAACAAATTGTACTTTGTAATGGCACCATTCAATATTCTGTGAAATGTACTGGGAAGCTGGAAAAAAAATTCTGAATGAGGTAGAATTGGAAAAAAATTTCACATGGGTTTAATTTTTAGAGTGTTTACTTTGTGGTAAAAATGTAATGTTACCTGAATTCTGTGGATCAGTACAATCATGGCAATACCAAATTGGGTATGGCGTCTTTTTATGCGGGACGAGATTAAATATTTTTATATTTTAATAGTTCGAGCATTTTTGAGCACAGGGAGACCTAAAGTATTTATGTTTACTTTTGGTTATTTTTATATGTGATCTAGTGACAAGCCTGGGAGCTTTCACTAGCCTCCCAGCTGGTTATCTTTGACTGCCTGGAGGGAGGCAATCGGTCAATGATGGTACCTATGATGCTGCGGTCGAGTTTAACCATGGCATATAAAGAGTTAACAGCTGTGATCAGCACCAATCACAGCTGTTAGTGGCGTATTATACAGCTGGTATCTGCCGTGTATGGAGACAGCTCAGCTCCTGAGCCCTCTCCATACACCCCCATGCTACCAAGGACATACTATTACTATTAAGTACTATTGGTCATTAAGGATTTAAAGGGGTTGTCTAAGACTTGATACTGTTTGCCTATTTTTAGGATAGGTCATCAATATCAGATTAGTGGAGGTCTGACACTTGGTACCCTCACCAAACAGCTGCTGCAGCTGCCAGATCTGCACAGTGTAAGACTACTTCATACATGGTGTACTGGCCATGCTGGGATACTACTGCTAAGCACCTATTCAGGTGAATGGGAGTTGAGCTGCAATAACATAGCAAAGTCACAACATAGTGTATAATAATGTTTCTTTATATAGCATCAACATATTGTGTAGCACTTTGTAAATTAAACTGTCTACTTCCTGATCAATCCACAGAGCAAAACCAATTGCTGAGACAGCTGATTGGTGGAGATGCAGAGTTTTGGACCCCCACCAATTTCTTACTGATGACTTATAAAAATATACCATCAATATATAGCCTTGGACAACCTATTTGAAGGGAATCTATAGAATAGAGGATACTTTTGTTAATTAAGAGTGGCGGGTATTTAAGAGAAGCAAGAAGGGGAACACTCTTTCTCTACCTGGGTATATAGAAAGCCAGTCTGTGTGAGAGACATATTTAAGCAAGCGGTTGCTGGACAGTGTTCTGTTTATGAGCTGGACAGGAAAAGCTCTCCAACTGCTAGCTAGGATTGCTTTAAAATAGTGAGTCAGATGGGATAGGATTTTCTTTTGTTGCTGTTTTGTTTCATTTTCTGTATACCTGCAGCCCTATCACTAAAACCTGACATAGTGTCAGCTTACACCTATCTGCTGCTGTGTGGCCTGATTCTCAAGAAATAGACACATGTCCTTTGACCCCAGCAAAGGTGATCCTGAGTATAGTTCCACTAACATATATAATATACTGTGTATATATATATATATATATATATATATATATATATGTCACGTAGCACCAGTCAAGGAGATACTACTATGGAGCTACAGCCAGGTTTACTACTAGAAAATATGTACTACTTTTTTCACTCCTATTGTTATTTCAAAGTTTCTGTCTAATTTCTCAAGACAGTTCTCCTATTTCTCCAAGTTCTGTTTGAGCTTTGAGCAAAGTACCTAACAGTTTAGCCTAAGCAGAAGTCAGACAGTGAAACTGCACATGGAGCAGTTACTAAACAGGCTCTAGTACTAGTTGAAGTTGTATATTCACCATAGGAACGTAGGACCTGGCAGACAAATGGAGGATACGTCTATTCAGACGTGCAGAGCTTTCGTGGCAAGGAGGATAAGGTGACTTCCGTTTCCGCAGAGCAACCGTGAGAGCTGAAGAGCTCAGAGCAGTTGTGAAGTAGGATGGTCAATTATCCGGTCGGCAGCAGAGATGACGATGAAGTACAAACGGGAGTAACAGTGGAGTAGTGGTCTATCCAATCGGCAGCAAAATGGCAGCGAGGTACAGAACATTAGGCAAAGGCAGGTTCAGGAGGCAAACAACGGTCAAACCAGACATGTACATGGGAGCCAAATCGGTAGACAGAAGGGAAGGTCAAAAGAGCAAAGCCAGAGGTCAGAAACACAAGAGCCAGGTGCAGAGACAAAAGCCAAACCAACAGGACAAAAACTGGGTGACCTTTTAAAGACCCGGGAAACAGACAGGTAATAAATCCTTAAAGGGGAACACGCACCAAGTAAAAAAGACATTAGAAGGAAGTTGGTAAACTCACAGCAGCAATTACTGAGGTTCCAGCTCTACTCCTAACAGCCAGCTTGTACTGTGACCAGATCCTGCAGCCATTCGTGGGCGCACTTCCATTATACATCAGAGTCACCACGAATGTTCTGCTCAAGTTGGAGGCAATTATCTGTGAGCCTGGAGCTTATCTGGCGAGCCTAGATGTGATGCTGTAGAGGAATTCCACGGCACTAGGGGTATACAATTCGCTTGATATAACAGATTCACAGCTTTCCTCTTAAAATTCGTGTTTGAGCATAATTTCTTTATGATTGATCAGAAATTCTTCCACCAGCTCATGGGAGAGTCCCTGTGCGCCAAACTCTACCTGGGCTGGTGGGAGAAATCTGTGGTGTTCTCTGAATGTTTAGAGCCATGAATGGCATCAGCAGTGATCTGGTACCTACAGAAAGAGGGCGTGGCGGGGAGGTGGTGTGCGAGTGGGAGACACTGAACGTGCGGTTGGTGAGGTATGAGGAGATCCAGGAAGGGGCAGGTCTGAGATGCCAAGGGATGAGAGTGTATGTAACAGGAGTGAATCGTCGACTGTGTCGAAGGCAGAGGAGAGGTCGAGGAGGAGGAGGACAGAGTAGTGACGCTTAGCTTTGGCAGTTAGAAGGTCATTAGTGACCTTGGTTAGGGCAGTTTCTGTGGAATGATGGGGTCTGAAGCCTGACTGTAGTCTGTCAAAGAGCACATTGGACGAGAGATAGGAGGATAGTTCGGAGAGGACGTCTTGCTCCAGCAGTTTAGAGGCGTATGGAAGCAGTGAGATGGGGCGATAGTTGGCTGGAGAGGACGGGTCGAGGGAGGGTTTCTTAAGTATAGGTGTGACGGTAGCATGTTTGAAGGTGGAAGGGAAGGATCCACTGATTAGGGATAGGTTTAAGAGATGGTTAGGACAGGAGTAAAGACTTCAGAGAGTTTGGGGATGAGATGTGACTGGATGTGGAGATGTGTCAAGCGCGCAGGAGGTGAGGTGGGATTAAGAGATTTGGGTGGAGAGCTTTTCATCAGTGACGGTGGAGAAACAGGTTAAAGATGAAGAGCACAGGACAGTAGTTGGATAGAGTGGTTGTCGGGGGTGTAGGGTGAGACTGTCTCTGATGGTGTCAATTTTGCTTTTGAAATAGGAGGCAAAGTCATCAGCTGTGATAAGTGATGTCGGAGGGGGCACAGGAGGACGGAGAAGGGAGTTGAAGGTAGTGAATAGCTGTTTGGGGTTGCGGGATAGGGTAGATATTAGTGGAGAAGTAGACCTGCTTTGCAGAGGTGAGTGCATTCTTGAATGTGAGTACTGCCCCTTTGTACTTAAGGAAGTCCTCCTGTGAGTGGTTTTTCTTCCAGAGGCGTTCTGCAACCCGTGAGGCACGTCTCAGTTTTTTAGTCAGGTCAGTGTGCCAGGGTTATCAAATGACAACCCTGGCACACTGACGTGACTAAAAAGTGTCCCCCAAGGCTCGGATCCCTCCTGTTCTCCATCTACACCCTCGGCCTTGGCCAACTCATAGAATCCCATGGTTTCCGTTACCATTGCTATGCTGATGACACCCAAATACATCTCTCTGGACCAGACATCACCCCTCTGTTGTCCAGAGTCCCAGAATGTCTAGCAGCCGTAGCCTCCTTTCTCTCCTCCCGCTTTCTCAAACTCAACATGGAGAAAACAGAGTTCATAATCTTCACCCCTCCTCGCATGGCCCCCCTACCTGACCCATCTATTAAAGTCAGTGGAATCACACTCATCCCAGTCTCATGGGTCTGCTGCCTTGGGATAACCTTACACTCTGACCTATCCTCCTGCCGCCTCCAACTCAAGAACATCCATCGAATCTGCTCCTTCCTCACCCCTGAAACTACAAAGATGCTAGTCCACGCCCTCATAATCTCCCGCCTAGACTACTATAACACCCTTCTCCATAGCCTCCCAGCTAACATTATCGCCCCCCTCCAGTCCACCTTAAACTGTGCTACTCGCTTAATACACCTCTCCCCTCGTTCTTCATCGGCCGCTCCCCTCTGCCAATCCCTTCACTGGCTACCTGTTGCCCAGAAAATAGAGTTCAAACTACTAACACTGACATACAAAGATATCCACAACCTGTCCCCTCCATATATCTCCGACCTAATCTCCCGCTACCTGCCCACATGTAACCTCCGATCCTCCAAAGACCTCCTACTCTGCTCTGCTCTTATCCGCTCTTCACACAAATGTCTCCAAGACTTCTCCCGTGCATCCCCCATACTCTGGAACTCATTACCAAGACACATCAGACTGTCCCGCACAGTCACAAGCTTCAAGAAGGCCCTGAAGACTCACCTATTCAGGAAGGCCTACAACTCCAATAACGCTACTGTCACCACACCACACTCACCTATTCAGGGCCCTCTATCCCACTGTGCCAGTTGGTAACTGATAGTATTATATTTGTTTTGTCTATTTTGTGTATCGTATGTAAATCCTCAAATGTAAAGCACCATGGAAATAATGGTGCTATATGAATAAACAATAATAATAATAGATCAATGACATATTGATTATTTGGCAAGTCTCTTTCGATCGTTTTAGACAGTACAATAATAACGATCTTGGTCTGTACTTTACTTATGAGATTCATGAGTCTTCAATATCCTTTTTGGATCTCAAGATTAGTAAGCAGACCAATGGCCATTTGCAGAGTACTATCGTAAGAAGACGTCCACCAATAGCCTATTGCGTTGGTCAAGCTGGCATCCCACCCCGTTGTGTCGTGGTATTCCAAAAGGTCAGTATTTGTGAGCCCGGCGTAACTGTTCTTCTGTGACAGATTTCAAAAGAGCAGCAGATGATCTGAGGTACAGATTCCATATGAGAGGATACCCGGATAGCATCCTCAGAGCTGCTTACCACCATGCCGGAATACAAGATAGACATTTGCTATTGACACCTCGAGTACAGGAGCAATTATCGTTCCATTCCTTTTTATAGGGGACAACGAAAATGTCGTATTTGATCAGACCATATTTATTAATTTGATGTTTTGGATTTGACAGCTGGGGTTTGATTGTCATGATCATCTGATCAACCCGGGACCAGATGATTTTGACGGTACCACCATACCGTCACCACACTCAGGGGATTAGGTCTTGTTATTATTCATGACTATATCTAGGGAAAAGTAATCCTGTTGCCCATAACGATCCATTCTGGACATAGCCACTCTCCTCTATTTCTTAGTAAAGAATAGTGGTAACTATGCACAGTGTTTGGTATTTCTTAACTAGAGACCTGCATTCTCCAATGATATTAATAAGTTATATGCACATGAGTGGAATCACACCAACTATAGTTTAGAGGGCGGAGGCTCACACTAGAGATAGAATAACGCCGTAACTGGTAATGCATCTGGCGATGATGCAGTTTTGAACTTATAAAGAAGGTTGTTCAGAATATGCCATCCACGTTTTTTCAGCAATCAGTGATTTTGCAGTATGGAGTTATAGGGGTAGAATAAATCTAATAATTAATAATAAACATCCATCTATACAGTGGGGAAAAAAAGTATTTAGTCAGCCACCAATTATGCAAGTTCTCCCACTTAAAAAGATGTGAGAGGCCTGTAATTGACATCATAGGTAGACCTCAATTATGAGACAAAATGAGAAAACATATCTAGAAAATCACATTGTCTGATTTTTTAAGAATTTATTTGTAAATTATGGTGGAAAATAAGTATTTGGTCACCTACAAACAAGCAAGATTTCTAGCTCTCACAGATCTGTAACTTCTTCTTTAAGAGGCTCCTCTGTCCTCTACTCATTACCTGTAGTAATGGCACCTGTTTGACATTGTTATCAGTATAAAAAACACCTGTCCACAACCTCAAACAGTCACACTCCAGACTCCACTATGGTGAAGACCAAAGAGCTGTGGAAGGACACCAGAAACAAAATTGTAGACCTGCACCAGGCTGGGAAGCACTGAGCTCCCCATTTTACTAACTCGCTTTTACCCCAATCAAAAATAGGGTTATGGAGGTTCAACCAGGGAAGTCTCAAAACAATATCAGAAGACAGATGCTCCATAACAAAGAAGCTCATGACCTCAGAATGTGCAGAATCCACATGCGACGTGACTAAAGGGGTCTTGAATCAGACCTTACTACTGGCCAGTGGGGCAAAATCCGCTCCAGTAACCGCCAGAGGAGTGTCAAGTGGCAAAAGCTTAATGCCTAAGGCTGAGACAAATGAAAGTTTGACAAAGTTTGCCGCAGACCCAGAGTCAACTAGGGCCTGGCCAGAAACAGATTCGTCCCCAGAGGACAGAGAAACAGATAACAACATCTTATTGTTATTTCCGGCAAATACCTGGTTGCCTGAGTGGTTCTTCTGACTACCACTCAGGCACTGAAGCTTTTCCCCTGGTGTGCGGGGTCAGATGGAGCAGTCTCGAATTATATGACCTGAAGCACCACAGTACAGGCAGAGGTTATTCCGGAGACGATGCTCTTGTCGAGTCTTGGCGTCCATAGCTCCCAGTTGCATGGGTTCCTCACCAGGAGTGATGGGAGAAAAAGTGGGTTTATCAGGAGAGTGAGAGGAAGAGACAGAAAATTTGAAGGAAACAGACCCTACTCTCTCTTTAACATTTTCCCGGATTCTACGGTCAATATGGACAGCCAAATTCATGGCCTGCTCAACAGTAGGGGGATCTGGGGGACCAAACCAGAACTCCTTAACACGGTCACAAAGGCCTTGTTTAAAGTGGGCCTTTAGAGCTGACTCACACCAACCTGCAGTTACACTGCACTTACGGAACTCTGAGCAGTACTCCTCAGCAGAGCGTTTGCCCTGCCGCATGGTGAGGAGTTGCAATTCTGCAAGTCCAATGTGGTCTGGCTCAGCATATATAGACCCCAAAGACAAAAAATTTTTTAAAAAATCTGACAACTCCTCAGCCCCAGAAGGGAGTTTAAGGGCCCGAGCTTGTGGATCCCCCTGTATAATCCGGAAATACAGGCAACAAGACTCCCGGAAAGTGTAAAATTTTTCTCGGTCCCCCGAGAAACGATCCGGGAGTAGCATCTTAACCCTGAAAGGGGCAGAAACAACCGGAAATGCTACAGCAGCATCAGTAAGGGTCTGAACCTGTTTAGCTAGCTCAGCTACCAGGCCTGCCAAACCCTCCATCCTGGCTGCAAGGCCCTGAATAGGATCCATGCTGATTCAGAGAGAAGCAATGGCAGAAGGTAAATTTTTTTGGGCTGGTTATTCTGTACGGGAATCGCTAGAGGAGCAATTCCCCAGTAGCTGCTGGAGAACCCTGGGGGGAGGGGCACAACAAGACAGTGAGCCCTAAAGCTGAAAAACCCCCACTGGCCCTGCCTCTTGCCTGACTGTCCTAGGTGACAGCCAACAACTCGGAGCTGGTCCCTACACTGAATAAGTGACAACACACAAAGATACACAAAGATGGCAACCCTGGGAGGCCTATCATTTCTGGCATTGGGACACTGACAGAAAACATCTCAGGTTGGGTGGAAAATCTCCTAAAACCCTTGTCAGGGATACTCCAAGCTATATCCAGGACACCACTGACCTTCTTAAACTGAATGCCCTGGGCCCACTACCTGAGGGTACCATTTTGGCCACCATGGATGTGGAATCCCTGTATACCAACATTCCCCACAAGGATGGAGTTGCAGCATGTTGGGTACACCTGGAAAAACAAAACCTCCCAACAGAACCAGTAACGCAGCTCATACAATTCATCCTTAGCCACAACCATTTTACCTCTGGAGAGGATCTATATCTACAGCGAATGGGAACTTCAATGGAGACCAGATGTGCACTCCAGTATACAAATCTCTTTATGGCAGAACTGGAAGAAGCATATTTATCAACATGCGCCACCAAACCTATGATTTACCTTCGTTATATCAATGATATCCTTGTCATCTGGATTGCAGGTGAGGAGGCCCTACTTCAATTCCATAATGACTTCAATGACTTTCACCCTACCATCAACCTTAAACTTAGCTATTCAGGGAGTGAAATCCACTTTCTGGATACCACAATATACATCAAAGACCACCGGCTACTCACATCGATATACCACAAACCCACAGACAGAACGACCTACCTGAGAAACGACAGCTTCCACCCCAAGCACACAAGACAATCTATTACTTACAGCCAGGCTATACGATACAATCGTATTTGCTCCGACAAAGCAGCCTGGACAAGCACCTCCTGGATCTGAGGATGAAATTTCTCCGATTGGGATACAAACCTATAGTGACGGACAACCAATTAAACAAAGCGGCAGCCATTAACAGAGACAGTCTGCTCACATATAGAGAGACCCAGAAAGATGCCCGAGTGCCCCTAGCTGTCACCTACAACCCACAGCTGGAAATCCTACGAAGGATTGCCAAGGAACTCCGACCTATGCTACATAGGGACAACAGACTCAAGGGCATATTTTTCCAGTCCCCCCTCTCCTTTCCTTTCAACAACCACCAAACCTGAGGCGTATTATTGTCCAGAATGCCCTGAAGGCCCCAACTGAAAATGGCACCTCACCTTGCCTATAAAAAAAGGTGCATGACCTGCAAGCACATCCACACTGCTGACAGTGTACCTGTCCCACAGTCACAACAGGTGCACAGAATTAGGGGGACATTTTCCTGCAGGTCTTCCAATGTGGTGTACCTCATAATGTGTGTCAATGTCCCACCACAGGCCTCTATGTGGGGGAAACAGGGCAGAGTCAGCGAATGAACTCACACAGATCCAACATTAATAAGAGCAGAACAGATCTCCCAGTGGCCGCACATTTCTCTGGAGAAAACCACTCTATTGAAGATTTGCGGGTTGTGGTTTTAATGGGACAGTTTAAGACGCAGGAGGAGAGGAAACAATGGGAGTACAAGTTTATGCAAAAATTTAAAACTCTGCAATTTGGACTTAATATTCATGCCAGCTTCATGTCACACTATGTATGAACTGTGATTTGGACTCTATATTCATGCCAGCTTCATGTCACACTATGTATGAACTGTGAGGGGCACAAATCACCTCCTGATAGGAAACAGATAACAGATCCCTCTGTCACGCACCACAACTTTCCAGATTGTTTTTTGACCGGTTGTAAATAACTGCTCTACTTAGGTTGCATTTTGTTTTTGTTTTTTTTAAGGACTCTAAAATCCTTTGAAGACCATGTGTATAGGGTATAAAAAATCTGTGAATTTTCAGTTCTTGTATAACACCATGTCTGATGAAGGAAGCTAGTCTTCTGAAAGCTTACTTATCAAATATACTCAGTTAGCCTCTAAAAGGTATCGCCTGATTTCTTCACTCTTCCAACACAGAACGCAGACAGAACAAACGACAAAAAGGGAGGTCAGAAAGCCAAGGGTTTGGTAACAGACGAGTAATGCAGTACAGAATCAAAATCCAAGAGAATAGTCAAAAGTCAAGGCCAGAGGTCAGGAATAGGAATACAGATAACAAAAACAGCAAGGAGTAATAGCCAGAATGCAAGAAGCAATAGCCAGCGAGCATGTGAGGGCTGACAACCTTTTTATACTGTAGAAAAACAGGACCTGCCCAGACTGGATTGGTAGACAGACTGTCAATCACACAGGCAAGGCTGAGATTAACTATTAGAGAAGCAGAGAGAAACAAAGATGCAAGAGACGGGTGTGGCTGAAATTCAATTACAGACAGGAGGTATTAGGACAGTGTTCAGACTGAGCAAGAAGAAACCTACGCAAGGAATCAAACTGAACATGCCTCCTTTGCCGCAGCGTGCGAACAGAGGGTGGCGCAGAGACCCGAACAGGCAGAGACGTTACGGTTTTTTTAAGCATATAATGTACTGGAATGTAGAGATATATTTGTATATGTCATTATATTATGAAGGGAAATAAACTATATAGAAATATACTAAGAAATATACTATAAAAAAATAGATAAGAGGAAAAAAATGCCACAGAAATTAATAGAACCTGCGACTCAGTGAGTCTGAACAACTTTGTATATATCATGGCCTGGGTTCAAGCCCTATCTCACACCTAATGAAAAAATATAATAAAGTTTTAAATATGTATACTGCATGTTTATTAGGGGTTACTAAAGCTTTAACAGCAAATTAAAATAAATCCAGTTTAGTAAATGATGGTAACAAAACATAGGAAGTAACATAGACAAATTTGGTATCACCATAACTGGACCACATACGAACAACACAATAAAATTAACACTATAATTAACATGATCACTAAATGATGTATATAAAAATGGCACAATTGTTTATTTTATTTAACTAGTAACAATCTGGGGTCTATTATTAGTATATGAAGTCTGAATATACTGTATGTAGCTATTCATGTTTTATAAAGACTACTCCTCTTGAAAAGTTCCACCAATTCAAGTTCTTAGCATCTGTTAATAGGTCCACTCCTCTGATAAGAACACAATTGGAATTTTTTTGGTGCATGATGTGCTTTGGTGCCTAAATTGTGCAGCTACTGAAACTGGGAGTCGGCTGAAACTTCAGCCGGAGCTCTCAGAGAGAAGACAGGAAAGGTTTATTACCTTCTCTGCCTTCCAGTTCGCTGTGTATGCAGCGCTCAATTAGCGCTATATACAGCGCTATGGGCGCCGCCCTCTGACCCGGCGGTCACGTGATCCGCAGGCTGCAACATCTGCAAGATGTATCTGCAAGATACAATATTGTTCAAGTAATGTGCAGGAGGCTATATTCCTCCTGTAACTGGGGATAAATGTACCAGCCCCAGTTACAGGAAAAATCAGCCTCCCCAACAAAAAAAAAAATAAAAAAAGTGATCAGATGTCCCCAAAGGTCTATTATGACCTTATGGAGGCACAATGTAAAAAAAAAAAAAAAGTAAATAAAATAATTAAAAAAATGAATAAAATAATATACCAATAAAATGCCCTTATTACAGGTTATAGCCCCACCCCTGACTACACCATAAAAATTAAAAATTACCGTAATGGAGAGTAAAAACTATTTTATAAAGTTTTTTTAGTAGCACTTTGTGTTATTAAATAAAAAAAAATGAAAAACAGACATGTTTTCCCTCCTCTTTTGTTTAGATTTTCCCGGATATAAAAAAAAAAATTAAAACACATGCAAAAATAAAAACAGCATAAAAATAAAGCCCTATGTGTCACTGAAAAAAGACACAGAAATTAGTTGAATAACGCAAATGATAAAAATGTTACAGCCCTTCAAAACCACACAAACAAAAAACCGAAAATGAGTCTGGTCTGGAAGGGGTGTAAAGCATCTGGTATGGAAGTGGTTAATTGTGGTTTATTTTTCTAATTTGCTTCATCATTTCATATGATATATACAGTACAGACCAACAGTTTGGACACACCTTCTCATTCCAAGAGTTTTCTGTATTTTCATGACTATAAAAATTGTAAATTCACACTGAAGGCATCAAAACTATGAATTAACACATGTGGAATTATATACTTAACAAAAAAGTGTGAAACAACTGAAAATATGTCTTATATTCTAGGTTCTTCAAAGTATCCACCTTTTGCTTTGATTACTGCTTTGCACACTTTTGGCATTCTCTTGATGAGCTTCAAGAGGTAGTCACCTGAAATAGTTTTCACTTCACAGTGGCCAAAACCATCAAGCGCTACAAAGAAACTGGCTCACATGAGGACCGCCCCAGGAAAGGAAGACCAAGAGTCACCTATGCTGCGGAGGATAAGTTCATCCGAGTCACCAGCCTTAGAAATCGCAGGTTAACAGCAGCTCAGATTAGAGACCAGGCCAATGCCACACAGAGTTCTAGCAGCAGACACATCTCTACAACAACTGTTAAGAGGAGACTGTGTGCAGCAGGCCTTCATGGTAAAATAGCTGCTAGGAAACCACTGCTAAGGACAGGCAACAAGCAGAAGAGACTTGTTTGGGCTAAAGAACACAAGGAATGGACATTAGACCTGTGGAAATCTGTGCTTTGGTCTGATGAGTCCAAATTTGAGATCTTTGGTTCCAACCACCATGTCTTTGTGCGACGCAGAAAAGGTGAACGAATGGACTCTACATGCCTGGTTCCCACCGTGAAGCATGGAGGAGGAGGTGTGATGGTGTGGGGGTGCTTTGCTGGTGACACTGTTGGGGATTTATTCAAAATTGAAGGAATACTGAACCAGCATGGTTACCACAGCATCTTGCAGCGGCATGCTATTTCATCCGGTTTGCGTTTAGTTGGACCATCATTTATTTTTCAACAGGACAATGACCCCAAACACACCTCCAGACTGTGTTAGGGCTATTTGACCAAGAAGGAGAGTGATGGGGTGCTACACCAGATGACCTGGCCTCCACAGTCACCAGACCTGAACCCGAACGAGATGGTTTGGGGTGAGCTGGACCACAGAGTGAAGGCAAAAGAGCCAACAAGTACTAAGCATCTCTGGGAACTCCTTCAAGACTGTTGGAAGACCATTTCAGGTGACTACCTCTTGAAGCTCATCAAGAGAATGCCAAGAGTGTGCAAAGCAGTAATCAAAGCAAAAGGTGGCTACTTTGAAGAACCTAGAATATAAGACATATTTTCAGTTGTTTCACACTTTTTTGTTAAGTATATAATTCCACATGTGTTAACTCATAGTTTTGATGCCTTCAGTGTGAATCTACAATTTTTATAGTCATGAAAATACAGAAAACTCTTGGAATGAGAAGGTGTGTCCAAACTTTTGGTCTGTACTGTTATATATATATATATATATATATATATATATATATATATGATATAATTTTCAACACAGATGATGGTGTGGATATGTATAGGATTTTTGTCTTTCTTTTCCAATTTTTGCACCTTACGTGATTTCATGATTAAAACTCACTATAGTATCTGTTTACAAAACACTATATAATAAAGTTGGCCTATATTCTGAATTTTCATAGGCAGTTTTCTGAATAGCTTTCTGTTGATGGTTGGTCTGTAAAGGATGTTGTATTGGACAATAATGTCACAATTTAAAATGGCAATTCAGATAAAATGACTGATGAATCTCTGCTGAAACCTGTGGCTTAGTCTGGACTGTCATTGATGGGATGCAAATCTGTTGTTCAGCATGAACAACTTTTCAATTACAGCACCCGACAATGACTGAACAAATCCAACATGGCAATTTGACTTTTCAAGAGATATCTGCCATTGGTTGGCATCAGTCACATTTGTTTATGTCATAAAAAGGTGTGTGTGGTCAGCAGAAAATGGTTTCAGTCCACTTTTTCTGCCATCCAAAACCTCTAGTGTATGGATACCTTAAGTACCGCAGCTACTACAATCTATGAAATAATAGGTACTTGTATAGTAGCTTTTAAAAAGGTTCCTGTTATGAGTTATGTATATATCTTATTTTGTTTATTGTTAGTAGATACTGTATGTCTTGTATGACTGTGCGTACTGTGTGTGTTAATTTAAATTCACATATACACATTCAATGATGAAGGTAACAAATTAGGACCAATATGCCAATGCAATTATAGATAATAAAACTCATTTACAGGTTAATGCAAAGAACCCAAGTGCCTTTGTGTCAGGTCATATCAGATGCCACCTATCCTTTTTTCAGCCTGATACCTGGGGAAATCTCTGTATGGTACAAAGGGAAAATATAACTTCAAAGACATGTATGTCATAATTCATGTTTTGAAACCATCTGGGTACAGGACTATGGTCAGGGAACACAGACTCTTCACAGAGCTCAAGCATCTGGACTGTCAACTTGTGGCATCCCAGAGCTGGCTATGGCTGGGCTGAGGGTGATCTCTGTAGTAATTGCATTATTTCCTGTTGCTTTATAGCCAGTGTGACATAGCAGGGGGTCCTGAGCTCTCACAACACAGCACCACCTAGTGACACATGCCTCACACACCATTACACCACACCTCCCATAGGATTGAATAGTAACCAAATATCCAATGGGAGGACATCACGTGGGAAAAGGGGAAGAGTCATCTGATCACTGGGTCCCCATCGTAACACCCCTTCAGGAAGGTCCTGTGTGTGAGTAGTTAGAAGTGTGGAGTGTTAGGAGGAGGAGGTGAGGAGAGAAGTGTCATGTTCTGTGAAGAAAACAGTGAGCTTAGTGCAGGTATCTCAAGTTCTAGACAGGCCCAGGAAGGTTGCAGAGTTGGGATATTCCAGCTATTCAGAAGATCCTGCTCCCTGTCTGCCTAGCCATCGCCCTGAAGGAAGTCAAGCATCATCATCTTGTCAGCATGAGACTGTGGAGAGAACATTCTGGAACACGTGCTCCATAGCAAGTATCACAGGATCCAGGGGCCAAGGCCAGACCTGTGGAATATCCTGCCACCCTGACTATTGCACCCCGAAACTCTGAGCTATCAGGACCACATAACGTGAGTGGGGAATATTATGTACTAGTATCATGGTGGGCATCCTCCTATGAGCCAAATAGGAACCCAGACGCACCTCAGGGCTGTAACACTGAAGTATAAAGGGTTAGGAACACCTCTCATCAAGTCTACCCTGCACCCCAGGACTTTGCTGTGTCACCAGGCGTACCCCGTTATTTTGTATTGTAGAAACTGTTTAAGTATTTGTGCCTCCACACCCATGGAAGTAAAAGTCCAACTTTACAACTGTTTCTGTGTCTGACTCTGCACCAACACATCAAGGCGCCCCAAACACCACCAGTCGGCACAGTATAGGGGAAGCGCCTCGGGGGAACAATCACCACCAACATTTGTGCAGCCCCCTCATCACCGGTACCAGCGGTGGTAACGTGGGGCAGCACCAGCGCTGTGCCCTCGTGCCCAGAGACCATGACAAGTCTGTGCTGTTTGCACCCTGCAATCCCAACTGCAGCATTACCCCCCATCTGGTCACTGCAAACTTTAGAACCACAGCGATTTATGCATCTACTGAAAGGATCATGATTTCATCTTCATCTATGCATATCATTCCTATATTATGTGCCCATACAGAGCTATGGCATATTCCCAAAATACATCATATTACTGTTGACTTGGTGCATGTAATTAGCCAGCCCCAGCGAGAGATTCCCAAAATGGGGCTGAGGTAAGGCTCCTGCAAAAATTGATCATAGACAGGCTGTTACTGTGAAATACCTGTAGTATAATGTTGTACCGTGTTAGCCATAGAAAGTAGTGGAAGAGTGAAGAAATCAGGCGATACCTTTTAGAGGCTGAGTATATTTGATGGTAAGCTTTCGAGAGTACTAGCTCTCTTCTTTAGACATGGTGTTATACAAGAAGCTGAAAATTCACAAACTTTTTATACACAAAAGACATAGACCTTCAAAGGATCTTAGAATCTTTAAAAATAACAAAATACAATATAAGTAGAGAAGTTATTTACAACAGGCACATCTGGACCCCATTGAAGTTCTCATTCGCTGTAGATATAGCTCCTCTCCAAAAGTAAAATAGTATGCAAATCTCTTTACGGCAGAACTGGAAGAAGCATATTTATCAACATGCAACACCAAACCTATGATTTACCTTCATTATATCGATAATATCCTTATCATCTGGACTGCAGGTGAGGAGGCCCTACTTTAATTCCATGACTTCAATGACTTTCACCCTACCATCAATCTTAAACTTAGCTATTCAGAGAGTGAAATCCACTTTCTGCATACCACAATACACATTAAAGACCACCGGCTACTCACATCAATATATCACAAACCCACAGACAGAATGGCCTACCTGAGAAACGACAGCTTCCACCCCAAGCACACAAGACAATCTATTATTTACAGCCAGGCTATACGATACAATCGTATTTGCTCCAACAAAGCAGACCTGGACAAGCATCTCCTGGATCTGAGGATGAAATTTCTCCGATTGGGATACATACCAAAAGTGACGGACAACCAATTAAACAAAGCAGCAGCCATTAACAGAGACAGTCTGCTCACATATAAAGAGACCCAGAAAGAAGCCCGAGTGCCCCTAGTTGTCACCTACAACCCACAGCTGGAGATCCTACGAAGGATTGCCAAGGAGCTCCAACCTATGCTACATAGGGACAACAAGGACATATTTCCAGTCCCCCCTCTCCTGTCCTTTCGACAATCACCAAACCTGAGGCGTATTATTGTCCGGAGTGCCCTGAAGGCCCCAACTGAAAATGGCACCTCACCTTGCCTGCAAAACAGGTGCAAGACCTGCAGGCACAGTCACACTGCTGACAGTGTACCTGTCCCACAGTCACAGCAGGTGCACAGAATTAGGGGACATTTTCCTGGTCTTCCCATGTGGTGTATCTCATAATGTGTGTGCAATGTCCCACCACAGGCCTCTATGTGGGGGAAGCAGAGCAGAGACTCAGTCAGCGCATGAACTCACACAGATCCACCATTAATAACAGAACAGATCACGCCCCACATATTTACAGATTGTTTATTTCCTGACCTGTTGTAAATAACTTCTCTACTTATATTGTATTTTGTTATTTTTAAAGATTCTAAGATCCTTTGAAGGTCCATGTCGTTTGTGTATAAAAAGTCTGTGAATTTTCAGTTTCTTGTATAACACCATGTCTGAAGAAGAGAGCTAGTACTTTCGAAAGCTATGCGAAATACCTGGCGATGCAGCCAAGCTTGTAATCTGTCCAACTCCTCTGCTGATCTCTACATCTATTAGAGGTCTCCCCTATGTTATTTCATTTTAGTTTGTATACTGTGTTGCTTGTGTATATCTTTTTATTATATCTTTTTCTTTTGTAACTGTAAGCTCTATCTTTTGTTGTGTATATCATTTTTTTTTACATTTAATAAGATTGTCATTGGCTCTAATATATACTAAAGAGGGAAAGTACCTATTAGGTTTTTTCGTTGTTACTCTTTGTATGCCAGTGTGTGATGCCAAAGGGCGCAGATGTGAGTGGTTTGGGTATATTGGTGTCTCGTCTACCATATGTGGTAGGTGGTGGCAGCTATTTGTGTGGATGTGGGGATGTTGGGGTTGCTTCACTGTTTTGTAGCCTAGTGTGATAGGTGAGTGTGAAAGTTATTGTGGATGCGAAGCCCCCTTTTTATGTCACATCCAGGGTTACATGTGTACAGGGTTGTGTGGCTGGGGGTTGTTAGGATCCATGGCAGTTGCTATGAAATTTCTGTTACCTATATCTGAATACACAATCTCCAATAGTGCTGCACAGACATCTGATGTACTAAGCTACTCTATACTTAGCACACTACCATATAATTTTCAAAATACCATATAAGTAAAGTTACTTTAATTAAAAAATCAAAGCAAGACCACCAAAGACAGTGGTTACTAAATAGAATATGGCATCTGTTATATTATATGATATATATATATATATATATTTTTTTTTTTTTTACTATATACAAATAGTAATTCTGTGTTCTCCAGCCACTCAACCCACATAATACTATGCAAGAAACAAGACACTCTATATAGCTATAAGCTATAAAGTCCAAACCTAACAATGTATATAGATTTAAAGAAGTACTTCAGGAGACAGATTTACCTACATAGCGCAGTATAGGCTATTATGTGCATAGGCTATTATATTTAAGTGTACCTCCAACTATAAAACAATTTTCATAAATAAATAGTGCAAGTGAACACAAGAAACTTTGCAATATATCTTTTTTTTTTTTTATTTATTGAGTTGGAAGGGACCTCAAAGGCCATCAAGTCCAACCCCCTGCAAAAGCAGGATTCCCTAAATCATCCCAGCCATATATATATCCAGTTTCCACTTGAAGATTTCAATTGATGAAGAACTCACCACCTCCCGTGGCAGCCTATTCCACTCCCTCACTACCCTAACTGTTAAAAAGTTTTTCCTAATATCTAATCTGAATCTCCTTCCCCTTAGTTTCATCCCATTACTTCTCGTGCTTCCTTCTGCTAATGAGAAAAGGTTAGATCCCTCTGCACCGTGACAACCTTTCAGATATTTAAAAACTGCTATTAAGTCTCCCCTTAACCTTCTCTTCTGCAAACTAAACAATCCCAATTCTTTTAGCCTTTCCTCATAGGACATGGTTTGTAGACCTTCCACCATTTTGGTTGCTCTTCTCTGGACCTGCTCCAATAAATCAATGTCTTTCTTAAATTGGGGCGCCCAGAACTGTACACAGTATTCCAGGTGGGGTCTGACCAGGGCAGAGTACAGCGGAATAATTACCTCTCTTGATCTAGCTTCAATGCTCGTCTTGATACATCCTAGAATTTGGTTAGCCTTTTTTGCCACCGCACCGCACTGTTGACTCATGTTGAATTTGTGATCTATTATAATGCCCAAATCCTTTTCCCCTGTACTCTCACTTAGTTCTATTCCTCCCATACTATATATGCCTCTTGCATTTCTGTTACCTAGATATAGGACCTTGCATTTGTCCCTGTTAAATACCATTTTGTTCACCTCAGCCCATTGTTCCAGTGTGTCTAAGTCCTTTTGAATACACTCCCTCTCCTCTCTAGTGTTGGCTATTCCTCCTATCTTTGTATCATCTGCAAATTTTATTAGTTCCCCAATAATCCCATCATCCAGATCATTTATAAAAATATTAAAAAGTACTGGGCCCAGGACAGAGCCCTGCGGCACCCCACTCTTTACTTTCTTCCAGTTTGATGCATAGCCATTTAGAATTACTCGTTGTGCCCGATCTTTAAGCCAATTGTGAACCCACCTCACTGATTTTTTTATCAAAGCCATACTTGATCATTTTTTCAATAAGAATGTTATGTGATACTTTATCAAAGGCCTTACTAAAGTCAAGATATGCTATGTCCACTGCATTCCCCTGGTCCAACCATTCAGTGATTTTATTGTAGAAGGAAATCAGGTTAGTCTGACAAGATTTATTAGGCATAAAGCCGTGCTGGCTCTGATTAATTAAAGCCTTCCCATCCAGGTACCTAATTAAATGTTCTTTAATAATTTGCTCAAAGATTTTTCCTACTATCGAGGTCAAACTTAACGGCCTATAATTTCCTGGGTCGTCCCTATTCCCCTTTTTGTAGATGGGGACCACATTTGCCCTTTTCCAATCTAGAGGGACCACTCCTGTTTCCCATGACTTATTAAAGATTATTGCAAGGGGTTCTGTTATTTCCTCTGCTAATTCTTTTAAAATTCTAGGGTGTAAATCATCCGGTCCTGGGGACTTGGTTTCCTTAATCTTAGCTAAGTGCTCTCTTACCAAACCTTCACTTATAATCAGCTTGGAGTCCTCTTTCCCCTCATCACTATCACCATTAATGTTGATATATCCATCCATTTCTTGGGAGAAGACGGATACAAAATATGAATTTAGTAACTCCACCTGCTGATCCACCATGTTAACTTTTTCACCCTTATCGTTCTTCAGGACTCCAATGGTTTCCTTCACTTTTCTTTTGCTCTTAACATATCCCCAAAAACCTTTTGCCTTACTCTTAACCTCTTTTGCAAGCTTCACTTCGTATTCAGCCTTAGCTTTTTTAATGCTTATCTTGCAGAGCCTGCAAACTGCTGTATACTCTCCCTTAGATATAGCTCCCATCTTCCACTTGTTGTATGTTTCCTTTTTCTTTTTTAGCAGGTTATGTAATTTTTTGGTCATCCATCCTGGTGTTTTTAGGTGATTCCCATTTTTCTTCCTTCTAGGTATTGTTAGTTCCTGTGCATTAATGATTTCCCTACGGAAAATTTCCCACCCTTCATGTGCATTTTTGTGCTTAAGAATTTTTCGCCATGGAATTCTACTAACCCTTACCTTTAGGCCCCTAAAATCTGCCCTACTAAAATCAAACCTTCTAGTCTTTGTCTTCTCAGGTCTTCTTCTTCTTACAACCCCAAACTCAAGTATAGCATGATCGCTGAATCCCAATGTCCCTGCTACCCTTAATTCCTTAACCATGTCCTCCTTGTTAGTTAAAACTAGGTCCAGAATGGATGTTCCTCTCGTGTTTTCTTCTACTAGCTGGGCAATGAAGTTGTCTGCTAGAGAGGATAAAAATTTGATAGAGCCTTTACTCGTAAATGTGTGAGTTTCCCAATGAATATCTGGGTAATTAAAGTCTCCCATGATAACAATTTCATATTTCTTAGAAAACGTGGTCATTTGCTGTGAAAAAATCTCATCCATGTCTTCTGTCTGTCCTGGTGGTCTATAATAAACACCTATTATGATGTCCTTATCATTGTTTTTCCCTGAATTGCTACCCAAATTGGATCTTATTAAAGAACAATGTTTCATTCTAAATTTTTAGACTGTTTCCCCCACTTTGATAAGATATATTACAAAGCTTCACTTGTACTATTCATTGTTGAAAAGTTGCTTTATAATTGGAGGTACACTTTAAAAATAATGTTTTAAATTTATTGTATATACCTGTGTTATTTCATGTGCCATTTATGGGTTGCGTTCCATGTTGATTTTTTTCCCACTGATATGACTACACTAATAAAGACTACATTTTTTATTATCTCTTTGGCTTTGTTGAGAAAAAGGAGGTGGGGTTGTATTACACTGCACTTGCTCTTCTTTGAGTCCTGTCTAAGGATAGCAGTTGATAGAACTTCGGTTCTTCACGTATCCTATGTAGTGCAGCTTTTGTCTGTTTCCCCTTCCCTTGCTTGTGAATGATATATTTTTCCTTGTTGCCTCATTCAGGCAGGGTGAGCAGTGTGAAACTACATTTCAAAGGCTACTGTACATCAAGACTCTGCACATAGCAGATAGCAGAGGCCAGCACAGTGAGTCAGTCATGGGAGTTTTAAAACTCTTGATATACAGGTACATATCAATAAATTAGAATATCTGTAAACGTTCATTCATTTCAGTAATTCAGTAATACAATTCATAATCAGCGTCTTCCATGATTGTGTGTCCTACTGACCCAGACTGAGGGACCATTTAAAGGCTTAGGAATCCTTGGCAGGTGACACACTGAATTTACAATACTGAACACTTTTTACAATATTATAATTTTCTTAGATTTTGGTTTTCATTACCTGTAATCCATAATCAACATTTACAGAAATAAGTGGAAGAGTGAAGAAATCAGGCGATACCTTTTAGAGGCTAACTGAGTATATTTATAAGTAAGCTTTCAGGAGTACTAGCTAGCTCCCTTCATCAGACATGGTGTGATACAAGAACTGAAAATTCACAGATTTTTATACACATGGTTTTCAAAGCATTTTAGATTCTTTAAAAAAATGCAATCTAAGTAGAGAAGTTATTTACAACAGGTCAAAAAAACAGTCTGGAAACTTGTGGTGCGTGACGGAGGGATCAGTAATTCTTGCTGTTATCTGTTTGCTATCAGGAGGTGATTTGTGTCCCTCACAGGTCATACATAGTGTGATTTGAAGCTGGCATGAATATTGAGTTCAGTTCATGGTTCATGCATAGTGTGACATGAAGCTGGCATGAATATTAAGTCCAAATTGCAGAGTTTGAAATTTTTGCATAAATTTATACTCCCATTCTTTTCTTTTCTCCTGCGTCTTAAAATGTCCCATTAAAACCACAACCCGCAAATCTTCAATAGAGTGGTTTATCCACACCGCTGACAGTGTACCTATCCCACAGTCACAACAGGTGCACAGAATTAGGGGGACATTTTCCTGCAGGTCTTCCAATGTGGTGTACCTCATAATGTGTGTGCAATGTCCCACCACAGGCCTCTATGTGGGGGAAACAGGGCAGAGACTCAGTCAACAAATGAACTCACACAGATCCAATATTAATAACAGCAGAACAGATCTCCCAGTGGCCGCACATTTCTCCGGAGAAAACCACTCTATTAAAGATTTGCGGGTTGTGGTTTTAATGGGACATTTTAAGACGCAGGAGAAAAGAAAAGAATGGGAGTATAAATTTATGCAAAAATTTCAAACTCTGCAATTTGGACTTAATATTCATGCCAGCTTCATGTCACACTATGCATGAACCATGAACTGAACTCAATATTCATGCCAGCTTCAAATCACACTATGTATGACCTGTGAGGGACACAAATCACCTTCTGATAGCAAACAGATAACAGCAAGAATTACTGATCCCTCCGTCACGCACCACAAGTTTCCAGACTGTTTTTTTGACCTGTTGTAAATAACTTCTCTACTTAGATTGCATTTTTTTTAAAGAATCTAAAATGCTTTGAAAACCATGTGTATAAAAATCTGTGAATTTTCAGTTCTTGTATCACACCATGTCTGATGAAGGGAGCTAGCTAGTACTCCTGAAAGCTTACTTATAAATATACTCAGTTAGCCTCTAAAAGGTATCGCCTGATTTCTTCACTCTTCCACTACTTTCAATGGCTAACACGGTACAACATTATACTACTTTACAGAAATAAAACACTTGAAATAGAACACTCTGTGCGTAAAGAATCTAGAAAATATAGGAGGTCACTTTTTAATTTAATTACTAAAATAAATAAATGTTTCAAAGATATTCTAATTTATTGAGATGCCCCTGGAACTAGGTAGAGATGGGAAGTGTTTGGGAGCTGCGAGGAGGGCTTAACCCACTGAGCAAAGTACATAACAGCTTACCCCTAGCAGGAGATGTCCTGTGAAACTGAAGAAGCAGTCACTTTAAATAGTTCTAACTCTGGAACCACAGGGGCTGGATCTGCCCTTCTTGGCTTTAAAATAAGACCAAGATCATGCCTGTAGCCCACCTAGATTTTGAGCTTTACTTTAACCAGTATGCAGGAGAACACATGCAGCTGACAGTGTGCAGGGAAAGAAGATTTTTTCTATTCTCCAATCTGGGTACCATGGACTTTTGTTCATGATATCACCCTTCCATTATCAATCAGAAAGAATACTTGCCATTTAACACCTTTTATGCTTCGGTCAATGCAGCACTTCCTTTGTTAATGAAAAAATAAAAAACATACAACTGGAATCCCCACATCCATAACCACTAAAATAAAATTAGTATGTTATTTATTCTACTTGATAAAAGCCATAAACTTTGATGTTTTCTTTTGATCTCGCCTCTCAAAAACAAAATGTAATATAAACTGATGAAAAAGTCTTAAAGGGGTTTTCCGGGCAAAAAAAATCATTTTTTAAAAAAGGTCTGTTAGTGCTATTAATATGTTAATAAGTGTACCCAAATACATTTAGCAGTGTTTTGAGTGATTTCTGGGTTTTTCTGTGAACATCTGGCATCTTCTGCATTTGTTTACATGGGTATCTTCCTGCTCGATTTTCCTACAACAACCATAATGCCTTGTGCTTAACTCAGAGCTGACTCACTCCACCTCCCTCTCTCACTTCTTCACTCCCCCTATCTTTCTCACTCACACCCCCTCCCGGCATGCCGACATCTCCTCTGCTTTTGCATGTCGGCATTCCACTATGCAGGCACACGTACTGAAGGAGGTGGTGCTTCTGGTAGCCAACGCGATGTCACTTCCGGAAGTGATGTCACAGCTCCGTTCCGGAATGGAAGCAAGAGGCAAAGCTGTTGATTAGAGATGGGTGTGTGCCGGCTTCCCACTGCACTGCGTATGCTGGCGTTCCGGCACTATTGCCCATGTGTGGTGGGGCCGGCACATGCAAAGAAGAGGAGGCAGCCTTCCGAAGATGACGTATTGGGTCCGGATCTCACAAGAGGAAATGGTGAGTACAATGGGCTAGGGGGTAGGTCCTTTACACTGATATTGATTAGACCGAGAAACCGCTACGTTAGCGGAAAGGCAAAAAATGTAATATATGTAGGTCACATTACAAAACAACAAAGGAATATTGAAAAAAGATGTATATTAGTAAGTTGGAAGGGGGGCATGAGGGACTTGTTATTAAAATATTGATTTATCCTGGACAACCCCTGTAAGTACCCACAAAATACAAGGACTCGTAAAGCTACATTGAAATAACATTTAAAAAATTATGAAAGCTGGAATGCAAAGAGGGATAAAATGTTAAAATGGTTTAAGGCTAAAATTTGTTATAATGTGTACATAAGGCACCAAAGATACAACAGGTAAAATAAGTATTGACACGTGATAAATTTTCTAAGTGCTATTGACATGAAATTCTCACCAGATGTCTATACCAACCCATCCAATCCACAAAGAAATTAAATCATAGATGTCCATAAATTAATTCATGTGTAAGAATGAGAAATGACTCAGGGAAAAAGTATTAAACACGCTTACTGAAATTTATTTACTACTTCATACAAAAGCCTTTGTTGGTGTTAACAGATTCAAGACGCCTCCTGTATGGAGAAACTAGTCACATGCATTGCTCAGGTGTGATTTTGACCCATTCTTCCATATAAACACTCTATCAATCCTGAAAGCTCAGTGGGCTTATTCTATGAACTCTGAGCTTTAGTTCCTTCCATATATTTTCTATTGAATTCAGGTCAGGTGGTTGGATGGGCCATTCTAGCAGCTTTATTTTCTTTCTCTGAAACCAATTGAGAGTGTCCTTGGCTGTGTGTTTGGGATCATTATCTTGCTGAAATGTTCACCCTCGTCTCTTCTTCATCATCATCCTGGTAGTTGGCAGTAGATTTTTATCAAGAATGCCTCAGTACATTTGTCCATTCATCATTCATTCAATTATATGAAGTTTGTCAGTGCTGTGTGCTGAAAAACATCCCCACACCATTATGTTCCCAGCTCCAAACTTTACTGTTGGTATGGTGTTTTTGGGGTGATATGCAGTGACTTTTGGCCTCCAAACATGTATTATGGCATTTAAATAGTTAAATTTTGGTCTCATCTGACCAGATTATATTCCCCCAGTAATTCGCAGGTTTATCTAAATGTTGTTGATCAAACCTTAACCCCTTCCATTTTCGATTTTTGTTTTTGACTCCCTGTCTTCCAACCCTTATAACTTTTGTATTTTTCCATTCACAGAGCCATATGATGGTTTAATGTTTGCGAGACAAATTGTTCTTCATAATGGTACCATTTATTATTCTGTACAATGTACTGGGTAGCTGGAAAAAAAAAATCAGAATGGTGTGAAATTGGAGAAAAAAATGTATTTGTCCGACTTTCTTGTGGGCTTTGTTTTTACGACGTTCACTGTGCAGCCAAAGTGACATGTCACCTGTATTCTATGTTTCATTATGATTCCAGGGATACCAGATTTATATAGTTTTATTTGCATTTTAACCCCTTAACAAAAATCCAAAACTTTACATAAAAAATTTTTTTTTCTTAGTCTCCATATTCTAACTTTTTCATATTTCCTTGTACGAGATGAATAGGGTGTCTTTTTTTGTGGGGCCAGGTGTACTTTTTAGTTCTACCATTTTGGGGAATGTCTATTGCTTTAATCCCCTTTTATTCAAAGTTTTATCAGAGTTGAAACAGCGAAAAAATGCCTGTTTAGCGTTCACTGTACGGGAAAAATATTTTTATAAGTTTATAGACTGGGCATTTTCAGATACAGGGATACCTAATGTGTATGTGTTTCACAGGAATTTCTTACTTTTATATGTATTCTAGGGAAAGGGGGTGATTTGAACTTTTAATTCTTTTTAAAACTTTGTTATATTTTATTTAGGTTTTTTCTTTATTTATTAGAACCCTAGGGGTCTTAAGACCGCAGGAGGTCTGATCACTAATGCAATGCATTACAATGCTAATGAATTGCAAAATGCTGTCATAAAGCAGCCTGTCATACAAATGAATGCCAGACAAGCCTGGGAGCCTTCATTGGCAACAAAACGACAGCCCCGGATCTCAAACCTACCAAAAATGGCGACGACCATGCGCCAACGTGAAAATCATTCACGCCAGGGGCCTTAATCACACTAATCGCAGGCACTAGTGCCAGGTCTCTGCTGTATAATATAGCAGAGACCCATCAGCTATGGTGGCCGCTCAGCTCCTGAGCGGCCCCATTTTTAAATACCCAACATCCGCCATACTATTACAGTGGATGTTGGGAAGGAGTTGAACAGCAATGGAGTCTTGCATGATGAGGGCGCATACCCTCATGAAGGCCATGAAGGTTGAGTGCATTACTTATTGTTTTCTTTGAAACAATTGTACCTGTTGATTCCACATCTTTCTATAGCTCTCCACATGTGGTCCTTGGCTCTTGGACAACTCTTCTGATAATTCTTTTCACTCCTCTATCTGAAATCCTGCGGGGTGCACATGGTCATTACCGGTTTATGGTGAAATGATGTTCTTTCCACTTCCAGGTTATGGCCCCAACAGTTATTACTGGAACCTTCAGTATTTTGGAAATTCTTCTGTAACCAATGCCATCAGTATGTTTTGCAACACGAAGGTTGCCATGGTCTTGAGACAGCTCACTGGTTTTACCCATCATGAGATGTTTCTTGTGTGGCACCTTAGTAAAGATTCACCTTTTTATAGGCCATCAGTTACACCTGCTGATATTATTTTTCATTAAGGTGCAGGATTGCTTTCTAATTACTGATAGATTTCGGCTGGTATCAGGACTTTCCATGGCTTTTTGCACCTCTCTTTCTTCATGTATTCAATACTTTTTTGCTGTGTTAGTTCTCATTATTACACATAACTTAATTTATGGACAGCTATGGTTTGATTCTTTGCCTGTGTGGATTGGATCGGTTGTTACCGACATCTAGTGACAATTTCATGTCAATAGCACCTTTAGAAACATATTTAGTTAAAAAATCGGTGACATGTTCCATACTTATGTCACCCACTGTATGTGCCTGGAATATTTATATGAGCCATAAATTCAAAATCTGTAATAAGAAAGTGACAATTTCAGGAGGGTTTTTGCAATTTTGACTGTGAAAGAGTTAATAATAATAGGTATATAACAGGTTGGCACAACATTAACCGTTTTTTGACATAAATGTTTGTTAAATCATAACACCATGGTGCTGTAACACCATTCCCCTCTATGAAACTGCTCTCTCTGGCAGGCTCTTATGACTGATTGGAGTGGCAGCACGCATGTGGAATCAATTTTTCTGTTCTTTCGAAAGAATGGAAAAACAATATAAAATGTACATACAGAATTTATGTTTTAGCTAAAACTAAGATTTACATAAAATGTACAACATTGCACCATGTTGTACTAAGCAATAACAAATATAATATTTCAGTCACTTATATTGTCTTGAATGCATTTTATGTTTGTAAAATCAGATAAAGCAGACTTAAAAAATAATTGCAAAGTTTGCTGTAAACATAAAGGGAGGCGAGTATCTATTAATGTAAGACGTCTATCAATTAGCTCAAGATTTGGCCTTGTCATGCATGACGTATCTCCAGCTAAGGTGTAATGGGGTCAAATGCAATAAAACTATGATTTGTATATTTATTGAGTGAGAAAGCTGGGAATTGCTTGAGCTACATCCTGTGAATTTGTGACTGGAGGCTGGAAAACTGCTTTTAAATACACAGATTTTTTTGTGTTAACCTTCCATCGGCTCAATTAACGGCCAACAAGCCATATAACTATGTGTTATAATGTGCAATGTGAGCCTTCTGGAACACTTCATATATCACATCTCATTAGCCAGGGAGCAAATCTATAAGATGCATGTGTACTCCTGTAGCTACTCACATCATACAGAAGACATTGTATGTATTGAGATACTTCTCGAATAAGCTAAAGGAATGGAGTATAGTATTAAATATTTAACATGATCTGGTACATGTACCATTTTAATAAAGACTGGCTCTCTGTTGTGTCCAGGTCAGCTGCACTGGTAAAGTCTAACTCACACAGCCTTATAATATGTAATAACATATACCAGTTTGTTTGTCAGTATGGAGCTATAGGGTTAGTTTGGTTTCTGTTAAAGCCATATAAGTTATACTTTGTTAAATGATTGTATATGTTCTAGTAAATAAGGGACAAATAAGTGAACAATAGTTCTTCTATGAGAGCACTTGCCTAGATGCTTCTACCTTCCAGAAGTGGTGATTATGAAGCTTGTACTAATAAACATTGTTAATCCATTAAGAATGCAGCTATTTTGAGTCTTAAAGATACATTAGGATGAACAAAACAGCAATTTGGCATTGGTAATAGTTTTTCCAAGTTGTTGTATAGTGTTAACCATGCAGGTTGAATATAATAATGATTTAATATTCTGGGTCATTTTGAGCCAAGATACTCGGCAGAACTTTACAAATCAGAGGTTACATGCACATAGAAAATCAGACATTACACAGTAACAGACTAATAAGCAATTGCTCACAAGAGCTTACTATCTATGAGGAAATGGGGATAACAGGTATAAAAAGGTATCAGTGCTTGTTACATACAGTGCCTTGCAAAAGTATTTGGCCCCCTTGAACTTTTCAACCTTTTGCCACATTTCAGGCTCCAAACATAAGGATATACAGTAATATTTAAATTTTTTGGTGAAGAATCAACAACAAGTGGGACACAATCGTGAAGTGGAACGAAATTTATTGGATATTTTAAACTTTTGTAAAAAATAAAAAACTGAAAAGTGGGGCGTGCCAAATTATTTGGCCCCCTTAAGTTAATACTTTGTAGCGCCACCTTTTGCTGCGATTACAGCTGCAAGTCGCTTGGGGTATGTCTCTATCATTTTTTCACATCGAGAGACTGAAATTCTTGCCCATTCTTCCTTGGAAAACAGTTCGAGCTCAGTGAGGCTGGATGGAGAACGTTTGTGAACAGCAGTTTTCAGCTCTTTCCACAGATTCTCAATTGGATTCAGGTCTGGACTTTGACTTGGCCATTCTAACACCTGGATACGTTTATTTGTGAACCATTCCATTGTAGATTTTGCTTTATGTTTGGGATCATTGTCTTGTTGGAAGATAAATCTCCGTCCCAGTCTCAGGTCTTTTGCAGACTCCAACAGGTTTTCTTCCAGAATGGTCCTGTATTTGGCTCCATCCATCTTCCCATCAATTTTAACCATCTTCCCTGTCCCTGCTAAAGAAAAGCAGGCCCAAACTATGATGCTGCCACCACCATGTTTGACAGTGAGGATGGTTTGTTCAGGGTGATGAGCTGTGTTGCTTTTACGCCAAACATATCGTTTTGCATTGTGGCCAAACGAGGGACGGCCGGGTCTTGGTAGATTTGCAGTGGTCTGATACTCCTTCCATTTCAATATGATCGCTTGCACAGTGCTCTTTGGGATGTTTAAAGTTTGGGAAATCTTTTTGTATCCAAATCCGGCTTTAAACTTCTCCACAACAGTATCACGGACCTGCCTGGTGTGTTCCTTGGTCTTCATGATGCTCTCTGCTCTTTAAACAGAACCCTGAGACTATCACAGAGCAGGTGCATTTATACGGAGACTTGATTACACACAGGTGGATTATATTTATCATCATCAGTCATTTAGGACAACATTGGATCCTTCAGAGATCCTCACTGAACTTCTGGAGTGAGTTTGCTGCACTGAAAGTAAAGGGGCCGAATAATATTGCACACCCCACTTTTCAGTTTTTTATTTTTTACAAAAGTTTAAAATAACCAATAAATTTTGTTCCACTTCACAATTGTGTCCCACTTGTTGTTGATTCTTCGCCAAAAAATTTAAATTTTATATCTTTATGTTTGAAGCCTGAAATGTGGCAAAAGTTTGAAAAGTTCAAGGGGGCCGAATACTTTCGCAAGGCACTGTACAGTGGTCAAGTCATCTTTTATTAACCCCTACGGACACAGCCTAAAAGTGCCTTAAGGACACGGCCTAATTTTTTTAAAACTAACATGTGTCAATTTATATGGCAATAACTTTGAGATGCTTTAACTTAAACAAGTTTTTAGACTGTTTTTTCGTGACACATTCTACTTCATGTTAGTGGTAACATTGATCAATATTTTTGTATTTATTTATAAAAAAAATATTGCAATTTTCAAAATGTGAAATGGTCTGCTTTTCAGACAGTCATACCGCGCAAATACATTAATACATATTATTAACATATCTCTGCTTTATATTGGCATTTTACATAGTTACATAGTAGATGAGGTTGGATGAAGACATCAGTCCATCAAGTCCAACCTATAACCCTACAGTGTTGATCCAGAGGAAGGCAAAAAAAACCCATGAGGCTTATGCCAATTGCCCCATTTCATGGGAAAAAATTCCTTCCCGACTCCAATCTGGCAATCAGTATAAAACCCTGGATCAACGTGCCCTTAAAATCTAGAACCCATAACCAGTAATATTGTTCTGTTCGAGTAAGGCATCCAGGCCCTCTTTGAATTTGTTCAATGAATCCACCATCACCACTTCCTGCGGCAGTGAGTTCCATAGCCTTGTTGTTCTTACTGTAAAGAATCCCCTTCTATGTTGCTGGTGAAACTTTCTCTCCTCCAGACATAGAGGATGTCCCCTTGTCACTGTCACTAGCCTAGGAGTAAAAAGATCATTAGAAAGTTCTTTGAGCTGTCCCTTCATGTATTTGTACATTGTTATTAGATCTCCCCATAGACGTCTTTTCTCCAAACTGAATAACCCCAAGTTTGTTAATCTATCGTTGTACTCCAATCCACCCTTTCCCCTAATAATTTTGGTTGTCCTTCTTTGCACTCTTTCTTGTCATACTTTAATTTATTTAGGACATTATAAAGCTTACAAGTGTAACAGCAATTTTCCAGATTTACAAAAAAATTTCCCAAACTAATTTCTTAGGGACCCCTTCAGTTCTGAAGGGAATTATAAAGGCCTATATATTAGAATCCCCCCTCTAAATTACCCCATTTTCAAAACTGCACCTCTCAAATAATTCAAAACAGCATTTTGGAAGTTTGTTAACCCTTTAAGCATTTCACTGGAATAAAAACAATATGGAGGTGAAATTCAGATGTTTCATTTTTTTTCAATATTACATTCATTTAGCCCCAAAATTAACACATTCACAAGGGGTTAAAGGAGAAAATGCATCTCACAGTTTGTTACACAATTTCTCCCAAGCACAGAAATGCCCCACATGTGGGTGTAAACTGATGTTTGGGCACACGACAGCGCACAGAAGTGAAGGAGCGACACTGGGTGTTTAAAAAGCATATTGTGCTGGAATAGTTTTCAGGTGCCATGTCTCATTTGCAGAGCCCCTACAGTACCAATACCATGGAAACCCTCCAAAAGTGACCCCATTTTAGAAACTACATACCTCAAGGAATTTTTCAAGGAGTATTATAATTTTTCTCCATTAAATTTTTATAAAATTTTTCAAAAAGTAAAACAAGACAACATACAATGGTGTCAAAGGAATAAAATAATATCAGAGGGAGGGAGCAACAGAGAAGGGGGGGGCGGGAGGAATAATATAATTAGGAGAAGGCATATGGGGTAAAGGGGAAAAAGGGTAACATTAGACTCTGTCGCAGCAGAGTTGCAATATACAACAAGAACAATCAAAACAGAGAGGGGGAAGGATCTTGGGAGTTCCCAAAAGATCAGGTCAAGTAGTGGATATAGAGGGGGTAGGAAATAGAGAGAAGGACGGAAGAGGGAGATAAAGATAGGAGGTGTAGGGTAGAGAAGGGAACGGGGTAGTGAGGGGGGGAGAGTCAGGATGTGGATGTTGAGAAGATGTGTAGGAAGTAAGAAGAGTAGTAGAAGGTGTTCCAAAGAAGCCACACTTTCTAGTGCGAGCTGTCATTCTGTTTGAGTTCAGCCAGCAAGTTTTCCATTTGGCGGATATTTAGAACCTCTTGCAAAAAAGCCTCCATAGATGAAGGGGTGGTAGACTTCCACATCCTAGGTATGACAGATCTGGCTGCTACCAGTAAGAATCCAATTGGCTTACGCACATGTTTCTGAGTTTTACGAGAAAAGATAGAGAGGAGAAGGGTAGCCAGGCTGTCTTCCACCGCCACTATAGTGATCATCTTAATGAGATTACGCGCCCCAGTCCAGAAAGAGCGGAGAAGGGGGCAGTTCCACCATATGCAGCATCGTGCCCCAGCCTGCATTACATTTCCAACAATGGCCCAATGAAGAGGGGAAAATCTCATGTAGTACAGCGGGAACTCTATACCAGTGGGAGAGAATTTTGAATTGGTTTCCTGCGCTATGCATGAGATGGAAAATTTATGACACAGTTGGAAAGCATAGCGCCACACATATGGAGGAAATGAAGTCCCTATCTCTCTCTCTCCCAGCCTACCATGTACTTTGGTAGTTGGTCGCCATCGGAGTCAAGGAACAAGTTGTAAATGAGGGAGATGGGGTGGGATGGCATTGGGGTGGAGGTTCAAAGCCGTTCAAATGGTGTCAGAGACCTATGAAGGTTGTGTGACCTCTTCGGGGAGACATAAAGGTGGTGTAGTTGGATGTAGTGCCAGTTCGAGTTAAGATAAGGGGTATTCTCATTTTGAGCCCAAGAGTTAATGTACAAAGTGAAAATTAAAATTTTTATAGAAATATGTCATTTCACTGCCCAATATGTTGTGCCCACTTTGTGTCATCAGAGATATGCAGTCCTAAAACTATTAAGCGGGCTATCCTGGGTACAAAAAAGTTGTATATGTGGGTGAAAACTGGGCACACAGCAGGGCTAAGAAGGGAAGGAGAACGCAAAAAAGTGCATTTTTAGCATTTGAAGTATATGTAGCACACCCGTGGGTGGGGCTTGATTTTATTATGGGAAGTAACCCCTGCGTAGAGCCTTGGTGACACCCCAAATATTCCACAACTTTCTGACACAATTTTCCTTTGTCAACAGAAAACATTTATTGGAACAGGTTAGTAAAATTTCCTCAAAACAAGTTATAAAGTGTATAGGTAGCAATATAAAATGACAAAAAAAATCAAATGATTGGCTAATTAACCACCAGTAATGACATTAAGGTAATGTTATTAGTTCACATGCATGCATCTAATCACACAATAACTCCACTTCTATGGTCCAGCTGGTTCAGAATGCCCTCAGAAGCTTGTGTCTGACGTGAGGGAAAAACAGGTTTAAGGAGAACAAAATGTGTCCATAGTCCTCTAGTACCAAAACAAAAAGAGTCCAATATAGCCACAACTGTGCGGCTCCCAAATGAATCACAAATAACCATGCAGAGGTGCGGATGAGCTTTAGGTGTAGTCTCTCTCCTTACAGGCAGGTGGGGGAAACCTCAGGCTGCTGTCTCTCACTTGTTCCCCTTACTGTTACACATACACTTCACATCACTGGCATTTATCTCTGTATTTCACTCCAATCTGCAGAATTATAACTGAAAACTGGGGCTGCATCTGGTGTAGCTCCTGCATGCATGTGCCACTATTTTTTTTTCCTTTAGTTGAAATGGCTGACTGCATTACAATTCCAACATGTGTCTTTAGTGAAATGGTGGCAGACTCACACCATGCTGTCTCTCATCCAGCTATCTAGTAATGTCCACAAACTGTAACTTGTACTAACGGCCCGGGCACGTGTCTGCTAACAGGCAGGTTCTTTACAGGTCCTTTCTGAGGTGATCAACAAAATGTCCTCTAGATCAAGAAGAACAACAACCGATCCTCTTCACTTCCTCTCTTCTCTCCTCCCCCAACTCACTCCCGTTGGATCGTGGGTCCTGTAGTTTTTACACTGTCTCCCCACTGAATAGCTCTGAGTGTAATCTGATCCCAGAGCACAGTCTGAACTAAAACAACATAAACTGTTTATTTGCTGAAGAATGTCACTAGCAGAGGGACTCTACATATAGATTTAGAGGGACTTTCTAGACGCCATGTTGTTTTGTAGAGCCTTGGAGGTGCCAGTAAATTGGAATTCCCCAAGAAGTGACCCAATTTTAGGGTCTCTGCACATGTGACATGGTGTCCGAAAAACAACAGTCTAAATCTGCGCTTCAAAAGCACATAGCACACCTTCACATCTGCACCCTGCTGTGTGCCCAAATGGCAGTTTATGCCCACATGTATGACACCCAGGATAACGTACTTAACAACATCATATGTGAGTATAAACTGCTGTTTTAGCACAGCCGGGCACCGAAGGGAAGAAGAGCTGTTTTGGCTTTTGGAGAACAGTTTGGTTTTTGGACGTAATGCCACAGTCAGGATTCTCTGTCCGGCTGCTGCACCTTTAACATTCGCAAGCCAACCTGGGAAGCTTTTGCAGTTTCAGAGGCTTCCTGGCTCGGTCCAGTTAGCAGCCAAGAAGGCCTATATGAGATCACGCCCTATATGAGACCACTAGTTAGTTGCTGTGCCTAGTGTGCCTCTTCACTGTGTGTGTAACTATTGGATTACTGACCTTTGGCTTGTTTTCTGGATTCCCTTTTTACCTTCTGTAAGGGCCCAGGAGCTTTAGCAAATGGGTCCCATGGTGTTACAGGCTTCTGCACAGTGTTTTATTATTGTTGGTTATATATTCTATGGTAGTATGGTCAGTCTTCTTTTCTTCCCTCCCCTATTTTTATACATAGTGTTTTTTTCCTAATGGAGTTGACTCGGTCAGCTGTGCTCAGGCACGAGCAGGTTCTGGAAGTTTCATCAAGTCTGCCCAGCAGTAGGATTGGTCAGTTGGCCGCTGTGACGGAAAGATTCAACTTTGGTCAGCTGTGCACCATCACAAGCAGGTTCGAGAAACATCTGTGGAGTCTGCCTGGCAGCTGGAATCATCAGCTGATTGGACCGTTGGCTTCAGTGGCGGGAAATTTAAAGTTTAAAAGGACCTTGTCTGAGGTGTCCGCGGTCATCGCTCACCTGGATCCTCATGGAGCAGCGCCCGCCCTCCCTATTACAACTACTATTTCACTTTGTCACGATGCTTTATTAGTGGGGATTTTAGTCCCCCAGCTAATGCTGGGGGGACTGGTTTTAACAATGATATAATTTATTTTGGTAGTTATTAATTAGTTATTTAATTTTAATTATATCTCATGATTATTAATTTATTTAAATTTATTAATTAACTATTTATGATATCCCCTTAATAAAGGCATTGCGGCCATTTTATTCCAAAGAAACTGGTGTTTTGTTTTGATTTCAGATTATATTTTAATTGTGCATGTAGGCCTTGTGACACCATGCTCCTGCTTTGACGCTCCCGGTTGGATTTGTGACCCATGGCTTGTTTCCCATTCTGCTCTCGTCTATTGTTTTTGTCTATTACCCTCTCTCCTGGTTTTGACCCTGCTGTACAACTTTTCTCTTGCACCCACGCCACTTTGTAAGTTTTAGTGGACTTTGTGTTGGTTTCTGCAGCAGTGCATTTATTATTAGTACATTTATTTTTTGGTGACAATTCAGATTCCCAGATTCGGCGCAAGTCCATCTTGTCTCACGACGATCTCTGGTGAAGTCATCTGGGGGGGGGGTCTATCTTGGCTTGCAGATGTGTTCTAGTTGTAGATAGCTGTCTCTACTACTTGCAGTAATCAGCCAATTCCTTACTATTGCTTTTATTGTGGTCTTGTATCTGCAGTCTAATCATAACAGCCACTTTTGTAGAGCCACTGAATTGCCAGTAAAGTGGAATCTTTGGAAACTACACCACTCCAGGAATTTATGAAGTGGCATAGCAATTTTTAACCCTTGAGCGTTGCATTAATTTAATTTCCAGAAATGAATGCACAGCTGAAAACTGAAAATTGCAACTTTTCCAGAGATACGCCATTTCAGTGCCCGATAAGTTGCGCCCAGCTTTTGTCAGCAGAGACAAACACTCCAAAAACTGTTAAATGGGTATCCCAGGCACAAAAGTATACCCCTCAAAGAATTTATCAAGGGATTGTAGAGAGCATTAGTTTCCCAGACATGAATGCACAGTGGATAGTGAAAAGTGAATATGTAAGCTGTGCGGAGTACATTGGGAACACCAATTTCCCTACTATTCTCCCAGTAGCTTCTATGATTGAGGGGTCAGCTCTGGGGGTTACTTCTGGTGTCTTTTGCCTTGTAAGCTTTAAATCTGAGGTGTTCCCTGATATATGCTCTCACAGCTTATATATTCCCTCCCTTCCGCAGCCAGTTTTGTTCTAATGATGGCAATTTTGGGGTTTTTTTGTGCCTATAACTTATTGAATACATTTTATTTACTCTTTTTTTGGTGAATTAACCCTTTACCGACATCTGCCGTAATAGTACGGCGGATGCTGGGTGTTTAAAGATGGATACCACACGACTCCCGTCGGGTCTTTGCTGTTTTATATAGCAAAGACCTGGCGCTAATGCCCGTGATCGGTGTCCGCATTGATCGCGGGCATTAACCCCTCTGGCACCCCGGTCAAAGCTGACCGAGGCGCCATTTTTCCCGGAGATCACCGGCACCCGGAGCAAGTTCCAGGGCCGGCGTCCCATTGCTATGACAGCCGAGAGCTTTGTGAAGGCTCCCAGGCCTGTCTTTCATTAACTTCTATAGCAGGCTACTCTGTGTAGCCTGCAATAGAAGCGCCTTTTTGCAATGCATTGTAATGCATTGCATTAGTGATCAGACCCCCTGGGGTTCAAGACCCCTAGGGGGTCTAATAGATGTAAAATAAAAAAAAAGTAAAAAAAAATATTAAAAGTTCAAATCACCCCCCTTTCCCTAGAACACATATCTAAGTAGTTAAATACTGTGAAACACATACACATTAGGTTGCCCTGTGTCCGAAAACGCCCGATCTACAAATCTATAGAAATATTTTTGCCGTACGGTAAACGCCGTAGCAGGAAAAAAAAAAAAATCAAAAGTGCCAAACCGCCGTTTTTTCACTGTTATGCCTTTGATAAAAATTTGAATAAAAAGTGATCAAAGCAATTCCCCAAAATGGTATACCTAAAAAGTACACCTGGCCTTGCAAAAAAAGACGCCCTATGCATCCCCGTACACGGAAGTATAAAAAAGTTACGGGTGTCAGAATATGGCGACTTTTAAAAAAAAATATATTTTTGCACAGTTTTGGATTTTTGTTAAGGGGTTAAAATGTCAATAAAACCATATAAATTTGGTATCCCCGGAATTGTACCGAAACATAGAATACAGGTGACATGTCATTTTGGCTGTAGAGCGAACGCCGTAAAAACGAAGCCTGTAAGAAAGTCGCACAAATGCACTTTTTCTTCAAATCCACCCCATTCTGAATTTTTTTCCAGCTTCCCAGTACATTGTACAGAATAATAAATGGTAGCATCATGAAAAAAAATTTGTCCCGTAAACATTAAGACCTCATATGGCTCTGAGAACGGAAAAATAAAAAAGTTATTGGGTTTGGAGGGGGGGGGGAGTCAAAAACGAAAAACGAAAATCCAGTGGGAAGGGGTTAAAAAAAAAAAATCAATTCTGGCATTGTGTTTTATCTTTTAAATTTTTTTCAGTGCAGTGTACAGCATATGTAAGGTTACCTTTATTTTGTGGGGCAGTATGATTACGGCGATACCCAATTTACGCTAGGTTCACACTAGCATTCATGTTTGGTGCTTTTCTCTCCACATATTTTAAGCGGAATGGAAGACGGAGTCCCCAAATGGTCACCCAATGCTAGGATGACCGTAGCCTTATTTTTTTTATGTGTTGCTAACTTTGCAGAACAAAAACCCATTTGGGGAGATGCTTCACCATCTTCTGAGATGCGTAACATTTTTATTCTTCGATTGACAGAGTTGGTTGATGACTTATTTTTTGCGAGACAACCTTTTATAGCATATTTTTTAAGGTGAGATCGCGAAAAATCATTACTTCCAGAGTTTTTTTCCGTTTTTTTCCCCAATGTTCACCGTGTAGGTTAAATAATGTTTTAGTTTTATTGTACGGGTTGTTACGCATGCAGCAATATCAAATATGTATTGTTTTTATTACTTTTTAGTTTTTTTTTATATAATTCATTTTATATATGAAAAGGGTATAATGAGGGCTTTATTCATTTTTTTTTTTTTTTTTTTTTTCACACTTCATTTTTTTTTTTTTTTTACTTTTTTTTTGATGTCCCACTATGGGGACCTGAATCAGCAATGCTCTGATCTCTGGTTCAGTACTATACACAGCAATACATGTGTATACACGTGTATTGCAGTGGATAGAGCAGCGATTCCCAATCATGGAGACCCCCCAGGGGTGCCGCGACAATCCAGTGGGGAAATGGCCACATGCCTTCTTTTAACTTAGTATGACCATGTAGTTGAATGGAACAGAGCATCAGCTAGTGATGCCTACTGATGACCTGCTGCATCGATCTGCAGAGGCAAGTATTGTTTGTTTTTTTATTTATATAGTACAACCACAGTGTGGAGCCACTGGGGGACATTATTAGTTGTCAGGGGGACACTGGGGGACTTTATTATTTGCTTAGGGTCACTGAGGGACATTATCACTTGCTTGAGGACCACTGGGGGACATTATTACTTGTCTGGGGGCCATTGGTGGCCATTATTAGTTGTCAGGCGGCCACTGAGGGACATTATTACTTGTCTGGTGGAGAATACTTGTCTGGGGAGCGCGGGAGACTTTATCACTTGACTAGAGGCCAATGGGGGATATTATCACTTGTTTGGGGGAAAATTTTACTTGTCAGGGGGGCACTGGGGACATTATTACTTATCTGGGGGCTACTGGAGAACATTACTACTTGCCTGGGGGCCACTAGGGGGTATTACTACTTGCATGGGGGCCACTGGGGAGCATTATCAGGTGTCTGGGGGCTACTGGGAAGAATTATTAGTTGTCTGGGGGCCTCTGGGGAGCATTATGAGGTGTCTGAGGGCCACTGGGGAGCATTATCAGGAGTTTGGAGGCCACTGGAGAGCATTATTAGGTTCTAGGAGCCACTGGGGGAGATTATTACTTATCTGGGGGCCACTGAGGACATTATTACTTGTCTGAGGGACACAGGGGACATTATTACTTGCCTGGGGGCTACTGAAGAACATTACTACTTCCCTGGGGGCCACTGGGGAGCATTATTAGGTGTCTGGTAGCCACTGGGGAGCATTATGAGGTGTCTGGGGACCAATGGTGAGGATTATTAGGTTCTGGGAGCAACTGGGGAGCTTTATTTGGTGTCTGGGACCACTGGGAAGCATTATTATGTATCTAAGGGCCACTAGGGAGCATGTACTGCATGATGGGCCACTGGGGAGCATGATACTATGTGGGGCCACAAAGGGAGTTTGGTGATGGTAAAAGGTGAATTTTTTTATATGTGCTGGGTGGAAAGTATAAGATGGTGTAGCTTTTGAGGATGCATTCGCATGGTGAAGGGGGTCATAATGTTAGAGGAACCCCTTAAACACTGTGGCCATATTTGCACAGCTTGTTAAGGCACAGTAATCAGACATCAGCCTGGTAATGATCTGTGCACCTGTGTGCTCATCACATGACCATGGACCGTTTTTTTTCCACTGGAATGAATGACAGCAAGCAGAAATCTAGAAAACTGTAAGAAATTGATACAGAAAGTATTTTGGAAAATTGTATATCTTTTCATTATACAAACCAATAACATTTGTCTCTCAATATTGGTCTGAAAGTGAGCAACCCTTTTAATCCCACGTAGCAGGTCGCATCGAAAAAACAATACAGAATACACTGAAGTAGAAACTCATCAGGTTTTTCATTGCGTTTTCACAGAGTTTTATTCTGCGGACTTTCTGCCCTTATTATACCTATACGGAAAATGCCAGCATTTCTGCAGGTATAATTGACACGCTACGATTTTCAAAAAATGAAAACACAGTTTTTCCACTGTGGATTTTTTTTCTGCAATGTGTGGATGGGATTAGCCAGAATCCCATTCACTTTGCAGGTACTGTAAAACGCAGCGGGATTTCTGCTGTAGCCAAAACATTGCATTTTCACAACATGGGGTTTCAGCCTAAGGCTCCACGTTGTGAAAACGCAGCTTTTTTTGTTGAAGACTTTGTTTGAGTCAAAGCCAAGAATGGTTGCATAAGGAATGGGAAATATATAGGAAGCTCTTATACTTCTACCTTTTGCTCTATCCACTCCTGGCTTTGGCTAAAAAAAAAAAAAACGCAACAAAATCTGCAACAAAAAAGCTGCATTTCTGCAACATGGGGCCTCAGTTAAAGGATACTTTATGTGACAATAACTTTGAGCCCCTTCACTTACCCAAGTGATTTTGAGACTTTTTTTGTGATGTATTGTACTTCATGCTAGTAGTGAACTTTGAAATTTGAACATCTTTTACATTTATTTATAAAAAAATAGGAAATTTCATGGAAATTTGGAAAAATTAACAATTTTCAAAATGTGAAATGCTCTGCTTTTCAGATAGTCATACCATCCAAATACATTAATAAATATTATGTACCATATCTTTGCTTTGTATTGGCATCATCTTTTAATCGTTTCAGATGTTGTGTTTTTTAGTAGTGCAGGGTTCATAGGAAAAGAAATATGATTGGGTGTCATCAACAACGAGATGGTAAAAGAAGTGTAGATGAATGAATTTCCTGAAATTTGTTTCTGGTCCCATTCAGTCAATTTGGCTGTCAGATTCATTTTGGTCCAAATAGAATTGAATGAAAAGTGCCCCAGTTGCCCTAAAAAGTCATGTGTGATGCTCTGAGATCCTAGGACTGTATCCAGCTACCTTGAAGCCTTTTAACACCAAGACAGCATTAATATTGTCAAAGTTACAGCAACATATATGGTCATGGGTAAACGGATGGTTCGGTGGAGTGTTTGGTTGGGGGGGTTTTTCTTTTTTTTTGGCAGGTTGTTTGTATTGCTGGAAGATCTATGAATACAAAATAATGAAAATATATTTTGCTCATTGGACATACCAAAAAAAGCCAGAATAAAGTATTCTTCAGGTAAAATCATGCATAATTCAAAAGGATTTTAAGCCACCCACGATTTGTAGCTGGGGAGACAATATCAAAACCAGATGGCTTGCCTGTGTAGAATCAATGTAATTCAACCCAGTGACCTAGCCCAAAGGAACCTAAAGCAGTAAGATGGACCCTGCATCCTAATGGAAGTTTGATCAGTAGAAATTGGTTTACACCGCACAGTTATAGAGCACTGAATAAAAAGAAATCTCTACTTGTAAGAAGAGTTCCATGAAAATAAACTGATCACAAATTGTTCCCTGCTGAGACACAGGTACACATATTAGGCTATGTTCACACTATCATTATTATAGTCTGTTGCTGTCATCATTCATAGGATGACAGCAATAGACGTTTACAGTAGTAGAGTAACAGACACAAATGGAGTCCTCTTCATCTGTGTCTGTTTCTATTGACAATAATGTAAACAATATGATGGACCCTTTCTTCCCTCATGTTTGTTTACTTTTGTAACAGAAGAAAAAGTCCTGCATATAGGACTTTTTCTTCCATTAGAAAGGTAAAAACAACATGACAGAAGAAAGCTTCCATTATGTTAAAACATTACTCTCATCCTGTGAGATACATACACATCATAACACACATATACAGTCATGGCCAAAAGTTTTGAGAATGATACAAATATTAATTTTTACAAAGTCTACTGCTTCAGTTTTTCTAATGGCAATTTGCATATACTCCAGAATGTTATAAAGAGTGATCAGCTTAACAGCAATTACTTGCAAAGTCAATATTTGCCTAGAAAATGAACTTTATCCCACAAAACACATCAAGAACTTCAAGGAGAGAGGTTCCATTGGTGCCAAAAAGGCTCCAGGGCTCCCAAGAAAGACCAGCAAGCGGCAGGACCGTCTCTTAAAAGTGTTTCAGCTGCGGGATCGGGCTACCAGCAGTGCAGAGCTTGCTGAGGAATGGCAGCAGGCAGGTGTGAGTGCATCTGCACGCACTGTGAGGCGGAGACTCTTGGAGCAAGGCCTGGTCTCAAGGACGGCAGCAAAGAAGCCACTTCTCTCCAGAAAAAACATCAGGGACAGACTGATATTCTGCAAAAGGTACAGGGAGTGGACTGCTGAGGACTGGGGTAAAGTCATTTTCTCTGATGAATCCCCTTTTCGATTGTTTGGAACATCTGGAAAACAGCTTATTCGGAGAAGAAGAGGTGAGCGCTACCACCAGTCTTGTCTCATGCCAACTGTAAAGCATCCTGAAACCATTCATGTGTGGGGTTGCTTCTCAGCCAAGGGAATCGGCTCTCTCACAGTCTTGCCTAAAAACACAGCCATGAATAAAGAATGGTACCAGAATGTCCTCCAAGAGCAACTTCTCCCAACCGTCCAAGAGCAGTTTGGCGCTCAACAATGCCTTTTCCAGCATGATGGAGCACCTTGCCATAAAGCAAAGGTGATAACTAAATGGCTCAGGGAACAAAACATAGAGATTTTGGGTCCATGGCCTGGAAACTCCCCAGATCTTAATCCCATTGAGAACTTGTGGTCAGTCATCAAGAGACGGGTGGACAAACAAAAACCAACAAATTCAGACAAAATGAAAGCATTGATTCTGCAAGAATGGACTGCTATCAGTCAGGATTTGGTCCAGAAGTTGATTGAGAGCATGCCAGGGAGAATTGCAGAGGTCCTGAAGAAGAAGGGTCAACACTGCAAATATTGACTTGCTGCATTAACTCATTCTAACTGTCAATATAAGCTTCTGTTACTCATAATATGAATGCAATTATATTTCTGTATGTGATAAAAACATCTGACAAACACACATAAAAACCAGAGGGCAGCAGATCATGTGAAAATATAATATTTGTGTCATTCTCAAAACTTTTGGCCATGACTGTACAGGGACGAATTGAGAACTGAAAATGGCCCTGGAAAAAAAAATTAAAAGTGGCCCCACTTTATAGGCTGGCCTAGTGCAAGTAGGTAGAGTCAGCACAAGTAGCTCCTCCATGTAAAGAATCCCTGTGTAAAATAATTTTACATGTAGAGAGAGGCAGCAGTCCTATAATGTAATTTACAGTTTCATTCAGAGGACGGTCTGATTTTCATGGAGGTAGATGCAGCAGTCCTGTGTAAGTTATCATGTCGAACTGCAACTGTAACTTACATAGGAATGATGACTCTCTCTCCATGTAAAGCAGTTCTGTGTTAAGTCATTTGTATTCCACAATGGTAAGATAAGGAATTAATAAGACAAAATGGTTAGTTACTATAACCCTCTACATATGAAATTCCATAATATCAAAACTATACGTAGAGTACTGGTCTCTACCCAAATCAGGACAGAACTAATGTCATTTATCCTGTAAATTCTGTAACAAATTGCAAAAAAAAGTGATCAAAAAATTTTACATATTAGAAAATGGTACCACTCAATGCTTAAACTTGACCTGCAGAAAAGAACCCTCATATACAGTGGGGAAAAAAAATATTTAGTCAGCCACCAATTGTGCAAGTTCTCCCACAGCCTGGTGCAGGTCTACAATTGTGTTTCTGGTGTCCTTCCACAGCTCTTTGGTCTTCACCATAGTGGAGTTTGGAGTGTGACTGTTTGAGGTTGTGGACAGGTGTCTTTTATACTGATAACAATATCAAACAGGCGCCATTACTACAGGTAATGAGTGGAGGACAGCGGAGCCTCTTAAAGAAGAGGTTACAGGTCTGTGAGAGCCAGAAATCTTGCTTGTTTGTAGGTGACCAAATACTTATTTTCCACCATAATTTGCAAATAAATTCTTAAAGAATCAGACAATGTGATTTTCTGGATTTGTTTTCTCATTTTGTCTCTCATAGTTGAGGTCTACCTATGATGACAATTACAGGCCTCTCTCATCTTTTTAAGTGGGAGAACTTGCACAATTGGTGGCTGACTAAATACTTTTTTTCACCACTGTAGTTGTGTCAACCAAACAGTAAAAAAATTATAGATGTCAGTCAAATCATTTATTTTTGGAATATGGACTTTTACTTAGTAAAACATAATATAACATACATAAATATGGTATTACTGTAAACGGAATGACCCGTTGGACAAAGTTGCCATGTCATTTTTAATGCATTCCATGGACCTCACATAAATGTTAATAAAATCTAATCAAAACATTATATGCACCCCATATGGTGCCAACTGAAAATACAACTTGCCACACAAAGAATAAGCACTCATATATGTAGATAAAAAAGAAAAGACGTTATGAATTTTGTAAGGCGGAGAATACAAAATGGAAAATATTAAAAAAGTCACTTAACCTTAATGCCCAAACTACCCTACATTCTTAAAGGGTTAATATTAATTGCCAACAATGAAAAAAATTCCCTGACTTCCTTTCTTGGACATCCCCATCAAATATAAGTAGACATAATGTTTATCATACTGTACATGGCTTTACATAATACTGACCTGGAATTTGACTTTAATATTCTTGTAATTATCAGTATGTGAATAAAGAAATTATATGTCACTTTCAGATATATTTTGTGTATCAATTTCCTACAATTTTCAAGACCTCTGGTCGTTGTATTTCAGTGGAGTCCATCTTAGCTCACTTTCAATGGATAAATATCTGCCCTTGTCATGTCATGGATACACAGGTAGGTGTACAGCTGCACAGCATTTCATTATAAGGCTAAAGCCCCACGTAGCGAGCCATAGCCCTAAATGTTGAAATATTGTACCTACTACATAGTCAGATTCTGTTAATTCGATGTGCTGCAGTGCCAAACACTGGTATTTTAATGGGTGTTCATAAGGTCTTTAAGGCCGGAGCCCCACATTGCGAAAACGCAGCGTTGTGGGCGCAGCAGAAACGTCGTGGCAAAAAACGCAGTACCTGCAAAGTGGATGGGAGCGTTTGTGAACAGCAGTTTTCAGATCTTTCCACAGATTCTCGATTGGATTCAGGTCTGGACTTTGACTTGGCCATTCTAACACCTGGATACGTTTATTTGTGAACCATTTCATTGTAGATTTTGCTTTATGTTTGGGATCATTGTCTTGTTGGAAGATAAATCTCCGTCCCAGTCTCAGGTCTTTTGCAGACTCCAACAGGTTTTCTTACAGAATGGTCCTGCATTTGGCTCCATCATCTTCCCATCAATTTTAACCATCTTCCCTGTCCTTGCTGAAGAAAAGCAGGCCCAAACCATGATGCTGCCACCACCATGTTTGACAGTGGGGATAGTGTGTTCAGGGTGATGAGCTGTGTTGCTTTTACGCCAAACATATCGTTTTGCATTGTGGCCAAAAAGTTCGATTTTGGTTTCATCTCACCAGAGCACCTTCTTCCACATGTTTGGTGTGTCTCCCAGGTGGTTTGTGGCAAACTTTAAACGAGACTTTTTATGGATATCTTTGAGAAATGACTTTCTTCTTGCTACTCTTCCATAAAGGCCAGATTTGTGCAGTGTACGACTGATTGTTGTCCTATGGACAGACTCTGCCACCTCAGCTGTAGATCTCTGCAGTTCATCCAGAGTGATCATGAGCCTCTTGGCTGCATCTCTGATCAGTCTTCTCCTAGTTTGAGATGAAAGTTTAGAGGGATGGCCGGGTCTTGGTAGATTTGCAGTGGTCTGATACTCCTTCCATTTCAATATGATCGCTTGCACAGTGCTCCTTGGGATATTTAACGTTTGGGAAATCTTTTTGTATCCAAATCCGGCTTTAAACTTCTCCACAACAGTATCACGGACCTGCCTGGTGTGTTCCTTGGTCTTCATGATGCTCTCTGCGCTTTAAACAGAACCCTGAGACTATCACAGAGTAGGTGCATTTATACGGAGACTTGATTACACACAGGTGGATTATATTTATCATCATCAGTCATTTAGGACAACATTGGATCATTCAGAGATCCTCACTGAACTTCTGGAGTGAGTTTGCTGCACTGAAAGTAAAGGGGCCGAATAATATTGCACGCCCCACTTTTCAGTTTTTTATTTTTTACAAAAGTTTAAAATAACCAATAAATTTCGTTCCACTTCACAATTGTGTCCCACTTGTTGTTGATTCTTCACCAAAAGATTAAAATTTTATATCTTTATGTTTGAAGCCTGAAATGTGGCAAAAGGTTGAAAAGTTCAAGGAGGCCGAATACTTTCACAAGGCACTGTACATACAGACTTATCAAATAGGACCGCTATAGCAGGACTAAATACTGTCACGTCACCCGCTGACCACTATACCAGGACTAAATACTATCACGTCACCAACTTACTGCTACACCAGGACTAAATACTGTCACGTCACCCACTGACTGCTACACCAGGACTAAATACTGTCACGTCACCCGCTGACCACTATACCAGGACTAAATACTGTCACGTCACCTACTTACTGCTACACCAGGACTAAATACTGTCACATCACCCACTGACCGCTATACCAGGACTAAATACTGTCACGTCACCTACTTACTGCCACACCAGGACTAAAAACTGTCACATCAACTACTTACTGCTACACCAGGACTAAATACTGTCATGTCACCTACTGACTGCTACACCAGGATTAAATACTGTTACTTCAGCCACTGACCGCTATACCAGGGTTAAATACTATCACGACACCCACTGCTACACCAGGACTAAATACTGTCACGTCACCCGCTGACCACTATACCAGGACTAAATACTGTCACGTCACCAACTTACTGCTACACCAGGACTAAATACTGTCACATCACCCACTGACCGCTGTACCAGGATTAAATACTATCACGACACTCACTGCTACACCAGGACTAAATACTGCCACGTCACCCGCTGACCACTATACCAAGACTAAATACTGTCATGTCACCTACTTACTGCTACACCAGGACTAAATACTGTCACATCACCTACTTACTGCTACACCAGGACTAAATACTGTCATGTCACCTACTTACTGCTATACCAGGACTAAATACTGTCACGTCACCTACTTACTGCTACACCAGGACTAAATACTGTCATGTCACCTACTTACTGCTACACCAGGACTAAATACTGTCATGTCACCTACTTACTGCTATACCAGGACTAAATACTGTCACATCACCTACTTACTGCTACACCAAGACTAAAAACTGTCGCGTTAGCCACTGACCGCTATACCAGGACTAAATACTATCACCTCAGCCACTAACTACTATACCAGGACTAAATACTGTCACGTCAGCCACTGACCACCAGAGTGATGAGACCTCATAGTATAATCCACAAATAGCTGCTTATACTGTATAATGCTCCCCTTATAGTGCCAAACACTGCACTACTATAAGCGTTTCCTCCATTCCCCATATTGAGAACACAACTAGCCCCCTTTTATTTCCAGATGCTCCCCTCATAATGCCAGCCAGCAATTAACCTCTTCCTGCCCTGGACTGTAATAGTATGCTGCAGTAAGCGAGTTGTTCCTAGGAGCCATGTACTTCTCACTTGTGAGTGCCGGTCCCTTCCAATGACATACACTGCACCTCTGAAGGTTCCTGGATAGACAATGGTCCTAGAATACCAGGAGACTGATGCAGGCGAAGTGCATTATATAGGATATGGAGGTGACCGCTGCAGCATCACATGACCCTTTGTTAGTGGCCATTTTCAGTCTACCAAGGGTTGGCATTTCACAATGAGATTCAACAAGACAACTTATAGGGAGAATATATTAGTAAACTGCTGACATGCCTGTACCTAGTCTTTTGTAATGATTGCAGATACTTCCACATAGCACATGTCTGCTGCTGATATTACATTGCAGGGAACCAGCAGATGATTTTCCTGATCTACTTCCCAACAAACAGTGCTCAGAATGACCTGCAGCATAAGTGGACATGAGGCTGCTGCAGCATAAGCGGACATGAGGCCGCTGCAGCATAAGCGGACATGAGGCCGCTGCAAGACAATCTGCACCTCAGTTCAGATTATGCAGCGGGATTTATTTAAATCTCATCCACTTTGCTGCCACTGTACAATGTGGCAAATAAGTGGCCGACAAGTCCACAGTGTCTAATCCTCTGCATGTACGTCCCGTGTAGACTTAATCTAAGGGGCTTTCCTATAAGCATAACTTGTCATCTGTCCACAGAATTGGTGATGTGTCTGATCAGTGGGGTCCTATGACTGAGATTGCCATTAATCACACACACAATTTCCTATGTTTTCCTGTCTCAATAGATTGGTGTTCATGCGCATTGTCGTTCCATTCAAAGTCTATGGGGCAGATGACAACAGCTGACCTATGACCTCTGCTTCCTCCATCAGTTCCATACACTTTGTACAGACCAGCAGTGCGCTCACTCGACCACCAAACTATTGACATGGAAGAACACAGGACACCTGACCTCGTGAAACAGCAGTCAGGCACTTATCATAATTTTAGGACATACATTTTGATTATCAAAAAACCCCTTTAAGACTAAAGTCTTAAGTGGAAAAGCAGCTTTTTTTGTTGCAGATTTTGCTGCATTTTTTGAGCCAAAGCCAATAATGGCAACAAAAGGAATGGGAAATAGATAGGAAGTTCTTATAATTCTACCTTCTGCTCAATCCACTCCTGACATTGACTCAAAAAACTGCAGTAAAATCTGCAATGATAAAAGCTGCGTTTCCATAATGTGAGACACAGCGTTTATGGCAGCTGCAGAAATGAGCCAGCAAAGTGAATAAAATGTAATCATTTAATCTCATCCACTGTATGTTAGTTTTAGCTACGGAATCGCGAGCATTTCCATATATATGTAATAGGGGAAGAAAGTGGAGTAATATAGATCAAAAGCTCAATTAAAAACGCTGTGGAAGAAAAACATGTTTTCGCTGCTTTTTTTCTCCAGTGTTTTTTAGCTTTGTTTCGCTGTGTTGGGCTTAATCCTTAAGGGGTTGTCCAGGAATTACAGGTTTCTGCAAGGAGACCGGGGAAGGTGAAAAATAAAACCCACACTCACTTGTCCCTGGTCCTCCCACCCCTGTCTGGTCCAGCGGCACCCACGGGCTTATTTCAGCACCAGTCCTCGCCACACAACCATTGAGACCAATCATCAGCAGTCTAAGGAAAGTACCTGGGATGTCACTCACATACGTCACCTGTAATATCCCGATTCCGTTCCTTAGGCTGCTGATTGGCCTCAGCAGTCACATGTGGTGAGGACTTCTGCCAGAACAAGCCCCTGGCTGGACCAGACAGCAGTGGCGTAACTAGGAATGGCTGGGCCCCAAGGTGAACATTTGACATGGGCCCCCCCCGACAACTGCCCCCACGGCACAATCCGCATTCCTGCACACACTATTATGCACCATAGTGGCCCCTGCACACACTATTATGCGCCATAGTGGCCCTTTCACACAGTATTATTGTAACATCTCTACCTGTTCGGGTCTCTGCGCCACCCTCCGCTCGCACGCTGCGGCGCAGGAGGCGCGTTCAGTTTGATTCCTTGCTTAAGGTTCTTGTTGCTCAGTCTGAACACTGTCCTAGTGTTTCTCCTCTGTAATTGAATTTCAGCCACAACCGTCTCCTGCATCTTGTTTCTCTCTGCTCCTCAAATAGTTAATATTAGCCTTGCCTGTGTGATTGACAGCCTGGGGCAGGTCCTGGACTTCTTATATACAGGTCATCAGCCCACACAGGGTTGCTGGCTATTCTGTCCTGGCCAATGGCGTAACTAGGAATGGTTGGGACCCAAGGTGAACATTTGACATGGGGCCAACCCCCTCCCAAACTGCCGCCCCCAACCCCCCCCCCCCGCACAAACTGCATTCCTGCGCACAGTATTATGCACCATAGTGCCCCTGCACACAGTATTATGTCCCATAGTTTCCCCTGCACACAGTATTATGCCCCATAGTGGCCCCAGCACACACATTTATGCAGCATAGTGGCCCCTGTACACAGTATTATGCCGCATAGTGGCCCCTGCACACAGTATTATGCCCCATAGTGCCCCAGCACACACTCTTATGCAGCATAGTGGCCCCTGCACATAGTATTATGCGGCATAGTGGCCCCTGCACACAGTATTATGCCCCATAGTGGCCCCTGCACACAGTATTATGCCCCATTGTGGACCACCCATGAGTGATTATTATACTCTGGGGTCTTTTCAGACCCCAGAGTATAATGATCGGAGACCCAGGGGAGGATACAAACATAAAAAACAATATTACTTACCTACTTACCTCTCCCTGGCTCCGGGAGAGGTAAGTAGGTGCTGGCCTGGCACACGTGACGTCTGTGACGTCACCAAGGAGGCAAAGACTGCCGGAGCGCAGGAGAGGTAAGTAACATTGCTTTTTATGTTCCCTCACCTCCCCTGGGTCTCCGATCATTATACTCTGGGGTCTGAAAAAACCCCAGAGTATAATGATAGCAGTGCTTGTGGGGTTCATGGGCCCACGGCCTTACTTACTGATCCCCGCTCCTGTTCACAGCCACCTCCGCTTCTGCAGAATGGGAAATGCAGGCAGCCGTGAGCAGGAGCGAGGATCAGTAAATAAATAGGGCCCGTTACCTGCTGGTGTTACTCCAGCAGGTAACGGCCTATTAAAAAAAACAAAAAAACATCAGGGACCGCTGGGCCCCCTAATGTCCCGGGCCCTGTGGCAGCTGTTCCCGCTGCTACACACAGGTGAGTATGGGTTTTCGTTTTCTTATTTTTCACCTTCCCTGACTGCCTTGCAGAAAACTGGAATTACTGGACAACCCCTTTAACATCTCAATATACTGAGCATCACACTATAATATACAATTCTAGTAAGGTGGGGAATAAAAGTATTTAGTCAGCCACCAAGGCCTGTAATTGACATCATAGGTAGACCTCAACTATGAGAGACAAAATGAGAAAACATATCTAGAAAATCACGTCTGATATTTTAAGAATTTATTTGGAAATTATGGTGGAAAATAAGTATTTGGTCACCTACAAACAAGCAAGATTTCTGGCTCTCACAGACCTGTAACTTCTTCTTTAAGAGGCTCCTCTGTCCTCCACTCATTACCTGTAGTAATGGCACCTGTTTGGCATTGTTATCAGTATAAAAGACACCTGTCCACAACCTCAAACAGTCACACTCCAAACTCCACTATGGTGAGGACCAAAGAGCTGTGGAAGGACACAAGAAACTAAATTGTAGACCGTCACCAGACTGGGAAGACTGAATCTGCAACAGGCAAGCAGCTTGGTGTGAAGAAATCAACTGTGGGAGCAATAATTAGAAAATGGAAGACATACAAGACCACTGATGATCTCCCTCGATCAGGGGCTCCACACAAGATCTCACCCCATAGGGTCAAAATGATCACAAGAACGGTGAGCAAAAATCCCAGAACCACACGGGGGGACCTAGTGAATGACCTGCAGAAAGCTGGGACTATAGTAACAAAGGCTACCGTCAGTAACACACTACGCCGCCAGGGACTCAGATCCTGTAGTGCCAGACGTATCCCCCTGCTTAAGCCAGTACATATCCCGGCCCATCTGAAGTTTGCTAGAGAGCATTTGGATGTTCCAGAAGAGTATTGGGACAATGTCATATGGTCAGATGAAACCAAAGTAGAGCTGTTTGGTAGAAACACAACTCGTCGTGTTTGGAGGAAAGTGAATGCTGAGTTGTATCCAAAGAACACCATACGTACTGTGAAGCATGGGGGTGGCAACATCATGCTTTGGGGCTGTTTCTCTGCAAAGGGACCAGGACGACTGATCCTTGTACATGAAAGAATGAATGGGGCCATGTATCGTGATATTTTGAGTGCAAACCTCCTTCCATCAGCAAGGGCATTGAAGATGAAATGTGGCTGGGTCTTTCAGCATGACAATGATCACAAGCACACCGCCAGGGCAACGAAGGAGTGGCTTCGTAAGAAGCATTTCAAGGTCCTGGAGTGGCCTAGCCAGTCTCCAGATCTCAACCCCATAGAAAACCTTTGGAGGAAGTTGAAAGTCTGTGTTGCCCAGCGACAGCCCCAAAACATCACTGCTCTAGAGGAGATCTGCATGGAGGAATGGGCCAACATACCAGCAACAGTGTGTGCCAACCTTGTGAAGACTTATAGAAAACGTTTGACCTCTGTCATTTCCAAAAAAGGATATATAACAAAGTATTGAGATGAACTTTTATTATTGACCAAATACTTATTTTCCACCATAATTTGCAAATAAATTCTTAAAAAATCAGACAATGTGATTTTCTGGATATGTTTTCTCATTTTGTCTCTCATAGTTGAGTTCTACCTATGATGTCAATTACAGGCCTCTCGCATCTTTTTAAGTAAGAGAACTTGCACAATTGGTGGCTGACTAAATACTTTTTTCCCCCACTGTATGCATAATGGTACACATGTACATAAGAAAACACAGATAGATAGATAGATAGATAGATAGATAGATAGATAGATAGATAGATAGATAGATAGACATATGCTGTATACAGGTGCATCTCAATAAATTAGAATATCTTTGAAACGTTCATTCATTTCAGTAATTCAGTAATACAATACATTATAATCAGCGTCTTCCATGATTGTGTGTCCTATTGAACCAGACTAAGAGACCATTTAAAGGCTTAGGAAACCTTGGCAGGTGACACTGAATTTACAATACTGAAATTTTTTACAATAAATACTAATTTTCTTAGATTTGGGTTTTCATTACCTGTAATCCATAATCAACATTTACAGAAATAAAACACTTGAAATAGAACACTCTGTGTGTAAAGAATCTAGAAAATATAGGTCACTTTTTTAATTTAATCACTGCTTGGAGGAGGAGGGGGAAGTCAGGGCTGCACAGAATGATGCTAAATGCCGGGAAGCTATACAAGCAGCAATAAGCTCCCAATCGTTAGTCCTAATAGTAGGGAAAGTATGGGGCCCCTATGTGTGTGGGAGCCCTGAGCAATAGCCCAGTTTGCTTCCCCCCTAACGCCAGCCCTGTTCACAACGTAGGGCCCTGGCCTCAAATGAATGAGCTTTATTTGATTATAAAGGAAAACCCCTTGAGGCTGAAGCTCCAAGTTGTGAAAACACAGCATTTTACAGTACCTTTTTGTGCCATTTTGACGTGGTCTCTTACACGAGCGTACTGCGCCTGAACATGCGCAGTCGGCCCCCTGTGCTTTCTGAGCACAATTAGTATAATCAAGAAAGAACCAAAAATTCAAAAACGGCAGCGTGGACCTGCAAAATGAAGGTAAGAGATGAATAGCCTTTCTAAAGGCTATTCCTACATGCTTTTAGTTTAAAATCGTTTTTTTTAATGATAGAATCCCTTTAAGTAAATCTAACAAGATGCATAATAATATCATTTTGGCTTAGATGGGTGGTATGTAGTGGAAAAACTAGTTTGAATAAAGATTGCCATCCAAGTTTTTACAAATTATGACAGTAAAGACTGACTGTGCTAAACTGAGAAGGAAAGTAGAACAATTCCCATGTACACATCATATTGTATGTAGGATGTAGAAATGGAAAGTGGAATAGGAATAATTAAAAGGTAGGGAATTAATAATTTAGTTCTTTTAATAAAGATATGACACCCCTTTCCGGAGCATCCCTCGACGTTTTTCCTTAATTGCTGACCTCAGACGATGAATCTGAGCTGCATAATATTCTCCATTGATGGTTTGACCTTTCTGGAGGAATTCCAGAAGAATGACACCCTTGGAATCCCACAAAACTGATGCCATCACCTTGCCAGCGAATGGAACCACGTTTACCTTTTTGGGGCATGGGGAGGTGGGATGATTCCACTGTTTCGAGGCTTCTTTTGACTCAGGATGAAAGTGGTGTACCCAAGTTTTATCCATTGTAACAAATCTCTGCAGGAAAAGTTTAATATCAGCTTCAAACAGTTGCACATTTTCCGCAGAACGAAGTTCTCTGACGTTTGTTCTCTAAAGTCAAAAGTCTTGGCACCCATCGGGCTGAAACTTTGTGCATGTTCAGCAGCTGTGTTAGGATATGGCCAACCCTCTCCACTGATATGCCCACACAATCTGCAATGTGCCGCTGTGTAACACGTCGATCTGCCATTACAATGTCTTGCACTTTTTGGACATTTTCATCTGTGCATGCTGTTGAGGGACGACCATTGCGCGCAGCATCTTCAATTGATGTCTGGCCCCGCTTGAAATCTGCAACCCACTTTTTCACCATTGCATAAGAAGGAGCATTGTCCCCTAATGTCTCCAACATGTCCTTGTGAATTTCCTGTTGTGTCAGTCCTTTTTTCAGAAGGTATTAAATGACTGCTCGCTTTGCCAACTTCTCCATTTCCATATTTCAGCTTCACTACCTAACTTTAAAATGCTGTACCTGAAACAAAAAAAAATCAAAATAAATCCAGATTGCTCATGAGACCTTTCAAATAACTAAATAACATATTGCATTGCAAAACAAGACCATGTGAAAAATATTTCATGGGTGGTCTACGAACTTTTCAGGCACCCCTCGTAAATGCCATCATAAAACACATTCAAAATTGAACTATAATAATCTTGAAAGAAATATAAATAAAGCAATAACAAGCATTTAATCTAGTTTTGGAGGCAGGAAACTAAAGCAAAAAGACCATTACACTCAATGTTTTCCTAAACGCCACGGCAATACTGCTAAACCCATAAACTCATAAAGCTAGGTGTGAGGAATCCAATAAAGAAATCCTAGAGACCACTTATAGCTGTGTATGTGTGGAGATTAGGATCACCACTCCTTACTCCTATCACTTATGTTGGCCATATATGTATAATTAATAAGAATATCAAAAGCCTGATCAGCACAACGGCAAGCTCTGTTCTTTTCCAATAATAAAACGTTCTCTAGAGCAAGTATTGCAAAATTTCCCATCTCTTGATGAAGTGTGACTAAGTAAAAACATGTCTTGGTATTTTCCTGCGGAAGGAGAAAGGTTTCTCCTTGAATTTTAATGAGAAAATTGGACAATGAGTATACAGCCTAGCCCAATCGTCTTAAACATTACTTCACCACCTAAAATCCACATTGACTCACATTAATGAGAATGAAATCCACCCGGTCGCTAAAATCATGACGGTAGGTACTTCATGAGTATGCCTCAAAGCATAAAATAAGATTCCCTTTGATCATCTGAGGGGAATAGAAACCTCTTTTATTTCAGTGGACACGTAATATAAAGAATATGTTTGCCAGGCTTGGCACAAAGTTCTGTAGAGTTCTATTTTTTATTTCCTCTGCTGAAGTGATCCAGATGCTGATGCAAACACATCTGGAGGAGAAAGGGAGTTTGTGAGAACCAGAGGAGCTTCTTTGACTGCCAGAGCTTTGTTTCCCAGTGTAAGCTGTAAAATGACAATGAGATAGGTTACTTTGATGGAGCAGTTCAGAAAATCCAATCTACTTGTGGGTAGATGAAGCCTGGGGGTAAAAAGTCTTTTTTTGCATCTTTATTGAAACAACCTGGCATGACTACCTAGATATTTCATTTAATGCATCATTTAGAAAACTGTGTTGAATACAGATATAGTGTGGTTATGAGCTATAGGAAAATGTCTAATCTGCAATAAGAACAGGATTCTCCAAATAAATAGACTTTCGTAACTGAAAACCAAACTGTTGAAAACTAAAAATGCTGAACATGGTGCACAAGTGATCTGCAGGCAGCAGTTTTAGGAATTAATACTATGGAATGGGTGCATCATCTAAGTCTACCAATAAAACCACATATGGATACAATGTTATTATTGCAATGATATCACATAGATGTCCATTGAAAATTCAGACATGTGCAACATGTGAACAAAAGCTTAAAGTAAATTTGATTGGCTAAGAGGAATTATGTGGTTATGGTTTCGGCATTTGTGTTCCTAAAATATTCACAACTTTAAGGGCATGATGTCTCTTATTCAGACTAGTAGGGAGGTGTTGCAAGTTTCATACAATTGCACACTAGATTCTGCCGTAGGCTTAAAGGGGTTTTCCGGGCAAAAAATGTTTTTTTTAAAAATGTCTGTTAGTGCTATTAAAGGGTTAATAAATGCACCCATATACAGTGGGGAAAAAAGGTATTTAGTCAGCCACCAATTGTGCAAGTTCTTCCACTTAAAAAGATGAGGCCGTCTTGTGATTGACATCATAGGTAGACCTCAACTATGAGAGACAAAATGAGAAAAAAATATCTAGAAAATCACATTGTCTGATTTTTAAAGAATTTATTTGCAAATTATGGTGGAAAATAAGTATTTGGTCAATAACAAAAGTTCATCTCAATACTTTGTTATATATCCTTTGTTGGCAATGACAGAGGTCAAACGTTTTCTATAAGTCTTCCAAGGTTGGCACACACTGTTGCTGGTATGTTGGTCCATTCCTCCATGCAGATTTTCTCTAGAGCAGTGATGTTTTGGGACTGTCGCTGGGCAACACGGACTTTCATCTCCTTCCAAAGGTTTTCTATGGGTTGAGATCTGGAGACTGGCTAGGCCACTCCAGGACCTTGAAATGCTTCTTACGAAGCCACTCCTTCGTTGCCCTGGCGGTGTGCTTGGGATCATTGTCATGCTGAAAGACCCAGCCACGTTTCATCTTCAATGCCCTTGCTGATGGAAGGAGGTTTGCACTCAAAATCTCACGATACATGGCCCCATTCATTCTTTCATGTACACGGATCAGTCGTTCTGGTCCCTTTGCAGAGAAACAGCCCCAAAGAATGATGTTGCAACCCCCATGCTTCACAGTAGGTATGGTGTTCTTTGGATGCAACTCAGCATTCACTCTCCTCCAAACACCACAAGGTGTGTTTCTACCAAACAGTTCTACTTTGGTTTCATCTGACCATATGACATTGTCCCAATACTCTTCTGGAACATCCAAATGGTCTCTAGCAAACTTCAGGCGGGCCCGGATATGTACTGGCTTACGCAGGGGGACACGTCTGGCACTGCAGGATCTGAGTCCCTGGCGGCGTAGTGTGTTACTGACGGTAGCCTTTGTTACGTTAGTCCCAGCTTTCTGCAGGTCATTCACTAGGTCCCCCCGTGTGGTTCTGGGATTTTTGCTCACCGTTCTTGTGATCATTTTGACCCCACGGGGTGAGATTTTGCGTGGAGCCCCTGATCGAGGGAGATTATCAGTGGTCTTGTATGTCTTCCATTTTCTAATTATTGCTCCCACAGTTGATTTCTTCACACCAAGCTTCTTACCTATTGCAGATTCAGTCTTCCCAGCCTGATGCAGGTCTACAATTTTGTTTCTGGTGTCCTTCCACAGCTCTTTGGTCTTCACCATAGTGGAGTTTGGAGTGTGACTGTTTGAGGTTGTGGACAGGTGTCTTTTATACTGATAACAATTTCAATCAGGTGCCATTACTACAGGTAATGAGTGGAGGACAGAGGAGCCTCTTAAAGAAGAAGTTACAGGTCCGTGAGAGACAGAAATCTTGCTTGTTTGTAGGTGACCAAATACTTATTTTCCACCATAATTTGCAAATAATTTTTTTAAAAATCAGACAATGTGATTTTCTAGATATGTTTTCTCATTTTGTCTCTCATAGTTGAGGTCTACCTATGATGTCAATTACAGGCCTCTCTCATCTTTTTAAGTGGGAGAACTTGCACAATTGGTGGCTGACTAAATACTTTTTTTCCCCACTGTACATTTAGCAGTGTTTTGAGTGATTTCTACGTGTCTCTGGGAGCTCCTGTTATCTCCTGCATTTGTTTACATGCTTCAGCTTCCTGCTATGTAACTTCCACACTAACCCCTCTCACCTTACTCCCCCTCCTTCCTCACTCCCCCCTCCTTCCTCTCTCCCTCCCTCCCTCTCTCTCTACATCCCTCCCATACACCCCCACCCTGTCTCTCCAGATATCCCGCCCTTCTCTGCGTACTCAACCCAACCCCCGAGCCCATTATATGCGGAAGTTGCGCAGTAGAGGTGGATTATCAGCAGCAGTGTGCAAAGCAGCGCTTGGAGAAGAGGGCGGAATCAGTAGGAGGAAGCTGTCTCACAGGAAGAAGCATGGAGGGTAAGTATAATTGGATGGATGGGGGGGAGTAGTAGTTTCCACATTTCCGGAAACAGATTGTCACCAGATCAGAAAATGTCCCTGGGGCAGTCACATGACTGCCCCAGGGATATGAGTAACTATACATTTTTGATTAATTATGTTATTTAGAAAGTAGGAGGGTGTTTAGATTAGTGTAGGGATTTCCAGTTATCCTGGACAACCCCTTTAAGTTGTTACATATCACACAGTCCTTTATACATCTTACGCTGACCAGGCATCATCAGGAATTTCGGGAGTGCAGCATGATGCTGTTTACAGAGACTTGGCTTACCGGAGTTACTCCAGACACTCTTGTCTCCTTGGATGGCTTTAAACTCCTTCAGACGGATAGGACAAGGGAGAGCGGTAATAGAAAAGGAGGAGGGCTGGCGATATTTGTGAATGATAGATGATGTAACTCTAGGCACATTGTGATTAAGGAGCAAACTTTCTGTAAGGACATTGATCTATTAGCTGTGAGCATGAGCCATTTTTATTTACCGAGGAAACTATCGCATGCCATCGTGATAGCTGCATATGTGCCCCCCTCTGCAAAAGCTGAAGCTGCCTGTGAGATCCTACAAGCCACGGTGAGCCAGTTGCAGTTGGTACATCCTCAGGCTCTCCTTCTGGTGCCTGGAGATTTCAACCATGTCTCTCCATCATCCACACTGCCCAGTTTCACACAGTATGTAACTTGCCACACAAGAGATAACAAAACAATGGACTTGTTCTTTGCCACTGCGAGGGAGGCATATAACTCATCATCCCTACCACCCCTGGGAAGATCGGATCACAACCTGGTGCATCTTCGACCTGTGTACAAGCCACTTGTATGTAAAGAACCGGCTGTCACCCGCACAGTGAGGATATGGTCCGAGGAGAGTGATGAGGCTTTGAGGGATTGTTTTGATACAACTGCATGGGAAGAGCTGCAGGATTCCTATGAGGAGGACATGGAAGGTGTCACATACTGCATAACGGACTACATTCATTTTTGTGTGGACAACACAGTACCCACAAAAATGGTGCTTCTCTAACAACATACCATGGATTAACCCTGATATAAAGGCTCTTCTAAAAGAGAAGAAGATGGTATTTAGATCAGGAGACAAGGAAAGGCTGAGAGATGTGCAAAAGGAGTTGAGGCGTCAAATCCGGGAGGGGAAAGCCAATTATAAGGGAAAGATGGAACAGAAAATGGCACACAAAAAGATTAGTGAGGTCTGGAAAAGTCTTAAGTCAATATCTGGGCACAGACAGCCTGTCTCCAAGGTAGAAGGAGATACAAAGTGGCTTAATGAACTAAATCTATTCTTCAATAGATTTGATCACATACAAGCTCCTCCCACCCCAGCATGTCATTCAATTCTCTCTTCCACACTGACCTCACCTCCTGCTGTTAGCTCTCACTTCCAGATCAGTAAATCTAGCAATCATGTGATATTTCAGTTTTTCTTTTTTAATAAATTTGCAAAAATATCTACATTTCTGTTTTTTTCTGTCAAGATTGGGTGCTGAGTGTACAATAATGAGAAATAAAATGAACTTTTTTTGCTTTTAGCAAATGGCTGCAATGAAACAAAAAGTGAAAAATTTAAAGGGGTCTGAATACTTTCCGTACCCACTGTATGTCATTTTGTAAGTATAATTTTTCTTTATTTATAAAGCAACAAAATATTATATGCATTGCCTTAGAAAGTGGTGCCAAAACACACTTCAAGAAAATGTATTGGAAATAATATACGAGAGGTCCCCTATCCAAGTGAGCAATAATGTTTCGTAGTGGCCATTTTGATTTATTGTCAATATATAATCTGTGGTAAGGAAGGTGGGTAAGTCATTGTTATATGGGAGTTCTTTTTGATTGCTTTAATGTCTGGAGGGTAGGGCTTAGTCGCTCATGATGGGGAAGGGAAGGGGGGGTTACGGAGAGTCAGGGATGGCCAAGAGAAATCCTACAGCAGAAAAATTAATGCTGTCCATTTGTGAACAAAGATCGGATGGACCGTAAGACTGCCAGAGCTGGATTGTCAGGGGAAAGAAGAGGTTGGTACATTTGCAGTATTTCTTCCTTAATGTTGGATAAGAGAATCTGACAGAGAAGAGCAGATAGAAATTGGGATATCAGGCATTATACACACGACCGTTTTTGTAACAACCATAGCACAGCCGTATTGAGAACACATTGATTTTAATTTGTCTATTCACATCAGTATTTTTGATGGACCATTTATCACGACCATCAAAACAAATGACATTCTCTACCTTTGTCCAAATGGACCCTATAGAAATAAATGGATTTGTTATTAACAGCTGTAAAATGGATTGACAGCCGTTTTACATCTGTTACAAAATGGATCAGTGTGTTGAGTCAAAAGACACAAACTAATGAAAAATATAAATTTTTTTAATAGACCATTAAAAACGGCTGACACCCGATTGTCAAAATGAAATGGAACGGATGCAAAATGGACACAAAACAGCTTTCAAAAACAGACACATATGTACATTTTCAACTACCAAAAACAACACGGTTGTGTGAATAAAGCTTAATCCTACTTGCAGCATTAATAATAGAATGTAATGAGAGTCCATTTTGTGGGAAACCAAACAGACGGTGGTGGCAGTAGTCAGAAATTACAGTGATATGAATTAGGCTTTTGGTTGTTTTAGGTAAGAAAGGTGAGTATTTTGGAAATGTTGCACAAGTAGCAGAGATAGTATTAAATATGAGGAAATAGTCCACACTAGAAAAAAAGTGTTAAGTATGTGGGATAAAAACAATTCCAGAATTATGAGTATTATATATTTCCATTCATCTACTAGATATCATTACAGTATTATCTGCTTTAAAAAAAAAAAAAGAATTAAAAAAAAAAAAATTTAAAAAAATTGATGTCTTAACTATAAGATGATCAGTGGGGTTCTGACTGTCAGGAGTCAAGACCCTCGCAGATCAGCTGTTTCCCCTGTAAGTATGCGAGCTGCAGTGCTGATTCCCTATACTTTTAATAGCCGGCTGTCCCATTCAAGCCTGCTGCTACTAAAAGTACAGCAAGTGAGCACTGCAGCTCACACTGTCATGAGAGAAACAGCTGATCTGTCAAGGTCCCAGCAGTTGGTCCCCAGCCATGCTAAAGTCGACATCCTATCTTATGGATAGTACATCAGTTTTAAAAACAAGCAGTAAATCCCTATAATTCTGAATACTGCAAATAAATAAATAAATAGTTTCAGAGCTTGTGTGAAAATCTGCTGTAGTTTTAGGTCACAATAATATAAAAATATTGAAAATTTTGAAGGGTTCACAAACTTTCAAGCACCACTATATACAGTGCCTTGCGAAAGTATTCGGCCCCCTTGAACTTTTCAACCTTTTGCCACATTTCAGGCTTCAAACATAAGGATATAAAATTTTAATTTTTGGGTGAAGAATCAACAACAAGTGGGACACAATCGTGAAGTGGAACGAAATTTATTGGATATTTTAAACTTTTGTAAAAAAATAAAAAACTGAAAAGTGGGGCGTGCCAAATTATTCGGCCCCTTAAGTTAATACTTTGTAGCGCCACCTTTTGCTGCGATTACAGCTGCAAGTCGCTTGGGTATGTCTGTATCAGTTTTGCACATCGAGAGACTGAAATTCTTGCCCATTCTTCCTTGGAAAACAGCTCGAGCTCAGTGAGATTGGATGGAGAGCATTTGTGAACAGCAGTTTTCAGCTCTTTCCACAGATTCTCGATTGGATTCAGGTCTGGACTTTGACTTGGCCATTCTAACACCAGGATACGTTTATTTGTGAACCATTCCATTGTAGATTTTGCTTTATGTTTGGGATCATTGTCTTGTTGGAAGATAAATCTCCGTCCCAGTCTCAGGTTTTTTGCAGACTCCAACAGGTTTTCTTCCCGAATGGTCCTGTATTTGGCTTCATCCATCTTCCCATCCCAAAAAGTTCGATTTTGGTTTCATCTGACCAGAGCAACATCTTCCACATGTTTGGTGTGTCACCCAAGTGGCTTGTGGCAAACTTTAAACGAGACTTTTTATGGATATCTTTGAGAAATGGCTTTCTTCTTGCCACTATTCCATAAAGGCCAGATTTGTGCAGTGTACGGCTGATTGTTGTCCTATGGACAGACTCTCCCACCTCAGCTGTAGATCTCTGCAGTTCATCCAGAGTCATCATGGGCCTCTTGGCTGCATCTCTGATCAGTCTTCTCCTTGTTTGAGATGAAAGTTTAGAGGGACGGCCGGGTCTTGGTAGATTTGCAGTGGTCTGATACTCCTTCCATTTCAATATGATCGCTTGCACAGTGCTCCTTGGGATGTTTACAGTAAAGTTTGGGAAATCTTTTTGTATCCAAATCCGCTTTAAACATCTCCACAACAGTATCACGGGCCTGCCTGGTGTGTTCCTTGGTCTTCATGATGCTCTCTGCGCTTTAAACAGAACCCTGAGACTATCACAGAGCAGGTGCATTTATACGGAGACTTGATTACACACAGATGGATTATATTTATCATCATCAGTCATTTAGGACAACATTGGATCATTCAGAGATCCTCGCTGAACTTCTGGAGTGAGTTTGCTGCACTGAAAGTAAAGGGGCCGAATAATATTGCACGCCCCACTTTTCAGTTTTTTATTTTTTACAAAAGTTTAAAATAAGCAATAAATTATGTTCCACTTCACAATTGTGTCCCACTTGTTGTTGATTCTTCACCAAAAAATTTAAATTTAATATCTTTATGTTTGAAACCTGAAATGTGGCAAAAGGTTGAAAAGTTCAAGGGGGCCGAATACTTTCGCAAGGCACTGTATGTATATATACAGTATATATAGTATACATACATGTCTGTAATTATGTTGACAGTATAGATAGTAGGTTACTTACTTCTATAATATATTGTTGGGGCACTTAATATACCGTCATTAATGCAGTTCCTCTACAGGAAGTGTTGTGAGATTTTTAATGACATTTCTTGGTGCTTTGTGCAGACAGACTGTCTCCATTGCACCCATTAGTTTCTACAGCCTCTTGTGTATTATTGTTTTTATCAAACATGTTTATGCTGTTTTATGCTTTTAGTTTCTGCAAGCGCAGCTGGTGACATACTGTACGGTAACAGAGTACCGCAAGTCAGCCTATCCTATTCCCACACAAACTGAAATAATATCTCATAAATCATTAAGTAATGCATGCACTTCCATCCTTTATGATAATGTTAAATCCATCTGCCAACTAAATTTAATAGCACTTTCAGTCTTTGCCACAAGATCTTTTCTTTTTAATTTGTAAACTGAGTGACCTGTTAGAAGGAAACCTACTTCATCACTACATGTGTTGCAGCAATTGATATGGCTTTTATGGCTATACAAAGCTCTTTAAAGCAAAGTGGAACTACGTTCTCAAATATGTTTTTCTCATTGTACAGAGAAATCTTTACAAAACAATTAATGACCAAGCTCAGTTTATGAAACAGAGCTGTATGTTCTCACCTCAGTACACAGTATATTCCTGCCATTCACTAGTAGTTAGAGAAGGGAATGATGTTATCACCTTGAGGCTAAGGCCCCACGTAGTGGCCGCAGCAAAAAGGGCTACAGGAAAAACTGCAGCGGCAATGCATCGTGGTTTTTCCCACGGCGCTTTTCACAGAAAGTCTGCAGTGGTTTCCTCTGCAAACTTTCTGCTTCCATTATAACTATAGGGAAACCGCCAGCGTTTCCGTAGGTATAATTGACATGCTGCGATTTCCAAAACCACAACGGTTTTGGAAATTGCAGCGTGTATTTTTCCAAAGTGTGTGGATGGGATTCACTATCCATTATGGAGTGACTGTAAAACACAGCGTTTTTTCCCTGGCGTTTCCTCAGCGGTGTTTACGTGACGTGGGGCCCAGCTGAAGACGCACAATGGTGCTGATTTATCATGCCTTGTATGTCAGTCTTCTGTTGTACAAGGAATGAAAAAGTTGCAATTTTTGGCACAATTGGCTGTGTTTTTCTTGAGCAAAAATATTGATTTTAAATTAATATATGCAAAGGCAAACACAGCCGAAGTTATGTCAATGTGAAAGTGACATGGATGTCTAGGAAAAGCAGATAGTAAGCAGTAGATTCAAAGTTCCAAGTTTAACTATATACTGCGCTGCCACTCACTTTTACATATATTAAAACATTTAAAAACGCTCCAAATATTACCTTTTTGGGGATAAGGTGCTTGCCCATGGTTTTTTTTAAACACACATAGTGGTTATCTTGTAAAAAGAACAATGGTTTTGTAGAAAAATTAGTCTGTTTTAATGACATGTAAGTGCTACAGGTTTGTTATTATTTGGGAGACAAATATGAGGTGATGAGCAACTTGAAAAGTGATTAATAATTATTAAAAATTGGCTTTTCAAAAAAAAAAAAAAAAAAAGTCACCAAAAATGATCTCTTTCAGATGTGAAATGGTTTTGGATATTTTTTTGATGTCAACACTGTGACACCAACATTGCGCTAAAGTGCAATGTGATGGACCAGGCTGCAGGACACACTGTATCTGGCTAAGTGTTGGCAGTGGTGGTAGCCGTGGCAACATAAATGGCGGTGTGGCATGGAATGATATAATGGACCGGGCTGTAGGACATTTCTGTCTGAGTGGTGGCAGCAGTGATAGCTGTTTAGGAGTAACAGGCAGCATCAGCAATACAGTAAATGAAACATACAGGGAGACAGTGGCACCATTATTCAGAGGCATCAGCCAGAAGTGTGTGAAAATCTTCATGGATCTATGCCTAATTCATTTTGATAAAAGGCCTGACATTGTAAATTTCCCATGGCAATCTGGTTCAGCTCCTTCCACTGCTCTAACCTATTGACCCAGAATTCCATAGGGTCACAGTTATCTGCTGGAATATAAGTGCACTCTTGGTAAGTCTGTACCCCTTTGCTTGATGCTAATAATACGCTTGTCATTGTGTAAGCAGCAGAGCATACAGTCTGCCATGCATGCCGGCATGTGCATGGTCCCAGGGGCCTGGCATGGGTAGTATGCTTGTTGTAGTCATCATCTTGAAATAAAGGGTTAGCCTCTTCCACTGGCTGTGCCTGTGACATATCAAGGCCCCCCTCTGCATCCAAAGGAGAGTCTTACTCCTCCTCCTCTAGTCTAAGAGTCCTAGTTCCACCACCATAATGACCCTAACACAAATTCACATCCTCCTCCATCAACCCAAGGCGATGATGTTGACTAAAAGGTGGAAACTGTTACTTATATCCCTTGTTGCATGAGTGTTTCCTGTAACACAATAAATGGATGACATGACTGATGCTGCATCTGTCCCAGCTAACAAATTTGGTGGCCTCTTCAAAGGACTTGAGAAGCTGACATTTCACTCATGAACCCCTAATGACATATCTCAAAGTGACACATTGTCCTCGTGGTCTGCTACATGCAGTAATTGTTTACGGCCTTCTGCTGCTCACACAGATTTTCCAGCATATTTAAGGTGGAGTTTCACCTAGTTGGAACGTTGCAGATAAGGAGGTTCAAAAGACCGTCTTGCCACTTCAAATTCAGTAGGGTGTTTTTTGCAACATAAGGATGGGGAGGAATATAACTGTCTTGCTCACTTCCCCTGCCAATGCCCTTGCCAAATCTATTTTGCCAAATAAGATGGTGATGCCTTTTCATGTGAGATCATAGAAATGTCATTCGTACAATTGTTCCTGAATGGACACAGCTAATTTTCTGCTTAAAGATTTTGCACATTGACATGAATTTATTGTTTGTCAATGTGAAAAAAAATTCCCACACAGGAGATGACAGCATGTAGTTGGTGCTACCAACACCAGCAGCAGCGGACATGTGTCTGCCACTATCACCACCATTGACAACACTCCTGCCCTGCAAGCTTCCCCAACCTTCACCCCGGCCAGGCTTTTTGGATTTTGTGCCTGCACATTGGATGGAATCACCACTACTTCTATCACCACTGTCTCTGCCCTCTTCATCTGATGTCACCCTAATCCGGTTGCCAGGTCCTAGCCACAAAAATCATCAATCATTGGCAATATCATTATCTTAGATGCTTTTTTTTTTTTTTTTTTACACATCATGGTCATGGGATTCCTGCACACACTCATAATTTTTCACCTCCAGATTTCCCCTTAGCTCCCCTGCCAGAACAACCTGTAGTAGTACCGCAACCCCTGCTACTACTACTTCCAACACCAATAGTCATGTCTTCCTCCTCTACTTGCACATAATGCTGACTGTTCTCATTCAGCTCATCAAAAAGAGGAGGAAGACTGCTCTGAATAGGAGAAATAGATTTCTCAACACATCACTACCAGGGAGCTGTGTCAGTGAAGAATATGAAGCAGATACAGTTTACAGTCCAAAAAGGCCCTGCAGATAATTACGTGTTATGGAGGACAATGAGAAACTTACAAAAGATCACATCACTCTTGGATGCAGTATCCTCCTGTGACTGAGATGAGCGACTAAGTAATCAAAAATTTAATCTTTATTCTCAGGAAGTACAATTCTGGGGCTACTGGCCCTGCCACCAAAACAAGAGGTAGTGTTGCTGTTGTCATCCAGATTCTTATTGTTAGTACTTTGACGAGTGTACTGCATACTGCCTAATTTTAATAGTGATTAGCAAAAATTCTGAAACTTTGTGTATGTCTTTCTTGTGTTATTAAAAAACAACTATTTGAAGAAAATTAGCAAAGCACTAAAAGGGCGACCTGGCCAGTGAGCTTTAATGAACAGATATTTTTTTTTAGATTAGCGCAGGCTGTATATATATATATAGATATATATATATATATATCTATATATATATAAATATATGTATAGTGCTTAAAAAAAAACAAAAAAAAAACACCTAACCCCTTAAAGACCGAGCAAATTTTCTTTTTTGCATATCTGTTTTTTCCTCCCCATTTTTTTTTTCTTTATCGGTTCACAGAGTCACATAATGGCTTATTGTTTGCGGGGCAAATTGTGCTTTGTAATGGCACCATTAAATATCCTGTACAATGTACTGGGAAGCTGGAAAAAATTAAGAATGAGTTTGGGAAAAAATTTGGCTAATTTCTCATTGGTTTTTGGCCCAATTTTTCGGGAATTCATTTTGTGGGAAAAGGCGTTACCTGTATTTTATAGGTTAGTATGATCACGGTGATACCACATTTATATAGTATTTGTAATGCTTTGATACCTTTTAAAAAATTTTAAAGTTTGCAAAAAAAAAAATTGTTTGTGTCACCATGTTGTGACACCTGTAACTTTTTCATATTTACATGTGTGGATCTGGGTAAAGTGTCTTTTTATGCGGATGTAGTTTTTATTGATACCATTTTGGGGAAGGTCTGACAGTTTGATCACTTTTTATTCAATTTTTTAAGAGGCAAAGTGTTGAAAAAAAATCGGCATTTGGCTATTTTGAATTTTTTTCCCTGCTACCATGTTCATCGTATGGGGTAAATATTTTTATATTTTAATAGTTTGGGCATTTTTGAGCTTGGGGATACCTAAATTGTTTATTATTGGTTATTTATTTTTATATGTGAGCTAGGGAAAGGGAGGTGATTTGAATTTTTGTATTTTTTATGCTTTTAAAAAGTTTTTTTTCCTTTACTTTTACTTTCAGACCCCCTATGGACCTTGATCGCTCATACAATACTAATGTATTGAAGTTTATAGTAAAATCCATTGCCTTCTATTACATGCTACCTATGTCAGCATGTAATAGAACTATGGTAATGACATGCCTGGGAGCCTTCAATAGGCTCCCGTCTGTCATGGCAACCGATCGCTGCTCTCTGGAACGTCATAAGAGGGCAGTGATCAGTAAAAGATAGCTGCACTCATGGTGTCTGCACACTTCAGTTGATGTAGTTAAACGCAACGGTTGCGGAATATGATGGCGCTATATAAGTAAACAAAATAAATAAATAATATCTGAAATGTCGGCACCAATCGCTGCTGTTAGCGGCGGTTGCTGACTATATTATACAGCCAGCATCCGCCGTGTATAGAGAGGGCTTAGCTCCTCTCCTCTCCATACAGACCAATGATGTACACATTAAGGGGTTAAGGAACAAATATTTTTCAGATTAGCACACTCTGTCACACTGTGTATTGGGTGAGCATAGTAGAAAAAAACTGATTTTTTTTTTCAGATTAGTGCAACAGTTTGTATGTATTTAATGAAAATAAATCTCACTGAAGATCAGCTGGATCTTGTAAGGGTGCCATCTGGGAGATGGGTGGTCTCGTAAGGTTTCTTACATTGAAGTCTGCTGCAATGACCCGGGTACTGCGTTCACCAGACATCAACACAATGTCTGTCCGCTCCTCATCGGTTAACCTCTGCGACATGTCAATGGCTAAAACAATAAGAAACGTGCCAATAACTCGATAATGAATAAAGTTATGTTAAAAATAAGCAAACCATTGTTTTTCTTGTGCAATTCTCCATCTGTTTGATGTGTCACATGACCCCCCTTCCCTTTGAAAAAAGTAAAGTTGAATCCAAAATGGCGGCTTTGCAGATGACCGCCACCCAGCCTCAAATGTTTTCCCCCTCCCATGTATTAATATGCCACAAACGGTAAGGTGATATCAGCAACCACTTCCATTTTATCAGGGTGTATCCATACTTATGGCCCACCCTGTATATATATAAAAAATATGCACACATATATAAACACTATAATATGTTCCACAGTGACCCCCGCAAAGTATAATGCTCCACATTGACCCCTGCACAGTATAATATACTCCACAGTGGCCCCTGCACAGTATAATGCTCCACAGTGGCCCCTGCACGGTATAATATGCTCCACAGTGGCCCCCGCACGTTATGATGTTTCACAGTGGCCCCAGAAGGGTATGATGCTCCATAGTGGCCCCCGCAGGGTATAATGCACCATAGTGGCCCCCACAGGGTATAATGCTCCATAATGGTCCTCGCAGGGTATAATGATCCATAGTGTCACCCACACAGTATAATATGGATTGCGCTTTCGCAATCCATATTATACGGCGCTACATGACTCTATGGAGGTGCCAGAAGGCACAAACTCTTTGTGACGTGTACCGACTGGCACCTCCTCTCTGAGTCGCCCCCCCCAGCCCCATTACACTTACCTTCCTTTCCAGGTCCGGACCCGTGGCGTCATCAGCGGCCAACACACTGTCTTTGTGACGTGGGCCGGCCTCCCATTGTATTTCGCATGTGTGGACGGCCAGCACTCACAATGAAGAGGAGGGCCTTCCAGTGATGACTAGAGATGAGCAAATTTCTCAAAAGTTCGATTCAGCAGTTCGATTCGAAGTTCCAAAAAAATATGCTTCGATCCGAATTACTTTGCGGCGAGTAAATAGCTATTTCCGGTCTTCAGAGAGCCGGGGTGGGCGGCAAAATTGCGGAAGCTCTTGGATGTCACAGTCATGTCTGTCTCTCTCTCCAGCATGGACAGGTTTTATTCATGTGGAAGGATCTGCTAACAAGCAAAGACACGCCTACCCAATCACATCACTAGAGAAGATCTTGTGGCCGTCTGATGTCACAAAGGTCCTTAATAAATATTCGTTACCACGAAGCATCAGGAAATCCGGAATCGTGGAGAATCAAAGATTTCCTGAAATTCGGATCGATTTCCACTTCTGCAGAATCGATTCGCTCATCTCTAGTATTGACGTCCCAGGATCTGGACATCCACAGGAGGAACAGGTAAGTATAATGGGGCTGGGGGGGACAGGCTTCTTTCCAGTGACGTCCTGGGGTGCAGATATCCCTTAGACCGACACCCCGGGACGTCAGCGGAAAAGCAAAAATGTAATATACGTAGGTCACATGACCTACATATTTTACAGTAAAACTAAAAATTATGTATAATAAATGTTATTTAGAAAGTTGGAGGGGGGGCTCTTTGTTAAATTATTAATTTATCCCAGACAACCCCTTTCTTGCATTTTTAACAAAGAACATACTCAAATAAGGAGAGAAATATAAACTCCATGCAGTTATTGCCCTATGCACAAAAAAAATGTGGACATTTTTTGCCAGATTTAAAAAAAAAAAAAAAAAGTGATAAGTATTACAGTTCCTGGTGGTGATGATGATGCAGTTGGTAAAGACCCAAGATGGCAGCAACACGTCATGGTGACTAGTGCGGCCAAATACTCTTATAGACTCTGAGGCAGCACAGTAATGAGGGGGATAATGCAGGACTCCCTGGGGGGGTTATGTGTCTTCCATGTAGAAGTGTTAAGGGTGCCTTTGGTATCAGGTGCAAGTGAAGGCAGAGGAGACAGGTTGGTGGCACAGTTTACTTGACAGATTTCTTCCAGTCACCAGGTAAGGCAGAGGTACATTCAGTTACAGCAGGCTGGTTCCACACCTATGTCACTTTACACACACTGTCTGGAGGAGCTGTTGCTCTTCTTCCTCAAGCACTCTGACCCTTTCAGCTGTGAACAGCAGGGTTTTCTCACTTTTACACCAGTGGAGATGTGGAACATAAATCAAGTGCAGATGGCTTAATTATGTGAGTGCAGCATCTCAGAGGGCTCCAGCTTTTACTGTTTGTCTCTTTTGCCTCTGGGTTATGTTGGTATGTCCTGTGTTCTATGTTCTGTGTATTGTACACTGTTATGCAGCTTTTCCCATTGTTTTCCCCTGTGTTTCAAATCCTAAGACTTGGTACATCACAGGCCGCTGGGCGGGGTCTGAGGAGACTTTTGTCCTGTACAACAATTGGAGCTCAGTCTAGAGTGTGGCCGTTAACAGTGAGGAGTGCATGCAAACACTGAATCTGACCTTCAACGGATTTCCATTCAGCCCCAAGGAGGAAGATAGAGCCCAAGGCTCATCTAGAGACAACCCTGAGTGAGGGAGTTCAGATGTCGAGAGTTTGGACTTTGTGCCAGGAGGAGCAGTGGAGTACCGTGACAGGAGGAGTTGGCTCGGCATCTTATACAAGGTAACCAGATCCCTGCACTACAGCCTCCAGTATCTACTACTGGGAGAGGCGGATGAGAGGAGTTATAGTTGGAGTTTGTTGTTGAGTTGTTTCTGCTTTACCATCTGGGCCCTTCCGACTTCCATCACACCAACTCAGAGTAGAGAGGTCTCCTCTCCAACTGGAAGCGCCCCACCATTGGGTAGTGCTGCAGGACCCTCCTCAGCGGTGGTTGAGTGTGCTCAGCCTAGTTGGTGGCACGTCATCCGCCACTACTACTCCCATCCTCCGGTTCCCTCCACCTGGGTTGCGGCATGAGTGGGGGTTCGATGACTTGGGACTGTCCGTTTAGACCTAGCTAACAATACCCTGGAAAACTGAAGGTGCTTTCCTATGGATTAGTTTTCTCAACTGCAGCTAGCAAAAGACTGACTGAAACAGAAACCAATTCACTGGGTGAAGACTGGGGTCTCCTAGCAACCACTAAACTCCTCCCACCTTCCAGAAACCTCAGAACAGGAAGTCACCTCTGCCTATGCAGTAGCAAAGGAATGCTAGTTATCTCCTGAGGATCCAGCATAATGTTGGAAAATTGCAAAGCAAGTTTTAGGCCTAGGCCCTATGTAGTGAAACTCAGCAAAAAAAACAGTGCATAAAAAAAACATGGCGTAAATACTTCATGGTTTTTTTCCACAGCGTTTTTCATTACATTTTCGCAGAGTTTTCCTCTGCAGACTTTCTGCCTGTATTATACCTATACGGAAAACACCAGCGTTTCCGTAGGTATAATTGGCATGCTGCAATTTTCAAAAACACGGGTGTTTTTAAAATGTAGCTTTTCTGCTGCAGATTTTTTTCTGCAATGTGTGGATGGGATTAGCCAGAATCCCATCCACCTTGCAGGTAATGTAACACTCAGCGTTTTCGCAATGAGGGGCCCCTTCCTAAAAGCCTGTTTTTAGAACCCAACATATCGACTTAGCCCCACACATATAGATAGGTTATGCTCACCTGACAAAAATATCTCAGCGCAGAGGCACCGATTCACAAGGGGAAAACACTACTTGCTTGATTCAGGTGACTTTCTATCTGCTGGATAAGTTAATATGCTATAAACAGTATAAAAATCCGTTGAAAACATCAAAACATTATAAAACATTATACAACATTATGCATCAATAAAACAGTTTAGTCCTTAGCAGTTGCACTTTTGGGGGACGCGGCATAATTATACAAGAAAAATTGTAGAATGTGTAGAATTGCTACTATAATGTTGACAGCCAATAGTTCAATTCATTAGCCATTTGGATTTATGATTTTCCCTGACCTAAAATGTAATGTATAGTATTCATGGAGTGATGGTCTGCTGCAACAAGACTTCAGCTAGCACATGGCACTGTAAATGGTGAGAATGATCAAAACCAGACAGTCTAACCCAAAATGTTTAGGTTGTAGAGTATTTGCCTGAATCATGGAACATATGGCACAGCATCAAAGCTGAATCTTACGATCACATTTGCAGATGGAAAGGAGCTAAATGTATGTAATTTAATTATTTATACTACAGTAATTACTGAGTTACGGCACCCCTCCATAAGACCAATATCATACACCATTATAGCACAAGCACTGTTGTATTAAAGGAGTTATCCAGGATTAGAAAACATGACTTTCTTCAGCATACCTGGGCAAAAGTCTAAAGTCACATACCCCTGTGCTTAGGCCTAATGAAACTACTGTCTCCCATCTTCAACAAAAATAAAATGTATGTATTCAGAATTCATATTTGGTTATATATATGCAAGGGAGTGACACTGTCTATTTTAACAATGCAGCGTAATGCTGTTTAGTGGGAGTGCAGCGTAATGCTGTTTACAGAGACTTCTTGTCTCCTTGGATGGCTTAAACTCCTTCTGGCGGACAAGACAAGGGAGAGCGGTAAGAGAAAAGGAGGAGGGCTGGCGATATTTGTGAATGATAGATGGTGTAACTCTAGACACATTGTGATTAAGGAGCAAACTTGCTGTAAGGACATTGAACTATTAGATGTGAGCATGAGACCTTTCTATTTACCGAGGGAACTATCGCAAGTCATCGTGATAGCTGTATATGTCCACCACTCTGTGAAAGCTGAAGCTGCCTGTGAGGTCCTACAAGCCGCGGTGAGCCAGTTGCAGTCGTTACACCCCCAGAACCTCCTTCTTGTGTCTGGAGATTTCAACCATGTTTCTCCATCATCCACACTGCCCAGTTTCACACAATATGTAGCCTGCCACACAAGAGACAACAAAACAATGGACTTGTTCTTTGCCAATGTAAGGGAGGCATATAACTCGTCAGACCTACAGTGGTGAAAAAAAGTATTTAGTCAGCCACCAATTGTGCAAGTTCTACCACTTATAAAGATGAGAGAGGCCTGTAAATGACATCATAGGTAGCCCTCAACTATGAGAGACAAAATGAGAAAACAAATCCAGAAAATCACATTTTCTGATTTTTAAAGAATTTATTTGCAAATTATGGCGGAAAATAAGTATTTGGTCACCTACAAACAAGCAAGATTTCTGGCTCTCACAGACCTGTAACTTTTTCTTTAAGAGACTCCTCTGTCCTCCACTCATTACCTTTAGTAATGGCACCTGTTTGAAATTGTTATCAGTATAAAAGACACCTGTTTACAACCTCAAACAGTCACACTCCAAACTCCACTATGGTGAAGACCAAAGAGCTGTGGAAGGACACCAAAACAAAATTGTAGACCTGCACCAGGCTGAATCTGCAATAGGCAAGCAGCTTGGTGTGAAGAAATCAACTGTGGGAGCAATAATTAGAAAATGGAAGACATACAAGACCAATGATGATCTCCCTCGATCAGGGGCTCCACGCAAGACCTCACCCCGTGGGGTCAAAATTATCACAAGAATGGTGAGCAAAAATCCCAGAACCACACAGGGGGACCTAGTGAATGACCTGCAGAAAGCTGGGACTAACGTAACAAAGGCTACCGTCATTAACACACTACGCCGCCAGGGACTCAGATCCTGCAGTGCCAGACATGTCCCCCTGCTTAAGCCAGTACATATCCAGGCCCGTCTGAAGTTTTCTAGAGAGCATTTGGATGTTCCAGAAGAGTATTGGGAGAATGTCATATGGTCAGATGAAACCAAAGCAGAACTGTTTGGTAGAAACACAACTCGTGGTGTTTGGAGGAGAGTGAATGCTGAGTTGCATCCAAAGAACACCATACCTACTGTGAAGTATGGGGGTGGCAACATCATGCTTTGGGGCTGTTTCTCTGCAAAGGGACCAGGACGACTGATCCGTGTACATGAAAGAATGACTGGAGCCATGTATAGTGAGATTTTGAGTGCAAACCTCCTTCCATCAGCAAAGGCATTGAAGATGAAACGTGGCTGGGTCTTTCAGCATGACAGTGCTCCCAACCACACTGCCAGGGCAACGAAGGAGTGGCTTCATAAGAAGCATTTCAAGGTACTGAAGTGGCCTAGCTAGTCTCCAGATCTCAACCCCATAGAAAACCTTTGAAGGGAGTTGAAAGTCCGTGTTGCCCAGCGACAGCCCCAAAACATCACTGCTCTAGAGGAGATCTGCATGGAGGAATGGGCCAACATACCAGCAACAGTGTGTGCCAACCTTGTGAAGACTTACAGAAAACGTTTGACCTCTGTCATTGCCAACAAAGGATATATAACAAAGTACTGAGATGAACTTTTATTATTGACCAAATACTTCTTTTCCACCATAATTAGCAAATAAATTCTTAAAAAATCAGACAATGTGATTTTCTGGATTTGTTTTCTCATTTTGTCTCTCATAGTTGAGGTCTACCTATGATGTCAATTACAGGCCTCTCTCATCTTTTTAAGTGGGAGAACTTGCACAATTGGTGGCTGACTAAATACTTTCTTTCCCCACTGTACCTCCCCTGGGAAGATCGGATCACAACCTGGTGCATCTTCGACCTGTGTACAAGCCACTTGTACGTAGTGAAACAGCTGTCACCCGCACAGTGAGGATATGGTCCGAGGAGAGTCATGAGGCTCTGAGGGATTGTTTTGACACAACTGCATGGGAAGAGCTGCAGGATTCCTATGGGGAGGACATGGAAGGTCTCACACACTGCATAACGGACTACATTAATTTTTGTGTGGACAACACAGTACCCAAAAAAGTGGTGCGGTGCTTCTCTAACAACAAACCATGGATTAACCCTGATATAAAAGCTCTTCTCAAGGAGAAAAAACATGGTATTTAGGTCAGGAGACAAGGAAAGACTGAGGGATGTGCAAAAGGAGCTGAGGCGTCAAATCCGGGAGGGAAAAGCCAATTATAAGAGAAAGATGGAAGAACAAATGGAACACAAACACATTAGTGAAGTCTGGAAAAGTCTTAAGTCAATATCTGGACAAGACAGCCTGTCTCCCCAAGTAGAAGGAGATACAAAGTGGCTTAACGAAGTAAATCTATTCTTCAATAGATTTGATCACACACCAGCTCCTCCCACCCCTGCATGTCATTCAATCCTCTCTCCCACACTGACCTCATCTCTTGCTTTTAGCTCCCACCTCCAGATCAGTAAATCTAGCAATCAGTCATCTGACTACAGGTTGATCGTCACAAGTGCCTAGGTGAGAAAGGAACTCAGAAAGCTCAAGACTGGGAAGGCTGCAGGACCAAATGGCATCAGTGCCAGGCTACTTAAGACTTGCGTGGACCAGCTGTGTGGTATTATTACATATAAGTTCAATATGAGCCTGAAGCTAGAAATGGAACCACAACTGTGGAAATCATCTTGTGTGGTACCAAGTTCCAAAGACACCTCATCTGATGGACCTTAACGGCTACAGACCTGTAGCATTGACATCCCATTTGATGAAGGTCTTAGAGAGATTGGTTCTCACACATCTCCGCCCTCTAGTGAGCTCGGCTATGGACCCTCTCCAGTTTGCCTATCAGCCGGGCATTGGGGTGGATGATGCCATCATCCACCTTCTACACAGAGCTCTTTCTCACCTGGAAAAACCAGGGAACACTGCGAGAATAATGTTCTTTGATTTCTCCAGTGCTTTTAACACCATATAGCCAGGGATACTGAGAGACAAACTTCTTGCCCCTTTCCTCTTCACACTGTACACTGTAGATTTTAGGTGCAACTCATCTAGCTGCTACTTACAGAAGTATTCTGATGACTCTGCAGAGAATTGAACCGGGATTTTGAATTGGTACCAGCGGAACCACCTTAGGAAGACCAAGGAGATGGTGGTGGACTTTCACAAGCACAGTTATCCTCCAAAACCAGTGGACATCCAGGGGACGGGCATTGAGATAGTCAACAGCTATAAGTACCTGGGTGTACTCCTCAATAATAAGCTGGACTGGGCTGATCACATGGATGCACTGTACAGAAAGGGCCGCAGCAGGCAATGAAGGAGTGGCTTTGTAAGAAGCATTTCAAGGTCCTGGAGTGGCCTAGCCAGACTTCGGATCTCAACCCCATAGAAAACCTTTGGAGGGAGTTGAAAGTCCGTGTTGCCCAGTGACAGCCTCAAAACATCACTACTCTAGAGGAGATCTGCATGGAGGAATGGGCCAACATACCAGCAACAGTGTGTGCCAACCTTGTGTAGACTTACAGAAAATGTTTGACCTCTGTTATTGCCAACAAAGTGAGAAAGTGGGGGGTTCCTATATCTTCATTTCTCCAACATTCTCATTAATAAAATATGCTAGGTAATAATAGCAATAAACTATAAAGTTGAGCTACACATTTTGAAGAATGTGCCATGCTTTTCTAGGCAGCTATCTGGTACTGAGAATATACTAAACTATTCACAATAAGTTGGTTCCCAATCTAATTGTTTTAATATGCACTGATTCCAGTTTTATAGTAAATGATCACATGGTATTTATAGTGAAATATTTTCTCAATCATTTGAAAATATTATAAAATAATGACAAAGTAAATATGAAAGTAAATGTAAACATTTTCATAAACTTTACATTTTTTAAAAAGAATTTTATGAGCTTACAAATACACTTACAGTTGAGCTACAGTACATCCTATAACAGTTCATCAGTACTGTGCATCCTAACAGTTTTCTTTTGTGTGACAGTAGTTTTCTGTTCAAAGGCAGAATCTGTCTGTACTGTTGTAAACACATACATTACAAGCAATAGCTTTATAAAATGCCCTGCCACATATTATAGTTTTGATGTAATATTGTTGTATATTTTATATTAATTATCAATACCTCCACATAAAATAAAAAGTTTTCCATTAACTCCTTAAGGACACATCCCAAAAGTGTGTTAAGGACCAGGCCTCGTTTTTCAAAACTTATATGTGTCACTTTATATGGCAAGAACTTTGAGACACTTTAACTTACACAAGTGATTTTGAGATTGTTTTCTCGTGGTACATTGTACTTCATGTTAGTGGTAAACACTAATCAATATTTTTGTATTTATGTATAAAAAAAATAGGAAATTTGATGGAAATTTGGAAAAAAATCGCAATTTTCAAAATGTGAAATGCTCTGCTTTTCAGACAGATAGTCATACCACCCAAATACATTAATGAATATTATCTACCATATATCTGCTTTATATCGGCATCATCTTTTATTTGGCCTTTAATTTATTTTGGACATTATAAAGCTTACAAGTGTAACAGCGATTTTCCAGATTTACAAGAAAATTTCCCAAACTCATTTTTTAGGGACCACTTCAGTTCTGAAGGGGATTATAAAGTCCTCCATATTAGAAACCCCCCATAAATCACCCCGTTTTCAAAAATGCACCCCTGAAATAATTCAAAACAGCATTTGTGAACTTTGTTAACTCTTTAAGCATTTTGCGAGAATTAAAACGATATCGAGGTGAAATTTAGACATTTCATTTTTTTCCACTAATCCCTTCATTTAGCCCTAAAATTAACACATTCACAAAAGGTTAACGAAGAAAATACATCTCACCATTTGTTATGCAATTTCTCCAGAGAACAGAAATACTACACATGTTGGTGTAAACTGATGTTTGGGCACAAGGCAGCACACGGAAGGGAAGGAGCTACACTGGGCATTTGAAAAGCAGATTTTGCTGGAATAGTTTTCAGGTGCCAAGTCTCATTTGCAAAGTCCCTAGAGTACCAAAACAATGGAAACCCCCTAAAAGTGACCCCATTTTGGAAACTACACCCCTCACAGAATTCATCAAGGGGTATAGTGAGCATTTTGACCCCACAGCTGTTTCACAGATTTTACTAACATTGGGATGTATACATGAAAAATTACTAAAACGTCACTTTATCCCCAAAGTTTTCATTTTCACAAGGGGTTAAAGGAGAAAAAGCACCTCACAGTTTGTTAAACAATTTCTCCTGAAAATGGCAATACCCCATATCTGGTCGTAATCTGCTGTATGGGTACGTGGTGGGGCTCGGAATGGAAAGAGCGCTATTTTGCTTTTGGAGGGCAGATTTTGCTGGAATAGTTTTCAGGTGCCATGTTGCATTTGCAGATCCCCAAAAGTAGCAATACAGTGGAAACCCCCTAAAAGTGAACCCATTTTGGAAACTACACCACTCACAGAACATCTCTACAAATGTTTCACAGATTTTATTAACATTGGGACATAAAAATGAAAAATTACTTTTTTTCCAATAAAACATCAATTTAGCCCCAAATTTTTCATTTTCACAAGAGGACAAAGGAGAAAAAGCTCCCCAAAGTTCGTTACATTTCTCCTGAACACAGAAATGCCCCATATGTGGTTGTAAAATGCTGTATGGGTACATGGTGGAGCTTGGAAAGGAAAGAGTGCTATTTGGCTTTTGGAGGGCAGATTTTGCTGGAATAGTTTTCAGGTGCCATGTCGCATTTGCAGAGCCCCTAAAGTACCAGTACAATAGAAACCCACAAAAAGTGACCCCATTTTGGAAACTACACCCCTCATAGAATTTATCTAGGGGTATAGTGAGCATTTTGACCTCACAGCTGTTTCACAGATTTTATTAACATTGGGACGTAAAAATGAAAAATTACTTTTTTTCCAATAAACCATCCATTTAGCAACATATTTTTAATTTTTGCAAGTGGTTAAATAAGAAAAAACACCCCACAGTTTGTTACACAATTTCTTCTGAACACAGAAATGCCCCAAATGTGATTGTAATCTGCTGTATGGGAACATGGCGGGGCTCAGAATGGAAAGAGCGCTATTTGGCTTTAGGAGGGCAGATTTTGCTGGAATAGTTTTAAGGTGCCATGGCATCCAAAAACCAACAATCTAAATCTGTGATCCAAAAGCACACAGCGCTCCTTCACATCTGCACCCTGCTGTGTGCCCAAATGGCAGTTTATGCCCACATGTATGACATTGGTGTACCCAGGATAACGTACTTAACAATGCTATATGTGGGTATAAACTGCTGTTTGGGCAGAGCCGGGCACAGAAGGGAAGGAGTACTATTTTGGTTTTTGGAGCACAGTTTGGTTTATGGACACCATGCCACTTTTTTAGATCCCTTGAATTGCCAGTAAAGTGGAATCCGCAGACATGTCACCCCATTTTGGAAACTACACTCTTCAGAGGATTTATCAAGTGGCAAGCATTATTAACCCTTAAGTGTTGCATTCTTTTAATTTCCAGAAATGAATGTGCAGCTGATAGTGAAAAGTTAAAAATGAAATTTTTCCATAGATATGCCATTTCAGTGCCCAATATGTTGTGCCCAGCTTATGTCTGCACAGACAAACACTCCAAAAACTGTTAAGCGGGGATCCCACGCACAACAGCCTTTGGCGCAACATATTACGCAATGAAATGACGTATTCCTGGAATAATTGTCATTTTCACCTTTCACCATCCGCTGCATATTCATTTATGGATAATAAATTATAGCAGCACTTGGGAGTTAAAAATGCTCACTGTACCCCAGGATAAAATCCTTCAGTGGTTTAGTTTCCAAAATGGGGTGACATGTCAGGGGATTCCACTTTACTGGCGTTTCAGCTCTGCAAAAGTGCAATGGCGTCCAAAAACCAAACCGTCCAAGTCTGTGCTCCAAAAACCAAATAGCGCTCCTTCCCTTCTGTGCCCAAACAACAGTTTATACCCACATATCACATTAAGTACGTTACCCTGGGTACACCAGTGTCATACATGTGGGCATAAACTGCAGTTTGGGCACACAGCAGGGCACAGACGGGAAGGAGCGCTATGTGGCTTTTGGAGTCCAGTTTCATATGTTTGGTATCTAGACACCATGTCATGTTTGCAGAGCCTGTAAGGTACCATAAAAGTGGATTCCCCAAAGGAGTGACCCCATTTTGAATAGTGCACTCCTCAAAGAATTTATCAAGGGATGTAGTAAGCATTAGTATCCCAGGCGTGAATACACAGCGGATGGGGAAAAGTGAATAGGTAAGCTGTACAGAGTACATTGAGAACACCAAATTCCCTACTATATCCCCAGTAGTTCCTATTATTGGGTGGTCACTCTGGGGTTCACTTCTGGTTTATTTTCCCTCATAAGCTCTAAATCTGGTTTGTCTCCTGATATAGGCTTGCACAGCTTATACATTCCCTTCCTGCCTCAGTCAGTTGTGTGCTAATGATTTAGCGATTTTTGGGGTTTTTGTCTTCATATTGTACAAGCTATATTTTCTTTATTTTTCTGGTTATGTAGCAATATGAGGGCTTGTTGTTTGCGGTATGAGATGTATTTTGTAATGACATCATCTTTGGGTGCCTATAACTTATTGAATAAATTTTATTAACTCTTTCTTGGTGGATTAAAAAAAAACCCATCAATTCTGGCATTGCGTTTTACCTTTTAAATTATTCACCATGCAGCATAAAGCATAAGTAACATGTTACCTTTATTCTGTGGGTCGGTACGATTATGCCGATACCTCATTTATATATTTTTTTATGCAATACTAATTTTGCAGAACAAAAACCCATTTGGGGACATAAATTAATTGTTTTTGCATCGCCATCTTCTGAGATGTGTAACTTTTTTTTTTTGCGGTTTACAGTTAGTTGAGGGCTTTTTTTTGGGGGGGGACAATCTGTGCTTTTTATTGGTATTGGGGTACATATGACTTTCTGATCACTTTTTATGGCATATTTTGTAAGGTGAGATGGCGAAAAATCATTACTTTTAGTGATTTTTTAAATATAATTCATTGTATATAGGAAAAGTCAATTTTGGGGTCTTTATTCTTTTATTAATTTTTTTTCGCACACTTTTTTTTTTTCTTTTCACTTGTTTTTACTTTTTCATGTGTCCCATTAGGACACCTGAACCAGCGATGCTTTGATCGCTGCTTCAGTACTATAGCCTGCAAGTCACTAACATACACGTGTCTTGCAGTCTATAGAGGAAGAGAGTCTATGCAGATGCATAGACTGACTTCCGGAGGTCCTGGCAGGATCAACCAGGTACTGGGGGCTCCAGGCAGCCTGGGGTCACTGACCAGACCCCGGGCTGCAGATTATAGATATTGGCAACCCCCAATCTCACCGGAGGGGAGGCGGCAACATGACGGAACTCCTTGGATGCCGCAGTCATGTTTGACTGCAGCATCCAAGGGGTTAAAACCACGGATCGGAGCTCAGCTCCAACCGGGGTTTATGGAGCAGGGTGTTATCTGTCAGTTACAGTTACAGCTCTGTTGCTCCAAGTACCTAGCACGTAGGACGTAATAGTACGTCCAATGTCGTTAAGGGGAACAGACCCATAGAGACCATTCACTTCAAGAAAAGGAATTTTACCCAATGCAGAGCTTATGTGGTTAGTACAGACTTGTGGTGTTATCTATAGGAAATGACTAGTAATTTGATCTAAAAGAATGTATTAATAAATCTTAATATCATCTTGGTGACATTATAGTTTACATTATTAAACTGTAGTGACTAAAAACGTTTAGTTTTTGAATGATTTACAAATAGAGATAGTGAAGGCATTTGGAAGTTGCCCCCTCTGCTCTCCCTCTGGTCCTGCAGACAGAGATGATAAACAGTCTCCTACTACCATGAGGGATTTGCCTTTCCTAGATGATATTTATCATGATTTCTACTGAAGGACCAAAAAAGACAATGAGTGTCCTGTGTAAGTTGGAAAACAGGAAAGTTCTCAGTACAACCAAACACATAAAATCTGATTTTGCATAATACATTTATTTATTTTGCTTACTTATATAGCACCCCCATTTTCCACAGCACTTTACAGAAATTGTTGGTCACTGACATTTATTTGTTGATGTTGAACCATCACTTCTATTCGTCTGGTACTTTCTAAGGCCAGTTGCAGATAACCGTGGCTGTGATCAGTGTGCTATCCGTGTATTTCACAGATAGAGCACTGACCCATTCTTTTCTATGGGCCCGTACACACGACCGTGAATTTCACGGTCCCGTGTGCGGCCTGACAGTCCGGGCCGCAAAATATAGAACAAGTTCTGTTCCTGTCCTATTTTGCAGCCCTTGCTTCTGTGGCTCCTATTCATTTAATGAAAGGGCCATGCGGCCCGTGCACGGGCGGCACATGGGGGACACCACAGGACCGTCATTCTCACACTATGAGAAGTGTTCTGTTCTTGTGGAAACTGTTGAGGTTGATCCTGGCTATTTCTTACTTCTGATCAATTAATGTTAACCTGTGTTATGCCAAACATCATCTACCTCATTAAAAGCAATATGCCTGTATCAACAGAGTGTATTTTTTGGCTGTGACGTTACTTTACTCAAAGAGCGAGGTCAGTTTGCCCTTTGCTTGGGTTGGACAGAGTTAGTGGTGTAAAGATTGGGGATATAAGGCAGGTTTGGGGGAAATGAATAGTTAAAAGTAACCAAAAGAAAACATAAAGTGTCACAGAAAAATGTTAAGGCATTATGCGTTTAACACCATGTAGCCCTAAACTAAATCACATAAAATCAAAGCTTTCCTATTCCTGGACTTTATGCTGGTGACATCTCATATGGCCCTACACAAAATGTCTTTATGTCTTTGACTGGTGCTAGGCTGCTGAGATGGGTCAGTGATTTAGGTATTTATTTATAATTCCCATATTTGGAGTAAGGAAGGATATTTTTCCAGGAATATGGGGCTTCTAATTAATAGGGGTTTTTCCTTCCTCTGGATAAACACTGTGAGCTATTAGGTTTGCCATGATGGACTTTTATGTTCTCTATTTTATTTTTTACACTACTGTGTATGTAAACATAATTTATTTCTCATTACATGTTTCTTATATTCAGTTATTATGGCTGAAATGTTATAGCATTAATGATTTAGGAAGTTACGTAAATGATTCAAATTGTGAATTATGATGGTACTTACTAGAGATGAGCGAATTTCTCAAAAGTTCGATTCGGCAGTTCAATTCGAAGTTCCAAAAAAAATTTGCTTCGATCCGAATTACTTTGCAGCGAATAAACAGCTATTTCCGGCCTGCAGAGAGCCGGGGTGGGTGGGTGGGCGCCAAAATGGCGGAAGCCCTTGATTGCCATGGTCATGTCTCTCTCTCTCTCTCTCTCTCTGCTAACAAGCAAAGACACGCCTACCCAATCACATCACTAGAGAATATCATGTGACCGTCTGATGTCACAAAGGTCCTTACTAAATATTCGTTACTGCGAAGCATCAGGAAATCCGGAATCGTGGCGAATTGAAGATTTCCTAAAATTCGGATTGAATTCCACTTCTGCAGAATCGATTCGCTCATCTCTAGTACTTACCCACTAAATGAGTTTTGTAAGCCAGAATTTCTGAAGACATTGAAAAAGCACATTAATCGTACCGTATAAAGTATAGCTAGCCTTAAGATAGTGGCTGAGTCTCAAGGCTGGCCTATTCTAAAATTAAAACACATCTCAGTAGAACTTGTGAACAATAAAACATTATTTCACAAGTAGTACAACATAGGAAAATGGAGGCTCAAAACAGACGTGAAAAAGCACTGGCATATCATACTAATGGTATTTTCCTTTATGTCAAATTATTATTAGCTACAGTTCCCTGACCAATGATGAATGGTAGTTTTTAAGTCACCTAAATATACAGTATGTTGTAGCTGCAGATAATTCTGACATAAAAGCTTAGTTTCATTGTGTTACATTAAAATACTGGTCATGTTTGCAAACCTTAGGAATTTGTTTTTCCCCCTTCAAAAATGTAACCAAACTGAGAGTCTCTTGGTTAACCACTTGTCAAAACTGTGGCAGACTGATGTAGCATTGTGGTATACAAATTGTATTTTTGGAAATACTACTGTGGTCAGTGATAAGTATAACTGAATTTATATAAGCCCAGATCAGGGGCAGGCACAGACACTTAAGGGCCCCCTGTGCAAGAACTTTTCTGGGCCCCTTGTTTTCCTATATCTCATCTTAAAGTACCCCTTTGTAAACAATTGGTCAGGCATGGTGGGTTCACATGTTTAGGTTTTTAGATGCAGTTTTTGGAGCCAAAATCAGGTTTCAATCATAAAAGGAGAAAAAGTATAGGGGATTTGTGCTACTTCTCTTTTTTCAATCCACTCCTGGTTTTGGCTTCAAGAACTGCATTTGAAAACCTGAAAGTGTGAACCCACCCTAATAGTTACCCATGAAGACATTTACCTGTAGTCTAATAGATAGTAGAATGATGTTGTTAAGGTGATAGGGAATTATTGGGCCTCTGTGCACAGGTTATACCAATGGTATGTCCCTGGACCCTGTGGGAGGCCCCAAACATTCCTCTACTGCATAAAATATAACACCATTCTAAATGACACAATGTAGGTAGGGGTCACATTGCAGATTTTACATTGGGGCCCAGGAGCTTCAAGTTACACATCTGGTTATGTCCATCCTTGGCAATAGTACTTCAGATAACCATAAGTTAACACTGGCTACTTTTACAATATTTTGTGTAATATCATTCTTTTAGTAAGGGTTTTATAACAAAAGCATTAGGGGAATTTCACACTACTATTTTTACAGTCCGCTGCTCTCATCCATCATAGGTAGTAGAGGAAGAGATGATGCACACAGTGCCCCCTCGCTATCACTAGCTAAAATTGGGGGCACAGCCCAGAACAAACGGGCCGAACAGGGAAAAGGGACAACGAGGCGCCCAAATGCCGGGCAAAAAGGACCCCAGGACCCCCGCACGAGCACAAAGGGACCACGAGCGAACCAAGCCAGGGATCCAATCATGAGAAAAGGTATTTAAGGGGGCCAATTGCAAGTTGTCTCCTTGAATCTCCCGAAGAGTGGCATCATGGGCCCCAAAACAACCCAGAGACAAAGAGCACAAGTTGTCAGGGGAAGGAACAAAAAGGGCCAGAGATAAAACCGGGAGCCCCCGGAGGAACAAGAAGGAAAGGAAGACCACAGGGCAGCGAAGCCCAGAAGGGCAGGCCAAGAAAAAAACCAGAAAGGCAGAGAAGAAGAAGGGAGAACAGCAAGGACAACCACAGCCACCCCAAGAGCTGCACACACGCGCAGATGGGTCACTGTGCATCGGCAACAAACAGCACACGCACAAGGGGAAGGGAGGGGGGTGATCGAAGAAGCCGTGTGAAACCACCCCAGAGCGCCGAGGTAGCAAAAGACATTTGGACAAGCCAGCTTCCTTCTGGAAGAAGGTCATGTGGACTGATGAAACAAAGAATGGGGTGGTGGGGCAAAAAAAAAGGGGGTGTGGGGGGGGGGAAAAAAAAAAAAAAAAAAAAAAAAAAACTTGCTACCGAAGGGGGGCCAAGGGGGCGGGGCCGGCCCGGGTCTTGTAAAGGGGGGGGCGGAGGGATTCAACTCAGCGCGTCTTGGATAGTGACAAGCAGGGGCGATTGGAGGGGGGGGGGGGGGATTCCGGCAGGCAAAGGACCAAAAACAAGGCCCAAAACCACCCGGGGGGGGGGGGGGGGGGCAAAAAAAGGGGGGGGGGGGGGGCCCCGGCCCCCGGGCGGGAAAAAAATGGAAGGGGGGGGGGGGGGGGGGGGGGGGGGGCGGGGGGGGGGGGCCACAAAAAAAAAAAGAAGGGGTGGGGTTGGGGGAGGGAGGGGGGAAAAAAAAACACGCTGGGGGGGGGGGGGGGAAGAAAAAAGAGGGGGGGGGGGGGGGGGGGGGGGGTTTTGGGGAGAGGAAAAAAAAAAAAATTGGGGGGGGGGGGGGGGTGCTTTGGGGGGGGGTGTTTTGGTGTTTGTTTTTGAAAAAAAAAAATTTAAATTTTTAAAAAAAGGGGTTTTTTAAAAAAAAAAAAAAAAGGGGAAAAAAAAAAAAAAAAAAAAAAAAAAAAAAAGGGGGGGGATTTGTGCTAAAAAGTTTACATACCCTGGCAGATTTTTTGTTTTTTTTGGCCTTTTTTCAGAGAATATGAATGATAACACAAAAACTTTTTCTCCACTCATGTTTAGTGGTTGGTTGAAGCCATTTATTGTCAAATTTCCAGTTTCCAGAAGAAAGCCATTACTGCGCAAATGCCACAAAGAATCTCGCCTTCAACATGCCAAACAGCACAGAGAAACACCTCAAAACTTCTGGAACAAGGTAATTTGGAGTGATGAGACAAAAATCTAACTTTTTGGCCACAACCATAAACATTACATTTGGAGAGGTGTCAACAAGGCCTATGATGAAAGGAACACCATTCCTACTGTAAAGCGCGGAGGGGGATCACTGATGATGTGGGGATGTGTGAGCTTCAAAGGCACAGGAAACTTTGTCAAAGTTGAAGGAAAGATGAATGCAGCACGTTATCAGCAAATACTGGAGACAAATTTGCACTCATCAGCCAGGAAGCTGCACATGGGACATACTTGGACGTTCCAACATGACAACAAGCCAAAACACAAGGCCAAGTCGACCTGTCATTGGCTACAGCAGAAGAAAGTGAAGGTCCTGGAGTGGCCATCTGAGTCTCCTGACCTCAATATCATTGAGCCACTCAGGGGAGATCTCAAGTGCGCAGTACATGCAAGACAGGAATTTACAGGAACTGGAGACTTTTTGCCAAGAATAATGGGCAGTTTTACCATCTGAGAAAATAAATAGCCTCATCCACAACTACCACAAAAGACTTCAAGCTGTCATTGATGTTAGAGGGGGCAATACACAGTATTAAGAACTAGGGTATGTGAACTTTTGAACAGTGTCATTTTGATGTTTTTGGTTGTCATTATGATTTAAAAAGAGAAAACACAGAAGTTTGACAATAAATGGCTTCAACTAACCATTAATCATGAGTGGAGAAAAAGGTTTTGTGTTATCATTCATATTCTCTGAAAAAAGGGCAAAAGAAACAAAAAATCTGCCAGGGTATGTAAACTTTTTAGCACAACTGTATGTAACAGAAGAAAAATGTCCTGCACGAAAGACTTTTTCTTCCATCAGAAAAATAAAGTTTAACATGGAGGTGAATGCAGACAGACACAAGAGTGGGCTCCATCCACATCTGTTCCTCTACTACTGTTACTGTTCATTGTGCTCATTATAAATAATCATAATAATAAATAATGGTAGTGTGAAAGCACCCTTAGAGGGCGCCACTAATTGGCGGCTGCTAGAATTTGTGCAATAGTGCCTTAAAGGGGTATTCCCACGAACATAACCATTTTTAAATTTGCAGATAATTAAAAGTTAGGCAGGGTTCACACTACCGTTGGATTCTGTTATGAAAGTATCCATTAACAAAAAAACCTATCATAACACCTATCATAACAGACATTAACAGACACTAATGTTAATGTGTCCGTTTTTTTAACTGATCCAACACATTAGCATCAGTTAGCATCAGTTAGTGTTCGTTTTTTAACACTGTCCGTTTTTTTTTGTTTGTTTGTTTGTTTCTGCTTTCTGAGCATGTGCAGAAAAAAACAGACATAAAATAATGGACAGTAACTGTTGACACATTGAAGTCTATGGGTAAGTCCGTTACCCATAGACTTCAAAGTTAAAAAAATAACGGACACTTGCTGTCTGTCAAGAATCCGTTTTTCCAAATGGACAAAAAACTCCTGCATGTAGGATTTTTTGTTCGCGGGAAAAAAAAAGACTTCTGACTGATTGGGTGTAAACGGACACAAATGGACACTGACGGACAATAACGGACACAATATAAAAACCCATTGAAATGAATGGAAATTTTAACAGATTTCTGGCGGTTCAGATAGTGTCCGATGCTAAAATCTTGTAACGGACAATAGCTACGGACACTACTGACGGTCACCAATAGTAGTGTGAACGCCCCCTTAAACATTTTTGCAAATATAAGTAATTAAATATTTTGCAGCGTTTTAAAGATTTTTTCTAAATATCTTGTGGTCACAAGTTGTTGTCTTGATAGGTTGCCAATGGATACGACCATGAATGCCGGACCTTTCTAAGGTCAGAAAATCAGCTACTGTATGATGTCCTTATTGTGGCCGGGATATTTTCTGATACATGTAGTATCCCTGCCTGGTAACCCAGCTACAATAAGAAAGTCATGGCTGGGCTTCCTGACAAGTCCCAGACCATAGAAAGGATCTGCATTTGTGATCGTATCCATTGGCAACCGATCAAGACCATAGGCTGTCACCACTCAGATAGTTAGAAAAAAATCTTTAAAACTGTTTGGAATTTTTAACTACTTATATTTGCAAAAATGTTTAACTTTTAACTATCTACAAATATACTATAGATATGAATATGTTAATGGAAATACCCCTTTAAGTCTAGGTTACCATCTAATGAAAAAATAGCAATGTTCAAATTCCTCCACAGCTAAATTTGTTTTAAATGGGTTGATTTTTACGTTAAAATTCCTTTGGTAATCACTACAGGTATCCCAGTGCTTTTATCTTTCACATTGCATTTCATTGAATACAGGTCAACTTGTGCTGTGGCTTTTTGGTGCAGCATGTGGTTGAAGGGGGTGTGCCAAGAAGCAAAATTCATCCTAACACATGCTGAGTACTAAAACATATGCATCTCAGAAGACTAAATCTGTGACTGTTCATCATTTGCCCTAACTTAGGCTGGTTGCAGACGACCGTGCATGGGGATGTCCCCGTGTGCTGCCTGTGCACGGGCCGTGCTTCCGCGGCTCCTTTCATTAACTGAATAGGAGCCACAGAAGCACGGGCCGCAAAATATGACAGGAATAGGATCTGATGCAGCCTGGACTGTCAACCTGCACACGGAACCGTGAAAATCATGGTCGTGTGCACAGGCCCATAGAAAAGAAAGGGTCAGTGTGCTATCCGTGAAATACACAGATAGCACACTGACCCACACCACGGTTGTCTGCAAGGGGCCTTACTCTATATCATATGTACAACTCACTGCTTTGCTGGGGGGTAGGAGGCAGAGTTGTACCATGTGATCATGCCTCTCACTGTCTGCTCCAAATCAAGGCTGCTGCATTTTCTACATAAACTTATTTGGGGGAGGCAGAAATGCAAAACGTAGTGGAAAAGCAGCATTTTTGCTGTATTTTTTCCACTCTGTTTTTTTTGCAGCATTTTTAAACTGTGATTCACTACATGTGGAATTAGCGGTAGCTAGAGTGTACATGTTGCAGAAATGCAGTGTTTTTGGCAGCTGTGGAAAAAACTGTCACAAACACTGTGTTTTACTTACCAAGCAAAGTGAATGAGATTTCACTGAGGCCGGAGCCCCATGTTGTGAAAACGCAGCATTTTGGCCACGGTGAAAACACTGGAGCAAAAAACGTTTTACAGTACCTGCAAAGTGGATGGGATTCTGGCTAATTCCATCCAAACATTGCAGAAAAAAATCTGCAGAGGAAAAGCTGCATTTTTCGCAGAGGAAAACTCAGAAAAACTACTTGGGGCCTTAGCCATATATTGTCAAAACAGACAAAAATAGAACATGACCTATATTTTGACAGACTGTTACAATGGACCATCAAAATATTGGTCATGTGAATAGCCCCCCACATGCATTGGAATTATTAAAAAAACAGCCGTCACACAGCCAATTCACTGTTATGTGAGTTTAGGATTACCTTTTGGTTAGATTTTAGCCTACGTGTCCTGCTGATTTTCTGCTGCTTTTCCCAGGAGTTTTTCTTAAGCATTTTTCCTCAGCATGTGCTTAGACAATTTTTTTTTTCTGCAGCACACCTGCAGGTATCACTGCAGGTGTCCCACAGTAATAATTGACATGCTGCAGGTCACTTTGTAGTTTGTAAAAATGTCAACCACTATTCTGCTCTTGTACATTGCAGCCGGCTAGCACCCACAAGTTCTTGGTGGCTAACTTCCTGCAAGTAATGTACTGCAATGCTTTTCCAGCCTAAGGCCTAGAGTCACACAAAAAGGTGCCAACCGGCCATGAAAAAAGTCCATTTCTCACAGTCGTCTTGAAATACACACGTGGACAAAATTGTTGGTACCTCTCGTTTAATGAAAGACAAACCCACAATGGTCACAGAAATTACTTGAATCTGACAAAAGTAATAATATATAAAAATTCTATGAAAATTAACAAATGAAAGTCAGACATTGTTTTTCAACCATGCTTCAACAGAATTTTTTAAAAAAGAAAACTCATGAAACAGGCCTGGACAGAAATGATGGTACCCTTAACTTAATATTTTGTTGCACAACCTTTTGAGGCAATCACTGCAATCAAATGATTCCTGTAACTGTCAATGAGACTTCTGCACCTCTCAACAGGTATTTTGGCCCACTCCTCATGAGCAAACTGTTCCAGTTGTCTCGGGTTTGAAGGGTGCCTTTTCCAGACGGCATGTTTCAGCTCCTTCCAAAGATGCTCAATAGGATTTAGGTCAGGGCTCATAGAAGGCCACTTCAGAATAGTCCAATGTTTTCCTCTTAGCCATTCTTGGGTGTTTTTAGCTGTGTGTTTTGGGTCATTATCCTGTTGCAAGACCCATGACCAGCGACTGAGACCAAGCTTTCTGACAATGGGCAGCACATTTCTCTCTAGAATCCCTTGATAGTCTTGAGATTTCATTGTACCCTGCACAGATTCAAGACACCCTGTGCCAGATGCAGCAAAGCAGCCCCAGAACATAACAGAGTCTCCTCCATGTTTCACAATAGGGACAGTGTTCTTTTCAAGATATGCTTCATTTTTCCTTCTGTGAACATAGAGCTGATGTGCCTTGCCAACAATTTCAATTTTTGTCTCATCTGTCCATAGGACATTCTCCCAGAAGCTTTGTGGCTTGTCAACATGTAGTTTGGCAAATTCCAGTCTGGCTTTTTTATGATTTGTTTTCAACAATGGTGTCCTCCTTGGTCGTCTCCCATGAAGTCACTTTGGTTCAAACAACGACGGATGGTGTGATCTGACACTGATGCTCCTTGAGCTTGAAGTTCACCTTTAATCTCTTTAGAAGTTTTTCTGGGCTCTTTTGTTACCATTCGTATTATTCTTCTCTTTGATTTGTCATCAATTTTCCTCCTGCGGCCACGTCCAGGGAGGTTCACTACAGTCCCATGGATCTTAAATTTATGAATAATATGTGCAACTGTAGTCACAGGAACATCAAGCTGCTTGGAGATGGTCTTATAACCTTTACCTTTAACATGCTTGTGAAGAATATCGCCTCGCCCAGCCGCCTGGCACGCCTGCGATCAAACTTCTTTCTTAACCTCCCACTCACACACCGTGAGTAGACCGGGTCATAGGATAAAAACGAAACGAGCGATATAAATTTTATATGTTTAATAACCCAAGTGGGTCGGTATGGATTAATAGCATATACAGAAATATACAATATTAATATGATCAAGCATAAACATACAAGCAAAAGAGCAATGATACAATACACCAAAATAAAAGGAAATAAAGATTAGAAAAAATACCTGAGCACACAGCCCTGTCCTAGCTGTCTCTCTTCCATGCTCAACACAATAGACTCGTAGTCCGTTTCTCTAGGCCACAGCAGAGTTTTGGGCCTAGGGCGCAAGCTTAAGCAAGTTGCATAAAACAATCCTTCTACATGCTGACCAGAACTAGGCCCTCAAAGCATTCCTCAGTAGGGCAGGCCCTCTCATCTTCTCCCAGATCAGAGCTCCTTACTGCCTCTTTGCTGAATGACCCCAGAATCCAGGTCTTCCCACAGCATATGGCTAGTGCTCCACCCACCCCTTGCACCCAGGCAGCCCCCCTTCTCCCTCCTTTGCAGAACCCTCGGAGAGATGGGTGAATTTAAGGTCACTGGCTTGCTATCCCCCCATCGCCATCTGGCCAGGGATAATAAAAGTGCCTGTCTATAGCAAGCCATCTCCAATGAACACACATAAAACCAGTGAAGCGCATCGTCCAGCAATGTAAAACCCAAGTTAAACACAACATTCCAATAGGTAGGGGGAGGACGGACATGAGCAAGTAAAAATACATTTCTAAGAAAGATGTACAACTGAGGGTCGGTTCATCACAATGTTTGTTTATAATTTTCTTTCTAAGCTCCTGAGACAACTCTTTCCTTTGCTTCCTCTGGTCCATGTTGAGTGTGGTACTCACCATGTCACCAAACAGCACAGTGAGTATCTGTAGCCGTATATACAAGCCCACTGACTGATTACAAGATTGTAGACACCTGTGATGCTAATTAGTGGACACACCTTGATTTTACATGTCCCTTTGGTCACATTATTTTCAGGGGTACCATCATTTCTGTCCAGGCCTGTTTCATGGGTTTTCTTTTTTAAAAAAATCTGTTGAAGCATGGTTGAAAAGCAATGTCTGACTTTCATTTGTTCATTTTCATAAAATTTTTATATATTATTACTTTTGAGAGATTCAAGTTATTTCTGTGACCATTGTGGGTTTTTCTTTCATTAATCGAGGGGTACCAACAATTTTGTCCACGTGTGTATATCTACAGACCATTTAGGTGTATACAGTGCAGTAACATTAAATTACTTACAGGTGACATCTCTGACTAATCGTTCTTATTAATTCTCTCCTGACCGCCATGACCTTTTCTTCCAACTGTGACTTGTCTCTGTAAAGTTTGCAACACAGACATTTTTGGCTCTTCCCTTTTCCAGGCACCTGACCGACATTGTCCTCACCTACACAAAGCCCCCATCCTGCCGCTATCCCAATGATAAAATATATGATATAACCCCCCATAATAAATAATACCCCCAAGTGCAGCTTTAAATTAATAATGTCAGTGTGTACCCCCTTTAAATAGAGCCCCTTATTAATAATGCCCCAGGTGATTCCTAAGTAAAAGGTTTTCCAGGTCAATTAAAAAATCAGTGTGGCTCAAAAATCCTGGACCCCCACTGATCAGCTGTTTGAATGAACCATGTTACCTGTGTAAGCGCCGTGACACCTTCTCTGTTTACATAGTATCATTCATTTCATAGCAGTCATGTAATGTAACTACAGCCTCGTCCTAAACACATCTATGTGATCAGTGGGGATTCACTGATCTCTTATTCATGATCTATCCTAAGGATATATCATCAATAAAGCTGGAAGGCCCCTTTGAAAAGGCCCAGGCGCCATAAAAGGGGGGGGGGCCAGAAAACCCATTTTTTTTTTGGGGGGGGGGGGGGGGGGGAGAAAAAAACTGGGGGGGGGGCGCGGGGGGTTTATTTTTTTCTCTCTTGTTTTTTTTTCCCCCCGGCGCCCCCCCCCCCCCCCGGGCCCCCCCCGTCCCTTCCTTGGGCCGGCGGCTGCCCCCCGCCGGCGCCCCCGGGGGGGGGGGGAGGCGGGGGGGGGGGGGGGCGGGGGGCGGGGGGGGGGGGTGGTTTTTTTTTTTTTTTTTTTTTTTCCCCCCCCCCCCTTTTTTTTTTAGAAATGGTGGTGTTTTTTTCCTTTTTTAATAAAATTTTTTTTTTCCTTTTTTTTTTTTTTTTTTTTTTTTTTTTTTTTCTTTTCCCCCCCCCCCCTTTTTTTTTTTTTTTTTTTTTTTTTTTTTTTTTTTTTTTTTTTTTTTTTTAAAAAATAATTAATTTTCTTCTCCCTTTTTTTTATTTTTTTTTTTTTTTTTTTTTTTTTTTTTCTTTTTTTTTTTTTTTTTTTTTCTCCCCTTTTTTTTTTTTTTTTTTTCCCCCCCCTTTTTTTTTTTTTTTTTTTTTTTTTTTCTGTGATACTGTTTGTCTTTGTAGTTTGTCCCTTTTCTCTCTCTGTATCCTTAGTTGTGATGCTGTAGCTCCTCCTCTCTCTCCCTCAGTTTAGTTTCACTTCTTTGTAAGCAACATGTCTGCTCAGCTCCTGGTATTTCATCATTTTTCACCTACTGCTGTATGAGGTTCTACAAGATTTACTTGGATTAAAGCATCTGGAATCTTATCTACGCCTCCTCAGTTGAGTTGAACACTATCTGATAGATATCTTGGTGTAAATTGCTGGTTAGCATAGAGACTACAGGACACTCTCACAACCTCACACTTGCAGCCAAGCTATTGAGTCAGAACAGTGAAAAATGATGCATAAAGACTGCCAGATACGGCTGTAAGACAGTTCACCAACTTCTGACATACAGTCAGTCACAGCAAGTTACCTGAAGCCAGAAGGAATCAGCATTGTGTAAGTTGCATTCGCAGCTCAGACTCCCTCAGCATAAGAAGATTCTAGCAAGCAGCCATCTCACTCCAGCAAAGTTATATTTATCCTGTTTGAGTTGCATCATGGCTGAAGGGCACCCTGAAGCACAAGGTAGCATGGACCTCAGTCTGCAGCCCAGTGAGAAGGCTAGACGCTCAATTAAACAGGTTAGAGACAATCTAGAAGGTTTAAAGCATGAACTTTCCTGTGAACTCTCAAAATGGTGGCAGGAAATACAGACTAAGATATCTGCCATGTGCTTGCCTGCATACCATGTATCACCACTAGAGGGAGCTCTGCGACAGCTTTGTGCTATGCATGGACATTATAAAATGAAAGCTGAGGAGTATGAAAGCATATTGAGGAAACTTCATACAGACGATTCCTTAGTTGAATTGCAAAGCTTCCAGCATCTCAATTCAGAACGAGACAGCTTAGTACATGAAACTAAGTTAAGGACAGAGGCAAGAATTGCGCAACTGCAGGAAATGGCATCCCACGTTTCTGAGTCTACCAAGCGTTCAAAGCGTACATCTAAGTCACGTTCCTCAAAATCTTCCACACTCAGTGAGCAACTTATAAAAGCACGTGCAGAGGCGGAAGCTACTAAGATACAGGCAGCCTTTGCACAACAGAAAGCAGAAATGGAAGCTAAGGTAGCTCAACAGAAAGCAGCGATGGAAGCTAATGCAGCTCAAAAAAGGGCAGAACTAGAGGCTCTAGAGAAACAGTATGAGCATGCTGCAGCCATGGCAAGGTTAAGCATTTTAGAACAGGCCATCAGTGGAAGTGAAAGCGACAGCACCAGTTTGTGTGATGTGGAAGCAGAGGATCCCCTCAAGCGCACAAGAGACTATGTACTAAGCCAAAGCAGTGAATCCCTATTTGCCACAAATGTTCCTGTCAGGGACAACATTTCTCCAGAGCAACAGGGCACAGTATCTTCTGCAGCACACCGCATTCAAGGTCAGTACAATGCCCTGCCTGTCCAGCATCCAGTTTCTTCTTCCTTCATGGATTCCCAAAGCCTTGCACCTCAGCAAATGCAATATACTGATACTCAGGTAAACACCAATGTGACACCATACTACCAGACTGCAAACAACCGTCCAGTCTCACATCCATATGTGGCTAAACCTATGGACTTTAAGCTAGCTCCTAGGCTGAATGCCTACGCAGCCCCTACACTACCTACCTCTGTTAACCAGAACCCCACTAACAACGTAATCACCGCTACTCAGCCAGCAACTCAATATTTAAAGTCAGAGAGAAAAGACATGTCAGAGTTTGCAAGGTACATGGTTCGCCGTGAGCTTACTAAGACTGGACTCACAAGGTTCGATGACCAACCTGAGAACTACAGAGGCTGGAAATGTGCCTTCAAAACTGCAATTAGTGACCTTGGCATTACTGCAGCTGAAGAATTAGATTTGCTTATCCGGTGGCTTGGCCCACAGTCCACAGAACGTGCTAAAAGACTCAGATCCGTCCACATTTACAACCCCATAGCAGGCCTTACCGCTGCTTGGGAAAGACTGGAGAAAACCTATGGCAGTCCTGAAGCAATAGAGAATGCTCTGTTCAAACGATTGCAAGGGTTTCCAAAGATATCTGGTAAGGATCATCAGAAATTTCAAGAACTTAGTGACCTACTCATGGAGCTCCTACTGGCTAAGGCGGACACTCTCCTACCGGGCCTCAGTTACCTGGACACTGCTCGTGGGGTAAACCCGATAGTCACCAAGTTGCCATATAATATTCAAGAAAGGTGGACCACAATTGGGTCAAGATACAAAAATGAGAATCAAGTCTCCTTTCCTCCATTTTCCTACTTCTGTGAGTTTATCAAGAACATTGCAGAATCCAAGAATGACCCAAGCTTTTCCTATGGGGATCCCAGTGTTCCTGGTTCACCTCCTATTAAGTATGACAGCTCACATTCTAACTACAGAAACCGCAGAGGCCCAGTTTCGGTGAAAAAGACTGATATTCTTCCTATACCTACATCAGCACCAGAAGAAAGCAGTTGCAACAGCAACCAAGACGAAAAGGTAGAAAATCCTAACCGTCTGTGTCCTATTCACAAGAAGCCTCATCCCCTCAAGAAGTGTATTGGCTTCAGGAGGAAACCAATCCAGGAACGTAGAGAGCTTCTTAAGAAACTAGGGATATGTTTCAAATGTTGTGCCTCTACTGAACATGTTGCTAGAGACTGTAAAATTGCTATTAAGTGTATAGAGTGTGGCAGTGAGAACCATGTACAAGCTCTTCATCCATCCCAGCCTAGTGCCACACCGCCTAGAGGTTCCCCTTCCCCAACTAAGCATGGCGGGGAGAACACAGATCAAGCAGCAAATACTACCACAGTATCTTCCTCATGTACAGAAGTCTGCGGAGAAGACCTTTGTGACAAGTCCTGTGCAAGGATATGCCTAGTCAATATATACCCCAAGGGCCAACCAGAAAGGGCTCTGAGGGTGTACGCCATCTTGGATGACCAGAGCAACCACTCACTTGCAAGGTCAGAACTCTTTGATCTGTTTAACTTAAAGGGTGATACCTATCCGTATACCTTGGGTACTTGTAGTGGCATATCAGAGGTTTCAGGAAGAAGGGCCAGTGGTCTTGTAATAGCTTCTCTCAAGGGCAATTTGGAGATACCTTTGCCCACACTTGTTGAGTGCAACCAGATACCATCAAACAGAGAAGAGATACCCACACCAGAGGCGGCTTTCCAGCACCCTCATCTAAGGGCTATAGCCAGTGAAATACCATCCCTTGACAAAAATGCAGACATTCTACTTCTGCTAGGTAGAGACATTCTCAGACTGCACAAAATACGCCAGCAAATTAATGGACCACATGATGCACCATTTGCCCAGCGCCTCGATCTAGGATGGGTTATCATTGGCAACGTCTGCATAGGTAGGATGAAAAGGCCCACCAATATTTCTTCATTTAAGACGCATATGTTACCAAATGGTCGCAGCACTTGTTTTCAGCCATGTCCACATCACTACCAAGTGAAAGAGAAGATAAGCAACAGTAAGTGGCTGCATAATTACCGAGACAACGTGAATACTTTCCTGCCTGGGGACGACACCCTTGGATTAACAGTGTTCAATACAACAAGTGATGACAACAAGCTGGCACCGTCTATAGCTGATAAAGAATTTCTCAAACTTATGGACAAGGAATTCATTCAAGATGATTCCAACAGCTGGGTAGCACCTTTACCTTTCCGCTCCCCGAGATCAAAACTGCCAAACAATCTGAAGCAAGCAGTTTCTAGATTTTCCTCTTTAAAACGTACCTTCATGAGGAAACCAGAGATGGAGAAACACTTTGTAGGTTTCATGCAGAAGGTATTTGAGAGAGATCATGCAGAACCTGCACCTCCACTAAAGGAAGGAGAAGAATGCTGGTACCTTCCATCATTTGGCGTGTATCACCCTCGCAAACCTGACCAAATCAGGGTCGTGTTCGATTCTAGTGCTCAGTATGAAGGCGTCTCTCTCAACAACCTGTTCCTCACTGGTCCTAACCTAAACAACAGCCTCATAGGAGTCTTAATCCGTTTCAGACAGGAACCAGTTGCAGTGATGGCCGACATCCAACAGATGTTTCATTGCTTCATTGTTAAGGATGATGACAGAAACTATCTCAGGTTCCTATGGCATAAGGACAATGATGTCAACAATGAAGTCATAGATTACCGGATAAAGGTACATGTCTTTGGCAATAGCCCATCTCCTGCAGTAGCGATCTATGGACTGAGAAGGACCGCCCAAGAAGGTGAGAAAGAGTATGGCTCTGATGCTCGTCAGTTTGTTGAGAGGAACTTCTATGTTGATGATGGTCTTAAATCCTTACCTGCAAGTGAAGAAGTGATCGATCTCCTGTCTAGAACACAGGAAATGCTGTCTGTAGCTAACCTCAGACTTCACAAGATCATCTCCAACAATATGGAGGTAATGAAGGCATTTCCCTCTGATGATCATGCAATCAACTTGAAGGATCTTGATCTCAGTTCTGATACTCCTCCTATGCAACGCAGCCTAGGATTGCTATGTAACACTGAACAAGACACGTTCACATTCCAAGTGTCTTCTTGTGACAAACCTTTCACCAAACGAGGAGTTTTATCTGTTGTGAACAGCATTTATGATCCTCTTCGTTTCATTGCTCCCATCACCATTCAAGGCAAGCTACTACTAAGACAGCTTACCATTGAGAACATGGACTGGGACACTCCACTGCCTGCTGAGAAACAACTGAGGTCTGACTGTGGCACTAACTTCGTTGGAGCCTGCAAAGAACTGCAGTTAGACAACTTCTTATCCAACAATGGGTGCACTTGGACGTTTAACCCTCCACATTCATCCCATATGGGAGGTTCCTGGGAACGTATGATTGGGATCACACGCAGAATCCTTGACTCTATGTTGATGGACCACAAGTCGACACTGCTTACCCATGAGACGTTAATAACCTTTCTTGCTGAAGTGTCTACGATAATCAATGCAAGGCCACTTGTCCCAGTATCTTCAGACCCTGAATCTCCAATTATCTTAACCCCAGCAACGTTTCTTACTCAGAAAATTGGTACTGCTGCTACCTCTCCACGTACCTTAGATCACAGTGACATTTACAGACGCCAATGGAAACAAGTTCAACACCTGTCCAATGTGTTCTGGCACCGCTGGAAAACAGAGTACCTCCACATGCTACAGAGCCGTCACAAATGGCAGACCTCAAAACCTAATCTCCAGGTGGGTGACCTCGTCCTTCTAAGGGATAAAGAAGTCCATCGGAATGAATAGCCTATGGGTCTCATCACTAAAGTTGTCCCTAGTGATGATGGGAAGACTCGGAAAGTGGAGGTCAAGGTAACCAAGGGAGGCTCAGTGCGAGTTTTCTTCCGCCCAATTAATGAACTGGTGCTTCTTCTTCCAAGAGGAGACGTCACATAAAAGAAGATAAGGACACCATTCACAGCTCATGGCGGGGAGCTTCCTTCCATGAACTAAAACCGTGTTCTTGTGGATTACAGTGTGGGTCGGTGGAGGTGTTGGCAAATTGCGGCTTCTCGACCTGAAGATTGGTTTATTTGGACTAACTGTTGATTATTGTTTGTTGTGCATGTTTCTTTTTTGTTTTTCAGGTTTGAAGAGGACTTTATGGACATCTCAGGACATTTAATGTTTGTTTTCATTGAAATCTAAAGATTTCAGGCGGGGAGTGTCATGTCCCAGGACTTGGTTTAATTCACTGACATGTATCTGTGATACTGTTTGTCTTTGTAGTTTGTCCCTTTTCTCTCTCTGTATCCTTAGCTGTGATGCTGTAGCTCCTCCTCTCTCTCCCTCAGTTTAGTTTCACTTCTTTGTAAGCAACATGTCTGCTCAGCTCCTGGTATTTCATCATTTTTCACCTACTGCTGTATGAGGTTCTACAAGATTTACTTGGATTAAAGCATCTGGAATCTTATCTACGCCTCCTCAGTTGAGTTGAACACTATCTGATAGATATCTTGGTGTAAATTGCTGGTTAGCATAGAGACTACAGGACACTCCCAAAACCCCACGGGGGGGGCCAAGCTATGGAGGCAGAACACCCCCCCAACCCAAACCCCCCCCCCCACCCCCCCCCTAAAAATTTTAAATCCCCAAAACTGTTAAAAAAAAAAAAAAAAAAAGTTTCCCCCCCCCCCCCCGGTGCTTTTTTTTTTTGGGGCGCCGCCTGTTGTTCTTGGGGGCCCGGTGTGGTTGGTCCTTGGGTGGGGGGGGGGGGGGGGGCCCCCCGCCCCCCCCCCCCCCCCCCCGTTTGTCTCCCCCCCCCCCGTTTTTTTTTTTTTTTTTTTTTTTTTTTTGTTTTTTTTTTTGAGAGGGAAAGAAAATAACAAGAAACAAACAAATCACCTTCTCCCTTCACTCTCGCCTTGGCAATTTTCTAAAATGGCCCTAATTCCCATGTCCATAAATATATATGATATAAAATATTGTACCATTGGATGTTCCCAAGGTCAGAAAGGATGCATATGTATATATGCATTTTAAGGGTAGCAATAAACTCTTAACCAGTCTGTAGCCCATACATTTTCCATTGAGCCTCAGATCAGGGAATGTATAAAAAAGTATTTTCTGCTAAATACTGTAAAACTGAGGACTGGTGTGAGTGAACATAGGTGTACTGAGGGGAAGCTGTGGACTGTTATGGGTAAGAATATATGTACTGGGGACAGGTGAGGACTGTGGTGAGTAAGGGCAGCTCGGTCAGTGGTTAGAACTGTTGCCTTGTAGTGCTGGAGTTCTGGGTTTGAAGGACATCTAAATGGAGTTTGTATATTCTCCGTGTTTTTGTGTTGGTTTCCTCCAAAGACATACTGATAGGGAATGAATTGTGTGCCCTACCAGCAACAGTGAGTGATGACAATATCTCTAAAGCATTGTATAATATGTTGACATTATGTAATTTAAATAAATAAAGATATATGTATTGGGGACAGATGAGGAGTGGTATGAGTGAGGATATGTGTATTGAGGGAGCAGTTGAGGACTGTGTATTGGGTGGTGGCTGAGGATTGTTGTGAATGACAATATGTGTATTACTTTCTTTTATTTATTTGTATTCTTTTTATTTATGATTTACATTACATTATGATCCTTAAGATACCTCGTATTTCAGAAAACTGTTCACATTAGCATCAGTAATAACAATGGAGTGAGCGGACAAACTCCAAAGAAGTGTAGATATAACTGGTCATTTAATCCAATATCATGCAACAAAACATCACATGATGTTGGATTAAATCATTTCAACCCTTCTTTGGAGTTGGTGTGCTTTCTCCATTGCTTCTGCAGGATATTTGAGTGAAGTGAGTGCAGAAAAGATGGGCCATGTCCACCAGGAGACATGCACCATCATAGCTAGAAGATTTTGAATGCTGCTACCTATTCTTGTCTGTTAACACATCATAGTGATATGTTAGAACGCAAAAAGCTTTGATCAGTGGGGACTGATACCCATATTTATTGGTAAAGTGGTTTACCGAAAGTCCTTTCCCCTGAGATTGCTGAGCAGAGCGGATCAGAACCAAAGGAGCATAGCACAGGTGAGTGCTTCAGCCCCTTTGTTATGAACTGAAAGTTACATTTTAAATAGTCTTCTAGATATAGAAACTTTTGATTATATCCTTTACTTATATTAGTTAACCCAGTACAGTCTTCATTTAGCCATTAGCTAAAAGGATTTGTTTTACCCTCTGAAAATGTTGCCATTAATTCATAATCTATTTCCTTATACCAGACGTAAATTTTATTAAAAAGGTACTAAAACAGACATTCCTCAGGTGTTGGTGAATACTTGTAACACTGAACTAAAAAAAATGAGAAAGAAAAATGAAACCCTTACTTTGAGGATTTAACAAATGAAAACCATATGCACTTATGGATGTTTTAACAGTACCCTGCCTCCACTGGTATAAGGTAAAGGGGAAGTATAAATTACATAGCAAAATACTGGAGCACAGAATTGCTAAAAATGGCAATTTTAAAGGTACCTTTCTAATATCCTCACAAATTATCAAAGGCTGCTGTACTTTTGGTAGGTTGAATCTATTGAGATTATTGAACTAGATGCGTAACCATAAAAAACTGTAAGCCAAGTTGCTTTTTATGTTTGTTCAAGGCCATATAGGAGGGTGCTGCAGGTGCCCAATTGGTATAAGCCCTTTGATTATGTTATGTGTAAAGAGGGAGTAGTTACAGTAAATATCTTTGATTTAATGGCAAGAGGATGTGATAAAAACTTCAAAAATTGGTTTAAGAAATAGGAACGAGTGAACTTGTGAAACTAAAGCTAATGTGGCATTAACCTTTTTAACATGGGGAAAATCCCAGGACAAACAGTTTTCTCTTCCCCCTATAACTATTGCACCTAATGTAAAAGAGACAGCTATTGCTGTTGCTATGGGCTGGGAAACCTCAGGTACAAAAATGATGTTCACATTGAGTGTTATAGGACTGGATACGAAACAAGAATTTTATATATGGAAACAAGACACGGTGCCTAATTCCCTGAAAGCAATATTGCTATTGCTATTTCTAAAGGAGAATGGAGAAGTAAGTTTTTCAAATGGGTAACCTAGGTGTTAAAATAACTGTCTTAAAATAAACGGAGGATGGCTGAAAGTGGTTTGGACAGCCAGGCATTTATCATCATGGGCCCCATGCACCCATTACAATTCATCGGGGGCATAACTTGAGCAGGTATACAGAATGAGGTTGCACCTCACTCCAGGAGCCATAGAGGGTCTCTAAGGTGTCTGTTCCTGATATGAGGAAGCCAGTACTATGAATGATACATTACTGTTGGGGAGCCTAGTACAGATTTTGCATTGGACCCAGTACATTCATTTTAGTCTTTTGCTGAATTAAAGGCTATGATTGCCTTTAGATTATTATTTTTCTTGTTTAATTATATGTATGTTGGGCTAAATCATTTTGTAAAAGGTTATATTGAAAATGTTGGAATACTTGCCTTCTGCATCTTGCATATATTATAATACATAGCAAGCATTAGAATGTTGTTGTAACGTCTCTGCCTGTTCAGGTCTCTGCGCCACCCTTCGCACGCACGCTGCGACGAAGGAGGTGTGTTCAGTTTGATTCCTTGCTTAAGGTTCTTGGTGCTCAGTCTGAACACTGTCCTAGACTATGTAATTGAATTTCAGCCACACCCGTCTCCTGCACCTTGTTTCTTCAGCTCCTCAAATAGTTAATCTTAGCCTTGCCTGTGTGATTGACAGCCTGTCTACCTATCAAGTCTGGGGTGGGTTCTTCTGTCCTATTTATTGTTGGCTTACATTCACATTGGCGCTTGCTATTGCCTCGTGCATGCTGGCTATTACTCCTTGCTGTTTTGTTACCTGTATTCTTTCCTGACCTCTGGCTTTGACTTTGACTATTCTCTTGGATTTTGATTCTGTACTGCATTGCTCGACTGTTACCCACCTCTTGGCTAGCTGACCTCCCTTTCTTGTTGTTTGTCCTGTCTGCGTTCTGTGTTGTCACTTACATTAAGAAGAGATTGTCGACCAGTTGCTGGCTGTCGCTTAGGACAGATCAGGCAAGTTAGCCAGGGACAGTGGGGGGGGTGTTCAGCTTAGGGTTCACTGTCTTGTTGTGCCCCCTCCCCCCAGGTTCTCCCCGGGTTCTGGGGACTGGCTCAACTGGCAATTCACTTACAGTTGTTCACTAGCAAAATCTATCAGACTAAATTCAATTAAAGATACACTCTAGGATAGCAGAGATAGGAGCTGCAGATGTAGGACACGTCGCACAGTCGAGGTGCAAAACGGCCGTGAAAAACATCCATTTTCTCATGGCCAACTTGCACCCAAGGGACGTCCGTTTTCATGAATTCCCCATACATTTGAGTGTATGAAAACGGACAAAAATAGAACATGACCTATATTTTGACGGTCCTTCACAACAGACTAAACTAAAAAGTACACCTGGCCTGGCAAAAAAAAAAAGCCCGTACACAGAATATGCATATCCATACGCAGAAATATAAAAAACTTACAGGTGTCAGTATATGGCTACTTTAAGAAAAAATAAATTTTTTGAAAAGTTTTGGATTCTTGTTATGGGGTTAAAATATAAAAATGTGGCTTGGCATTGTCTTGCTGATATAAGCAAGGATGTCCCTGAAAAAGACGTCGCTTGGATGGTAGCATATGTTGCTCCAAAATCTGTATGTACCTTTCATTATTAATAGTGCCTTCACAGATGTGCAAGTTACCCATGCCATGGGCACTAACACAGCCCCATACCATCAGAGATCCTTGCTTGTGAACGAACAAGCCTTTCGGGGATGCTCCCTTTATACCCAATCCTGACACTCACCTATTTCCAATTAACCTGTTCACCTCTGGAATGCTCCAAACAGGGTTTTTTTTTTGAGCATTCCTCAACTTTCCCAGTCTTTTATTGCCCCTGTCCTAGCTTTTTTGGAACGTGTTGCAGACATCAAAAACAATAAAGTTTATCCATTTGAACACTAAATATCTTGTCTTTGTAGTGTATTCAATTGAATATAGGTTGAAAGGGATTTGCAAATAGTATTCTGTTTTTATTTATGTTTTACACAACGTCCCAACTTCATTGGAATTAAGGTTGTATATCACTCACTTCAACTGAACTTGAATGGAGCAGCAGGGTGGATGCTATAGTCAAACTACATCTCTTAAGTTATTGTTATAAAGTTGGGAGCAACTGGGGTTCATGCTTCTAGCAGCAGCAGAAGTTCCTACGAAGATGCCAGATGTCCACCAATCCAATGTTTATTACCTACCCAATGCATAGGTCTTAAACGTTTGTGATTAATCAATGCTGTGGCCAGAGAATTGCTACAGAGATGACATGCCCCAGAAAGAATCAGCACCATTGGTAAGGGAGCAGCAGCGAAGGAACGTTAAATATATAATTTTTTTTTTCTTTCTAGAAAGCACATAAATGCTGGTCAGGGACTAGTTCGGGTATTGCAGGTCATTCTCTTTTAAGTGAATAAGTCTTAGTCAAGTCAAGTCTAAATAAAGAGTGGCAGTGTTTTTTTTTTTTTTTTTTTTTTTTATAATAGACACTTTATTCCAACAGTTGTCTAACATTGGCTGTGTTATATACCACTGGAAAGCCAAGCTAGCTAAAGTGTATGGACTGTCAGAGGAAGTCAGAAAGCACGGGAACATGTAAGGGGTACAAGTTTGATAGTGGCAAATATTGACTTGTGCATTCCAATGCCATTACTGGTTCAATGCTGCCATCTAGGGGCAAGACCTGGCATCTATTTTTTGACCTTAATTGTAGGAGGATTCTGTATGAGGTCACTTCCTGGAAGGGAGAGAGGGTTGTGGATGAGAAGCAGAGAAGGAGATTAGAGAGGGCTCCAAGAATAAGTCCTGCAAGGCTACAAATCAGGTTGATAGTTGATCATCTGCTTTGAGAAGAGAAGCCTTCTACAACAAGTGCAGACTACACACAGAGACTTTATCCAGAGCAGGCCACACATGGGCCTAATGTGATGCTTTAGACCTGAGATATCACTGCAGGAGATCCATCCTCTGCCCAGGAAGAACCAGAGGGAAAAGTTAAGTGTTGTATTACTTGGCATGTAAGAGGACTATACAGTCATATGAAAAAGTTTGGGCACCCCTATTAATCTTAATCATTTTTAGTTCTAAATATTTGGGTGTTTGCAACAGCCATTTCAATTTGAAAATTGCAATATGCATTAAACCAAAATTTGACCGGTGCAAAAGTATGGGCACCTCAACAGAAAAGTGACATTAATATTTAGTAGATCCTCCTTTTGCAAAAATAACAGCCTCTAGTCGCTTCCTGTAGCTTTTAGTCAGTTCCTGGATCCTGGATGAAGGTATTTTTGACCATTCCTCTTTACAAAACAATTCCAGTTCAGTTAAGTTTGATGGTCGCTGAGCATGGACAGCCCGCTTCAAATTATCCCACAGATGTTCAATGATATTCAGGTCTGGGGACTGGGATGGCCATTCCAGAACATTGTAATTGTTCCTCTGCATGAATGCCTGAGTAGATTTGGAGCTGTGTTTTGGATCATTGTCTTGCTGAAATATCCATCCCCGGCGTAACTTCAAATTCGTCACTGATTCTCGTACATTATTCTCAAGAATCTGCTGATACTGAGTTGAATCCATGTGACCCTCAACTTTAACAAGATTCCCGATGCCGGCATTGGCCACACAGCCCCAAAGCATGATGGAACCTCCACCAAATTTTACAGTGGGTAGCAAGTGTTTTTCTTAGAATGCTGTGTTTTTTTGATGCCATGCATAACGCCTTTTTGTATGACCAAACAACTCAATCTTTGTTTCATCAGTCCACAGGACGTTCTTCCAAAATGAAGCTGGCTTGTCCAAATGTGCTTTTGCATACCTCAGGCGACTCTGTTTGTGGCGTCCTTTCAGAAACGGCTTCTTTCGCATCACTCTCCCATACAGCTTCTCCTTGTGCAAAGTGTGCTGTATTGTTGACCGATGCACAGTGACACCATCTGCAGCAAGATGATGCTGCAGCTCTTTGGAGGTGGTCTGTGGATTGTCCTTGACTGTTCTCACCATTCTTCTTCTCTGCCTTTCTGATATTTTTCTTGGCCTGCCACTTCTGAGCTTAACAAGAACTGTCCCTGTGGTCTTCCATTTCCTTACTATGTTCCTCACAGTGGAAACTGACAGGTTAAATCTCTGAGACAACTTTTTGTATCCTTCCCCTGAACAACTATGTTGAACAATCTTTGTTTTCAGATCATTTGAGAGTTGTTTTGAGGAACCCATGATGCCACTCTTCAGAGGAGATTCAAATAGGAGAACAACTTGCAATTGGCCACCTTAAATACCTTTTCTCATGATTGGATACACCTGGCTATGAAGTTCAAAGCTCAGTGAGGTTACAAAACCAATTTTGTGCTTCAGTAAGTCAGTAAAAAGTAGTTAGAAATATTCAAATCAATAAAATGATAAGGGTACCCAAATGTTTGCACCAGTCAAATTTTAGTTTAATGCATATTGCACATTTTCTGTTAGTACAATAAACCTCATTTCAATCCTGAAATATTACTGTGTCCATCAGTTATTAGATATATCAAATTGAAATGGCTGTTGCAAACACCCAAATATTTAGAACTAAAAATGATTAAGATTAATAGGGGTGCCCAAACTTTTTCATATGACTGTAAATATAAATATAACTAGGAGTTCCTTGGTGCCTAGAAGGAGACTGTCACCGTTAATAACTGTTTGAGCTACCAGTTTGCCTTAGTTCCTGTTAATAAAGAGGCTGTATCAGATATCTGTACTGAACCACTCGCTGAAGAATTTCTTGAGTAAAATATCCAGCTCTATCATACTCCACTGTGGTCTCTCTCTCAAGCTGGTGTGAACCTAAAAGGGATTGCTACAATAAACCCTAACACATACATAAAAGAGGGTATCTGAAGGGCAAATAAAAACAGCAGGGGCAAGATATTTGATTCTTCTTGTAGTACAAAATAATTCGTCTATAGCCCTAGGCAAGGCATAGATGTTGTAGTTAAATCAGACACAGCTATGTTCCTATGACATATACTGCATTTTACATTTCCCTGTAGCTTGTAAATGTACCAATACCACATACTGAGGTGAATCAAAGTAGTATACCTTTACTGTCCTAATGCAAAACACAGCAATGAATGTGCTTATTCATTGCTCTGTGCCACTGACACTTTTCCCTCCCCCTCTCATGATATTTGATCTTTTGCAACTAGTTTAATACTAAATTGATGCTTCCTGCCAGTTCAAGGCGAGCTTTCCAAGGGGACTGGATTGTTGCTAGGTGAAAAGATGAATCCATTCAAACACATATAATGCAGAAATGTCTGCTAGGAAAAAGTAGATTATAAAATAAACAGCACATGAACATGTTTGGTATTGTTTCCTGGATATGTTACAATCCATTGGCTTTTACATTTCAAACAATGATATATAATGCCTATACTAATACTGAATCATATGTATCTTACATTTTTTTTACCACTTTTAAAAATACCAGTTGTAATCTAGTACAGTTTACTGTATATTACAATACATAGTTACATAGTTAGTATGGTTGAAAAAAGACATATGTCCATCAAGTTAAACCAGGGGATAACAGTCTATACATTTTCATAACCATCAATTCTATTTTTCTCTAAAAATGCATCTAATCCTTTTCTGAAGCTGTCAGCTGTGACTGCTGTGACCAGCTCCTGGAGTAGGCTATTAAATAGATTCACAGTCCTTACAGTGAAGAAGCCATGTTGGCTCTTGAGATTAAACCTTTTTTTCTCCAGACGGAGGGAGTGCCCTCTTGTCTTTTGAGGGGGTTTTACATAGAACAGCTTTTCCCCATATTTCTTGTATGGACCATTTATATATTTATACAGGTTTATCAAATCACCCTTAAATGTGTTTTCTCCAGACCAAACAGATTTAACTCCTATAGTCTCACCTTATAACTGAGGTCCTCTATGCCCCTTATCAGTTTTGTAGCCCTCTGTTGAACATTTTTCCAATTCTAGGACATCCTTTCTATGTACTGGGGCCCAGAACTGAACTGCATTATCCAGATGGGGCTGCAATAAAGACTTATAAAGTGGTAATTGCATCCCTGTCCTGTTAGTCCACACCCCTTTTAATACAAGATAGTATCCTGCTGGCCTTAGAAGCAGCTGAATGACATCGCATGCTATAATTTAATCTATGATCTACAAGTACACCCAGGTCCTTCTCCACCAGTGACACTCCCAGCTTTACTCCCCCTAGGACATATGCTGCATGTGGATTATTTTTACCCAGATGCATAACTTTATGTTTATCTTACTCATTTGCCATGTGGGTGCCCTCTATCCAAGTCTGCTTGTAACTCACGTACATCCTCTATAGACTGCATTGTACTACATGGCTTGGTGTCATCTACAAAAATAGAGACAGTGCTATTAATCTCATCTTCTATATATATTAATAAATAAGTTAAATAACAGCGGACCCAGCACTGAACCCAGGGGTACATCACTTATAACAAAGGACCAGTCTAAGCTGCAGTCATTGACCACAACTCTCTGGATATGATCCTTCAACCAGTTTTCAATCCAATTACAAACTATATTTTCCAAACCAATGAGCCTCATTTTACCCATTAAACGTCTATGAGGGATAGTGTCAAACACCTTTGTAAAGTCCAGGAACACTATATCCCCAGCCATCCCTCTGTCCAGACTTCTAATCAGCTCTTCATAAAAGCAAATCAGGTTAGTCTGGCAACTTCTGTCTTTAGTAAAACCATGCTGTCACTTATAATATTACGTATATTCACATACTCCTGTATATAGTCACTTAAGAGCCCCTCAAACAGTTTTCCCACAATGGATGTTAAGCTCACCCGTCTGTAATTACCTGGGGAAGACCTAGAGTCCTTTTTGAAAATAAGCACCACGTTAGCCTTGCACCAGTCCCTTGGCACTGTTCCAGTCACTAGAGAATCCCTAACAATTAAGAACAGGGTACAGCAATGACTGGACTGAGTTCTTTAAAGGGATTCTATCATTGGGGAAACATGTTTTTAACTGAAGCTACGTCGTAATAGCCTTTATAAAGGCTATTAGTCTCTTACCTTTCTTGTTTCGCTCCTCGCCACCGTTTAGAAGAAATGTTGATTTTTATTTTTATGCTAATGCGTCTTCAGAATGCACAGGGGGCGTTCCCCCAGTGCTGAAACTGCACAGATGGCATCCCCTGTGCTCTCCTCAGACGCATTTTTGAACTTACCGTGCCGCCTCTCTTCTTCTTTAGCAGACGCCTCTTCTTGATGTCATCCTTCGTTCGTGAGACATGCGCCGACTGCGCATGTCTATTCAGCCATTTTCCTGTGGCCTATTACACGAGCGTTCTGCATGAGCTGTATGTAATAGGCCACAGGAAAATGGCCGAACGAAGACTCGTACAAGGATAACGTCAAGAAGAGGCATCTGCTAAAGAAGAAGAGAGGCAGCGCAGTAAGTTCAAAAATGCATCTGAGGAGAGCACAGGGGACGCCTCCTGTGCAGTTTCAACACTGGGGGAACACCCCCTGTGCATTCTGAAGACGCATTTGCATAAAAATCAACATTTCTTCTAAACGGCAGCGAGGAGCGAAACAAGAAAGCTAATAGCCTTCATAAAAGCTATTACGACGTGGCTTCAGTTAAAAACATGTTTCCCCAATGATAGAATCCCTTTAAGTACTCATGGTGTAATCCATCTGGACCCAGAGCCTTGCTCACATTTGTTTTGTTTAGCATGGCTTGGACCATTTCTATTTTATCCAGTTTAGTATATTGGTTGATGTATTACCAGCATTGGTGACACCTACATCAACTACTCCCTGTTCTTCTGTATACACAGAGCTAAAGAACCCATTTAGTAGTTCTGCTTTTTCTTGATCCCCGACCCCCAATGACCAACTTTCCTTTACCATTACTTAGGGGACCTGCCTGTTCTTTCCTTGTGTGTTTTTTTTTTTTTTTTTTTTGCATTTATATATTTAAATAATTTTACCTGGGGTTAGTTTTGCTTTCCATAGCCACCTGCCTTTCATTATGTATTTTAGCTGCTTTTATTTCTTTTTTACAGATTTCTCAATCTGTAATTCTCAAAGGCTACAACTGACCCTTCGGATTTATATTTTTTTAAATGCCCGTTTTTTATTGTTTATAGCCCTTTTAACCAGAGCGGTAAGCCATGTAAGGGGGGGGGGTAATTTGAGATGTTTATGAACAGTTTTCTATAAAGGAAGCTTAATATTCACTCTTTAAATCCACAGTTAACCACAAAATCCTAAACACATTTGCAAACGCCGAAGAAATAAAAATCTACAGAAATCAATTTTCTTGAATAAGGCTGTTTAGCAATTAATAGTAGTATAGTTTCAGATATGTGGCTGTCACACCTCTAGTTAAAGAGTACCTAAAGTTTTGATTTTCTGCATATGGGTCATTAATAAATGTTGTAATATTTTTTTTATTAATGTATTTTAGATCTTTCCATGAAATCCACTTCATGTCCCATTTCTCTGTTGGCATTATAAATTCTCACTGCTACTAAATGTCAGTACTGGGGAGTATGGGTGTAATACAAAGAAGATTATTTTGGAGGAGAGGGTCACTTCAAATACTTATGTCTTAGACATTATAAAACATGTTTCTGGTGCTCAATGAGAGATGAGATTTTCAGCTTTCATATGTCACCAATATCACAGTTCTACCTGTATTCTCTCTGTTTCTCCAGAGATATCATCAGTTGAAAACACAGTTGGGATATGGTTAAGTATATACACACTGTATACTGGGGATATACTAGCCCTTATCCCCTGAAGACGCTGATCCTTTGGCAAAACATGTTGGGAAGGGGGGGGGGGGCTGTAGTGCAGTGTTTTTAAGTAAATCTGCCAAATCCTGTGTATTGTATAAATTATCTTTTGCTGCATCTGCATACTGAAGACCATTTTGCAGGCTATTCATAGCCTATTGTAATATACAACTATTAATCTAGCTATAAGATATTCAGCAAGTTGGTACCTTATAAAATACAAACAGGCAGGCAGATTTTGAGCTTTAATTACACTTTTCTGTAGGGCACAAGTTTTTATACATCATGCAATAAAAAAAATTAAGTTTTATGTGGGTTAAAAAATTTTTTTTAAGTGGGTTAGAGAACGGATTTTTGTTGCCTCAGGCCAAATTGCATTTGTATGTGTTAATAACCTTACCAATCCATAGCCAAGATTCTTAGTTTTTAGAACTCAATTCACCTTGGTCACATGAAGGGAGTTGTGGCCAAAATCACTGTGTAGTCCTAGCCTATACAGTGGGGAAAAAAAGTATTTAGTCAGCCACCAATTGTGCAAGTTCTCCCACTTAAAAAGATGAGAGAGGCCTATAGTTGACATCATAGGTAGACCTCAACTATGATAAGAGACAAAATGAGAAAACAAATCCAGAAAATCACATTGTCTGATTTTTAAAGAATTTATTTGCAAATCATGGTGGAAAATAAGTATTTGGTCAATAACAAAAGTTCATCTCAATACTTTGTTATATATCCTTTGTTGGCAATGACAGAGGTCAAACGTTTTCTGTAAGTCTTCACAAGGTTGGCACACAATGTTGCTGGTATGTTGGCCCATTCCTCCATGCAGATCTCCTCTAGAGCAGTGATGTTTTGGGGCTGTCGCTGGGTAACACGGACTTTCAACTCCCTCCAAAGGTTTTCTATGGGGTTGAGATCTAGAAACTGGCTAGGCCACTCCAGGACCTTGAAATGCTTCTTACAAAGCCACTCCTTCGTTGCCCTGGCGGTGTGCTTGGGACCATTTTTATGCTGAAAGACCCAACCACGTTTCATCGTCAATGCCCTTGCTGATGGAAGGAGGTTTACACTCAAAATCTCACGATACATTGCCCCATTCATTCTTTCATGTACACGGATCAGTCGTTTTGGTCCCTTTGCAGAGAAACAGCCCCAAAGCATACTTTGGTTTCATCTGACCATATGACATTCTCCAAATACTCTTCTGGAACATCCAAATGCTCTCTAGCAAACTTCAGACGGGCCCGGATAGGTACTGGCTTAAGCAGGGAGACACGTCTGACACTGCAGGATCTGAGTCCCTGGCGGCGTAGTGTGTTACTGAAGGTAGCCTTTGTTACTATAGTCCCAGCTTTCTGCAGGTCATTCACTAGGTCCCCCCCGTGTGGTTCTGAGATTTTTGCTCACCGTTCTTGTGATCATTTTGACTCCACGGGGTGAGATCTTGCGTGGAGCCCCTGATCGAGGGAGATTATCAGTGGACTTATATGTTTTCCATTTTCTAATTATTGCTCCCACAGTTGATCTCTTCACACCAAGCTGCTTGCCTATTGCAGATTCAGTCTTCCCAGCCCGGTGCAGGTCTACAATTTTGTTTCTGGTGTCCTTCCACAGCTCTTTGGTCTTCACCAAAGTGGAGTTTGGAGTGTGACTGTTTGAGGTTGAGGTTGTGGACAGGTGTCTTTTATACTGATAACAATTTCAAACAGGTGCCATTACTACAGGTAATGAGTGGAGGACAGAGGAGCCTCTTAAAGAAGAAGCTACAGGTCTGTGTGAGCCAGAAATCTTGCTTGTTTGTAGGTGACCAAATACTTATTTTCCACCATAATTTGCAAATAAATTCTTAAAAAAATCAGACAATGTGATTTTCTAGATATGTTTTCTCATTTTGTCTCTCATAGTTGAGGTCTACCTGTGATGTCAATTACAGGCCAGCCTCATCTATTTAAGTGGGAGAACTTGCACAATTGGTGGCTGACTAAATACTTTTTTTCCCACTGTATATGCCAATGTGCACACCAACCCCTTCCTTGTAAAAGTTCGCCCATGAATTTGACAGCATTTTCAAGGTTTCAGGTTCCTTTTAAGTTATGAAAATATTGAACTTTTGCTAACCATCTACCCTAAACATCTGGTTTGCTAACCATCTACTCTATGCCACATACACCATTTTGTTTTTCTTCTTCCAATCCCCTTTTTCATTGTTGTATGGAGTCCAAATCTACCAGTCTTTAAACCTCCCATGTTTTCTTGATTTTGTAGTTAAAAGTTGCTTCATAAAAGACAACACCTTTAAGGAAAGAGAGACGCTAACATAAGCTAATTCACTAAGTCAAACCTTGCTGCCTGCATCCATGACAAAAGGTTTCCTCTCTCTATCCTGATCATTTAAGCGCTGTTTCAATTCAGATGTTATGACAGTGAGAAAACATTGCCTGCTAAATATTGGAATGTGTTTTTAGTCTCTGAAATGTGGTGGAACTTACTGTATGTATAAAGGAACATTTCAGTCTATTGTCATGTGATTGCCTTTCATCATCACTTATCACTAGCCTTTTCTATCTATAATATTTCTGTACTTTGGAATTTCCTTTATCATTTTATATAATCATTAAATGTTGATGGGTGCAGAAGTCCCATGTTTTCTCAGATTATTATATACAGTAACTCTTTAGGGGCCATTCACAAGAAGGAATTTGCAGATGAATTTGAGGCAGATTCTACCTCAAAATCAACTAACAATTCCAGCTGGAATCTGCCTCACATTGTTTTCAATGGAGGACAGTGGTGGATGCCTCTGTTTCTTCAGAACACTGAAAATGAAGCATCATGCTCTATATTCCTGCAGATTCCACGGCTGATTCAGAAGCAGAACCCATGGCGTGAAACTACTGCTGATTAATCCCATTGTCTCTGAGGCAGCTAAACCTGGGCTGATCAGCCTCAGAAACAACAGGAAGACTGCCAAATTCCTCTCCAAATTCTGTAATGAAAATGGGGCCTTAACTTTCAGTATTTTGTTCTTTGCTTATATTCTTAGAAGACACTTTTTTTTATAATTTTCATAAAGGCTAGTATTGCTTCTGGTATCTAACTGATTAATTTTAAAAGATATATGAAAAAAGTTTCCTGCCACTACGTGTCTCCTTTTTAGGTAATTTGCAGTTCACTCCCTGTTACTAGGGAAGTCCCATTTATAGATTTCATTAAAAAGCAAGATGGCTTCACAGTGAGTGGAAGGAGGAGGGACTGGTTTCTTCACACAGTGAATGGAGAGATAGAGAGGTTGTTTTCCTCACAGCCCCAACACACATATGTAAACTGCTTTACACACCCCGGCAGATTTTTTGTTTTTTTGGCCTTTTTTCAGAGAATATGAATGATAACACAAAAACTTTTTCTCCACTCATGGTTATTGGTTGGTTGAAGCAATTTATTGTCAAACTTCTGTGTTTTCTCTTTTTAAATCATAATGACAACCAAAAACATCAAAATGATCCTATTCAAAAGTTCACATACCCCAGTTCTTAATACCGTGTATTGCCCCCTCTAACATCAATGACAGCTTGAAGTCTTTTCTGGTAGTTGTGAATGAGGCTTTTTATTTTCTCAGATGGTAAAAATGCCCATTCTTCTTGGCAAAACGTCTCCAGTTCCTGTAAATTCCTGGGCTGTCTTGCATGTACTGCGCGCTTGAGATCTCCCCCTGTGCGCTTGAGATCTCCCCAGAGTGGCTCAATGATATTGAGGTCAGGAGACTGAGAGGGCCACTCCAGAACCTTCACTTTCTTCTGCTGTAGCCAATGACAGGTCGACTTGGCCTTGTGTTTTGGATCGTTGTCATGTTGGAACGTTCAAGTACGTCCCATGCGCAGCTTCCTGGCTGATGAGTGCAAATTTGCCTCCAGTATTTGCTGATAACATACTGCATTCATCTTTCCTTCAACTTTGACCAAGTTTCCTGGTCCTTTGAAGCTCACACATCCCCACATCATCAGTGATCCACCTCCATGCTTTACAGTAGGAATGGTGTTCCTTTCATCATAGGCCTTGTTGACACCTCTCAAAATGTAACGTTTATGGTTGTGGCCAAAAAGTTCAATTTTTGTCTCATCACTCCAAATGACCTTTTTCCTGAAGTTTTGAGGCTTGTCTCTGTGCTGTTTGGCGTATTGAAGGCGAGATTCTTTGTGGCATTTGCGCAATAATGGCTTTCTTCTGGCAACTCGAACATGCAGCCCATTTTTCTTCAAGTGCCTCTTGAAACAGCCACACCAATAGTTTGCAGAGAGTCCTGTATTTCAGCTGATGTTATGTGTGGTTTTTTCTTTGCATCCTGAACAATTTTCCGGGCAGTTGTGGCTGAAATTTTGCTTGGTCTACCTGACCGTGGTTTGGTTTTTACAGAGCACCTGAGTTTCCATTTGTTAATCACAGTTTGAACACTGCTGACTGGCATTATCAATTCCTTGGATATCTTTTTGTATCCCTTTCCTGTTTTATAAGTTCAACTACCTTTTCCTGTAGATCCGTGGACAATTCTTTTGCTTTCCCCATGACTCACAATTCAGAAACGTCAGTGGCTGGAGGAAAGATGCAACAGTCTGTCTGGATCCCAGAAACTCACTCAACTTTTATGCACACACACTGAATACAAGCAAACAGGTCACAGGTGAGGATGTTACCTTTAGAAGCCATTCAAAGCCCTTTGTGTCAACTTCTGGGCATGTTATTAGGCCAAAATCACCAGGGTGTGTGAACTTTTGAACAGGGTCATTTTGATGTTTTTGGTTGTCATTATGATTTAAAAAGCGAAAACACAGAAGTTTCACAATAAATGACTTCAACCAACCACTAACCATGAGTGGAGAAAAAGTTTTTGTGTTATCATTCATATTCTCTGAACAAAGTCCAAAAAACCAAAAAATCTGCCGGGGTATGTAAACTTTTTAGCACAACTGTAAGTCTTCTTCTGGCTGCTTGTGTGATTACAGATGGGATATTATTTAAAGACAGCAAGCTGCTTTCCTGACTGTGCTCATAGGTTGCTCTTTTCTTGAGTCATGGATCTTTTTAGCTGCATCATGTCTGCATGTATTTGCCCTGTATTTGCAGTTTAGTGTTCCTGGATCTACTATATTATGCTCACTTGGGCTTTTCTCAGCTATTTGTTTGCTGTTGTATAGCTACTACTGGCACAATTACATGTAAACTAACCATTAGTAGTTATAATGGATAAATGAGGAGGGGCAGACTGCTCCTTACTGTACAGCCTCAGAGTCATATTTAAAATGTGCTGCAGCCATATTGTGGATATTAGAAGCATAAAAACTGATAGCACGCCATGTATGAAGGCTTATCCAATCATATGAAATTCAGCTAACAAGTGGCTAATTTCATTGGCCCTTTCCACCACATGTAAAACTAGTACCAATTTCACAGAATGCCAATTAACCCATCAGCAAGCACTTATTGGTCAGATGTAGAGATGATTTTGGTATGAACTACACTTTAGATTGGCTTAAAATATAGTGTAGAACACTCCCGGGGCTCCTAGGAACTTATCGATCCAATGTCTAGCTCTTTAAGGCAAACACAGCCGAAGTTATATCAAAGTGAAAGTGATGTATGTCTATGAAAAAACAAATGGTAAGCAGTGGATAAAAACTCTTGAGTTCAACCACACACTGCGCTGACATTTGCATTTTATTGATTTTAATATATAACATGCTCCAAAAATTACCCTTTTTTGGAGTAAAAGGTTCTTTAGACACACATGGCAGGTATGTTGCAAAAAGTATTGGTTTTGTTTTAAAAAATAGCCCATTTTGATGACTTGAAAATGCTATAGGCTTGTTGTTATTTGGGAGACAAATTTGTGGCTGTGAGACTAGTTGAAAAGTGATGAAGAATTGGCTTTTCAAAAAAATTAAAATCCTTTTATGTAAGCAGATGTGAAATCAAAATGGTTTAGAATTTTTGATTCCAACACTGTGGCACCATTGTGCTATAGTGGAATGTGATGGACCAGGCCACAGGACATGTATGGTTGAGTGGTAGTAGCTGTGGCAACATGAGTGTCAGTACGGAGTGGAATGATATGATGGAGCAGGCAGCAGGACATGTCTGGTTGAGAATTGGCAGTGGTAGTAGCTGGGGTAATATTTGTGGCAGTACAGCATGGAATGATATGATGGACCAGGACGCAGGACATGTCTGGCTGAGTGGATGCAGTGTTGGTAGCTGTTTAGAAGCATCAGCAGTATAGTAAATGGAACATTATGATACAGGGAGACAGTGGCACCACTATCTGAAGGCCTAAGCCAGAGGTGTGTGAAAATCCTCTTGGATCCATGCCTGATTCATTTTCACAAAAGTAATTTTTTTCCATGCTATCTCTGGACAGTTTGGTCCTTCTAGGTCAGGGGTCGGCAACCCCCAGCACGGGTGCCAAGAGTGGCACGTGAGGCTTATTTCCCGGGCATGGGCAGCCCGAGTCTTCACCCAGCAGTTTCGATCGGACCAAACATGGCCGAAACGAAACTGCTATTATTATTATTATTGTTCAGATCCCAGAGCATAATAAGCGGAGCTCCAGGGAAGGTGATCAAACATAAAGAAATCAACGTTAACTCGCCTTTGCTACGCTCCGCAGCGGCTCTGTGCTCAGCAGGCGCTTCTGCCTGAAGTAAGAGACCGCTTACAGAACCTCAGGGGTCCTTAGAGACCCCTGAGACCCAATCAGCGGTCTCTTACATCAGGCAGAAGCACCCAAAGAGAACAGAGCCGCTGCAGAGTGCTGGGAAGGTGAGTAACATTGTTTTTTATGTTTGTCGCCCCTCTTGTCCCTCCACTTATTATACTCTGGGGTCTGAAGAGAACCCACAGTATAATAATAGCTAGTGAGTGGCGAAAATTATAAATTATAAAAGTTAGAATATTATACTGTGTGCACGGACCACTATGGGACATAATACCGTGTGCAGGGGCTGTTATGGGACATAATACCTTGTGCAGGTACCACTACAGGTCATAATACCGTGTGCAGGGGCCGCTTTGGAACATAATACTGTTTGCAGGGGCCGATATGGGACATAATACTATGTGCAGGGGCCACTATGGGACATAATACCGTGTACAGAGGCCGCTATGGGACATAATACCGTGTGCAGGAGCCGCTATGAGACATAATACCGTGTGCAGGGGCCGCTATGGGACATAATACTGTGTGCAGGGACCACTATGGGACATAATACTGTGTGCAGGGACATAATACTGTGTGCATAGGCCGCTATGGGATATAATATCATGTGCAGAGGACGCTATGGGACATAATACCATGTGCAGGGGCCGCTATGGGACATAATACTGTATGCAGGGGCCACTATGGGACATTATTCTGTATAACCGTGTTTTCTGTATGAAGGATGTGTTTTTGCACAGAAAACTCAGGCATTTTTTTTTTTTTTGCAAAACTGCACCATGTGAACGCAGTTTTACATCGAATTAAAAGTTCCAGTGGCCTAAGAATATAGCTGCATCCAGATACATAGTGTGTTTTCACCATAAGGATGCTGCCATACGGTGCTCCTGGACACATACATTTGCCACTAATTGGGGGCTGCACATGGACTTTCATTGCTTCTAATGGAAAAGTACAGGTGTGTCCCAGGAAATAGCAGTAAACGCATGTGTCCTGAAGCATCTTTTGGCAGCGCTTCTGTGTTATGGTTTGCGGTATATGAATTTAGTTTAGGGGTTGTCAGACTTACAATTATCGACCGGCACTCCGAGTACCTCATCTTTGATTTTTTTAATTAAAATCGGCACGCCAAACAAAAAAGGTTGCCTACCCCTGTTCTAGGTGTACTTCCTCTTCCGTTCCTCGATGCATGAATGTGTTTCCTGTAATATATACAATGAAGGGATCGCATCATTTATGCTGCAGTTGTCCTCGCTGACATATTTGGCGGCCTCTTCAAAGGGCTGGAGAAGCTGACACACCAGATTAAGAACATGCACCATAAAGGGACCATGTGTTATCTGATACATGGTGATGGTGATACAGCAACAATATTGGTGAAATTGTTGCTGGCAGTGCTGCCCAGTTGGAGATGGCAAGGAGCTGTGCGTCTCCTCTGATCCGAGATCATTAATTGTAAAATCGTATAGTAGTGCTTTACCTTACACCCATGAAACAAGGGGGGAGCAGTGTAAACAAAAACTTTCCCTGGTAAAGATGGTGGATGGCCAGTGCCACTGCCAAGTCTGTTTTGCCAAATAGGATGGTGATGTCTTTTCATGTGAGTACATAGAGATGTCATTCCTACATTTGTTCCTGCATGGCTATGGCTAAATTTCTACTTGTAGATCTTGAACATTGCCATGGATTTATCGTTTGGCAATGTAGAAAAAAATTCCCAAACAGAAGATGGCGTTTAGTTGCTGCCACCAACACCAACAGCAATGGAGATGTATCTGCCACTATCAGTGCCACCACCCCCATCCCACAAGCCTTTTCTCTGGGCAGGCTTTTTGGATGTTGGGTCTGCACATTGGCTGGAATGATTACTATTACCACTGCCACCACCCTCTTCATCTGATGTCACCTTGTCACCCTGTCCCAGTTGCCAGGTCCCATCTGCAAAAGAATCAACAATCATTGGCAATGCCATCATTTTACCCACATTTTTCTGACACATCATGGCCATAGGATTTCTGCACACCCTCATAATTTCCACCTCCAGATTTCCCCCTAGTTCCCCTACCAAAACGACTACTAGTTGTAATACCACACCCCCTGCCACTACTGCCTCCATCACCGACATTCATGTCTTCCTCCTCTACTTGCAAACAATGCCAACTGTTCTCATCCAGCTGGGGATTTTGCATTATAATTATTGTACCCAGGAAACACTGAGACCTAGAACAGGCAATTACACAAAGGACCAATCTCCCAACTACCCCAATGAAAGAAAAAAAACATAACTACAGGTGCATCTCAATAAATTTGAATATTTTTGAAACGTTCATTCATTTCAGTGATTCAGTAATACAATTCATAATCAGCGTCTTCCATGATTGTGTGTCCTACTAGAACCAGACTGAGGGACCATTTAAAGTCTTAGGAAACCTTGGCAGGTGACACACTGAATTTACAATACTGAATTTTTTTACAATATTCTAATTTTCTTAGATTTGGGTTTTCATTAGCTGTAATCCATAATCAACATTTACAGAAAAAAAAACACTTGAAATAGAACACTCTGTGTGTAAAGAATCTAGAAAATATAGGAGGTCACTTTTTTAATTTAATTACTAAAAGAAATAAAAGTTTCAAAGATATTCTAATTTATTGAGATGCACCTGTATAAGAAAATGCATACATAGATGAGTATAATAGTTACATATTTCATCACATTAGTACTTGCACAAGTGTTTCCTTTGCCTGTCCCCTGCCCTGTTTTTTTTCTAGTCAATTTTTTTAAAGTTGTATTCACACGGAGGAATTTGCTGCGGATTTGGGGTCGGATTTCGCCCCGGAATCCGCCTCTCATTGTTTTCAATGTGAGGCAGAGATCGCAGCAAGGCGCGGATAAAAGAAGCATCCTGCTCGATCTTGCTGCGGATTCTGCCCGCAGTGTCCGCGTCTCGAGACACCCTCCTAATTAGGCCCATTCATCCGGCCTAATCAGGAGTGGGATGCCAAGACGGAATGCTGATGCACTTCATCGACATCCTGTCGCGGGTAGACTGCGGTGTAAATGCCGGCGGCAGAAAATGAAGAGAATTCCTCTTCATTTTCCGCCGTGTGAACATACCCTTACTGCACATTACTTAATTATTATAGTGATTGGCAACAATTCTGGCACTGTGTGTATGTCTTTTTTTGTTTCTTTCTTATAAGCAACTATTTCAAGAAAAACAGCAAAGCACTAAATGCACTAAAGAGTGACCTGCTCAATGACCTTTATGCTAGAACTGTGTCAGCTTTAGATTTTTTAGATTAGCACAGGTTACAAGACTGTATATATGAGCAAAAAAAAAAAAGCTCTTAAGAAAGGAATATTTTTTTCAGATTAGCACACTCTTTCACACTGTGTATTGGGTGAGCAATGCATAAAAACCCTTTCTATAACATAGTTTTTTTCAGATTAGTGCAGACAGTGAGACTGTATATTGGTGAAACACAAACAAAAATGCAAAAATAACGGAGATTTTTTCAGATTAGCGCAGATGAAATCAGCAGTTTCTATGTATTTAATAAAAAAATGTAAACTCTTACCCAAAAAACCCTGAACAAAAGATTTGTCATGAACACGACTGACTGTCAGTAAAAACAATGTTTTAACACTCTGTATACAGATGAAACTGCTCCATTGCCCAACATACATAGACAAAATTAGATTATTGGCAATGAAAGAGTTAACTTTCCTTTGTATTAGTGCAGGATGCTGATGCCGGGCTCACAACAGCAGCACAGATATTCTCTCTCACTTCTATATATGATTTCTATTACTAATCTGCTTGTAATTGTTTAAATCTAACTAAACTCTACTATTCCTAAGATTGTCTAGCTCTATTGTTTGCAATTTGTAAACTTTTTGGAACTCAGAGCTTTGTATGATGCATTGAGATGAATCACAGATTCATCTATACATCCACCATTACTGCAATGCCTCGTGATCATGCTTACAGCACCTTATGTATTGTATATGACATCAGCACTGTAAGGTGTCCACCTATCACTAACTATTGGCTGAGAGGCTGTCAGCTGGTGTCAGGTGGCACCAGAACGTCATAGTGAGTCACAAAAAAAGTGTCTCTTCTGTATTTTTCTGTGACTGCAGCCATTTTAGTTTGTTCGAAATTAAACAACATTTATTCAGTTTCGTTAAAAACTGAACAACTTGGAATACTTGGGTTGAACCCAGCTCATGACAAATTGGTTTGCCTATCTCTAGTCAGGTCATGCAGATTATTGGTAGCACATTGCCCTATGTAAACAGGGATGTGCTGTTGATAATCAGTGGAGCAGCGATTGTTCTCCCTCCATTTACTTTGCCTTAACCCATGTAATAGACCTGTAACGGAGGGTCCGGGCCTTTGGCAGACAAACATACAGCAAAATAATGGGTGTGAGGCAGGTTTATAAAAGCAGAAGAAGGTTTTAGTTTTACTGGCCGTTTCTTCAGTAACGCAGTTGGTTCAACATTTAAAGTCCAAAATGCAAACAAACCCTAAGCAACAACTTCAAATCTTAATTCTCTTTTAGTCATCAGTTGTATTAACTTTTTTATACCAGGATACTTGCTCTCTTCCAGCATGACACGCACAGTCTGAATCACACACACATAGCTGCTATCCAGCATCACACATTGCCTAATGAACAGCACCCCATCTCTTGGGCTGTTTCCTTCACTCATCTTTAGCTACTGGAGCACCAATCCTTTGGTTCTGGGGTATACCCATACGTATAGTACCTCAGACTGTCTGTTCTCTGTTGAGCCACTTGTCCATACTTTCTCACACAGCCTCCACTTTCTCTTTCTGGAAACCATTTTTTCTGGTTACACCCCTCTCGCTAGGGGTCCTCTCTCCCAGGTTATTCCCTTTTGCTTCACTCACATTATACTGTGCAGGTCAGGGTCTCTCCTCCTTTATCTATCTCCAGCACAACTTGGTATTTTCTCTGTCTGGACAGGGAATCAACTGACTCTATTCCTCCTGCAATAACTTGTCTCACCCGGTCTGTATCAGGAATGAAACTTTTCCCTCTTACCCTGGATCACTGTAGCCTGGTGCCCCAAATTCTGCCTAAATCTGCCTCCAATTGATTTCAGTGAGAGGCAGAAGCAGTTTTTTATGCTAGATAGAAAAAAGAAATGTCCTTTCATCCTTCAGGCAGATGCCGCCTGAAACGTCCACTAAGATAAACTGGAGACAGAACTTGGAGTGTTTATTTTCAGAATACTGTACACTTTAAAATTAGATTCTAAAATCTGCTTCAAATTCCTGAAGCAGTTTTTTCTGCTGGACCAAATTCCTCCATGTGAACATACACTAACTGAGCAGGTCAGGGTCTTTCCTTCCTTCCCTCTCTTTCTGGACAAGCAACCAATTGGCTCTTCTCCTCCTACATTAACTTGTCTCACTACATCCCTATCAGTGATGGAAACTTCTCCCTCTTTCCCTGGCTCATTGGGACCTGATTTGTGATGATTGTTGAATTATCCCATATCCCTTTTGTACTGCAGCTACGAGAAAACACATCTGCTCTGGGCCTATTTAATATACCATCTGGGCATAATCATAAACTCCAGTGATAACAAGTCTCCCAGCTCACTTAGACATGGAGGGATTGACTGGCCTATCACCACATGCACACTGCAGGTGTGTGTATACAGATATTAACCCTTTAGTGAGGGCTGAGCAACATTTAATCATCAATCGGCACTTGATCTATGTCTGTATGTAAATTGAAATTACTCAAAGCTGTGTGCAGGGGTGTACATGGGAGGGCTGGGAGTTTCACAGTTAAAACTGCCCCCTCACTCTCCTAAAAGTGCAGATGCTGGAGAGTGGTAGCACATGTAGGGGTAATATTAATCATATATAGCTGAGGTCGACAGAGAATCATAAAATAACTAACATGGCTACTCACCTCCACCATTCTCCCACTGCTCTGTCCTAACATTGTCCGGTCACCACTATTCTCTATTTCCTGTATATCATTCCATTCCTCATTGCTTTTGTGGGGTGCTGATAAGTTTCCATGGAAGCAGAGGCCTGACAAGAGCAGTTTGTCTTAGTCCATGTGAGTAGACTGCCTACTGTATATATTTGGTTTTATTGTAAATGAAAAGGGACTAGGGGTTAGACCCCACCAATCCGGGAGCAGTAAGATCATACACCATTTAAAATGAAGTTGGATTCCATATTTTCAGTGTACTACTAATTCAATTTTCCTTACTTGCTTACTTGTCTCCATCATACTATGATTTGACACTAATATCCTGTCTGACCATTTTGATCATTGTTGATAGATAGTCCTCTGGATTGCAATCTTCTTGTGTGGTACCAGTTCCAAAGAAACCCCACCCTATGGACCTCAACGACTACAGACCTGTAGCACTGACATCCCACCTGATGAAGATCTTGGAGAGATTGGTTCTCACACATCTCCGCCCTCTAGTGAGCCCCGCTATGGACCCCCTCCAGTTTGCTTATCGGCCGGGCATTGGGGTAGATGATGCCATCATCCATCTTCTGCACAGGGCTCTGTCTCACCTGGAGAAACCAGGGAACACAGTGAGAATAATGTTCTTTGACTTCTCCAGTGCTTTTAACACCATACAGCCCAGGTTATTGAGGGAGAAGCTGGGCCTTGCTGGAGTGGACCACCACCTCTCCAACTGGATCCTAGACTACCTCACAAATCGACCTCAATACGTGAGAGCCCGAGACTGTGTGTCAGGTACCGTGATCTGTAATACGGGGGCACCTCAGGGTACGATTCTCGCCCCTTTCCTCTTCACACTGTACACTGCAGATTTTAGGTGCAACTCATCCAGCTGCCTCCTACAGAAGTATTCTGACGACTCTGCAATAGTGGGTCTCATCACAGATGATGATGATAGGGAGTACAGAGAACTGAACCAGGATTTTGTGGACTGGTGCCAGGGAAACCACCTGAAGATTAACGCGGGGAAGACCAAGGAGATGGTGGTGGACTTCCGCAAAGGCAGAAGCCCTCCTAAACCAGTGGACATCCTGGGGACGGGCATCGAGATTGTGAACACCTATAAGTACCTGGGTTTGCTCCTTAATAATAAGCTGGACTGGGCAGATCATATGGAGGCCCTGTACAGGAAGGGCCACAGCAGGCTCTACCTGCTTAGGAAACTGAGAGCCTTTGGAATCCGGGGGGCACTTCTTAGAACTTTCTTCAACTCGGTAGTGGCATCAGCCATCTTCTTTGGAGTGGCCTGCTGGGGGAGCAGTATATCAACCAGGGACAGAAATAAACTTGACAAGCTGATTAGAAAGGCCAGCTCTGTCCTGGGGAGCCCACTGGACCCAGTGCAGGTGGTGGGTGACAGAGGGATACTGTCCGTGGTGAGCTCCATGCAGAAGAAGAAGTCCCATCCCATGCATGAGACTGTGATCGCGCTGAGCAGTACTGTCAGTGACCGACTGCTCCACCCTAGGTGTGAGAAGGAGCGCTATCGGAAGTCTTTCCTCCCCACCGCGGTTAGGCTGTACAACCAACACCGACCTAAGCGGAGATCATTACACACAGAGAACTGAAATATCTCTCTGCCTGTTAAATCCCCCCCCCCCCTCCTCTGCTACGTCCTATCTGTCTGTCTGCTATTAATGTAATGCCTCTCACCTTGGAACATTCCTGTACATGTTGTATTTGTATTTGTATCTGCTTATCTTTGCTGCTGTAACACACTGAATTTCCCCATTGTGGGACTATTAAAGGACTATTATTATTATTATAGTCAATGACTGTCCATGCCCAGCCAGAGAAAAAGTGATAAGCAGTAAGATCCTCACTAACCGGACATTGCTGGCATATTCTAGTAATATGCCACAATATCTTTTTTTTCTTTTGATGTCTTCATTTTATATACAAAAAATAAGAATTATGATACACCTTTCATAAATAAATATATGTACAGTGCCTTGCAAAAGTATTCATACCCCTTGAACTTTTTCACATTTTGTCACCTTACAACCACAAACTTAAACATATTTTCTTGAGATTTTAAGTGGTAGACCAACATAAAGTAGCAGATAATTGTGAAGTGGAAGGAAAATGATACATAGTTTTCAAAATTTTAATCAAATAAAAACCTGAAAATACAGCCTTAACTTCAGGTAAAACAGTAAGAAACAGTAAACTAAACAGTAACATAAAAAACTAACTATACAGTGCTGGCCAAAAGTATTGGCACCCCTGCAATTCTGTCAGATAATACTCAATTTCTTCCAGAAAATGATTGCAATCACAAATGCTTTGGTAATAATATCTTCATTTATTTTGCTTGCAATGAAAAAACACAAAAGAGAATGAAAAAAAAAGTCAAATCATTGATCATTTTACACAAAACTCCAAAAATGGGCCGGACAAAAGTATTGGCACCCTCAGCCTAATACTTGGTAGCACAACCTTTAGACAAAATAACTGCGAACAACCGCTTCCGGTAACCATCAATGAGTTTCTTACAATGCTCTGCTGGAATTTTAGACCATTCTTCTTTGGCCAATTTCTCCAGGTCCCTGAGATTTGAAGGGTGCCTTCTCCAAACTGCCATTTTGAGCTCTCTCCAGAGGTGTTCTATGGGATTCAGGTCTGGACTCATTGCTGGCCACTTTAGAAGTCTCCAGTGCTTTCTCTCAAACCATTTTCTAGTGCTTTTTGAAGTGTGTTTTGGGTCATTGTCCTGCTGGAAGACCCATGACCTCTGAGGGAGACCCAGCTTTCTCACACTGGGCCCTACATTATGCTGCAAAATTTGTTGGTAGTCTTCAGACTTCATAATGCCATGCACACGGTCAAGCAGTCCAGTGCCAGAGGCAGCAAAGCAACCCCAAAACATCAGGGAACCTCCGCCATGTTTGACTGTAGGGACCATGTTCTTTTCTTTGAAGGCCTCTTTTTTTTTCCTGTAAACTCTATGTTGATGCCTTTTCCCAAAAAGCTCTACTTTTGTCTCATCTGACCAGAGAACATTCTTCCAAAAAGTTTTTGGCTTTCTCAGGTAAGTTTTGGCAAACTCCAGCCTGGCTTTTTTATGTCTCTGGGTCAGAAGTGGGGTCTTCCTGGGTATCCTACCATAGAGTCCCTTTTCATTCAGACGCCGACGGATAGTACGGGTTGACACTGTTGTACCCTCGGACTGCAGGGCAGCTAGAACTTGTTTGGATGTTAGTCGAGGTTCTTTAGCCACCATCCGCACAATCTTGAGGTGAAGTCTCTCGTCAATTTTTCTTTTCCGTCCACATCTAGGGAGGTTAGCCACAGTGCCATGGGCTTTAAACTTCTTGATGACACTGCGCACGGTAGACACAGGAACATTCAGGTCTTTGGAGATGGACTTGTAGCCTTGAGATTGCTCATGCTTCCTCACAATTTTGCTTTTCAAGTCCTCAGACAGTTCTTTGGTCTTCTTTCTTTTCTCCATGCTCAATGTGGTACACACAAGGACACAGGACAGAGGTTGAGTCAACTTTAATCCATTTCAACTGGCTGCAAGTGTGATTTAGTTATTGCCACCACCTGTTATGTGCCACAGGTAAGTAACAGGTGCTGTTAATTACACAAATTAGAGAAGCATCACATGATTTTTCAAAGGGTGCCAATACTTTTGTCCACCCCCTTTTTTATGTTTGGTGTGGAATTACATCCAATTTGGCTTTTTGACAATTCTTTTTGTGGTTTTCCATTGACGACAAATTAAATGAAGATATTATTACCAAAGCATTTGTGATTGCAATCATTTTCTGGAAGAAATTGAGTATTATCTGACAGAATTGCAGGGATGCCAATATTTTTGGCCAGCACTGTATGTGTGGCTTACTATCAGTCACACGACAAACAAATTAGTAGACTTTGGTCTCACCAGACTCTCAATGTTTCAGGACAGACCAAAGCGCCTCCTCTCACTCCCAGGATCTGCCCTGAAGTGCAGACTCTGCAGCCTTTTATGGCCCAGTAATGAGGCCAGGACTCACACCTGGGCTGAGGCCTACTCAAGACCCACCCTGGACCAGACGTATGTCAAAAACCTGGGGGAGATATACCGTGATTCCAGCACTTTTCCTGTCACCTTCTCACACCCAATAATCCCTTATACACAAAATAAATAATGCTAAACCTCTTCCTTCCACTAAATACATGTCCTATCCTATCCAAATCTCTTTCCCCTTAAAGGAAAATCTTTCCAGCTTTATTCACTGCATGAACTAGCTGCATACGTCTAAAATATGCTGTTTTTGGAACCCAATAATTTACACACAAATTCTTAAAAACCCTTCAATTTACCTTCTACAAAAAAATCCGCCACCAACCTTAAACCATACTTGTGCCAAAAAAAAACATTCTGCATTAATAATTAGTAATTCACCAAACCTCTGTTTACCAAATAAAGAATTAAAACTGAGAACCCCTCTAACAACCATAATCTCCTTAACCTTAATCACACTTTATTTAACAACTCCACTATCCTCTTAATCCGAATCCATATACAGTATATTGAACTCTTCTTTCCTGTTGAGATTTCAAATCCTCATGCCCTTCCCAGTTAATAAAGAATAATAATTGTGTGGCCAGGAAATAAAACCTGAAATCGGCATTGCCAAGCCTCAATCCTTATCCTCCTGATATAAAACGCTAAACCTTATACTCGCCTTACGGCCCCTCCATACCAATCATCTCAACAACTCCTCAATCATTTTACATACTCTTTCACCCATTCACCAAAACATACATAATCTGTGGAAGCATCATTTTACATAATCCTATTCTGTCTGCCATACTCAATGGCAACTTCATACTTTAACTCGCACTACTTAATCTACTAGCCACCTCGACCTCTAAATACATAAAAGAATCATCTGCACTCAAAACCTTAACCCTGTCATCCTGAAACTCCCCCTTTAATGGCAACAATATAGTCTCTTCCCCATTAATCTCCAGTCCTGAGTTCTGTCAGGAACTGAGCTCACTATGTCCCGGATATGTTCTGCAGCCTTGACCATTGTGCCATTGAAGAAGCCTGTTTGCTCTTTACCTTGCTTAGCCTGGTCCTTTCTATCGGAAAAGATTAGCTTATGGCTCTCACCTGCTCTGTGGCCAATCACAGTATAGTCATCCCTATATAAACCCACAGCTTACTCCATCCTGTGCCTCATTATTCAGGCTGTCTGCTTACTGTTTGCCCTGATCCTCACCATTACTCTACTGCTCCTGTGTACCGAACTCTGCATACGTATGACTATGGCTGATCTACTGCTCCTGTGTATCGAACTCTGCAAACGTCTGACTATGGCTGATACACTGCTCCTGTGTACCGAACTCTGCAAACGTCTGACTACGGTTTCTTCTACTATTGAGGTACTACTCCTGCATCTCTTACTATTTTAGTACTGTACCATTTGCCTCACCAATTGGACTCCAGATCTGATAACTAGCATCGTTACAAGTTCTTACCAAACCTTTTTATCCTTTTTACCCAAAAAGAACAAAATGTCATCTGCATAAAGGGAAATATTGTCCTCTTTCTTCTGGCACCCAAACCCCTCAATCAGCACATCAGTTTGAATTTCATTTGCCGGAGGTTGCAAGAATGGGGACATACAACCCTGACTAGTTCCCTTAAGAAAGGAAATGCTTGTGTAAATACCACATTCACCAAAATAGAAGCCCTTTTCTCCCAGTATAGTGTCTTTTTCTGTCCACAAAATCTTTGCCCAAACCCAAAACACTCCAAAACTACCCAGAGGAAGGAGAGCTTCACCCTATCAAATGCTTCACCTGCATCCAGTGACAGAATGGAGCTGTCCTCACCCCCTTCCTTAATATTAGCAATCTTCTAATATTATGCCTCGATATGGGCCCCTTTTTGTCCCCACACAGTATATGGCCCCCTTTTTTTTGGACCTCACACAGCATATGACCCTCTTTTTTGCTTCCACACAGTATATGACCCCCTTTTTTGCCCACACATAGAATATAATCCCCAAACAATATGTGACCACCTTTTTTGTCCCCACACAATATATGACTACTCACCTATCAACACTCCTGTCCAGGCCGGCCTCCGCTGTTACCACCAGGGTGCACTGTTCCAGATGCTGAAGAATGCCAGGATGTAAAGTAACGTCCTGACATTCTTCAGTGCTGTGATGCAACGTGCAGCCCCACCTAGAGGGGGCAATGGAGGCCAGGCTGGACAGGAGCGTGGATAGGTCACTGCCTATTCTATTGTTGCAGTAGGTAAGCGGCCGATTAAGAGAGACTGCCACCGCCAGTTCATGTCATGAGGTGCTGCTCAGGTCACCTCATGGCAGATGCAACCATGTCGCCATGAGCCACAAAACACAAGGTCATGGGCCAGATTTGGCCCATGGACCTTGTGTTTGACACCTGTGCCCTAGGGGATTAATAAGTACCAACCCATGCATGTGACATGTCATTTTGGCTGCATAGTAAACGCTGTAAAAAAAAAAAAAAAGTCGCACAAAGTTTTTCTCCATTTTCACCCTATTCTGAATATTTTTCCAACTTCCCAGTAAACTGTATAGAATACTAAATACCACTACAGAGTACAATTTCTCCCGCAAACATTAAGTGCTCATATGGCTCTGGGAATGAAAAAATAAAAAAAGTTATGGGGTTTGGAATGTGTGGAGTCAAAAATAAAAATCATAAATTGAAAAATGCCTGCAGCAGGAAGGTGTTAAAGAAATGCTCCAGGAATAAAAACTTTTTTTTACATCTCTGCACCCCTCACCTGTCTGTCACACTTCAGGCTTCTTTATTGTAAACTGCCCTCATATCCATAAGATGCTCTAGTACACAGGTGTCAAACACAAGGCCCGCGGGCCGAATCCGGCCCGCTGCCTTCTGTTATCCGGCCCGGCACTTATCTGGCCTGCAGGGGCGCGGCATTTTTTATTGACTATGTAATGTAAACCAGCCCAGGACAGGCCGCTTAAAAAAAAAAAAAAAAAAAAACAAAGCTGCGCGATACCTGTCCTGGGCTGGTTTACAAGAATACTGCATGTCAGCGCAGGCGGCGATACAATGACGTAATCGCGCCTCCTACGCTGACACGCAGACGTCGCGGACAAGAAGAGGAGGCGGCGGCTGCATCAAGGCATCGGAGGTAGGTGAAGATAAGTTTTTTTTTATATATATATATATATATATAAATAGGCCGTTACCTGCTGGAGTATCCCCGGCACGTAACGGCCTATTTACTTATCGATCCCCGCTGCTGGTCGTGGCCGCCCCCGCTTCCCCTTCTGCTATGGGAGGCAGAAGCGGCTGTGTGCAGGAGCGGGGATGGTAAGTGAGGCCGCGGCCGGCGAACCCCATCAAATACTACTATTATTATACTCCGGGGTCTTTTCAGTCCCCGGAGTATAATAATCGGAGACCCAGGGGAGGTGATAAACATAAAAACCATTGTTACTCACCTCTCCGGCGATCCGATGTTGCTCCCAGCCAGCTTCTGCCTTCTTTGGTGACGTCCCAGGCGTCACGTGAGCCAAGCCGACATCATTATGTCTCGACGCCGGTCTGTGCGACATTGAAGAAGGCCGAACGCAGGGAGCGCACCAGGGCCCAGGTAAGTAACACTCGTTTTTATGTTTGTCACCAGCTGGGTCTCCGATCATTATACTCTGGGGTCTGAAAAGACCCCAGAGTATAATAATAGTTCATGGGTGAGGGGTCACTATGGGGCATAAAACCGTGTGCAGGTGCCACTATGGACCATAATACCGTTTGCAGGGGCCACTATGGAGCATAATACAGATGCAGGGGCCCCTAAGGAGCATAATACCGATTGCAGGGGCCACTATGGAGCATAACAACATGTGCAGGGGCCACTATTGAGCATAATACCGTGTGCAGGGGCAACTATGGAGCATAATACCGTGTGCAGGGGCCGCTATGGAGCATAATACCGTGTGCAGGGGCAACTATTGAGCATAATACCGTGTGCAGGGGCAACTATGGAGTATAATACCGTGTACAGGGGCCGCTGTGGGGTGTAATACCGTGTGCAGAGGCAACTATAGAGCATAATACCGGTTGCAGGGGTAAACGGTATTTGTATAGTGCTTAATTTTTTTATATATTCAGAAAAGGATGAGGATAGTATGTAACATGCCAATGTCTTAGGTTTTAACAATACATTATGTTCTTCATGGTTGCCCTCAAAGGGCTGATTGTAACAGTAGTAATGTACAATTGTAACTACTCCTTAATAGCTCGCTTAACTGTTAAGGAGAAGTTACTTTTATACATGTGTAAAATAATCTTGGCCCTTCAAGGTACCCCGTGAGGCTGAAGTGGCCCCCGGAGAAAATGAGTTTGACACCCCTGCTCTAGTACCAATCCCATGATGCCTCAGCACAGCATCACATGAACAGCTAGAAGACTGTACTATCACTGCTGCTGGGGGACAGTGAAATTATCATTGTCTTTACATATTCTCCCAAATAATTGAATAGAACAACAATATACTGTCAAGGAGGCTGCACTGTGACCTCCTCCATTATAGGTGTGTGACACGAGCTGTCATATATCAACAGTAGCTAGTGATAGCAGATTTTGCCTCAAAATCAGCTCCAAATTCCACCTGAAATCAGCCTCCATTCACTTCAGTGGGAGTCAGATGCTGATTTTTCCTCTAGCTGATTTTTTTTTTTGTACTCGATCTTTGGGCTGAGGACCCATGTTGCAGAAACACAGCTTTTTTTTGCAGATTTTGCTGCGGTTTTTTGAGCCAAACCCAAGAATGTCTACAATAGGAATGGGAAATATATACGAAGTTCTTATACTTCTACCTTCTGCTCAAGCCACACCTGGCTTTGGCTCAAAAAAATGCAGCAAAATCTGCACAAAATAAGCCGCGATTCCGCAACATTGGGCTTCATCCTTAGGCAGATTCCACCTGAAGTGAAGGTGCAGATTTTGATGCAGAATTTGGGCAAGTGGAAATATCAGTTTCAAATTCCTGTAGCTGAATTTTCATCTAGGAAAATTTCCACTGTGTGAACAACCCCTTAGATGGCACCTGATGTGCCCTTTCACCAGGTCGATTACCTAAATGCTTTTGGTTGCACAAAAGCGTTTTTTAAGTGTTTTTTTGGCTCTTAAAAATATTATGGCCAGATGTTACAAGTTTATTTTATATAAAAAAATGATTTAACTTACACAAATACAATTTTTTTTTCCTTGGCATTTTGATTTTTCATGGAATGGCGTTTTTGCTTCTTTGGCTTTTTTTTTCCAAATGCAACATGCTCTAGGTCTTGCATTTTTTTAGGCATGTTCCTATTGATTTCCTTATAGGGAAAAAAAAAAACGCCTAAATAAAACGATAGAAAAATACTGTGTACCATCAAGGAGAATAAACACCATTAAAACACAATACTGATGTTTTTGTAAACAAAAAAACACAAAGGAAAAACATTTTAGTATGTGTGGGAAGAACATTTGACTTCAGTGATTGAATGTGCAGATTAGTATTCACAATGCAGCTTCTAAAGGCCCAGTCTGAATTCTCCTTTGAATTGAAGAGTCTCCAGATGCCACACACATGGTTATGTGAACAGCCTTGGGATTCACATCTGGAGGAGACAAAAAGGAAAAAAAAAAAAACGTTTTGTTGAACTTCTGGGAATATGACAATTTGTAGGAAAGTCCCATTTGCTTAAAACGATGTTGAGAAGGGTCTGCTGCTTAGGAAGCCAGTCAATACAAAGAGAGAGAGAATGAAAAAAGATATATGTTCACCAGAGTGAATACATAATAGCTGCTTAATGAGATCCATGTGGAGAAAAAAAATGGAAAGAAAGGCACTGTGCAAAAAACTTAATAAGAACAAGATTTCCCTTCTATACACTTCACCCTGGACTCCTTTTCATCTATCAAGTTCATTAAAACAAGATTTAAGCTTTCTCCAGTAACTGAGTTGCAAGCTTAACCATGTTACCCATTAAACAATGCACACATCTATTATGTATATCAATGCCTAAGTTATTACCCCTTTTTATCAGGTAAAATGTATCACTTGTTAATGCACACTGACTTAATGGCTATAATATTTTTATGTGACATTGGCATCTTTTTTCCTGACAGTCATGCTTTTATTTTGTACAGCCCCAAGTTCATTTCTTTTTCATCTACTAGGGTCGAAATGCACAAAACTGTAATAAAAGTCAGTTTGTTTTTTTTATATTTACAATGTTTTGTGTCATTCTATACATGCATTTTTCCAGGTACATTTCAAGTCCTATACAGATGCATATTGAAAAATAATTTTGAAAAATGCAACAAACCAAAGAGTATTGTATGTAGTCTGCAAAAAAAACACATTATGGCAACTGGGGTGTTTTTCAGAAAAAAATGCTCTATTTGAATCCAGTCTTTTACTTTAATTTTTATCAAGTAGGGTATAATGTTTCTTTAAAAAGTCAAGAAATGGGTAGTCCTTTCTGGCACTTTAAGATACACACATGGACAAAATTGTTGGTATGTAACATCCTTGCTTGTCCGGGCTTTGGCACCATCCTCCGGGCGCACGCTGCGGCGCAGGAGGCCTGTCCAGTTGTGATTCCTTCCTCTGGGTTTTTCTTGTATTGTCTGAACACTGTCCTTTTCCCTCGACTCCTTAATTGATTTTCCGCCACACCCGTCTCCTTCACCTTGCTTTCCCTCTGCTCCACTATGAGTTAACTTTAGTCTTACCTGTGTGATTGACAACCTATCCTCCTATCAAGTCTGGGGCGGGCTCTTCCTCCCTATTTATTGTTTGCTCACATTCCCATTGGCACCAGCTATTGCCTTGCGTGTATTGGCTATACTCCTTGCTCTTTGTTACCTGTTCTTCTGATTCTTGACCATTGGCTTACCTTTCACGTTTCTCTTGGAGAGTGATTTGTACTGCTTTGCTCGTTTATTACCAACCCCTTGGTTAGCTGACCTCCCTTTGTTGTTGTTCATCCTGTCTGTGTTCTGTGTTATCACTTATTATAAGGAGGGACTGTCGACCAGTTGCTGGCTGTCGCCTAGGACAGTTCAGGCAATTAGCCAGGGACAGTGGGGGGGTTCACCTTAGGGTCCACTGTTTTGTTGTGCCCCTCCCCCTAGAGTTCTCCAGTAGCCACTAGGGAATCGCTCCTCTAGCAATTCCCTTACATGGTACCCCTTGTTTAATGAAAGAAAAACCCACAATGGTCACAGAAATAACTTGAATCTGACAAAAGTAATAATATATAAAAATTCTATGAAAATGAACAAATGAAAGTCAGACATTGCTTTTCAACCATGCTTCAACAGAATTTTTAAAAAAAGAAAACTCATGAAACAGGCCTGGACAGAAATGATGTTTCCCTTAACTTAATATTTTGTTGGACAAACTTTTGAGGCAATCACTGCAATCAAACGATTCCTGTAACTGTCAATGAGACTTCTGCACCACACAACAGGTATTTTGGCCCACTCCTCATAAGCAAACTGCTCCAGTTGTCTTGGGTTTGAAGGGTGCTTTTTCCAGACGGAATGTTTCAGCTCTTTCCAAAGATGTTCAATAGGATTTAGGTTAGGGCTCCTAGAAGGCCACTTCAGAATAGTCCAATGTTTTCCTCTTAGCCATTCTTGGGTGTTTTTAGCTGTGTGTTTTGGGTCATTATCCTGTTGCAAGACCTACAACCAAGCTTTCTGACACTGGGCAGCACATTTCTCTCTAGAATCCCTTGATAGTTTTGAGATTTCATTGTTCCCTGCACAGATTCAAGGCACCCTGTGCCAGATACAGCAAAGCAGCCCCAGAACATAACAGAGCCTTATCCATGTTTCACGGTAGGGACAATGTTCTTTTCAAGATATGCAAAAAGAATGTGAATAATGAACAACTAAAACATAACTTTTACTATTATATATATATATATATATATATATATATATATATATATATAAAAACTTGTGAAAAAACCACAAGTACTAACTAGAAGCTCAAAATATAAAACTGTGTTACTGATCAAGATAATCAAGATCCACTCAATATATGTTATGGGTGGTGATGCCCAATCTTATGCATCTTCTACCCTTCTCTCTATTGTAGGCTCCCAATACCAAACATTAATACACTATTACAACCGTGTACCTATATTACGGCTATAAAGGCATAATATTAGTATCCAGGTTAACGACTCTGCTCATTCATAGATCACTACCCCGGCTATAATAGCCTTTAAATGTCAGTTACCTAGGAACCACAGCTAAAACATATATCTCAAAAACGGCTAGAGCTGACTTAACAGTGTCTATATTAAATAGTATTATGAAAGGGTATTAATCCCCTCATTACCACATAACTAATCTCACTGCCTCCCGATATCCGATATTAGTTTATTTGATTTGGCTTGCTTAGGTTTTATTTTATTTTATTCCAGTTCCATTGTATTCAACATGTATACCCCAAAATGTAAAAAAAAAAAACTCTTTGCATCCTATATGTATTTATTAAATAAATAAATATTTGTATATATTTACATTATACTTTGCACATGACCAAGAGGTGTCAACAAAGTATAATATCCCCAGATACATTTAGCCTGAAAAACTTATTTAGTTTTTCTAGGGAACCCAGCCAATTGTGTTTTGACACAGGAGTTTTTGAAAATGCAGCTTTCCCACTCCAGATTTTTTTCTGCAATGTGTGGATGGGATTAGCCAGAATCCCATCCACTTTGCAGGTATTGTAAAACGCAGTGTTTTTTACTTACCGGCCTGATCACGTGACGTGTGTGTGCAATTAAACAGGGACGAAAGCTGCAAGGAGTGCACCGGTGTCCAGGATAGGTAAGTAACTCTGGTTTTTATGTTTGTATTCTCCCTCTGAAAAGACCCCAGAGTATAATAATAGTTCATGGGTGGTCCACTGTGGGGCATAATACCCTGTGCAGGGACCACTGTAGAGCATAATACCCTGTTCAGGGGCCACTCTGGAGCATAATACAAGTGCAGGGGCCACTATAGAGCATAATACCGGGTGCAGGGGTCACTATGGAGCATAATACAAGTGCAGGGGCCACTATGGAGCATAATACCAGTGCAAGGGCCACTATGGAGGATAATACCAGTGCAAGGGCCACTATAGAGCATAATACCAGTGCAGGGGCCACTATGGAGCATAATACTGTGTGCTGGGGCCACTGTGGAGCATAATACCGTGTGCAGGGGCCAATATGGAGCATAATACCGTGTGCAGGGCCAATGCGGGCATAATACCGTGAGCAGGGGCCACTATGGAGCATAATACTGTGTGCAGGGGCCGCTGCGAGGCATAATCCAGTGTGCAGGGGCCGCTGCGGGCCATAAGACTGTGTAATACTGTGTGCAGGGGCTGCTGTGGAACATTATAGTGTGTGTAAATGGGGCGCTATAAACATGGGCTATGGCACCTGTTTATATTATACGCTGTCTGTTTATAGTGGCCGTGTGAAGTAATTGTAGCCTTGTCACATACTGTAGACATGTACAAGACGAGGCTGTAGTTACATTACATGGCCGCTATGAGATGAATTACACTATGTAAACAGAGAAGCGGTCATGGCGCTTACACAGGTACCATTCAAACAGCTGATCAGTGGGGGTCCTGGGTTTTTGAACCCCACTGATTAGTTTATTAATGACCTGGAAAACCTTTTAATTAGTTAACACCTGGGGTATTATTAATAAGGGGCACTATTTATACAGGGTACACACGGACATTATTAATATAAAGATGCACTTGGGAGTATTATTCATTATGGGGGGGTCATATCATATATTTTATAATTGGGGGTAGCAGCAGAATGAGGGCTTTGTGTAGGTGAGGACAATGTGGGTTGGATGCCTGGAAAAGTGAGGAGCCAAAGATGTCTGTGTTGCAAACTTTACAGAGACAAGTCACAGCTGGAAGAAGTGGTCATGGCAGTCCAGAGGGAAGAGAAGGGAAATGTGAAGGATTAGTCAGAGACGTCACCTGTAAATCACAAAATGTTACTGCCCTGTATTCACCTAAATGATAGAGGATAAATACCTGATTGATGGGGGTCTGTCTGCTGAGACCCCACTGAGCCTGAGAATTGGGTTTTTTCCCCCCCCACTAGGTGGGAATCCAGCCTGGCCGCAGCCATATATATAGGTGTGTCACTTGGTGGATGGACGAACCCGCGTGGCTCTCATTCACTTCATGATAGCCGAAGTCCAGTACTCAGCTATCTGCGGGGCTCCTATTATAGAGAATGGGGGCCACGTGGGCTCGTCCATCCACCAAGCAGAAAATGTGTGAAGTTACTTTCATTGTTAATGCCGTGTTGTTGATCTGATACTGAAGTAATACAGGAAGAAGAATTCTTAAAAACTGTTTTATAACTTTGTGTATTGTGTATAGTGTGCGACGATAACAGTGTGTTAAACTAGTAGCATGGAAACTCAGTTTTTTTTTTTTTGTTTGTTTTTTGGGGGGGGCGTCTTTCTATAGTCCGCCTCAGGCAGCAAAGAGCCTAGGTTCACCACTGGTTCCCCTGCGTCAAAAACACTGCATTTTCGCAATGTGGGACTTTAGCCTTACAAGGAAATATGCTGTTGAATTTCACTGTGTACATTTAGCAGCATTTTGGCTATGCGTGGTCTTAGCCTTACTAGTAGAAATCGTTGATTATAATGTTAATCTGTTTTCCCTTAGTCCCAACAGCAGCACAATATGGGGTATTCCTGCCCCTGTGTGCTGGTAGGACAGGCGGAACTTTTAATTAACATTTAATATTAGATATTAAAATACCAAAGTCCCTAAGGCTGATTCAACCATCAAAAATTTGTCACTCTATAGAGTATAATGTTATAGCAAGTACATATAAAATTACCACCATATAAAGTTGTATATCATGGCAGCCATATAAATAATGAAACGATCTTACCAATGTCTGAAGATGGGAGTAAATCAGCAGGTGAGGGTGCATCACATGAGGAAGAAATCACAGTCCCTATTCCTCCCCAAAAAATGCTGTCTACAGTGGTAAAGCAAACTAAATAAGTGCTGCTAGGCAGCAGTTCATGAGTAGTCTATAAAGTCCCCTGATGATTGGTGCGTTGCTGTACCAGGAAATGCGTAGGGCCTAGGGATAAATAGGGTCACCTTTAGGGACAGTTTGGTACTGCCCTTGTTAGGGCAGGAGTCATTTTTGAGGTAAGTGTTTTAGGGGGAGGAATAAGGACTGTGATTTCTTCTTCCTGTGATGCACCCTCACCTGCTGATTTACTCCCGTCTTCAGACATTGGTAAGATCGTTTCATTACTTATTTATATGGCTGCCATGATATACAACTATATATGGTGGTAATTTTATATGTACTTGCTATAACATTACACTCTATAGAGTGACAAATGTTTGATGGTTGAATCAGCCTTAGGGACTTTGATATTTTAATATCTAATATTAAATGTTAAGTTTTATTATTGTTTGCAACAGTGCTTTCTACTTATAATTTATAATCTGCTGCAATTGGTATATTGCTTTTTCCAATGACATAGTATTTTACACCTTTGCTCCTTTTTTGCTTTTTTGTGGAACTTTTAATTAGCATAAATTATGCATGACTACGTTACCCTATAAGAGGGCAAAGGGACTCCCCCCCTTGTGTAAGTTATGAAGTAAAAAATTTCCAAATTTAGGGAGGGAAGCTTGTGCTGCTGTTAGGACTAAGGGAAAACAGATTAGCATTATAATCAATTAGCCAGGCACCATTATGCATAATGACGCGACGTGACCCCTGAGACCCAATCAGCGGTCGCTGACTACAGGCAGAAGCACCCAAAGAGAACACAGTAGCTGCGGAGCGTAGAAATGGTGAGTACATTGTTTTTTTATGTTTGTCACCTCTCTTGGCCCTCCACTTATTATACTCTGGGGTCTGAAGAGACCCCACAGTATAATAATAGATAATAAGTGGCGACAATTGGAATATTATAAAAGTTGGAACATTATACTGTGTGCAGGGGCCACTATGGGACATAATATCTTGTGCAGGGGCCACTATGGGACATATACCGTGTTCAGGGGCCACTATGAGACATAATACCATGTGCAGGGGCCGCTATGGAATATAATACCGTGTGCAGGGGCCGCTATGGGACATAATACTGTGTGCAGGGGCCACTATGGGACATTATTCTGTATAACGGTGTGTATTCTGTATTAAGGATGTGTTTTTGCACAGAAAACACAGGCATTTTTTTTTTTTGTGCAAAAATGCACCATGTGAACGCAGTTTTACATCGAAGTAAAAGTTCCAGTGGCCTAAGAATATAACTGAATCCAGATACATAATGTGTATTCACCATAAAGGTGCTGCTATACGGTGCTCTTGGACACATACATTTACCAGTAATTGGGGGCTGTACATGGACTTTCACTGCTTCTAATCGGAAAGTATAGGCACGTCCCAGGAAATAGCAGTAAACGCATGCATCCTAATGCATCTGGTGGCAGCACTTCTGTGTTATGATTTGTGGTATATGACTTTAGTTTAGGGGTCGTCAGACTTACAAATATTGACCGGAACTCCGAGTACCTCATCTTTGTTTTTTTAATTAAAATCAGCACACTGAACAAAAAAGGTTGCCTACCCCCGATCTAGATGATAATGTTTTATAAAGGTTAGGTGAGATGACCAAGAAGCAGCCGCACAGATCTGATCCAGAGGTAAGGCCCAGCTCTCAGCCCAAGAGGTTGATACAGCCCTGGTTAAATGGGCTGTACAAAATTCGGGTGGAGCTAACCTCTGAGCAAAAAAAGAGACTTTGATTGCCTAGACTTTGTCTAGCTTATCCACCTAGACAAGATAAGCTTGGAAGGCTTGAGACCTTTGTCTCTACCATACATGTTGACAAGGAGATTCTCGCTCTCCTAAAGGACCGTGTGTGTAAGAGGTAAATCTGGAGACACCTCACAACATCTATTGTGTGCAGTTTTTTCTCCTCTTCAGAGGAAGGGGAAGGAAAGAACACATGAAAAGAAATTAATTGATTAATATTGGTGCAGGAAGGCACCTTAGGGTTAAACCCAAGTAGAAACCTAAGTTGAACCCTATCCGCAAAAAAAAAAGGATATATAAAGTTCCTTGGAGGAGAAAGCCTGGAGCATACTCACCCTTTTGGCTGAAGTGATGGCTAATAGAAAAGGTGATTTTAAAGGCAAGAAATTTAAGATCTACATCCTCAAAAGGAGGACCACAAAGACCTGAAAGAACAGTCGAGAGATCCCACTGGGGAACCGGAGCTGAGACCACTGGTCTAAGTCTGGTAGCACCCTTAAGGAACCCAACAATAGTGGAATATTGGGACAAATGTCTGCCTAAACAGGCGGATATGGCTGAAACCTGTACCCTCAGAGTAGCAGGAGAAAGGTCTGTATCCAAGCCGCTTTGAAGAAAATCCAGAATTTCTGCCGTAGTAGGGTTTGAACTATCAGCAGCTCTTCTGGAGCACCACGGCTTCTGACAGTCCACTAAATCTCCCTAGGGACTGGTCAACTTCCAGGCTGTCAGGTTGAATATCCTCAGATCCTGGTGCTTCTGAGTTTCTTGGGAAACCAGGTTATGGGTGGGGGGAAGCCTCCAATATGTACCTCGACTCATGAACATGAGCTGGGCAATACCAAGTCCTTTTTGGCCAGAATGGTATGATGGCTATCACAGAGACTTGGTCCTGTCTGACTTTCATCAATACTTTTGGTATCATGGAAAGTGGAGGGAAAATGTATGCCAGCCTGGACCTCCAAGGGATGGACAGGGCATCCACTACCAAGGGATAGTCCTCCTGATACAGTGAGCAGAACGTCTCTACCTTGGCGCTGAGTCTGGTTGCCATGAGGTCTACTTCTGGGAGACCCCACTTCAGGGTAATCTGATGGAATACATCTGGATTGAGAGACCATTCTCCTGATACAACAAGACCCCGACTCAACTGATCCGCTACTATGTTCAGGGAACCTTTGATGTTCACTGCGGATAAGTGGGTCAGATTTTTTTTCTGCCCAGGTAAAAATCAGATCAGTCTCTCTGAGGAGAGACAATGACCTGATGCCTCCCTGTCTGTTCAGGTACATTACGGTCGTCATGCTGTCTGACTGAACCTTGAGGTCTCCCTCCGAGGAGAGGAGAAAAATGAAGTAGTGCCAGGTACACGGCTCTGAGCTCCTTCCAATTGGAAGATGTTTTTTCTTCTAGACTGCGCCAAACTCCTAGTACGGTCTTCTCGTACAGGTGGGAAAGACGGGTACTGGGAGATAGCTTGGTCTTCTTGTGGAGACCGAGAGGAGTACGGTTCCAGGCTTTTAGTACATCCATCTGGAGAGAAAGCAAATGCCATAAAGCCCAAGGGACTGCAATGGCTGAGGATGGCATCAAGCCTAGACCTCTTATGGATGTTCTGATGGATACCAGGTATGTCCTGAAGAGAAACCAGACCACTTTGATCAATCTTTCCTTGCAGGTGTTAAGGAAATCTCCATGTGGTCTGAGTCCAACAGATACCCCAGGAACTTCCTGCGGGTAGAGGGAACTACATCTGACTTCTCCCAATTTATTAGCCAACCCAAACTCTGGAGAAAGGGATGGTTATCAGTAACTGCTGGAGCAAAACAGATTCTTACTGGGCTTTTATTAGCCAGTCGTCCAGGTATGGCACTATAAAAAGGCCCTGAAGCCTGAAAGAGGCAGCTACAGGAACAACAACTTTGGTGAAGGTATGAGGAGCTGAAGTGATGCCTAGGGCAGGGCTGCAAACTGAAGATGCCTCCTGTGCGGAGGATATATTGGGACATGCAGATAGGCATCATTAGATCTAAGGTGACGAAAGCTTCAACCTGTTGAAAAAGGATGTAATGGATTTAACGGTCTCCATACAAAAATGTTTTTTTCTTTATGAAGAGATTCAGATATCTTAAGTCTATAATCATTCTCCAGCTGCCTGATGGTTCTGGCACCAGAAAATTGGGGAGACACCGAATCCTTCCTCCAAGCGGGGAACTCTTCCAAAGCCCCCTTGCGGATGTAATCGTGAATGGAGCATTCCAATATATCCTACTGTGCTGCAGGAAGGGAGTGGGTTATGACGAATCGATCCTGAGGTGGCTAAAGAAACTCGATCGCATAACCTCGCAGAACAATCTGCAAGACCCAAGGGTCCTGAATTCTTTCCTGCCAGACAGTGTAAAAGTGAAAAAACCGACCTCCGACAGGAGTCTCGGCCACAGGAAGAAGGCAGCCGATGTCAAGCTAGGCTTCTTTTTGTCCTCATCCTTGGGGACCCTTCGTCCAGAACCCCTAGTCTGTTCTCTAGGACTTCTCTGGAGCTGAGGTCTGGGTTGAGGCTGGTAACCTCTACCCCGGCCGGAAGGTCTACCCCATCAATTCTGGTACTTCTTTTTACCTTTTAATTTTTTTTTTCCACGCAGCGTACAGCATAAGTAACATGTTCCCTTCATTCTGCGGGTTGGTACGATTATGGCGATACCTCATTTATATTGCTTTTCTATGCTTTACTAGTTTTGCAGAACAAAAACCCATATGGGGAAAGAAATCAATTATTCTTGCATCGCCATCTTCTGAGATGTGTAGCAATTTTTTTTTTTTGGTTGACAGAGTTTTTTGGGGCCTTATTTTTTGCAGGACAATCTGTTCTTTTTATTGGTACTGTTTTGGGGTACATATAACTTTTTGATCACTCTATATAGCTTTTTTTTAAGGCGAGATGGCAACAAATCATTATTTCCTTGCTTTATTAATTAATTAATTTATTTTTTTCATACAGTTCACTTTTTTTTTTTAACTTTTTTTTTTAACATTTTTATATGTCCCACTAGGAGACCTGAACCAGCGATAAACTGATAGCTGGTTCAGTACTATAGACTGCAATACACGTGTATTGCAGTCTATAGAGAAAGTCAGTCTATGCAGACGCATAGACTGACCTCGAGAGGTCCCGGCAGGATCAACCAGGTACTAGGGGTTCCAGGCAGAAGTTACATATGGGCACCCCCCAATCTCACTGTGGGGGGTGCCGAGGAGGACATCAGTCATGGCGGTGCTGCTTGGATGCCATGGTCATGTTTGACCGCGGCATCCAAGGGGTTAAATCCCCAGGATCGGAGCTCAGCTCCGATGGCGGGTTAAGGAGCAGGGTGTTAGCTGTCAATTACAGCTAACACCTGCTCCTGATGCCACCCACGGCATTCAGTGCCGCTAACAAACACTTAAGATGCAGCATCTTAACGGTTACACGGGTGTTATCACCGTTCCCGCTGTTGCAGCGGGAGCCTGGCTGTCAGATACACCTGAGCTCCCACGGTGATCGCACGGGCTCTGCTTCTGAGCCCGCTCAATCACCCTCATGTAAATGTACATTGGGATGCGGTAACTACCCACATTCTCCCACGTACATGTACGTTAGAATGCGTGAAGGGGTTAAAGGGGTTCCACTTTCCACTTTCTAATATTGATTGCCTATTCTTAGAATAGGCTACCAATATTAGATCTGTGAGAGTCTGTCACCCAAGGCCGCCTCATATCAGCAGCTCCAGGACAGATTGTCTCCCGCTAATGTTTAAATGCAACGCTGAAGCCTATGGGATAGGCCATCAATATTAGAAAGTGGATAAACCATTTAAGACTAAGGCCCTGTCTTCCTGAAATGAAGTGAAATTGGCTTCTGCCAATGTGCAGTGGGGAAAAAAAACAATGAGTTTTACAGTTCTATCAAAGTGAATGAGATTTTGTTTAATCTTATCTACACAATGCAGTAAAAAAAAGTGAAAAAGTCACATTGTCAAAAATGCGTGGGTTTAATAGCAGAAGAAAAAACAGAGAGAAATGGAGGAAAAATTCAATGAAAAACACTGCGAAAAAATAGTTTTCACTGCAGATTTTTCTGCAGCATTTTTTTTTAGCTGTGTGTCACTATATGAGGCCTTAGCCTTACTGTGTATACTGCTTTGGCCTAGTTTAAGCTTTGACAAATTTACTGCTCATCAACTCTGCACCTTGCCTGACATTATGCCTCTGCATACTGATTTATTCTCTTGTTTCACACTTCAGTTTATACAGGGGATATAGCTACATATCTTTAAGGTACTTATACATGTTATGTAAGAGGAGCACTGTAGGCAAGTGACTTGCTAGGCTAGTCTACCAGAGCACATTGGTTGTGCTTAGATAACATTATAGTAAGTATTTATATAAGATTGTCTATTTTTTTCTGAAATTGAAATTGTATTGCTGCACAAATTACTATGAAATGAAAAACGTATTTAATAATTTAGTGCAAAACACTCAGGCATTAACATTCATTAATAAATTAGAAGGTATACTTCGGCAATATGCGCTTGTTTAGACATTGACAAATTACATGGCCATCACTGACTTAATGTCTTGATCCAAGAGAAGGTTCAAGCTCACACTGACTATTCCCAAAAATACACACTGAGATGTTTCTGCATTTATTGATTTGATAAAAATATCTGTAGCCCAGTGTTGGACTGGGATGTCTAGGGCCCACCAGTGGAATTGCTTCTAGGGGTCCACCCTCAGGACCCCTGCAGATCAGCGGTACCGAGACAGGGCGGCTAAAGGTAATAACATGTTGGGAGCCATGCTGTTCACCCGCCATACGATGTGCACCACTGCACTACCTAAACGCACTGCTACACCCTGTATGGCAAGTGAACAGCGTGGCTCCTAGAATTGTTACCTGTAGCCGCACTGTCCTGGAAAAGCTGATCTGCCGAGGTCCTGGCTGTTGTATCATCGCAGATGTAATATTGCTGGCCTATCCTAAGGACAAGATATCAATATTAAAAAGATGGATAAATCCTTTGAAGAGGTTGTCCAGGAATTAGCGCAAACCATGTCCCGTGCGGGAGGTGTAAACTAAAAAATAAATGAATAAAAAGACTCCTGGGAGTCTTGCATCTCATGTGACTGGTAAGACTAATTAGGTACAGGATTTCCAGAAATTAGGCGCTGCCATGAGACCGAACAGACACAGGCAGGGGACAACGGGGTGCTGGGGACAGGTGAGTATGCTTTTTTTGAAATTTTTTTATTTTTACACCTCCCTGGCAGCCGCCACAGTGGTTGCTCCAGTTTATGAACAACCTCTTTTAAGGGGTTGTCTGGGCCAAATTTTTTTATGGCCACTTCACTGGTCCCCCCATACGGTGGCCTCTTCACTGCTCCCCCATACTGTATGGGAAACAGTGATGTGGTCATTATATTGTGTGGGGCAGTAATGGGGGCTAATATCCTGTGGGGGGGACATTAAACTGTGTGATGCATATTAAAGGGGTTATCCAGGGTTAATCTTTTTATGGCCTATGCTCAGAATAGGCCATAAATACCTGATCAGTAGGGGTCTGACACACGGCCCCATCATCTGTTCAGAGCCACTTCCGGAGCCCATTCTGTACACAACATAGGGCCGGAAGCAGAAAGCTCCATCCGCTGTTTAGTCTCCCGGCGCCTTCACTGCAGCTCAGCTCCTACTGACTTCAATAAGTGCTGAGATGCAGTGAAGGTGCCCGGCTAATACACAGTGGGCAGGGCTTTCAGCTTTTGGCCCCATATTGTGTACAGGACAGGTGGCAGAGGTGGCTCCGTACAGCTGATCGGTCCGGGGTCAGCCCCGCACAGGTCAGGTATCTATGGCCTATCCTGAGGATAAACCATAACAAATTATGCCTGGACAACCCCTTTAATATATTCCCCTAATGCACCACACTTTAGAAGTTGTCCAGTATAAGTTTTGTCTTTTTTCTAATTAGTCTGAGGGAGGTGAATCCCCCCCCCAAAAAAAAAAAAACAAACAAACAAACAAAAACATACTAAACATACTCACCTGTCCCAGGTGCTCCGATGTCAGGTCCCAGCACGGTCCGGTCCTCACTGACTGTGACGTCCCAGGTCCTTTCCTTAAGGCCGCTGATTGGCCTCAGGGTCATGTGACGTCACAGGTAGTCACGTGCAGGGGGAATTTGTGCTGGAATAAAACAGAGCTGCAGGCCGAACCGCGCTGGGACACACTGGGGACAGGAAAGTTTTTTTTTTTTTGTTTTTTTTCACCTGCCCCGGTGTAATTTAAAAAAAAAAAAATGTTATCCTGCACAACCCCTTTAATGTCCCCCAAGCTATTGGCCTCCATCACGCCCCCCCCAATGTCCCCATCAATGGTCCCCATACAGTATAGGGGACCAGTGAAGGGGCCACTGTACGGGGGGGGAATATTGAAGGGTCCACTGTATGCCCATACAGTGGCCACTTCACTGGTCTCCCCTATAGCACTATTGGAGTTTCTGCGACTTAGGTATTGTTATGCTGGAGCCCTAGAGCAGGCACCAGCATAACAATACAGTGAGAAATTAGCTGGGGTGGGAGGGGGGGATTACAACTCTCAACAGACTCAGAGCATCTGGAGATGCTGGGGGTTGTAGTTATCAGAGTGGTCAGTGAAGTTAAAAGACTGGGGGCAAAATAGGGGGAAATGTTTTTTGTTTGCTTGGGTAAGTTGTATGTACCTATCATACTGCTGGTTTGGGCTCCTATGCAGAAACCCATCGCCGCGCACAGCGTCAGTACATCAGTAACGCTTGCAGCAACAAGCTGCAACTGGATTGGTTCCAACGGCTGCCCATCAGGATCCCCCTACCGCCTCCCTAGAGTGAATTCTTGATAGTGACGGTTACGGGTGCTGCAGCAATATCTCAGATACTTGAAAGAGTTACAGCTTTAGTACCCACAACTGCAGTTATCAATAACACGGTGAATGAGCAGCGCCCGGCATGTAAACAATACTGGGACAGTATAATATGCTCCACAGTGGCCCCCACACAGCATTATATGCTCCGCAGTAGCCCCCACACAGCATTATATGCTCCGCAGTGGCCCTCCACACAGCAATATATGCTCCGCAGTGGCCCCCACACAGCATTATATGCTCCGCAGTGGCCCCTCACACAGCAATATATGCGCCGCAGTGGCCTCCACACAGCATTATATGCTCCGCAGTGGCCCCAACACAGCATTATGTGCTCCACAGTGGCCCTCGCACAGCATTATATGCCCACAATGGCCCCCACACAGTATTATATGCCCACAATGGCCCCACATAGTATTATATGCCCACAGTGGCCCCCACACAGTAATATATGCACACAGTGGTCCCCACACACTATTAGATGCTCCACAGTGCTCCCCCCCCACTCCTCAGACCCCAGAATATAATAAGTATAGGCCCAGGAGAAGTGATTAAAAATAACAAACACTTATACTCACCTTGTCTTACCTCTACGGGGCATCCTCGCTCCGTCCCGCTGTCTTTCCCATCTTCCTTGGTCCCCTGGTCTTCACGTCCCGTGCCCCAGACATCACCGTTGGAGCCTGTGATTGCACCTCAGCGGTCACGTTGGGCGCGATGACATCATTACGCTGGCGTGTCCCATGTCACCGCTGGGGCCTAATCACAGGCCCCTGCAGTGAGGCCGGAAAAGCATCGGAGACGATGCTGAGTCCAGGACAGCCAGGTGAGTATTTTTTTTTTTTTGTCACTTCCCCTGGGCTGGCATCTAATGGAAACAATTGACCACTATCATGGTAGTCCGGAGCCTCGGCCATTTCCAGCTGGCCGCGGACCCTGTGCCCCTCCGGTCGCAGCCGCAGCCCTTGTGACCACGATCGTTACGCCACTGTCCATTGGTCAGGGGCCCGATCGGGATGGTCAGGGGCCGGATCGGGCCCCTGACCGTCCCGATCAGACCCCTGACCTTTCCATTGGCAAAATGAGTACTAATAGTCGGGGCTCGGGGCCCATCGGGGGATTCACCAGTTCCCCGGTGGGCCAGTCCGACCCTGCTATAGCCACAAAGGTAAATGTAAATGCTGCTCATGACATTAACATTTATAAAAGACAATGCTGCCAAGAGCACAGTTCTCAGGAGGAGATGCTGAGCAACAATGAGACTCCTCCTCTGGCAGGCAAGAGTATCTTCTCTGTCAGCTGTGAGGATCATCCGGATGCAATGTCAGATCTTCAGGAACCACTGATCATTTAAAGGGAGTCTATCATTAGAAAAATCACCTTTTGAACTAATGGCACGTTAGAATAGCCTTTAAAAAGGCTATTCTACTCCTACCTTCCATTCTCTTCTTCTCCCCGCCGTTTCTGTAAAAATCTGTTTATTGCGATATGCAAATTACACTCACGGAGCACAGGGGGCGTTCCCCCTGTGCCCCGAGCACCCCCACGTCATAACCTCTCGCCACCCCTTATGCTCGTGTAACAGACCACCGCAAAATGGTGGCAGAGCATGCGCAGTCAGCGTATAGTGCAGAAGATTAGGAGAACATGAAGAGGGGTGTGAACAGAATTAACTATATGAGACAGTGACTGACAATGTCTGAAAAGCGCTGCAGAATATGATGGCACTATTCAAGTAAGCAAAATAAAATAATAATATAAATAATAATATATATCATTCTCTCACATTACATTATTCTGGAGGGATTTTGCCCACTCTTCTTTACAACATTGCTTCACTTCACTGAGGGTTATAAGTATTCATTTATGCACAGCTCCCTTAAAGAGGACCTTTCACGTCCTCATGTATATGCTGTTTTACATACCTCTAGAAAGCCGACTGTCGGCTTTCCCGTTATGTGCACTAGGGCTGGAGCTATCAGTGGTCTTAGTTTCACCGTCCACCGTCAGAAGGGCGTTCCTGACAGTCTATCTGGGCTCTGAGGAACACGCTCTCTGACAGTACTCGTCCATAGCCCCTTCACATAACGGGAAAGCCGAACTGTCGGCTTTCTAGTGGTATGTAAAACCGCATATACATGAGGATGTGAAACGTCCTCTTTAAAGCCTCTCAACACCATTTCAGTTTGGTTGAGGTCTTCACTTTGACTGGGCCATTGCCTTTTCTTTTTCAGTCCTTCTGTTGTAGATGTGCAGGTATGCTTGTCCCATTGCATGACCATTTTTTTGGCCAAGCTTTATTTGTTGGATAGATGTCTTCACATTTGACTCTAGAATACACTAGTGTGCAAAGGAGTTTATGATCAACTCAATAACTGCAAAGTGCCCAGGTCATTTGGCTGCAAAACAAGACCAAATCATCACCCCTCCACCACTGTGCTTGACAGTTGGTATGAGGTGTTTGTGCTGATATGCTGTGTTTGGTTTTTGCCAAACATGGTGCTGTGCATTATGACCAAACATCTCCACTTTGATCTTGTCTCTCCAAAGAGCATTGTTTCATACATCTTGGGATTTGTTCAGATGCAACTCTACAAACTTAAGCCATGCTTCTATGTTCTTTTTAGAAAGAAAGTATGTTCCTCCTGGCAACCTTTTCAAACAAGCCACAGTTTTTCAGTCTTTTTTTAATTATACTATTATGAACTTAAATATTCAACATGCTAACGAGGCCTGTAGTATCTGAGATGCAGCTCTTAGAGTTTTTTATAGCACAGTTTGACCTTTTTCACTTGTGAATAATCATTCTCACTATAGAATGATGGGCTTCAACTTGTTTTAGAATAATCTTGTAACCCTTCCCAGATTTATTGGCAGCAACAATTGCTTCTCTGAGATCAATTCTGATGACATTCCTCCTTGCCAATATGTTAACACACACCTAAACGATCAAGGCCAGCACACTGCTAAAACTTCTACTTTTATAGAGGTGGTCACACTTGCAGATAAACAGTTAATTTGGGACATTTGATTGGCAGTACCTGGCTGCTACTCACCCTCTTAATTCAGTAAGGGTGTACTTAATTTTTTATACTGCTTCAGTATTTTGGCCTAGTTTTTGTTATATAATGACAAGGTGTATAGATAGATAGATAGATAGATAGATAGATAGATAGATAGAATGTACCAGATACTGTATATGTGTTAGATAGATATATATGTTTTGCATGACTCATGTCTGAGCATGAGCCATCCAGGTACTGGTGTTTTATATTTAAATGTGAGCGTCTCCTAAACATTACTTATTCTCACTCATCGGAGTACAGAGTTCATACATGCTATTTATGCCTAGGTCTACAAACACATATCTTCACATATTTTCCAAAACTAAAAATACCTAAAAGTTGGTGCACTGGGGGAAGTCCCTTTGCCCTGAGAGGAATGTTTTTACAGTTCAGATAGGATGGGTGATAACAATGGGAGGATGGTAGGGACCTGAGTAGCAAGAGCAGTGCTCAAACCCCCCACCTCTAGTGCATCAACCCCCTCATTTGTATATTACTACAAATCTCCAAGAGTGACATACAGTGGGGAAAAAAAAGTATTTAGTCAGCCACCAATTGTGCAAGTTCTCCCACTTAAAAAGATGAGAGAGGCCTGTAATTGACATCATAGGTAGACCTCAACTATGAGAGACAAAATGAGAAAACATATCTAGAAAATCACATTGTCTGATTTTTTAAGAATTTATTTGCAAATTATAGTGGAAAATAAGTATTTGGTCAATAACAAAAGTTCATCTCAATACTTTGTTATATATCTTTTGTTGGCAATGACAGAGGTCAGACGTTTTCTGTAAGTCTTCACAAGGTTGGCACACACTGTTGCTGGTATGTTGGCCCATTTCTCCATGCAGATCTCCTCTAGAGCAGTGATGTTTTGGGGCTGTCACTGGGCAACACGGACTTTCAACTCCCTCCAAAGGTTTTCTATGGGGTTGAGTTCTGTAGACTGGCTAGTCCACTTCAGGACCTTGAAATGCTTCTTACAAAGCCACCCCTTCGATGCCCTGGCGGTGTGCTTGGGATCTTTCTCATGCTGAAAGACCCAGCCATGTTTCATCTTCAATACCCTTTCTGATGGAAGGAGGTTTGCACTCAAAATCTCACGATACATGGCCCCATTCATTCTTTCATGTACACGGATCAGTTGTTCTGGTCCCTTTGCAGAGAAACAGCCCCAAAGCATGATGTTGCCACCCCCATGCTTCACAGTAGGTATGGTGTTCTTTGGATGCAACTCAGCATTCACTCTCCTCCAAACACGACGAGTTGTGTTTCTACCAAACTGTTTTACTTTGGTTTCATCTGACCATATGACATTCTCCCAATACTCTTCTGGAACATCCAAATGCTCTCTAGCAAACTTCAGATGGACCCGGATATGTACTGGCTTAAGCAGGGGGACACGTCTGGCACTGCAGCGTAGTGTGTTACTGACGGTAGCCTTTGTTACATTAGTCCCAGTTTTCTGCGGGTCATTCACTAGGTCCCCCCGTGTGGTTCTGGTATTTTTGTTCACCGTTCTCGTGATCATTTTGACCCCACGGGGTGAGATCTTGCGTGGAGCCCCTGATCGAGGGAGATTATCAGTGGTCTTGTATGTCTTCCATTTTCTAATTATTGCTGCCACAGTTGATTTCTTCACACCAAGCTGCTTGCTTATTGCAGATTCAGTCTTCCCAGCCTGGTGCAGATCTACAATTTTGTTTCTGGTGTCCTTCCACAGCTCTTTGGTCTTCACCATATTGCAGTTTGGAGTGTGACTGTTTGAGGTTGTGGACAGGTGTCTTTTATACTAATAACAATGTCAAACAGGTGCCATTACTACAGGTAATGAGTGGAGGACAGAGGAGCCTCTTAAAGAAGAAGTTACAGGTCTGTGAGAGCCAGAAATCTTGCTTGTTTGTAGGTGACCAAATACTTATTTTCCACCATAATTTGCAAATAAATTCTTAAAAAATCAGACAATGTGATTTTCTAGATATGTTTTCTCATTTTGTCTCTCATAGTTGAGGTCTACCTATGATGTCAATTACAGGCCTCTCTCATCTTTTTAAGTGGGAGAACTTGCACAATTGATGGCTGACTAAATACTTTTTTTACCCACTGTACATAACAAAAGTATGTTGTTTCACAATAATGTGGACTATAACATGGCAGTGATAGTTGAATATGCTTGGGGAGGTGGTGACAACCAGTGGGCACAAATATGCCCTTATTGATAAAAGGGGTGATAACATGAAGAAAAGTTTCTGACTCATTCCACATACACTAAAACCAAAAATATCCTGACTAGCCATTAGCCACATTAAAAAAACTTGGGTGCCCAAGGCTCATTGATGTGCATAGGAAGAGAATAATAGACTGGACTGATGTCACAGAAGAACTACTGTAGCACAAATTGTTAAAAAGGTTAATTCTGGCTACAAACAGAAAGGTGTCAAAACACACAGTGTTCATATCTTGCTGTATATGAGGCCGCATAACCACAGCTTGAATGGGACTGAGCTGCAAACAGGCTATGTGTCTGATGAACGTGAAGTCACATGGCCTGTGAAGCTGAAATGGCACTGCCTTGGGCTCCGTTGTTGCTTCATTCAGCTGACCTGTAGGATTCCTGGGTGTCAGACATCCACTGATCTAATATTGATTATCATAAATGTTTCAGTCCTGGACACACCCTATAATGGTATTGGCCATTTTCAGCATAATGCTCTCTGTCACCCTGGAAAACATGTTCAATATATGTATTAGGAACATGACAAACAGTTCAAGGGACTTGTTGTTCAATCTGATTGAGCATGTGGTGGAACACCAAGTTCAATCCATGGAGACCTCACCTTGCAGCTTACAGGGTTTTAAGTATATTCTTCTAACATCTTGGTGCCAGATCCTACAGGACACCCGCAGAGTGCTTCTCGAATGTATGCCTTCCTGTTTTTGTGGAATGACGGAGGCCTACACAATATAGGCTTTAATGTTATGACTGAATGGTGTATACTCTTATTTATTTCCATACACTTTATCAATACCCATTATGCAAGGCTACTCATTCTGTAGGTCTTTTAATAAACAACATACATATAAGGACTTTTGTGCTGCAAAAAATGGCACATGCACATTTGTAACAAATATAACATAACAAATATTTTCCCTCTTTAACTTCTGATCGACAGTTTCACGTTTGTATATGTGGCCGAAAATGACACAGGTGTGAACTTCCTGCATAAAGGGAATACAATACCTACTATAAAATAGTACTGATCATTGTAGGAGGCTTGTTTTGCAATACTGTATTTATGTTAAGTGAAATAGACATTTTAGGTATTTGTCACCAGCTGATTGTGTACTATATGTACACACATATGTAGTATGCATGTCTGAATGTCATTTCTTATTGTCATGCAGATTTGATAAAATCTATCATTTCTGCTAACAAAACAAAAGCTTAGGCTCTGTTTATATCAGTTTAGCTTTAAGTATACATCCACGTTTGATACTTATGTATGCAACGCTTTATTTTGGTTTTCCATTATCATATCCCCAAAGCCATATCTTCTTTAGATTTTTTGCTGACATAACCATATGAGTGCCTGCTTTTTGCATGATGTGTATTTTACAATGGTACCATATTGATTCAATTTTAGTAACTCTTTCTGGGTGGAATGGAAAAAACTTTGTAATTGTTTTATTATGTTACAAATGTATATAATGTTTTTTATGTTGTACTACTTTTGCAATAAAAACAATGTACAAAAAAACTGCAATTCTGCATTGTTTCTTATTCTCTTCTTTTTTGTGTTCATGGTGTAGTATAAATAATATGTAATTGTTAGGGGACACATTAGTACCAAATATGCCTACTTTTTCTTCATCTGAGGAAAAGACGATTTTTTTGTGCCTTTTCAAAACATTTTTAAGTATTTTTTTTAACATATTATTTCATCTATGGAACTTGAACATAAAGGGGCCTATTCAATACTTCTGTGTTGCAGAGCTTTGTACTAATCATCCAAATCCTCAGTCTACAGAATGAGGAAAACACTAATGGCCCCCAACGTAACAGTACATTATGGGATGGGAAGTGGTTATGTTTGCCAGATATGCCAGGAAAGTCTTCCAGTGTTCACAGTGAATATAAACCCCTAAATATGCATATTTCATCCAGTTAAAAATAGACTTAATAGCAGGTGGTAACAGTTTTTTTTTTCCCTTTTTTGCAGGGGACAACTGTAAAGGACAACTCTAGGTTTAGCATTTGAACTGTATTGTAGTATTTTTTTTCGACAAATAATATTTACTTCTGTGGGACTCAAAATGATGCTTTGGTCTTCATCAGTTCCATTATGATCATTTTTTTCTACAGTATCCATCGTGATGAGATTTTCTTTATCATTGATATCTATGGGTGACAGAAAAACAAATGGAAACTGAACGTATTACAAGTAATAAAAGCCATGATACATTGGCAGTTCAATAATGACAGATTGAAGGATATCTAGTTATCTACACAACAGATCTGGCAGTCCAGTGTTTAGAAGACTTGCTGTGTTGTGTCTCAAATGTGCCACCACTATTTAAATAGCCTCTGGGTGAGTGATAACAAATGTAAAGAGCTTGTTCATTCATAAGAGTTTCAAGAGTTGGAGGCAGTGTCTGGGAGTACACACAGGAAAACTAGCCGAGAGTGGGAGTGACATAGGTGGGACTGGCATTCGGAGTGAGAAGCATTCAGCACTTTCTTTTCCACACACCAGAGACATTACAGCACAGGCAGTCTCTGAGCTATCTTCCCACACTCCTATATCCAGCCCTGGGGATGGCAGCACAATATCTACTGAACTTGGAGTGTAAGTGATTTTGTATTTTTTAAAATATAGAAGAAAACTCAAAGAAGAAAGAAGTTGGGTCTCATCTTGTTCTGTGCCCTCCTGTCCAGACACTCAATCATACTTGGCAGTGCTCTTTCCTTTTAGTAGTGACCTAGAATTTGGAGAATCTACATTCCTATTAACTATTCTCTCCTCGTTCATCGCTACTGCATGCTCTACAATGATGTTCCAAGTAGTATGTGGATCTGTTTCACAGTGACGGAGTTGGGAGACAGTTTGTCTGGAGAGACTTGGAGAAGGGAAAAAAGATCTACTGAGGTTTTACTTTCTGGCTTGAGTCCTGGGTTGAAATATTGCAACGTGGATCATTAAGCAGAGAACTAGAACAGGTAAAGTCATGAATTTTTTTTATTAGTCCACAAGTCAATGCTACATATGTCACATTAGTCATTGTAAAATATTATGGGTTCCCTAACACTTTACAGATGTTGGATTGTGAGTATTTTGATGTTGACAGGCCCTTAATTATCTTATGATCTATTACATCTGCATCTCATTAACACAGAGAATCAGAAAAATGATGGATTTAATCTGTTACTACAATGTGACTGTAGTAAAATTGCTTTTACTATAGAGTATTCTATATTAATGTATACATTTTCAAAAATGGTTACTGTACATTTAATCAGTAGTATTATCAACCGATGACTACTCTCGATTGGAAATAGAAATAGCTACCAAATATGTAATTAGAAATGATTGTGTCATATAGGAGATTGCTATGTATATGGCCAAATCCATATATCTTGTAGCTGCTGAAGTTTCAGAGTTGGATCCTCCTCACTCATTCCACAAGTGCGTACAACTTTTTAATTGGACAAATATAGTTCTAATTTGCATGATCGTTTTGCTTTAGGATTTGCGTGCTTATTATAGTATAAAACCTAAGGCGATTGTCATTCGGCTATAAATGGTCTTCCAATGTTTCATCAATGGTGGAATTTTTAATTGAAGATAGCTGAAACTCCTCTATGAAACTTGCGTTGTGAGGTATATATATATATATATATATATATATATATATATATGTTGAAAACAAAAAGGCACAATTGATCATCAATACAAGTTAATAAATATTAAAGAATATTAGAGCATTTTTTTTACTGTCGAATATTTTAAAGGGATCACTCACCAACCCATCATGTGAAGAACTTCAATCCTAGTGAATTCATTTTTCCATCTTCAGTAGTTGGTCACATATTTCAGAACACTTTTCTCACTCCTATGACAAAAATGAGTCAATTTTGGTGAATCTGGTGAATTACTGCTCAAGTCTTATAGCGTTGATCATATATTTCTTACAACTAATAACACTTTGAGAACGGTTTTAGCTTTCAGGTTGCTGGTTGAGTTTATCATTACAAAGTTCATGAAAAAAATTGGAGGGTATTTAAGGAGAGAGTTGAAAAAGTCTGCTCTGCTAAGGCAACTTTAAGGTTCCTCATCCTTGGCTGTGATTTAGTAGTAATGTGTTCAGTGTGTTGACTTTGATGTAGTGAGGTCTTTGATGTGTGTCTGTTGCATCTTGAACAATTTTATTTGCGTCTTTCCGCAGTTTGAATAGAGGCAGCCTCACGCTTCACCACACGTTCATTGCCTGAGCTTTGTAGTGGTTGTCTGTTTCCCACTACTGCCTAACCATTACCCTCCAGATGTGTGTAGAGAGGCTGCAGCATGTTACTACTGGTGCCACCTACTTGCCGTTTGAAAAATCTACAGCTAGTCATGCAACTTATCTGGATAACTGCTTTCATTGGTACATCTATAGTGAATGCATTAGGCTGTACCACAGTATGCATGGTTTAATGGAGGAATAAATGCAACTGATTTGACTCATCATAAAGTAAATGTTAAAAGTCATTTTAATTCATAGCAAACACTTTAATACCTCTTTTAATATTATTTATACTACTATTGTTTTCTACTATTACTATTATTTTCACAAAAGTTATGAATGTAAAGAAAGTCTTTAAATAAATATCTGTATAAAAAAAGCGTCAGAGCTGCAAACTGGCCAAAGGCCAACTGGAAGAAGGCCACAAAGACTTCAGACGAGATCCAACATGAGCAGTAACTTTCCTGAAGTAGGTGGTAGGTGTGTTTAAAGCAAGTTTTCCAATTTTATTCCATTTATATTTATTGTATTATGAAAGGTCATATAATTTTCACATTGTTTTGTATTTCTAATTCTCATAGTTTACAAAAGGATTGCTTGTTGCCAGTAACTGGATCCCTGTTCTGCCTTGTACTATGTGAAGTAAAGTCTAGCTTTAACTCTGCCTACACCTGTTTGAGCTGCATATACTCAGCACAAGTTCTCCAGCACAAAATGTGAATAATAACCATTTAGAATTAACTGACAGCAAGCTGAGATCCTGAAATTTGTGAAAAATGTTAAGAGTTGCACAACCTTTCATTATTCAGTGAACACTCTTGATTTACGTAAAATATGATAGGACCACACAGGCAAGGATTTCAGTGGGTTAGTCACCACAAACTTACCAGCAGATAACCTGCTGAGACCTACAGTAGCAGCGTAACCATGTGATTTATAGATCATTCACATGCTGCAACTGCAGATTTTAAAGACACAGCATGTCAATTACTGCAGTATTGAGTTTTAAGGATTTCAAGGGTTGAAAGCCAAGGGCGGCCCACAGAGAAAACTGAAGGGTAGTTTTTGCTGTAGCAACATGTAGAGAAACAGGCTACAGAATTTCCCTGCGGGAAATGAGTGAGTGGCCTTGGCCTTAAGGTCATTTATTCAACTTGACATAAGCAGTTTTGCTTTTTTTTTTTTTTTTTTTTTTTAATAACACTTTTTGGGACATTATTTTAGTTTTACAATTAGATAAGATGCATTAGTTATTACATACGTGATCCCTATTGTCTTTTTATTCTTAGATTGGTTGTCTCATCAGAGACATTCCCTTTAATAAAAGAGCTCAGCAGATGACTGCATGTCGGAATCCTAAAACCCTGGCAATCAGCTGATTTTGCAAGGGGAAAGTGCCTTAAGATACACTAGATGAACATCTACTGAGTATGGAAGCCTTCCAACTCTACCTTAATGAATGATGTTGAAGGAAAGAAGGGCTGGGCTTTATCCTTTTGCTCTCTTCCCATGGAAAACACATTCACAAGTCAGGCATGAACATTTAGTCAACAGTTACCTGAAATGTATGGCCATCTTTATTGTGATTGTTCTGTCTGTAGTGGCGGTATAACATACTGTAGGTGCCACTAAGATAAATGGACTTTTTAATGGGGTGTATGAAAATGGGATGTCCCAGAATAGCACTTATTTATGACTTCAGTGAATGAAAAATCATGTTAATTACGATGTGTCTCATCTCTATTATTAGTCTGTGTATATGACTGCCATGTGCCTGATGAGATATAATGGATCCTCTTGTATCGTGTGGACACTACATTGCTTTGCAATTATCAGCTTTAGGTGTAGTACTATAGTGCTGGAGTTGGAATAATCTCACCAAGTGCAAGACATCTAGAATTACCTATATAGATTCATCTCAGTTATACTTTTACTGTTATTAATATAGTATTAACTGTAGCTTCTTGTTGCGTAACTAACTATAGTGTTGCATTTTATGTTTTATGTCTAGCATCAAAGCATGACCTGTTGCTCTTGTACTTTAACTCTTTTTCCTACATACAATGTCACTTTCTCAGACACTGATATCCTGTTGCCTGCATGAAAAGTTTAAGATCAAGTAGTCACAAACCTCTTCTAGCCTGAAGCATCTACAATCAGTTCTCCCACTGCCATTAAAGTGTATTTTCTAGTTTCCCTCTTTCAATGTAACATTAATGGCTTTGCATCAGTCAAGATGTATGTTGATTGTCATGAACATACTACAGCTACAATATTCCCCAAAAAGAGAATTTATTTATCCTAAAAATTTGTGATATAGGATATTAAGGACGCAAGGTAGTTTAAACGTTAATGCCTAGCGCCTTTTTTTCATATTTTCCAAAATTCATAACTTTTTAAAATTTTCTGTTAACATAGCAAAATTCAAGGCTTATTTTTTGCGTGATGAGTTGTACTTTCATTTGGCCTATGGCGTTCACTCTGTATTAAAAATTATATCTCAACTTTGTCCAGTGGGTCATTACAATTATGGCAATACCATATTTATATTATGCTTTACCACATTTACTAATAAAGCGTAATTTTTCAAAAATGAACAATTTTCCTGGGGTCGCCATATTCTGATGCCTATAACTTTTTTACTGTTTAGTTGACAGAGATATGGGAGGGCTCTTTATTTGCGGGGCAAGTTGTAATTTTTATTGGGGACCAAAATACATTAATTTGCGCATTGTGGTATTTTTTTTACATCTTTCACTGTACAGGATAAATAACACTATTTTTGGATAGTACAGACTGATACACACATGGGGATACCTAACATGTTTGTTTACTTTATTTATTTATTTTTTTACATTATGGGGTTTTTGAAATGTTTGCTGCCTATCTCTATTGCACATAGGCACATAGGCTCCCTATATGCAATAGAGATAGGCAGCCAGTAGGCCGCTGCTCAGTCTCCTGGCTGCCATGACAACCCCTCAGAACCTGCAAACTCATTGACGGTGAGGGCTGGTGTGGGATCATCTTGCTCTCAAACTACCCAGATGCCGTGATCGCTACTGATCATGGTATCTGTAGAGTTAAGCTGCTGGAGTCTGAGTATTTTCCGACTCCGGCAGTTAGTCCAGTGTCCAAGCTGTGTAATACAACAAAGGCCTGGAAGACATGCCACAGGCACAGCTCCTGTGCCTGAGGCATTAAAGTACCATACTATTATGGAACTGAGTATTAACTATATTCGCGACATTATGTAATGATACAGCGTAGAGCAGGAAGGGGTTAAGGAGTCTAAATATGCCATACACACTTAGACCTTATTCACACGTCTGTGTTATGTATCAAAGTTTGCAAGACAAAATCAAAAAAAGTGGCGAGTACACAGAGATATGGTAAAATGGAGATATTTGGACCTGCTTTTTGTTTGACTCCAATCCTGGTTTTGGCTTGCACAATGATGCAATGTTCGCATTTGCAGGGGGTGCAACCATGACTGGGCCCGGAGGGATACCACTATGATAGCAGTCAGGGAAAGCCTGGTTCCCTAACCGCTATACATATTGTTAATGGAAAGGGGCCTGGCATGTTGCTGGGCCCCTTTCCATTAGATGCCATCCCAGGGGAGGTGACTAAAAATAAAAAATACTTATACTCAAGCTCTCCTGGGCTTCTGACGATTCCTGGCATCCTCTCTGGGGCTCTTCCGGCCTGTGACTGAGGTCATGCAGGGGGAGGGGAGCGCCCACATGACCACTCAGGCCCAATCAAAGCACCCAGCAGTGATGTCTGGGGTGTGTCACCTCAGTCTCAGGCAGAAAAGGACCAATGAAGATGCAGAAGAGCCAGACGGAGCGAGGATGCCCTGGAGAGGTGAGGCAAGGTAGTATAAGTGCTTGTAATTTTTAATCACTTGGGCCTCTACTTGGGCATCAACCCCTGGGCCTCTACTTATTATACTCTTGGGTCTGAGGAGACCCCAGAGTATAATAAAAGCACCAAAGTGGAAGGCCGAACCTCACGAATATTTGTCGATTTTCGTGGGGTTCACCTGAAGCGGCTCTATGGTGGCCCTTGGGAGCATTTTATGCTGTGTTGGAGACACTGTGGAGCATATTATACTATGTGGGGGCCACTGTGGAGCATATTATGCTATTTGGGGGCCATTATTGAGCATTTTATACTGTGTAGAGCCCCTGCACTATTTACATCACATGCAATCTGTTTTATAGCCGTGCACTATTTATAGCCGTGCACTATTATTACAGGCTATAATAACATTGCATGGTGATTATAAAACAGATACTGTGCAATGTAAATAGTGAAGGAGTCACAGCGCTTGCAAAAGCACCACAGTACCTTCAAACAGTTGATCAGCTGGGGCTCCAGATGTTGGACCCCCCTGATCTCTTACATCTCTTAGACTGAAAGGACCCTGCAGATCAGTTGTTTCCTATAGCACGCAGCTCCCAGTAATGTTTACATGCCGAGCACCACACTGCTCCCTCACCCTATTCTTAATTACTGCGGTTGTGGGTACTAAAGTTGTATCCCTTTCAAGTATCTGAGATACCGCTGCAGCACCCGTAACCTTCACTATAAAGAATTCACAGTAGGGGGCTCCGGACAAGAGTCTGCACTGGGGCCCACAAGACTTTAGTTACGCCACTGGATTTACATATACTGATGTAAAATGATGATCAATACCCTGACATGTGTACTATACAGTATCCTCCATTACCAACTGTTAAAAATGCCTGATCATTTTTACAGAAAAGGAAAACAAATAAAATCTTCATGAGCTATTGTTCTTACACAGTTGAAGATCTCCTGCATAGGCCAGCATGCAAACAATGTGTAGTATGTGAAATCTGTTCCAAATTTGGCTTTGGATTTCCTCCTGTGTCATAGCTTGGATCTGTTGCAGGTTGGGGACACATAAAATGGACACATCTGACAAAAACACAACATTTTACAGTCCTTGCAATGTGGGTAAGATTTTTCTAAATCTGCAGCAGAAGCTTACCTGTGATGTGGCTTTAAAATTTGCAGCATTTAATGCTCTGTATTTTCAATGCAGATATCATAGTTTGTAATACAAAGAGGACAATCTACAAAAATTTCTTAATTAGTATTGGCAAAAAAAACAAAAAACAGAACAAAACATATTGTTGCATTATTTTTGCTTCAGTGTGTGTGACTGACTGGCATAGCTAACCAATTAAAGAAAACATGCCCACACATAGGTAAAATTTGTTCATAATTTATTAATTATAATAAAATACATACAAAATTATACATACTGGTGAAGAGAAGGGGAGATATCAACAAAAATCACCACTAAGGGAGCAGACATAGGGGTAAAATAATTATAATACAAGGTTAACCAGAAAAAGGTAGAATAACACATGCACAGTGGTAGCCATATTGTATACACGTAATAGAGCAAGTATATAACTCAAAGTCAGTGAAAGGCACCACTAATAATGCATATAACATGCTAAAAAGATAACCATGTAAAGACCCAAAGAGAACCCACCTAGTGAGAAGACCCCTCAGGGTTTTTCCACTATGATCATTAATATTTAATAAAGGGAATACATTATTTGCAGTTCCTTAATATTTCTTGTTCTGGTTCTAAATTTACTTGAGTATCAATAATATTAACAGTTATATTCACAAAGCTTACAATTTGCTTTGAGAAATACTAACGCTGTGTACAAACTCTGAGTCTATATAGGGCTGTAATATGGTACTTATAGAAGTCTATGGAGTCCCACTGTATGTCTATATGGCTTCAAATATTTTACAGTGTTTTTTTTTCTGATGGATTCACATGGAAGTCAGCATAAATAATTGAGCAGATTTATGATTGAAAATATATCAGAGTTCTGGTACAATTTGCACAAAAAAATGGCAAACAAACATTTATTTTCTGTTTTCGACACAAGCTGACATTTTCTATGCCTTGTTCGAGAACGATGCTGTGGTTAAATGGAGGTGGGCTTAAAGGGGTTATCAAAGACTAAAAATGAATGACCTATCCATAAGTCATTGAGGTCCAACACCCAACCCCCACACCGATCCAGGGAACAGAGCTGAAAACAGATGTTAAGTGGCTATGCTGTGCTGAGCTGCAATAGCAGAGCCAAGATACTAGAAAGTTTATGGAGCCATCTTCTTCCACTTCTGTACACTTTACTCAGAACCACTGAAGAGTGTAGTGATCTTAAATTTATGACCTATCCTAAGAATTTTTAGTTCTTGATAACCCCTTTAAGATGCACCATCATGTCCCCAAAAATGCACCAAAACTTTGCCACATTTTTTCTCAGACACTAAGCGAACTTATGGGTGGTGTAAACTTAGACTAAACAGTGTACAGATATGCCAGATTTATCATCCAGCATCAGCCATGATGATAAATCTGATGCATTTTAGGATAGAAAAGGGAATCTCTCTCCTTGGGGAGAGCACCAGTGAAGGTGTGTAGAGTTTTGAATTGCCTTTGTGCCCTCTACTAAGCATCTGCATATCACAAGGCATTATGGGAAAAGGAGCTGAGAAGCCCAAGCGCCCTCTATTGGATGTAACAAATCCTCAATTTGCAAGTGGTATTAGTAGATCTGTCCCAGTATGCTTTATTGGATACCATATCAGACTGTATTCAGAAATGTAGTTTTTGGTGCACTTTTTTTGAGTAGATACTCAAGTATAAGCCTTCCTTTTGAATATGTACCTGGCTTTGGCCGAAAGAAACTGCAGCAAATTCTGCATGTGTGAGCTGAACTTCAAACTGTGTCACTGTGCATATGACTTTGCCATTGGCATGAGCCCTAAATACTAAGTCTAGCCATAAATTTTAGATCCATGCTTCTCAAACTATGAGACATGACTAGAGAACCTCTCAAGATTTGTTTTGTTTTGGGATCGGGTAGTTCGGTGCCAAGATTCACTTCAAGTCAAACAAGTTTGTTACAAACCACATCTACAGCCTTAAACTATCTTAATGCATAGTGTATGACACTGTCAGGGATGCTGGGAACCATCTATCCAGTTTCTAGCTCTCTAAGGGAAAAACAGACAAAGTTATGTCAAACTGAAAGTGACATGTATTATCTATGGAAAAAAAAAAACAATGGTAAGCATCGGATACAAACTAGTTTAACCATACACTGCGCTGTCACTAGCTCATTTTGATGACTTGCAAGTGCTACTTGCTTGTTATTTGAGAGACAAGTGCCTAGTTGAAAAGTGATGAAGAAGTGATTTTCCAAAACAAAAAGCCATCAGAAATGATCCCTTTATAGGAGCAGATGTGAAATCAAAATGGTGCTGGCATTGAAAAATTCAATGGCACAGATTTTTTTGACGTGGGGACCTTTTTAAATCCAACTTTGGTTTTTTGGATGCCAACACCATGGCACTAATAGTGTGGTATAGTGGACATGTCTGACTGAGTGGTGGCAGTGGTGGTACTGTGAACATACATTAACACAAGTATAGTGGTAAATAACATTCTTGCTGTCTGCAGTCTCCACTAGGGCGAGCTTACTACACATGGGTTTATAAAATTTCCATTGAACATCTCAAGGGCTGGGGAAAATAATAGTAATAAATATGATTTATTAATTAATATAAAAACATTGAGTAGAAACTAGGGACTATAAGGGGTATTATGAAGCTTTGCATTTAACCACAGTTTTTGGTGTTCAACAGCCACGGAAACTGGTTGCAGGCCCATGTTTTGTTACTGTGCAATCTGAGAAAATCTTCTAGTTCTAGTTCTATCACACTGAGTGTACACAAACTATTTGAGTAGGGCTACATGCACATGAATACCTATGTCCTCCCCCAGACCCATTGATTTCCTTCAGTGAGCCCAGGCCACAAAACGGACAGATATAAGATCTACCCTGAGTTTTTCCCTGGACTCAAGACCCAATACACAGACCCATGATAATACATGGGCGTGTGTATGAGGCCATAAAATTTAATTGATCAGTGTGCTAGCAGTGAAAAACATGGCTAGCACACTAACAAACCACACATGTGCATGGAGCCTAAGCCCTAATAATTTAATATTACTTAATTAATATAATTTTCATTGTTACATTTTAATATAAGATATTGTTCTGGGGTAACAAAGTAAAACAGACATTACATACGGGCAAATAAAGTCAAAACATACAACATGTAATTAATTTTTTTTATTTTCTTTGCCTGAAAGACTGAAAAAAAAAAAACTATTTTTTTTGTCCAAGCAAGTCTGAACCATTAGCCTTGTAAATTTATTACAGATCTTTGCCAAATATAGGTGCAAAGTGTACTCTAAGCCTCTGCCTGAAAGAGTCTATTGTTTAGTTGTATTATTAGGTTTTGTCTTGATATTGTTGATGTTAGGAATGCTGTAATTTGGCATAGAGTATAATAGAAAACATTTCAGAAGGTTTGGTAATAAGGTAAACATTTTTTTTGCTTTCTCAGCACTATAATTTTAAGAAATTGAAACCAATTAGAAAACATGTAAAGGAGTTCTTTACATTATAGAGTTCATAGAACAGAGCTCTGGTTTGGTCAGGGACCGACCTTGGGGAAAGAAGGAATTGCTTACATTTATCCACAAAGCAGTATGTATGAGTCATGGTCATATCCACAGAGATGTGAACTCAAGGATAGCACTAACATGGCATTATACTATGTGGGGGGCACTAAAATGGCATTATACTGTGGGGGAGGCACTAAATTGGCATTATAATGTGCAGGTGCACTAATGTGGCATTATACTGGGCGTGGACAACTAATGTGACATTATAATGTGCAGGGCACTAAGAAGCATTATACTATGAGTGAGGACATTAAAGGGGTATTCCCATGAACATAACCATATCTATATTTGTAGATAATTAAAAGTTAAACCTTTTTGCAAATATAAGTAGTTAAAAATTCTGCAGAGTTTTAAAGATTTCCTTTAACTATCTTAGTGGTGACAGTCTGTTGTCTTGATCGGCTGCCAATGGATACGACCACGAATGCAGAAACTTTCTATGGTCTGGGACTTGTCAAAAACCCAGCCATGATTTTCTTATTGTGGGCAGGTTATCAGGCAGGGAAACTACATGTATGAGGAGATAACCCGGTCACAGTAAGGACATCATTGCCAATTTTCTGAACTTAAAAAGGTCCTGCATTCATGGTTGTATCCATTGGCAACCAATCATGACAACAAGACTGTGATCACAAGATATTAGAGAAGATCTTTAAAACTCTGCAAAATATTTAATTATTTATATTTGCAAAAATGTTAAACTTTTTATTACCTACAAATTTAAAAAGGTTATGTTCGTGGGAATACCACTTTAAGGAGAATTATACTGTAAGTGGGGTTATTAAGGAGCATTATACTATAATGCCCCATTATTGTGCCTCCAAGCAGTATGCTCCTTAGTATCCCACCCACAGCATAATTTCCCATAAAAGCCCCCTATACATAATTTACATTAACAGTGGACAGGAGAAACATTCTCCTCCTGCTTGTTGTCCCCAAGCCCTGATCCTTTACACTAGGGCAGCAGGGATCGACAATGCCAGCTGCCTGCACAAGAGCCCACATGTATGAAGGCAACAGAGATCATTTTCGATCCCTGCTGCCGCTAGTGCAGGGAATCAGGGCTTGGGGAGGGACAGTGAGCGGGAGACAAAGGTTTCTCCTGGCAGGAGTCATAATGAAAGTGACATGAGGAAGGGATCCAGAAAGCAAGCGCATCCTGTTCTGACAGTAGTGAAGCATCACATAGATCAGTCCGGCGTCATGATGCATAATGATGCTGGCGTAACCCACATCTGTGATGTCATTGAGCTGGAGCCTAGGAGAGGTGAGGAAGATTGATTTTTAACGTTTGTCACCTTCCCTGGTCCTCCGATCATAATGTTCTGGGGTCTGAAGATACCCCAGAGTATAATAATAGTTTGTGGGTGGACAACCCAAAAAATTTTGGGATTTGTCAAACCCAAAATTTTTGCAGTATTTGCACTGAGCACTATGGGGTCACTGTGGTACACTATACTGTATGAAGGGACCACTATGGGACATTATATTATGTGAAGGGGCTGCTGTGGGACATTATACTGTGTGAAAGGACCACTGTGGGACATTATACATACTGTGTGGAGGGGCTACTATGGGACATTATACCATGTGGGGGTCAGTGAAAATGGCGCTCTCTCGTGCAGGGGTGGAGAGAGCCCAAGTTAAGAGTTTGCTATGAGGCCCAGTCTTTGCTAGTTACATCCCTGAATGTATGAATAAATATTGGGTCACCGCATGCATGTGCCAGCTGTCAGTATGGAGACTTTAGCCTTATTAGCAGTATATAAATGTAGCTTTACAGTGGATTTTGAGAGAATGAATGAACCATGAAAATTGGAAGAGGGTGAAAATCCCCTGAGGAATTCTAAACACAGTCACGGTTAATTACATCAATTTAGATCTGGTAAGTACAGTACAATGCTTCTAATAGCATTGTCCTGATCGCCACAAACTTGTACATTCAGTAATAGCTGCAGGGCACATCCATCCAACTGAACAAGAAAGAAAACAGCAACATGTAATTGTTGTAAGTGATATTGATCAGCTTACAATCTGATGATCTGCAGTTAACTATATATGATGGTTACACAACATTCATTTGTGTTATCTTTATCTGCACATTAAAACACTTTTCATAATACTTTAATGGGTGACAAAAACTTCTGTAATCCATAACTGCCTTCAATTGCTTAGAATCATGCTGAAAATAATATCATCAATAAATCTAATTGTTGGAGAATACAGCACAACCATAGTCTTTTTTTTCTCAATTGTAATTTTTATTGAAGTTTTTGATACATGTAGAACAGTAAAATAAAGATAAGGCAAAATGAAATAGACACATAGCATGAGTGTTATATAATCAGATAAGGCAAAAAAGGAGAGTGCAATTACGCCCTAAGAATTATAAAAAAATAGACATCCAAAATCTGATGCATATAACAACAATAAAGGAAAGGGGGGGGGGGGGAAAGGTTCAGGGAAAGTTATATCTTCAGCAGTTAAAGATCATAAACTACCCAAAAGGTGTCCCAGGGTTCCCATACAGCCTGGCTTTGATTCCTCCTCATCGTTCAGAAGGGCAGTCAGATGCTCCAAAGTCCTAAACTCTCTTATTCTGGTACAAATTGTACAGTGCTGTAGAATATGCGCTATATAAATAAAATGTATTATTAATTATTATTATTATTATTATTATTATACAACTCCTCCAGGAGTGGGGTCTGCCTCCAATGCTTAGCTATGAGGCACCGTGTACAAGTGAGGATATATAACAATAGTCGGAGAGTTTTTTCCTAAGTTTTACTGTGAGAAAATTAAGAAGATATGTTCGGAGGAGAAGTAAGAGGTAAAGGCCCAATACCCGTTCTATCAGAATCTGGACCTGGTGCCAAATTGGTTGGATTAGAGGGCACGACCAGAAAAGATGAAATATGTTGGTCCCACAAGCATCACACCTCCAGCAAGCATATCGTATAGCAGCATTGAAGGAATGAAGTAAAGCTGGAGTGTGAGGGTGGTACCATTGGAACAACATCTTGTAAAGATTCTCTTTGTAGGCAATACATCGAGAGGTCTTGGCCGCTCGTCTCCAAATGATGGTTCAAGGCAGATGGGACAGAGTCTCGCGCAGATAACCTTCTCACTTTCACATATAAATGGTGTCTGGAATATCACTCCAGGATGGGATCGGAAAGAATACAGTAAATATCTGAAATAAGGCCTGATGTGGAGGATTCAGATTTACACAGCTTCTCAAAGAGAGTGGGTATAGGGGCCTGGGGACCCCGAAAAATAGAATGCTAGGTAGCTAATCTGTATATACGAGAATTCACTGGAGAGGGGGAGATTAAAATTAGCCTGCAGATCAGCGAAGAGAAAGAGGGAGCGCGTCTTATAATCAATGATATCCGCGAAGCGGTAAAGGCCTGCCTTAAACCATGGTCCTGAAATCACAGAAGGCCGGGTGGGTGATGCGGATGAAAAACAAAAGCAGTCATAGAGGAGTGAAGGGAAAAGAGATAAAAGCGTGTAAAGCAGGCTCGCCAGACATTGTGAGTCAGGGCCATCAGTCCCAGGAGGATAGTAAAGGGAGGGAAATATGGAGCGGTCGAGAGCAGAGATATGGGGTGGTTCGGGGCTAACCAAAGTTTTTCTATTGCCATCCACTTTGAATACACTAAAAGGGTAGATCAAGTTGGGATTCTCCAAAGTTGGGCAGCCCAGTAATAGTGGAATAAGTTAGGAAGGGACAGACCACCCGTATGCCTTGGAGTCATCATAAGCCATCGGAAAATAATGTGTCTCCCTCCAGCCCCGATGAAACGCAGTATAAAGCCCTGTAAAGACCGCAAGTCCTTAATTGGGAACAGGAGGGTAGGGTATCAAAGAAATAAAGAAATTTAGGGTTGTGTTTTATGGCTTTCATGTTGGAGGTTGACATCCTTACAATTATTGCATGGCACACTGTGTACTTTGGCTTTGATTTTTTTTAAGAAAATCGACACACCATATAAAAAGGAAGCCAACCCCTGCTATAGACCATCTCTGAGACAAGGTAGAACAGGCTGCTTTGAGCAAGTCAGTACAGTACCTCTGTCTAATATGCAGCAAGTGCAAGAATGTATTCTGTACACAGGGGATAAACTGCTGTAACAGCATTCCAAAATATTCAACGATATTTGTCTAGATGTTACATATTTTTTAAATAGGTAAGAACCCAAATTTTTTTGGATACTGATAACTTATCCTGCCACAGCCATTTTTATTTTTTTTTACTTCTCCCCTCACCTACTCACTTTTTTTTTATTTATCCATTTACAGAGCCATATGAGGACTTAATTTTTGTGGGACAAATGGTACCATTTAATATTTCATACAATGTACTGGGAAGCTGGAAAAAAATGGAGTAGAATTAGAGAAAAAAACGGCATTTTCTGAAAATATTCAGAAATTTATATTTCCCTATATGGGGCTGCATAGGTGTCTTTTTTACTGGACCAAATGTACTTTTTATTTATATATTTTGGGGAATGTCTGATGGTTTGATCACTGTTTATTCAAATTTATTTTTGGAAGGCATATGGCAGTCAGTAATTTTAATTTTTTTTTCTCGGTACGACATTCACTGTATAGGTAAAATATTTTATATGTTTGTTGTTCACGCGTTTTCAGATGTGGGGATACAGAATTTATGTTTTTGTTTATTTTTATATGAGATCTAGGGAAAGGGGATGGGGTGATTTGAATTTTTTTAATATATTTTAACTGCTTTTATTTTTTTTTACTGTTTCTTTAGCAACATTACAGGTCTTTAATCTGTGATCATTAGATAGTTGTCCTATAGACTGAAATGCAACTGTATTGCAGTCTATGGCAGATTCACTAACTTGCTATTGAGGCCTCAATTGCTGTATTCCTATGACAGGCCTGGGAGCCTGCACTAGAAAAATGTACTGGGGCTGTGGGGACTATGGAGGGGATCTCAAGATGCACAAAAGAAAATAATACCTGCGATCAAAGCGAACTCTGATTGCAGGCATTAGCACTGGGTTTCTGCTGTGTAAAACAGAGGAGACCCGGCAGAGAGAGCACCTCTACAAGTAACACCCATAGTGCTCATCATTACTTATCTCCTCACCCTGTACAGAGCATGTCTAAAAACTTTCCCATAGACCTCAATGATTCAGCTCCAGTCCATTGCTCCCTATGGCCACGATTATGCTGTAAAGCATTTCACGAAATGCTGTTTAAAGAGCTAAGGAGAAGCTCAGGCAAGGTGGCAGCCTCCATAATCATGTGCACAAAATAGAAATACAAAATTTACAATTAGATAGCAAAAACAAATTAGAAAAATGTGACATCTGATTTTAATGAATACATAAAAAAATTGTGATATATTCCTTTTTTAAAAAAAAAAAAAAGTCACAAATTACATTGTATAGAGATGATCTCCATCATGATTATAAAAGTGCTAGCCATATCTTAGACATGTATGAAACCCATACTTAAAATATGTCAGGAGTAAATCAAACTTTATGGTGCCTCACAGACTATGTATCCAGGTGGAGAATGAATGGAGAAGTTGCCACATACTGTATGTGTGTAGATTCAGTCACTGGGAATCATGTGCCTGTGGATATGACATAAAGGTCTAAGAATGAAATGCCCTTTTTACAATAGATCACATTATATTACTATGTGTTAAAGGCACACTTGTGTGAAGCATATCTTATTTCCATTTCTTATGCTTTAGAATAGAATGAATTGTTCCCTGTTAGTAGCAATATAACATTGAGGAGGCTTTAGAGATTTTAGACAGGTCGATAATTGGCATGAACATTGTCCATGATCATTTGCTTGTTTGTTGCCTGCTCACAGCCTTTATGTTCACATTAAAAGGGGATGACCAGCTTTTTGATATTGATATCCTATCTATAGGATAGGGCATAAATTTAAGACTGGTGGAACTCAAGTTGCTGGGATCCCTATTTGTGAAGAATATCGCCTCGCCCAGCCACCTGGCACGCCTGCGATCAAACTTCTTTCTTAACCTCCCACTCACACACCGTGAGTAGACCGGGTCATAGGATAAAACGAAACGAGCGGTATAAATTTTATATGTTTAATAACCCAAGTGGGTCGGTATGAATTAATAGCATATACAGAAATATACAATATTAATACGATTAAGCATAAACATACAAGCAAAAGAGCAATGATACGGTACAAAACAAAAATGGAAATAAAAGATAGAGAAAATACCGGCATAGGCTCGTAGTCCGTTTCTCTAGGCCACAGCAGAGTTTTGGGCCTAGGGCGCAAGCTTAAGCAAGTTGCATACAACAATTCTTCTACATGTTGTCCAGAACAAAGTGAAAGGCTTCAGGCCTCAATGCTAGGCCCTCAATGCATTCCTCAGTAGGGCAAACTCTCTCATCTTCTCCCAGATCAGAGCTCCTCACTGCCTCTTTGCTGAATGACCCCAGAATCCAGGTCTGCCCGCAGCATATGGCTAGTGCCTGGCTATAGCAAGCCATCTCCCATGAACACACATAAAACCAGTGAAGCGTATCGTCAGCAATGTAGACTCAACTAAAGCACCACATTCCAACAAGTGGGGGAAGGACTGACATAAGCAAGTAAAACACACTTCCAAGAAAGATATAAAACTGAGGGTCGGTTCATCACACCTCCCCCTTTTAGAGCGTGTCGGGAGGAAGGACGATCCTAAGATCACCTTCCGCGGACACCTTGGCGGCCTCACCCTGCCAGGACCTGCGCTGGTCCCTGACCATATTCCTGGCGTACTGATATCCTCTTCCTCTCCTGTCTGAATGGAGACTCTTCTAAGGCCCAGGCTCTGAGTTAAGTAGACCTGGCTACCGCCTGCTTGCTCTGGGTCCCTCCCCCGAGTGCTGGCGTCCCTTCGACCCACACTCACAACCCCAGGCCCTTGTGGTACCGGTGCTGAGACTCCATCCCGGCAGTCTCCGCCCACCTGGCTACCCCCGGCCTGCACTGGGACCTTGTTCTGAGTGCTGGCATCCCGCAGATCCACACTTGCAACCCCAGGCCCTTGTGGTACCGGTGCTGAGACCCCATCCCGGCAGTCTCCGCCCACCTGGCTACCCCCGGCCTGCACTGGGACCTCGTTCTGAGTGCTGGCATCCCGCAGATCCACACTCGCAACCCCAGGTCCTTGAGATACCAGTTCAGAGACCCCTTCCCGGCAGTCTCTCAGGGTCTCTCCCACACTAGCCGCTAGTTGGGAGAGTTCTAGGGGATTCTGCACCTCCCCCTTTTCTTCCAAACCTACATCCTGTTCCTCCTGTACTTGGGTGGGTGATGGTGATACCTTGGGCAAATGACTGAGATCATGCTTCCCCAAACCATCCGTCCACAATACATTGACAGGTAATACATTTGACATACCCCCTTCTTGGGTCTCACCTCCAGCACCCCATGCCGTCTGTACTTGGGCCATGGGCACTCCTGGAATAGAACTAGACAGAAGAAACGTGTATGTCTCATACCCGCTGGACTCCTCCGGCTCCAGTGTGGGGAGGTTAGTCATGGCGGTCTCAGTGCCATCTCTGGGTGACAGAGGGAACGGCTCAGGGGTCGGAGCGCCTTCCACCCCTCTAGCACTCTGGCTGCGGGTCACCAGCGCAACACCAGCAGTCCGTTCCTCATCCGGATCGGCCCTGAGATCCCCGTGACCCACCTGACCACCTGGCACATTGTCATCAGTTGGGGTTGCCCCCAGCATCTCAGAAGAGCTACCCTGGAAATCTGCAAGGCAAGAATTAGCAATTACATTGACATTGCATTCATTCATTGATTCACAGTGAACTGCATGGGTGACTGGCTCAGCCAGGGTCACACTGAGGGGGCTATCAGCACCCGCAGATGTGGGCGGGGCTACAGCCAGGTCAGCATTCCACAATACCTCATTCACATGCTCACTGATTACTTTAGCTGGGCACACAGCAAGGGGAGACAAAATGCTGACCCCTCCCTCTGCCTGCGTGACAGGCTCCAACACCACATTAAAATCATCCTTCAGTACAGACATTTTGTCACAGCGAGGTGGGGCTGCTCCCACCCCATATTGGGACACCAAGGGCCCCAAATCTGTTCCCAGTAGTACATTGGCAGGCAGATTAGACATTAGCCCCACATCACTCATTCCTTTTCCCGCACCCCAGTCCAAATGGACGCAAGCCATGGGCACAGTTAAGCATTCTGGTCCAATACCCCTCAGGGTCAGAGTCTTTCCAGGGATAATACTGTCCGCAGGGACCAAGTCAGGTTGCACCAGAGTAACATCCGCCCCAGTGTCCCGAAATCCCATGACCACTTTATCCCCCACTATGACCTGTTGACGGTTGGCATTGGATGGCAACCCCTCCCTCCCCACCAAGTATACAGATGGGCCAGCTGCCGTGGCTGGGGAAACAGGGGGGTTCTTAGAGCGGTTGGAGCACTCCGCCTTGAAATGTCCTGGCTGGTTACAGGCATGACACCGCCGGGCCTCTCCTTGGGACTTGGAGGGGGTCCCCGGGGCGCCCAGAGTTCTTGGGACAGGAAAAGTAGATTGGGCACCCAGGACAGAGTTTGTCTTACCCCACTTGGAGACCGCAGGCTGTGGTGAACTCCAGCTTTGCCCCTCCTTCCAGCTTGAGGGTCTCTGCAGGGTGGCTCCTCTCTTGGTCCCCTGCTCCCTGGTGGACACATAGTCATCAGCAATCTCTGCAGCCTTGTCTAATGTTTTGGGTTTCCAATCACACACGAACTGGCGGACCTCCAGAGGGCACACCTGGAGAAATTGTTCCTTTATCATAAGATCCCCAATTCTCTCAAACGTGGTCACAGTAAGTCCTTTGATCCACTGCCAGAATGTAGCCTGTAAGTGATGCAGAACATCCGCATAGCTCTCTGTGGGACCCCGCTGTATATTCCGGAACTTTTTGCGGTACACCTCCGGCATGAGCCGGTATCTCCGGATCAGCACCGCTTTGATGGTCTCATAGTCCGCGTCCTCTGGTAAGCTCGTGGAAACATCCAGGCCTTTTCCCTTCAGCCGGGGAGACAGGTAACGGGCCCATTCTGCCTGGGGAATATGATGCTGCTTACACACCCGCTCAAATCCCCACAAGAACGAGTCCAAGTCCCCGTTATCTTCCAAGATTGGAAAGTCTCGGGCTCCTGGAGTTGGTGCAGGGGAAGGTTGCGCCTGCTGGCAAAGTTCCAGCTTTTTTAGCTCAAGCTGATGCTCCATCTCCGCCCGACGCTCTGCAGCAGCAGCAGCGGCCTCTCTCTCCGCCCGACGCTCTGCAACAGCGGCCTCTCTCTCCGCCCGACGCTCTGCAGCAGCGGCAGCGGCCTCTCTCTCCGCCCGGTGCTCTACAGCTTCAGCAGCTTGGTACTGGCGGATCACCTTCAGACGGGTGCTATAGTCACTGGCGTCTATCTGCTGTAAGGCCATTTGCAAGTATAAGTCCGTTACCCCAACAGAACTGGGGCTACTGGTCCCTCCAGGCACAGTTACCTCTGGGGTCAGGGCACTTGCTGAACCGTCTGGCATGGTGATGTTTTCTTGTGCCAGCCCCTGAGGACTCTGCTCCTCGTCCTGCCCAGCTGCAGCACTTTCCATATCAGCCATCTGCTCAGCGTTTGTATCAGTCAGTTGCTGATGTCCCCTGACTCCACTTCTCAGAGTCCAAGACATCCACTGGAAGTCGTTGCCAAATAAAAGATAGGACAGAAAAAAGAAGAAGGGAGGGAACAGTACTGTACCAAACTTTCACTGTATTTTAAGCTTGATCTCATACCGCTCTCGTTCCATAGGATTGCCACAATCCCCATTGTCTGCGTGATACCACGCCCACACACTGTTACCCTAAGATCCCACAACGCTGCCACCACTGTGAAGAATATCGCCTCGCCCAGCCGCCTGGCACGCCTGCGATCAAACTTCTTTCTTAACCTCCCACTCACACACCGTGAGTAGACCGGGTCATAGGATAAAACGAAACGAGTGGTATAAATTTTATATGTTTAATAACCCAAGTGGGTCGGTATGAATTAATAGCATATACAGAAATATACAATATTAATACGATCAAGCATAAACATACACGCAAAAGAGCAATGATACGGCACAAAACAAAAATGAAAATAAAAGATAGAGAAAATACCGGCATAGGCTCGTAGTCCGTTTCTCTAGGCCACAGCATAGTTTTGGGCCTAGGGCGCAAGCTTAAGCAAGTTGCATACAACAATTCTTCTACATGTTGTCCAGAACAAAGTGAAAGGCTTCAGGCCTCAATGCTAGGCCCTCAATGCATTCCTCAGTAGGGCAAGCTCTCTCATCTTCTCCCAGATCAGAGCTCCTCACTGCCTCTTTGCTGAATGACCCCAGAATCCAGGTCTGCCCACAGCATATGGCTAGTGCCTGGCTATAGCAAGCCATCTCCCATGAACACACATAAAACCAGTGAAGCGTATCGTCAGCAATGTAGACTCAACTAAAGCACCACATTCCAACAAGTGGGGGAAGGACTGACATAAGCAAGTAAAACACACTTCCAAGAAAGATATAAAACTGAGGGTCGGTTCATCACACTATTCATATGTTTTATCAGTGCCCACTTGCTGTACTGTTAATAGCGGCTGCAGTGAGTATTGCTGTCTGTGATGTGGTGCTGACAATATTGAAACTGTATGGTGGGGAATGTATAATTCCCTCTACACCAGAAAACAGGGATGTTAATAAAGCTCATGTTTGGCGTAAGACCCTTTTTTGTGCCAAACATGTATCTCAAGGCCTGCTCTGCCCCCTGCCTGCCACATTCTGCAAATTTTCTGGTGTAAATTGGAATGGAAATCTACACCCCTTCGTAACTGGCATAGATTTCCATTCTGGCGCAGGAACTGAGACATTTATGAAGATGCTGCGGCCTCACAGATTTGTGAATGCGATTAGCAATAACATAACTTGGCTGTGGTCATGCTGCAGCTAAGGTATTCTTTTGAATCAGTTTAGAGAAGCTCTTGACCAATGTGTAATGCCATGGGTGACACAAAGTAGGAAATACCTCGGTTTGCATGTATCCAGCAGATGAAGCTCTACAATGTAACCCCAGCAGCAGGCAGTACGCTTTACAGAATGAATCATCACGAGGGTTGAAGAACCAATATTTGAGCAGCTAATTTAAACACTTTCTTGTCTTTTGTGTTTTATTTGCCTAAAAGATTTCTTCTAATGATTTACTCAAATTATACGACAAGTGTAGACAGTGATGATTTTGAGGCAAAAGATGGCATTAGATAAATAGAAACCAAGTTAGTATATTCTGGAAATGGAAGGCCTCCCAGCTAGAAATGACTGATCCCCATTATACCTTTAAAAATACATACAGCATCATCTCATTTACAATTAAAGGAGGGAGGCAAAGACACCTAGATGTTTCTCAGTGTATGAATTTAGCAAAAGTCAAGTTCTAACGTATTCTAGCCCAGGCAACAGCAAACTTTTAGTATTATTTTTTCATGTGCAAAACATGTAAATACACACGTGGACAAATTTGTTGGTACCCCTCATTTAATGAAAGAAAAACCCACAATGGTCACAGAAATAACTTGAATCTGACAGACTGGAATTTGCCAAACTACATGCTGACAAGCCAGAAAGCTTCTGGGAGAATGTCCTATGGACAGATGAGACAAAAAACGAAATTTTTGGCAAGGCACATCAGCTCTATGTTCACAGATGGAAAAATGAAGCATATCTTGAAAAGAACACTGTCCCTACTGTGAAACATGGAGGAGGCTCTGTTATGTTCTGGGGCTGCTTTGCTGCATCTGGAACAGGGTGTCTTGAATCTGTGCAGGGTAAATGAAATCTCAAGGCTATAAAGGGATTCTAGAGAGAAATGTGCTGCCCAGTGTCAGAAAGCTTGGTCTTAGTCGCAGGTCAAGGGTCTTGCAACAGGATAATGACCCAAAACACACAGCTAAAAACACCCAAGAATGGCCAAGAAGAAAAGATTGGACTATTCTGAAGTGGCCTTCTATGAGCCCTGACCTAAATCCTATTGAGCATCTTTGGAAGGAGCTGAAACATGCCGTCTGGAAAAGGCACCCTTCAAACCCAAGACAACTGGAGTGGGCCAAAATACCTGTTGAGAGGTGCAGAAATCTCATCGACAGTTACAGGAATCGTTTAAATGCAGTGATTGCCTCAAAAGGTTGTGCAACGAAATATTAACTTAAGGGTACCATCATTTCTGTCCAGGCCTGTTTCATGAGTTTTCTTTTTTTAAAAATTCTGTTGAAGCATGGTTGAAAACCAATGTCTGACTTTCATTTGTGACCATTCTGTGACCATTGTGGGTTTTTCATTAAATAAGAGGTACCAACAATTTTGTCCACGTGTGTATGTGAACATCTGTATGTGAACATCTGTAAATATTGATTATATTGCTGTAGGAAAACATAGTGAAAGATATGTCTTTGTATAAAATGGACAACAGAATACACCAAACAATAAAAAAAAACTTTAGTTGCATTGGCCAGGCAGTTCTTGTGAATGATCAACCCATAAGTAATTTAAAAGGAAGCCTAACACCTCTGCCAAACATATTCAACTGCCACAGCTGCATTACAAAGTAAATATAACTTTGTTATGTATGTTACGTTTGTAATTTAGGAGAAAAACTATTTTGAAATATTGTGCTAATGAGGCAGTTGGTTCAATGGGGGCGGACCTTCAGCTTTGGTTGCACTGCTCTTGCTGCTTAGGCAACATGGGTGATGTCCTAGCAGTGGGAGGATCTACTCCCACTGCAAGGGGTGGCACAGGCAGCAGGGGGAGCTGAAGGCCAGTGCGCTGCCTCATTTGCACAAGAATCCAAAGTTGTTTTTCTCCAAATTTACAAATGTGACATACATAACAAAGTTATGTTGTATATCATTGTAACGTGCTCTGTAATACAGAGTTGACAGTTGACTATGCGTAAGAGAGGAGCTACACCTTCAATAGCTGTCATCTAAACAGCTGACAGCTATTCTTTTCAACTGGCCCATACACTGGTTCAATTGACTATGTATGTGTTTTCAACTGGAAAAGTAGAGTTTGCTGCAGCTAGACACCTCTGCCAGTGACTCCTCTCTAAGATTAACTCAAAGGTTGAGTGTTGAAATTCAACATGCTTGATACTTCTTCTGCTGTTGGGGGAGATACACATAGATAGTTGGCCATTCCCACAAAGGTTGACAACTTTTCTGTAATGTGTGACGGCTTTAAGCAGTGTTAGGTGGGTCATGCACATGATTGCGCTCAGCTATTTCCTAAAACGCCATCATAAACGTGCAAGGTCAGCTCGGCAAAGTGCATATGTTTATATCAGTGGGCAGAGGGCATTAGCTTCTGCCAGAGACTCTTGGCAATGATTTTTTTTGTTTCTGACATCATGAAAGATTAAGCATGTTTTGCCACCAGGACTCATGTTTCTGTTATTTGAAAGTGAAAAAATAGTCCCTATATTGTAGGCCCCATTCACTGGCATTGGTTGGCACTATGGATTGTAAACTGCCTCCAAGCTGACAATCCTAATGAGCAGATGAGACAATTCAGATTAAAATACCAAAATAATCTTATTTATGACGATTACAAATATTGTTAATGGAGGATGGATGGGTGGGTGAAGGATGAAACAAAGTTTGTTAATGCAAGTATCTGGTCTACAATATATGGACCTTCACTATCACACTGCTAGAAGATAGCTTTAGGGTTAGTAGGACGTTAAAATGAACAGCTCACAATGATAAAAAGGCAAACACCAAGAGGCATATAGTGTAAATCTGTGTTGGAAAAACAAATCAATAACCCATGGTGGGTATCTAGTTTTAGTATTTACTGACCAGTTGGCCTCTCACCTTAGGATGTTGTGAAAATGTCACAACAGCAAATGTAGGCTTGTAAATTACTCTAATAGTGAGGGTGGCAACGGGTGCGTTCCACGTCAGCGGTAATCCCGGACGTCCAGATTAGTTGCAGAGGAATGGGTATTGGACACCAACATAAAATGAACAAGCCGTGCTCTCCAACACAATGGTTCAAGGAAGACAGTATAGTATCCCAAAAAAGGTTATTTTATTCAAATATAAAAGTTTAAAAAACACAACGCATTTCTAGGTTATGGACCCCTTTTTCAAGTGCAAAAATTAGAGTATGTTTACACAGTACAAGTTCGGGTTTATATGACATAGTGTAAAAACAAGTACCACCCCTTGTGGGAGGGACAGAACAATCAACATCAGTAACTCAAATTGCTAGAAATAGTATAATATACAATTCAAGGTGTAGATAAACTCACATTTTACCTGTGGGAGGGTAGGTTAATTAGGGGATCTTCTTTGTGGGGCTTAAAATTCTGGTTACACTAGAGCGCTGTGACGTCATGTGCAGGAGCATTCTAGCTATATTGGTGATGTGCGCTGTGTTTGACAGCACACGTGTATCAGATGCTGGCTGGAGTGTCTGCACAAGCTGTGGGAGGCTGTGCAGGCGCTCTGGAGAATGGCAGGAGATTGGGACAGCTCAGTGTGTCTCAAAGCGCATGCGCGGGTTTGGATTAGGCTGCGCAGGTGCTCTGAACAATTCAGAGAATCAGGAAAATGCTTTTGGTTGAGAGTGATCTCCTGGGATGTTGTTAGAGTATTATGCTGGCGGTATGCCTGTGAATAAACAGTTTAAAATGAACAGCAGTCCTGGAGTGAAAGGAAGTTGTAATATAAAGGATGTTTTTACTATTATCATTTCCTGTAAATTCAAAGAAAACTCTCTTTGTGTCAATAGAAGTGAAAAGAATGATCAACAGAGGAATAATCTCAGTTTCTAAATAAGACCTTCAGCATGTACATTCTGTCATGTTTCTCTTCAGTGTATCTTTTTCATTAAAACACCTGGTAGGGCATGCAAGACAGTAGGGGCATGCAATCTACTCACATAACTCAATGTTTGGATATGCTCACAGTCAAATTAAGTTTACATTTCAATTAAGTCTGAGGAGATGTAGTCTTACTTAGACAAGCTTATGTGGCCATAGGCTTGAGGTCTATTGTAAAACGATATCAGCCCCTGTGAATGTGGATGTCTGAAAGTGAAGTAAAAACTGAAAAGGTGAAGTAATACATTTCTATCCACATAAAGCTGTCTGGATGACTCATTATAATAATATTACTCAAGTCTTATTTTTATTGCCATAATTAGCAGCCTCCTTCCAAATATGTGTTGGCCAAAACTTGCAGCTATGCCTCCAAGATATGATTTATTGTGGCCTTCTTGAGTATCCGGACTAACATTCAATTAATTCACTTCCCCAGGGATATGTACTTTAGATGTTATCTTGAAGATACCTACATCCTTCTGATTTCCAATAGGAAGCATCAAACTTTAGAAACATTTCCTGTTGCTTTTAGCCTCCAAGTCATGAATTAGTATGAAGCAAAGTGTCCAGAACTAGAAAAAAGGATTTAGATTTTTTCTTGAAACAGTGTCATGTCAGTTCATGGTGAAATGTCTGGTATTGCAGGTTTTTTAGTCTTGGCAATCCATTTACAGAACTGTAGCATTGACTTGGAGTGATTTTTTTTATTGCTAAAATATTACAACTATAAACCACTCATAGTATAAGTAAAGCGATCCATTATTATATTATTATTTTTACAAAACTACAGCACACATGAGAGTTACTAGTAGTCCAGTATTCAGATGATGGCTACCTATACTAAATAATGGAGAATATTAATCGTCCTCATTTTATTAACCCATTTGTCTCATGAAGTCAGCCCCATCCATATCCCCAATTACAAGGTGATCCCCACTTAGGACTTCCCGAACACCAAAAAAAAAAAAAAGAAGCCAAAAACAAGCTGCCTTTTTCACAGCTAATGAAGGTCAATGTGTTCATGTTTTGACTTGCGAGTTACAATGCAACTGGATTCACCTTCATTAGCTTTTTTGAAGGTAGTGCTACACTTTGTTCTTTGGTTTTGTGATGTATATTGCAGCCATATTCATCATGTATCCCTAGCATAAGGGTTAAAGAACAGGGGTAAAAAAAAAAAAAAAAAAAAAAAAAAGAAAAAGAAAGATACTGTAACAAATTATTCTTTACACAGTTCAATAATATACAACTATAAGTTTGCCGAAAGATTTCTATAACAATTTCTATTTACCTATTAAAACATAGGATTATTAAAATACAGAAACTGGATTTAGCCAATGGCTAATATATAAATTTATATGTGTAACTTTAGTATGTATTAGCTTCCACATTTGACAGTAAAAAAGTAAACTAATGCGGTAGCATATAACCACAATCATTTCCCATACATGTACTGTATGCAATGTATTGCTAAATACTGTACATAGTTCATAATATAATTATTTCCTTCAATGCCTAAAGATTTAAATGTATATATTGCAGCTTCAACAAACAAAGCTTGGATAATACATAAAGGTTCTAATATTCTGTATCCTAATAGATTTAGAGGGGGTAATGCTTTTTACATGGAACTGCATGATGAGCTGAAGAAGTGGTTTCCACTGAAAATGTGCTTTTGAAAAAAAAAAAAAAAGTGGTCTTTCATGAAAATAAGGTGTGGTCTTCTTATAGGGACACCATTTCAATAGAATATAGTGAGTAAAACTGGTCGCAGAAAAAAATTGTTTTTAACCACTTCCAGACCACCCTTACACCAGTACATCCTTGCAGTTTAAAACAGTTTACTACAGCCGGAGCTCCCCTAGAAAAGGCAGGGTATCAGAGAGTGTTAGAGCTGTTGGGTTCTAGAAGACCCAGATCAGCTTAGCAGTCATGGACAGGAGGCTGCATTCCTCCTGTAAGTGAGATAAGATACCAAAACAATAGTGTTCAGGTGACCCCAAAGGTCGAATATGGCTTTATGGGGACACAATGTAAAAAAATAAATAAAAGTAAAATAATTTAAAATAAATAAATAAATAATACACCAATAACACACCCACATCACAGGTTCTAGCCCCACCCCTGATGGCACAATACAAAATAAAAATTACCATAATGGAGAGGAAAAAGGTTTTTTTACAAGTTTTTTAGTAGCACTTTGTGCTATTATATTAAAAAAAAGTGAAAATTTAAAAACAGACAGGTTTTCCCTCCTCTTTTGTTTATATTTTCTCGGATATAAAAAAAAAAAAATTAAAAAACATGCAAAAATAAAAACATAAAAATAAAGCCCTATGTGTCACCAAAAAAAAATGCAAAAATTAGTTGCATAACCCAAATGATAAAAATGTTATAGCCCTCAAAACCGCTCATACGAAAAAAAAAACTGAAAATGTGTCTGGTCCTGAACCAGAGAAATTTGTCCAGTATTGAAGTGGTTAAGGAAAGGGGGCCTAAAAACACTGAGCATTATTTTAATGTGATTTCTGATAGCCGACAACTATCTACAATGTATGGATACATTAACAGTTTAGTAGACATGTACAAAACCAAACATTGCAATATTTCAGAGTGTTATTTATATGTGGTTGCTTGACTAATGTCAACATATTCTGCAGTGCTGTACATAGGTTGCCAGAGGGCTCACAATCTAATTTCCTTATCTCGGGCACACAGATCACTAAAGTTATTTTCATAGGAACATTTACCTATCTGTATGTTTACGGAGTTTAGGAGGGAACTTTCCTCTAGTTATAGAGGATGTCCACTTGTCACTAGCCTAGGAGTAAAAAGATCATGAGAAAGGTCTTTGTGCTGTCCCTTCATGTATTTGTACACTGTGATCTCCCCGTAGACATCTTTTCTTTAAATTGAATAACTCCACATCTATTCATCTGTCATTGTACTCCAGTTCATATGTGTCTGAACATTATAACGCAGGAATTGACCTTAGGAAAATTTTCCATAGGTTGTTGGTCATCAACAGTATAATCTCCCTTTACTCTTAGTCATATTTTCCAGCTTTCATGGCATCAGTGTGTCCTCCTGCATCTAAAACAGTGCTTTCACTTTACTACATCTTCCTGTTAATTGTCTGTAAATGCTATTTTTCTGCAGATTAATAAATAGAGCCTGCTGTGTTTATGCCAGCAAATCCTTCATCTATCTGTCCATAAATAATGGTCATCATCCTCTCCTAGGCATGTGTTAGATTTTAGTACACGTCATGCTTACAACCCTTTCAGCTCCTTGGGACATTGCATACTTAAAACAGGGTCATAAAGGAGCATATTTCTTTTTATTCTTACAGTGCATGACTATTTTACACTTCAGCAACTTCATGCTAGGAAAGTCACAGAAAATAGATCTGAAGTTTATTATAATGCTGGCATATGTATTTTCAGTTGCCATCAGCCCTGTATTATACATTCTGTATGGAAGCGTCATTGATGCTTCTCAATAACACTACCACAGATATAAGAAAACAGCAATTATCTGAAAGACAACAATCTTCCCCAAATACACAATTTATGGGCATGTGAGCATCTGGTATTGCTTATTTTGTCTCGGTTAAAACCAATGGATTGGATAAATAATCAATTCTGTCAATTCACCATGTATCTCAATTAGCTGTATCAAAGACATAATAGTAGGTGGATCACCATGATATACAGTACACAGGGTCTGCTGACAAAAATCCAATTTCTGTGGTTAATATCAAAGTATTATTAGAGTATAATACTGAAACTTGAGACGCCATTTTCCTCTATTTATGTATTTTGCAAGGTTCAATTACTGAAAAATCACCCAGGATCCCTTTGGGTACAATACCTCTACAAGTAATTGTATTCTTGGAAGTGATTCTGCATCAAACACCCTACAATAATCTTATAGAAGTATAAAAGCTCAATGTACTTTAGAATCTACTTTACTCAATGATGAAAATATACATTTCGGACAGCTGTCAAGAAATCCTGAAAGATAATCAGACAATTCCATAAAAAATGCTGGTACTGGGACCCCAAGCAAACAGCTGATTTTGCCATGATATGGGGAAAAGTAGTACATTATACTGGATATAGAGGTATGGTAGGCCTTGTAATACATGGACAGCTGAAGTCCATCGTTGTGACCCAGAGGATACTAAATGGAGTACCAACCCTCCTCCTCCTTTGGCATCCATGTGCCAGGAGCTGTCTTAATAGAACTATCCCTTTGCCTAAAATCTTAAAGGGGTATTCCCACGAACATAAGAATTTTTAAAATTAGTAGATAATTAAAAGATAAACATTTTTTGCAAATATAAGTAATTTAACATTTTGCAGAATTTTAAATATTTTCTCTAAATATCTTGTGGTCACAATTTATTGTCTTGATCGGTTGCCAATGGATACGACCATCAATGAAGGTTCTTTCTCAGGTCAGAAAATCAGCCATGATTTCAGTATTGTGGCTGGGATATCTTTTGATACATGTAGTGCCCCTGCCTGATAACCCAGCTACAATAAGAAAATCATAGCTGGGTTCCTGTCAAATCTCACACCATTGAAAGTTTCTGCATTTGTGGTCGTATCCATTGGCAACCGATTAAGACAACAAATGTCACCACTAAGATGGCTAGAGAAAATCTTTAAAACTCTGCAGAATTTTTAACTACTTATATTTGCAAAAATGTTTAACTTTTGATTATCTACAAATATAGATATGATTATGTTCATGGGAATACCCCTTTAAGGGCTGGCTATATTTTAGGCTTAATGGGCTATAGATGATTGTGTACTGTTTGCTATAATAAAGGGCAGAATTACTAATACAGCTGCAGACTGTTATATAGAAAGTTACTCATCAAGATCAGTTCAAGAAATGCAATGCGATTATTTATATGTTGATGAGAATATTTGTCACTACCACTCTTCACATGGCCGCCCAAATGGCCATGATCCAGACATTGGGACTATTAAAGATTTAATTGTGTACACAAAGATGCTGAATGCAGTGAATATTCCTGCCAATGAACTATTACTTACTGTTATTTCAGTTTATTCCAGTAATCAGTGGTCTATTCTTTCCTTGTAATAATCAGCACTGAATAAAATATGTATTACTTTATAAGTAACTAGAATTGTATCAGATATAAAAAAGGATGATATTGATAAATTAAAAAATACAACAGCTACTAATGATTAACAAAAGGGTTATGCTAGCAAAGGCTTATTTCACTGTTCATGGGACAGATTTACTAAGCTAAATGTTCCAGAAATCTGGCTCAATTTGCACAAGAAAATGGCGTACATCCTGTGCACCTCATTTATTATGTGTTTTAGACGTGTTCGTCTGCTTCACTTGAAAAGAGTATGGTTTAACATAAAAAGGATAGGTCGACAAAGTGTGGCAGAATTGCACCATTGCCATTTAATAGGCAATACAAATTTAGGCCAGGCAATCTAAACATCCGTCAGTGGTGGCTAGTACAAAGGTCAAAGTGCACTTGCCAGTACCGCAGCCACGTCTTTTTGCTATCTGATGGGGGTGCCTGTTATCAGACCCTACCACTCTATATATTCTGGAATCTCCTTTTAATGCATACTTTTATTTAAACAACCCCATTCATCATTATCTTTGAATTGGCTTGTTTGCTGCATAGTGACCAGCCATAAAAGATTAATATGCAAAACGACATCTAACTTTCAACCGCTTTTACTTCATAGCAGAGGAAAACAAGTAACATTTCTTTGATACACTGCCATTTTCCCACAGAGGATTCTGCACTTGATAGATGGAAGATATGAACAATAGACTGGCTTTTCACACTTCCCCTTGCAAAGCTATTGTAGGCTTTTATCTTTATTAACATCTTTGTTGTAAGCATTACATAATCAATACTAGCAATACACAGAATTAACTTGGAAGGTGTTGTGGTTGCTGTTGAAATGAAGGTCATAAAAACACGTTTGTTAGTGCAATATAAGTTTGCATGAAAAACAGCTTTAGCTCTAGTACTGATGTGACCCTAGAGGCAGCCATTCTCCTCCTGAGAAGTAGCATGCATATTCTATCAAGATAAAGACAGAATAAGCCATAAAGAACGGTGGCTATCTATCTCATTGACAGTAGGTGCTGGAAAACATGTCATAATATTTTTACTGTAATTTACCTTTACTTTTTGGTTGAAAGATCTTTAACAATTTTCCAATGTCTATGGTGTTAAAAGACTATAACAAAGTATAGCCAATGAATATGTATGATACAATGAATTGCTTACATATATGGGTAAATAACTACAGTGGTGAAAAAAAGTATTTAGTCAGCCACCAATTATGCAAGTTCTCCCACTTAAAAAGATGAGAGAGGCCTGTAATTGTCATCATAGGTAGACCTCAACTATGAGAGACAAAATGAGAAAACATATCTAGAAAATCACATTGTCTGATTATTAAAGAATTTATTTGCAAATTATGGTGGAAAATAAGTATTTGGTCAATAACAAAAGTTCATCTCAATACTTTGTTATATATCCTTTGTTGGCAATGACAAGGTCAAACATTTTCTGTAAGTCTTCACAAGGTTGGCACACACAGTTGCTGGTATGTTGGCCCATTCCTCCATGCAGATCTCCTCTAGAGCAGTTGTGTTTTGGGGCTGGCTAGGCCACCCCAGGACCTTGAAATGCTTCTTACGAAGCCACTCCTTTGATGCCCTGGCGGTCTGCTTGGGATCATTGTCATGCTGAAAGACCCAGCCATGTTTCATCTTCAATGCCCTTGCTGATGGAAGGAGATTTGCACTCAAAATCTCACGATACATGGCCCCATTCATTCTTTCATGTAAACGGATCAGTCATCCTGGTCCCTTTGTAGAGAAACAGCCCCAAAGCATGATGTTGCCACCCCCATGCTTCACAGTAGGTATGGTGTTCTTTGGGTGCAACTCAGCATTCACTCTCCTCCAAACACGACGAGTTGTGTTTCTACCAAACAGTTCTACTTTGGTTTCATCTGACCATATGACATTCTCCCAATACTCTTCTAGAACATCCAAATGCTCTCTAGCAAACTTCAGACGGGCCCGGATATGTACTGGCTTCAGCAGGGGGACACGTCTGGCACTGCAGGATCTGAGTTCCTGGCGGCGTAGTGTGTTACTGACGGTAGCCATTGATACATTAGTCCCAGCTTTTTGCAGGTCATTCACTAGGTCCCTCCGTGTGGTTCTGGGATTTTTGCTTACCATTCCTGTGATCATTTTGACCCCACGGGGTGAGATCTTGCGTGGAGCCCCTGATTGAGGGAGATTATCAGTGGTCTTGTATGTCTTCCATTTTCTGATTATTGTTCCCACAGTTGATTTCTTTACACCAAGCTGCTTGCCTATTGCAGATTCAGTCTTCCCAGCCTGATGCAGGTCTACAATTTTGTTTCTGGTGTCCTTCCACAGCTCTTTGGTCTTCACCATAATGGAGTTTGGAGTGTGACTGTTTGAGGTTGTGGACAGGTGTCTTTTATACTGATAACAATGTCAAACAGGGCCATTACTACAGGTAATGAGTGGAGGACAGAGGAGCCTCTTAAAGAAGAAGTTACAGGTCTGTGAGAGCCAGAAATCTTGCTTGTTTGAAGGTGACTAAATACTTATTTTCCACCATAATTTGCAAATAAATTCTTAAAAAATCAGACAATGTGATTTTCTGGATTTGTTTTCTCATTTTGTCTCTCATAGTTGAGGTCTACCAATGATGTCAATTACAGGCCTCTCTCATCTTTTTAAGTGGGAGAACTTGCACCATTGGTGGCTGACTAAATACTTTTTTTCCCCACTGTATAACATGATATATGATAATACAGCAGATGTCCCAGAAGCAAAACAAAGCTTATAATAGAGTATGCAGAATCTATTACTGGCTGATATTGACAAGGTATGATATATTGTATCTATTAGCACTGCCACTTTATTGTAGCAGTGCATGCAAATAGAGAAACACAGTATGTTTTAGTAAATAACTGCATTCCTCCTGCAGGGGAAACACCTCCAACCAGTAGGACTCAGTTGGCTAACTAATCATAAAATTCTAGAATAAATAACAAAGAATCGGCACAACATAGAGTTATAAGGAAAGAGGCTCCAGAAAGGTTACTTCTTTGAGAATGCAATAATTTAGTAAAATAGACATGTCAGGAGGGCTGACAGGTCCTCCTTAAGCTACTCCTTGTCAAACAATTGATCCCAGCTCATCTTTAGATAGGTATAGCAAAGGAAAGAAAACATAAAATTGACATGAACGTGAGTTTAACTTGATCTTTATTGTCATTTAATGCCCACAGTCACATAACCAGATCGGCCAATTAACCAATGTCGGTTGTCTTTCTTTTTTTCCTGTATTAAACTTAAAAATATTACATAAAAACAGTTTAAGGCTAAGGCCCCAAATAGCGGGCTGCCGCCAAAAATCGCTGCTGGAAAAACCGCGGTGGAAACACATCACGGTTTTTCCCACAGCAGTTTTCACAGAAAGACCGTAGAGTTTTCCTCTGCGGACTTTCTGCTTCAAATATACCTATACGGAAACCACCAACGTTTCCGTAGGTATAATTGACATACTGCAATTTCCAAAAACATGACAGTTTTGGAAATTGCAGCATTTCCGCTGCGGGTATTTTTCTGCAATGTGTAGATGGGATTCACTGCTTTCGAAAAACTGATGGCAAGTATCTGTCATATTGGTAAAATCTAAATACATATTTTGCTCCTTATGAAAGTAGTCATTATGTTTATTAAAATTGACTTGTCCACAATTCTGATAAATCTGTTTAGTTTAGTAAAAGTTGCATTCTCTATAATTCTAAGGATTCTTTTTCTACTAAAATTTATGAATTAATTAACAACTGTTCATAACTGGTTTTGGGTCTGTAGGAACATATCCCTTTGACAAGAGAAATGGTAATACCCAGTTGTCAATTTATTCAGAAATTTCTTGGAGGGATACTGGAGGAATGATACAACTCACAGTTATGAGAAAAGATAATTTTGAATTCTAATTTCATGGGGAATAAAAGTATTTACTCTGTAAGGACCTGTACTAGAAAACAATGCATTATTTATTCCACTTGAAGTATTTATCCCACTTAAATACTATAAAAAAAAGTAAAACTAAAAGCTAAAATACAACACCTTAAATGCTTGAGACACCTCATCCCCAAATAAACGAAACAATAATTAAAAAATTTAATGTACTGCAGAATGGTACCAATAAAAAGTACAGTTCATCCTACAAAAATAAGCCCTGAAATAGCTCTATCAATGGAAAAATAAAAAGTTAGGTTATGTATTTTTGAAGATAGTAAGGCAACTGTACTGATCCACAGACTAAAAGTAACATGTTATTTATAGCAAATGGTACAGATTTTTAAATTAAAATGGCAAAATTAGTGGGGGTTTTTTTTACTCCCCCAGAAAGATTCAATAAAATTTAGAACATAAGTTATTACCATCTCAAATGGTGACTCAGTGGTTAGCACTACAACCTTGCAGCGCTGGAGTCCTGGGTTCGAATCCTGCTAAGGACAACATCTGCAAAGGGTTTGTATGTTCTCTCTGTCTTTGCGTGGGTTTCCTCCGGGTACTCCGGTTTCCTGCCACACTTCAAAGGGAATATAGATTGTGAGCCCTATATAGGACAGTGACTGTCAATGTCTGTAAAGCGCTGCGGAATATATATGATGGCGCTATATAAGTAAGCTAAATAAATAAATAAAATTATGCCACTGAAAAATACAGTTGCTTTGCAAAAAACAATTCCTCGAAGAGCTATATTAACAAAAAAGTATATAAGGTTATGGCTTTCAAAATGCAACCACGAAAAAAAATTTGAAATAAAATTGCTGTGTTCATGAAGGTCAAAACTGGCTGTGGTTAAACCCATTATCACAATCTAGGCAAACGGTATGACAAGGCTATGTAGTCTGTCTTGCTCTCTATCTTTCAGACATACTGTAATTTATGAAGACTGTCCTTTCATATGCCAGTCTTAATAAAGACTTCAGTTGCCTGAATTATTAGGAGACTTCTGTGCACCAGAATTTAAATCTATGCCAGTCAGGAACTAGTGAGAGTTATACCTGGTATAGATGGGTTAGTAACTTCTCCCACTGTACAAATACTCACTGAATAGTGTTTGGTTATTCACAAAATTATGAAATTCAATCGATTTTCTTTTTTGCATTTGATATTTAACATACAACAGTACTGCTCATGTTAAGCCAAATAGTTCAGTTTTTTCTTATGGAAAGCCAGAAAGTTGACAAAGCACTGCATCTTCCAGATGTACAGGTGCTGCTGTACACGTTCCCTGTCCACTAACAGCTTCCGCCACCTGGAGGCTGCTGTAACAGCTGATCTGTGGGAATTCTGGGTGTAGGACACTCACAGATCACATACTAATGACCTATCCTGTGGATAAGTCATCAGTATGAAAACTCGATTTAGGGCCAGAAAACCCCTTTAATATAATCAATCAGGATTTTATTACCTAATGTACACTGAAATTCAGGCAGTTGAATAATGGAAATAAAATTAATTTTGCACCACCTTTATATTTCAGGACAAGCTGTAAGAGTCACCAACAGAAACAGCGGTAATATATAGAAGATCAAGTTCTAAATGTAAGTTACATTGTTAGACTGTACTGACAGCCTTCTATAAGCCATGTAAAAAAAAATCAATACTTTTAAAAGACAGGTCTAATAGACCATGGGCAAGCTTGTCAACTGTGCCACCAGCATGTTATCCTACTGAGTCACCAGGAACTGTATGTAGGGATGCTAGCCTATGGGGGTCATCACTGTGTAGCTATTACGTGAAAATTCATTAGTGTTAATGAGAGATACAGTTGTAGCAGAGTTAACCTGAACTTCTGCCATTAGTTAACTGCTGCCTTGTGATGTCTTATCGCAGAAATAACTCGGAATAACTCTGCTAGTTAGCATATTATATATATAATAGTATACCTTACCAATTATATAGGAGGAGAAGGGGGGGGTTGCAAAGGGGGGAGGACACAATGTAAGTATATGACAGTCTTTTTATACCCCCAAAAGATAAAGAAAGTTATTAATACGACCCTGGGTCAACTATCCCTCTACCCAACCAGGATTACAAAAAACAGCCAAAATAAAGCTGCTCATTTAAACCAAATGGACTACATGTTTGTAGTTCAAAAATCCATCTTGTCTCCCGCTGCAAAATTACTCTATCCCAATCCCCTCCTCTCTTGGGAGGTAAAATCCGGTCAATTCCCATAAAACGCACAACGCTTTGATCTCCATTATGACAGTCATTGACATGTCTAGCAATGGATGTGTCCCTTCTGAGTGCTGTGTCCCTAAGGTGGTCGCCTACTCTCCTACGCAATTCACATCGCGTCTTGCCAATATATTCCTTTTTGCAGCAGGTCACTTTATAAATGACTCCCTGAGTTTTACAGTTAATAAAGTGACTCACCTTATAAACCTTATTGTTAACTGCTGAACTGAAGGTCTTGCCTATTTCCATAAAAAGGAAAGTAATACAGCCGCTGCATTTATAACAACCATTAATCGATCGAGTAAGCCATGTGGTTGGTTCCCTAGGCATCACATAGTGGCTATGTACTAGCCTATCTCGCAGGGATTTTCCCCATCTGAATGTAATTGAAGGTGAGGGACCAATGATTCCCCTGAGATCTGGATCAAGTAGTAGAATATTCCGGAGTCTCTCAAGAATTTTGCGAAATTCCACAGAGCCATTATCATAAGTCGTGATAAGGAGCACAACTTCTGAGTATGGACTCTCAGGTTTCCTCACCTTCAAAAGATCTTTACGGTCTTTCAATAGGGCATTTTTATAGGCATGTCTTAATACATAATCAGGGTAACCCCTTTCCTGGAAGTGGGTCCTAAGGTCCTTTGCTTGGAGGATAAATTAATTCTTAGTTGAGCAATTTCTCCTCTTATCTTATTATGATAAGATAAGATAAAATAAGATAATCCTTTAATAGTCCCACCATAAGGAAATTCAGTGTGTTACAGCAGCATAGATAATGCAAATACAAATACAATATATACAAAAAGCTAGAGGCATTACAGTGACAGTAGGTGCAAGTAGTACAAGGGATACCACAACTTAAAGATCTTTCAGTTCTCTGTATGGAGTGATTTCCTCTTAGGTCGGTGTTGTGACTTCCGTTAGCGCTCCTTCTCATACCTAGGGTGGAGCAGTCGGTCACTAACAGTACTGCCCAGTGCTGTCATGGTCTCATGCATCGGATGGGAGTTATTCTCCCGCATGGAGCTCACCACAGACAGTATCCTTCTGTCACCCACCACCTGCACTGGGTCAAGGGGGCTCCCCAGGATGAGCTGGCCCTTCTAATCAGCTTGTCGAGTCTATTCCTATCCCTGGTTGATATTCTACTCCCTCAGCAGGCCACTCCGAAGAAGATGGCTGATTCCACTACAGAGTGGAAAAAGGCCCTAAGAAGTGCCCCCCCGGACTCCAAAGGCTCTCAGCCTCCTAAGCAGGTAGAGCCGGCTGTGGCCCATCCTGTACCGTACATCCAAGTGATCTGCCTAGTCCAGCTTATTATTGAGGAGCACACCCAGGTACTTATAGGTGTTGACTATCTCAATGCCCGTCCCCTGGATGTCCACTGGTTTTGGAGGGTATCTGCACTTGCGAAAGTCCACCACCATCTCCTTGGTCTTCCCAGCATTAATCCTAAAGTGGTTCCGCTGGCACCAGTCCACAAAATCAGTTCTCTGTATTCCCTGTCATATTCGTCTGTGATGAGGCCTACTATTGCAGAGTCATCAGAGTACTTCTGTAAGTAGCAGCTAGATGAGTTGCACCTGAAATCTGCAGTGTTCAGTGTGAAGAGGAAAGGGGTAAGAACTGTACCTTGAGGTGCCCCCGTATTACAGATCACGGTGTCCCGGGCTCTCACATACTGAGGTCGATTTGTGAGGTAGTCTACATATATTGCTTTGGCTATTACGGCTGTGGCAATATTTAATATGTGTGTTAAATTAAAAAAAATATGTTTATTATTTACAAAACATTTAAGGATGAGGGGAATACATGTTTTACTATGATTTAACTTTATTTGTTTTTAGAAAACTTTATTTCATTTTTTTCACACAATTTTTTAGTCCCCGCTTACATAATACATTGCAATGTAGAACAATGTATTATACTGTCTGTAACAATCTGACATGGCCAAATACAGATATACTGAAGACAGACCTGGGAACCATCATTAGGCCCTCCGCCACCATATAAAGGCATCGGCAACCTGTGATCCCTTTCACAACGGTGATGATGCTATATAAATTATCTGAGTGAAGGAGAGAGCAGCCTAATAAGTGGAGAAGGAACGATATTTCTTTAACAGTGCACAGAGCTGGAAGCAGAAAGTTCCATCCACTGTGCAGTGCCAATTAATGATTACTGCAGATCAGCTTCTACCAATTTGAATGGGACCTGACCTGCCGTAATCAGTAACTGCCACTACACAGTGGATGGAGCTGTCTGCTTTAACTGTGTTGTGGCTGCTCATAACAGCTGATCAGTAAGGCTGTTAAGACAGGCCATCAGTATTAGATTGCAGTCTACCTTTAAAATCACTTTAATTTCCCTTGTGGCAGCACTGCAGAAAAATAAAACACTTTTTGAACATTTTCACAAGCAAAAGAATTGTATAACATGGAGAATCCCTTTAACAACTTCATACCTTAAAGTACATATGCTTCTTTGTGAACAAATTGCTGTCTGACATGTTGGAAAACAGTAACACTAAGGTTCCAAGTGATAGGACCATCACCAATCATTAGAATAAGAGATTAGGAAGCTCCGCAAAGTATTTTTCTCCCATATGATTGGAACTTTTAGGGTACCAGGTATAGCAGTTACCAGAAAAGCTCTTCTATATTAGCTTAGCTTAGATCTTGTTTGTGTCCATGACTATGGACACATTTGTATCCACTGAACATAAACAGTGAGAGTCCCTACTGAAAGCAAAATATAATGAAGCATTCTGAAAACTGAACTCTTAGTCTTTTATGATTATCTCTCATTGCCTATATTTTTAAACATAAGAAATTGGAAAATTGTTTAACTACATACAACTAGTAGTCTGTACATACATTAACATGTAGATTAAAACATAAACGTCCACGTGGATTGGCCATATGCCCATATTTATTTCCATATGGACAGCTGAATGAGGCCCCTTATGTCTTTGGTCAGCTTAATAGCTATCAGTATTTAATGGCTTCAGATTACGACACATCATTATCTCACATACATAATTTCTCCGTGCAATAAATGTGTTTACATTACCACATTACTCTGAATTATTCCACCACAGAGGAATGATGGGTTAATAAATTTGGGCTCTGCTCTTTACAAAAGACACCTGTACTCATGTTTGATGATCTCCGCAAGAGCTAGAAGCTAAATGACAACTTTGGCTACAGAACACTTTGAGTGATTAAACGCATTCAAAAGGCCGACAAAAAAACACACTGAAAAGTTAATAACAGAAGTAGTGATCAAAAATTACACTTACAAGCTATATCTGACACTCAAAGACCATAAACACAGTGATAAAAAGTGTAGTAAATGTACAAACCTGCATTCTATCCCTGGGGCTGTTTCAAGAAAGCACATAAACACTGACAAATACTGTCTTAAAAGCACCAAAGATATTATGGAGGCTCATGGTGTTTAGGACACCTCTGGCTTGACTCACTAGTTTAGACCAATATTTTTACTTAAAGCTTTCCATGCTGCTAGTTGACAAGTGCAAAAAAGTGTATCACATCTGTATCACATCAAAAGTGAATAAGGTGCCCATAGTCTTTTATTATTACTTTACCTTTCATTGCCTATAACCTTATACAGTGCAAGCTATATTTTGAAGGTACTTTGAAACATTAAAGCAACACACAGACATCATATGATTCTTTAATATGGACCTGTATACAGGGACCATGCACACAGCATTGCTGTGTAAATGAAGCCTTCCTCCACGTTGAAATTTTGTTTTTACAGCTGCAGTTCACTAAATCTGCTCTAATATACAGGATGAAGTTAGGAAAGGAAACCACACACAAGTTAGAATCTTTCTCAAATATGACACACACATGTATGTGTGAAGAGTCAGCTGTGCCTGGTGTGTGTATATATATACAGTATATCAGTGCACTGTCTGTCTGCTTATAACTTTTACACTAGTGACTCAGAAATGTGTCAGTTTTTATGCACTGGGTTTTATTGTTGAGCAGCACAATATGCTATGGCTTTTATGCAGAATCAGTCTTTTTTTTAAGTTAGCTAGAATTTTATTAATTTTTTTTTTTAACTACGACAGCAAAATTATCATTTGTCAAGCGCTGATTTAGCTAAATATTTAATGCAATGTATGCTGTAAAAGGTCACTTTCCTGACTTAACCATATGCAGTCTTGCAGGAAGCTCTGTGCTTACTAGTCCTCTTGTATTTGAGTGGACAAAAGTGGACCAGATTCCTATAGAAAAGAGATCATTGCTTTTATTTTATAACCTCCAAAGATTAAAAATTAAAGATGGAACGTACAGTCATGGCCAAAAGTTTTGAGAATGACACAAATATTCTATTTTCACATGATCTGCTGCCCTCTGGTTTTTATGTGTGTTTGTCAGATGTTTTTATCACATACAGAAATAGAATTGCATTCATATTATGAGTAACAGAAGCTTATATTGACAGTTAGAATGAGTTAATGCAGCAAGTCAATATTTGCAGTGTTGACCCTTCTTCTTCAGGACCTCTGCAATTCTCCCTGGCATGCTCTCAATCAACTTCTGGAGCAAATCCTGACTGATAGCAGTCCATTCTTGCAGAATCAATGCTTTCATTTTGTCTGAATTTGTTGGTTTTTGTTTGTCCACCCGTCTCTTGATGATTGACCACAAGTTCTCAATGGGATTAAGATCTGGGGAGTTTCCAGGCCATGGACCCAAAATCTCTATGTTTTGTTCCCTGAGCCATTTAGTTATCACCTTTGCTTTATGGCAAGGTGCTCCATCATGCTGGAAAAGACATTGTTGAGCGCCAAACTGCTCTTGGACGGTTGGGAGAAGTTGCTCTTGGAGGACATTCTGGTACCATTCTTTATTCATGGCTGTGTTTTTAGGCAAGACTGTGAGAGAGCCGATTCCCTTGGCTGAGAAGCAACCCCACACATGAATGGTTTCAGGATGCTTTACAGTTGGCATGAGACAAGACTGGTGGTAGCGCTCACCTCTTCTTCTCCGAATAAGCTGTTTTCCAGATGTTCCAAACAATGGAAAAGGGGATTCATCAGAGAAAATGACTTTCCCCCAGTCCTCAGCAGTCCACTCCCTGTACCTTTTGCAGAATATCAGTCTGTCCCTGATGTTTTTTCTGGAGAGAAGTGGCTTCTTTGCTGCCCTCCTTGAGACCAGGCCTTGCTCCAAGAGTCTCCGCCTCACAGTGCGTGCAGATGCACTCACACCTGCCTGCTGCCATTCCTCAGCAAGCTCTGCACTGCTGGTAGCCCCATCCCGCAGCTGAAACACTTTTAAGAGACGGTCCTGCCGCTTGCTGGTCTTTCTTGGGCGCCCTGGAGCCTTTTTGGCACCAATGGAACCTCTCTCCTTGAAGTTCTTGATGATGCGATAGATTGTTGACTGAGGTGCAATCTTTCTAGCTGCAATACTCTTCCCAGTTAGGCCATTTTTGTGCAGTGCAATGATGACTGCACGTGTTTCTTTAGAGATAACCATGGTTAACAGAAGAGAAACAATGATGGCAAGCTCCAGCCTCCTTTTAAAGTGTCCAGTGGTGTCATTCTTACTTAATCATGACAGATTGATCTCCAGCCCTGTCCTCGTCAACACCCACACCTGTGTTAATGGAGCAATCACTGAAACGATGTTAGGTGGTCCTTTTAAGGCAGGGCTGCAATGATGTTGAAATGTGTTTTGGGGGATAAAGTTCATTTTCTAGGCAAATATTGACTTTGCAAGTAATTGCTGTTAAGCTGATTACTCTTTATAACATTCTGGAGTATATGCAAATTGCCATTAGAAAAACTGAAGCAGTAGACTTTGTAAAAATTAATATTTGTATCATTCTCAAAACTTTTGGCCATGACTGTACTAGTTGCCTGTACTAGCTTTATTAAATGAATTGTACTGGAAAATTGATAGAATAGTGACAATACAAAGAAAGGCGCACTGGTTGAAGGTGTGCCAGTCAGTGAAAATATGGCGCATGGTGCACACCTCGAGGTATACAATGCACACTTGGAGTGTATATGTAAAAGAAAATTTCCATGGTCTAAACCAGGGATCTCAAATTCAGCTGGGTAAATGGGCTACACATAGAAAATGTTGGTGAACTGTATGCCTTTCAAATTTGATAAAGGTAATGTTAACCGGTATTGTGCTGCAGTACCTAATTTCACCACTACACATTGAATGGCAAGTGAGCAGCACAGCTCCTGGTCACCGCACTGTCCCAAGAACAACTGGTCCTGGCTGTCAGACCTCTGCATATGTAATATTGGAAAGATGGATATCCCCTTTAATGTGTGTTTGAGGCCCCTGGTGGGTCATATGAAGGAACAGCCATTAGATGTACGATTGGTGGAACATTGACATCTTTTTACTGCAGTACCGGCTCCAGCAGCATCCATACAAGTATAGCTGTGCCTAGTACTGCATCTAAGCCCAATCAAATAAATGAGGTTAAAGCCTCGCGTAGCAGGCCGCAGCAAAAAAGCGGACTTTCTGCTTTAATTATACCTACAGGGAAACTGCTGGCATTTCCTTAGGTATAAATAACATGCTGCGATTTCTAAAACTGAGACAGTTTGCTAGAATCCCATCCACCTTGCAGTGACTGTAAAATGCCGCGTTTTTGCCATGTGGGGCCCAGGCCTAAAAGTGTTTAAGCTGCAGAAACAGACACATCGGCACTCTTATGGATGCCACCATAGCAGGAACTGCAATGATGGGACCCTGGTCCTCCAGAGATCAAGAAGAATTTGGAAAGCCATTTTAATCTTTTACTGCGGTACTTAAAACAAATATGAAAACAAAATGTGCCTAAATAACCACCAAAGGGGTATTATTGTTGACTTGTGACTTTTGAGCTCATAAAATATTACTAACGTACATGTATGAGTGCAGTGAAAATGGTAATTGTATCTAGTACAGTATGTTATGAATTGAGCTAAATGTTTTATTTAGCATGCACCATTTCAAAAAAAATGGAACAATTTGCACCAAGCTGAACATTTAGTTTTTCCATTGTATAGTGTCGTCCTTACATGAGTTATATGTACTTAAGGAAACAGTTCTCCCATTGTATAATCGCATTCATTGTATAATCATGACAAAAAACGGAAAGTAATACTCTGTACTCGAAAACTAATAGTTCTTGTCTTGAAACAATTAGCCTTTCCTGTTTTCATTCCATAAGCCACAAGTCTGATAGTATTTAGGCCTTTATGAAAGTTCAGGAAGTGTTTCAGAAAATGGTTGTCATAGGTTACCAGTTAAATACTGTTTGTGCTGAAAGCTATACCCGACTTTTATATCAATAAAATTTTGTACTTCCCATTTAACGTGTCAGCAATAATAAGATGAAGAGTACAGAAACTGATATACTGTCAAGAAGAAGACTATAAGGTTTATGTAAAGAGTGGTGTATGGTGTACGAGGTAGAGCAACTTGAGGAATTATAGTTTCACCACAGGAAAGAAAGAGGCCTCAGAAAAACCCCCACTGTATAATAAGAGGAAGCAAAACAAGAACATTGTTTTGTAAAAGTGTGATATCAAGGGAAAGGGCGATATTTAACTTACTTCTAATTTCATAAGATTATCTGGGTGTCTGTGTATACATGAGAAAAGACTGTCTAGACAGATGTACAAATATGTAACTTACTTTCCCACATCAAGGAATACAATATTACAGTACTTGCTCAGTTACAAACAAATACACGGAGATCCTTTTAAAGGAGTTGTCTGGAAGGAAAAGCTCAGCATGAGTTATGAGAACTAAACCAAGCAAAACTTACCTCACCAATCCCACATTAATCCTGTTCTGCCATGACCTGGCTCCTCCGCTGGGTCTCTACTTCCTGTTCTGTCTCATCACACAGGAAATGCAGCTCAATCTACTAGGGTTACGACTATGGCCAGTGATTGGCTAAGTGGTTTTTCCTGTGTGTTGAGGGGGACCAGAAAATAGCGATTGGTGAGTGACTAAAGCAGCATCAGACCAGGATCAGCATTTAAAGCATGTTTCCATGAACAGACTATTAAAAGTTACACATTTTTTGCAAATATAAATAAAAATTCTGCAGATTTTCTCTAATCATCTTAGTGGTCACAGCTCTTTTGATCGGTTGCCAATGGATATGACCATGAACGCAGGAACTTTCTATGGTCTGGGACTTGTCAGAAACCCACCCATGATTTCCTTATTGTGGACAAGTTATCAGGCAGGGACACTACATGCATAAGAGGATAACCCAGCCACAGTAAGTAAATCATTACCTATTTTTCTTACACGTTACAGACCATGAAATGTTCCTGCATTCATGGCCATATCTACTGGCAACCAATCAAGAAAAAAAAAAATCACCACTAAGATATTTACAGAAAATCATTAAACCTATGCAAAATGCTTAATTACTTTATATGACAAAAATAATGTTAATAGGAAAAACCCCTTGAAGTGCAACTGTAGAATTTCAGAAGCAGACTTTTTCACCCATATAAGCAAATTTAATTTACCTTCTATAATTGTCTATAATCCAGAATTTTTTTTTTTTTCAAACTGTAATTTTTATTAAAGGGAAATTTTTTATATACAGAATAAGAACAAGAGCATGCACAACCAAGGGGAGGAAGCGATGCGCCAAACTCCCGAACAAAATACAAAGCCAATAAAAGGGGGGGGGGGGCGGGGTGACAAAAACAAGACGGAGAAGAAAATCCTGAATATTTTTAATATGGTATCTATCTGGTCCCAGCAACCTTCTGGAGGTTCCTCCAGAAGAAGAGATGACATATAGATAGAATATGCTATTATGCCTCAATAGTTGGGATGAAGGAGGTCCCAGAGCTCAGATCCCCAGTTGTAGCATATTCTAGTGTTACTCCATCACATTTTAAAATGGAAGTACCTCTTCAAAGGAATTTTATACTATAAGCATTTCCTACTACTTCTACCAATAGGCAACTAAAAAGATGGAGTAAATTCCACATTTATTCAAAAGTTTAGCAAACATTGGTACAATGTGGAACACTGATGCCAAAAATGGGGGTTCTATTGCTTTACAGGACCCGCAAATATACTTAATTTTTGAACCCTGTAAAAAAACTGATCCTGGCTGAGTGCAAAACTGATGTAATACAGATGCATGTTGGCATTACTTTAAATCCCAAAGAAATAAATATATTCTGTCAACATTTTTATAATTACCTCAAACAAAAACTTACAACTGGTCCAATATAAAATAACTGTAGAACTTTGTAGCCCTAGTCTATTGCATATTGTACAATATATGTTACCATACACTGTTTTTGGAGAAGATACATTTGTTAAATTTGTATCTTTCCTGGGTATGTCACCTATACCATTGTAGTCCTCATGTTTTTTTTTAACTTGAATTAATTATTCTATTTTGTATACTTACTGTATTTTCCGGACTATAAGACACACTTTTTTCCCCCAAAATGTGCGTCTTATAGTCCGAATGTAGTGGGTGGATGGGGTGCTGGGGTGACGGTGGAGCAGGGTTGCCCGGAGTGGTACAGGGCCTGTGACCAGCTGGGTATGGCTGGGGCCCCGCAGCACCATGATAGTGATAGGGGAAAACCTGGTTCCCCGATCACTATACACAGTCTGCCAGGGGAGGTGAGTAAAAATAACACTTATATTCACCTCTCCTGGATCTCCTGTGATTGAGGTCACACGCCCCAGACGTCAATGCTGGGACCTGTGATTGGGCCCCAGATGTGATGTGAGTATAAGTGCTTGGGGGCCACTGTGGGGAGCCTATTGCACGGTGTGGGGATCAGACAGTGCAGGCAAGTTAGGAGAAGAAAGCCTGTGCCGCCCGTATTTGCCTCCAATACGTGACTGGTGTGTCCCATATTAACATAGGCAAATTCCACTGCACCTGTTGAAAAACTACAACTCCCATCACGCTTTAACAGGTTGGGATGATGGAAGTTGTAGTCTGGCAGCAGCTGCAGAGCCACACAGGTTGTGCAACACTGCTGTCAGTATACAAGAGTGTTGCACAACCTGTGGCCCTCCAGCAGCAAAACTCCGCCATAACATTGCCAGCAGCAAATCCCCCCCTTAAATTTTTTTTTCTAGTTTACTCCTCTAAAACCTTGGTGCGTCTTATGGTCCTTTTTTGGAGGAAACTGCATCTGTATGAAATAAAGTTGTAAGAAATATTATATGCCAACTGCTTTTCTTGTTTCCTTATGATGAGATACTGTAACTCCTTGTAAAATATCTTTATATCTTGATCTTTTGAGGGTGTTTACAGAACTAAATTGAGAGTTTAAAATGACAGAGAAAGTGGCCAAGCATTTATATCTAGAGGCCATATGATTCCAAGAAGTTATATATTTTTTTTGTTGTAAAATAATATATGATACACCTTTGTATGCAACTTAAAAGTGTTTCTTGGCAGTTCTAAGTAACTATCACATATAAATCCAAATACTAAAAGTGCAGCATCCCAGAGGCTTTAATTTGTTTGTTTGTTCAATTTGTTGTGGGTATTGTGTTGGTACGTCTCATTCTATGTTAAATGTGTTGTTGCAACTTTTTCCTGTGTCTTACCTGCAGTGTTCAAAACCTAGCCTTGGTTTAGCCCTGGTCTATCACAGGCCACTGGTCGGGGGTTGTGGGAGGCTCCATCTCCACGGTGACCATTGGCCTGAGTTCAGTTTTAGTCAGTCTAGTGTGAGCAGTGGAACAGTAAGGGTGTGTGGAGTGTTCCTGCCGCCACAAGCTGGACTTAGGCCAACAGTCAGCCATCACAGCCTCCAAAAGGATTATAATCGGCCCCAGAGACAGCCAGGAGGACTTTTTTGGCTGTCCATTATTGTGGTTCTTTCCGATGCCGTGCCAGGAAACAGAGGAGGAACAGAGATGACCCTGACAGGAGGATCACGTCGGGCCTAGTAATCAGGCAACCAGAGCCCTGTCAGGCCTCCCTGTACTTCCACTCTCTCTAGTATCCATCTCTGGGAGAGGCACGAGAGGAGGAGGAGTGGAGAACTATGCTGTAGAGCCTGTATCATCCCTGGGTCCCCTCCTAGAACCAAGGCTGGGGATTGGACACTGTAGAATTACTACCCCCATTTGGAAGCTGCCGTTACCTGTTGTTTCTGTTGCCAAATACAAGCTGTCTCTTGTTCACCTGCACCGCTGACTCCTGAGTCTTGCCTGCATCACCATCAGGGCCCTTCCGACCAACACCACACCGGCTCAGAGAGGAGAGGTCCCCTCTCCAACTGGAAGCGCCCCGGGGGAAAGAACTACTACCACCACCATTCGGTAGTGCTGCAGGACCCCCCTCGACTTTGTCCGGCCCAGGAGCGGGACTGGAGTGGTTGGTGAGTGTGCTCGGCCTGCTAGGTGGCACAGCATCCGCCACTACTACTCCCATCCTCCGGTCTCCTCCATCTGGGTTGCGGCAAAAGTACATGTATTCCTCGTCTGCAGCACAGTTTATGGTTTTGTTACTGGTCAGAACAGGATTTGTGTTTTTATATTGTGTAAAGTTTCTCTAGCTGGAAAGAATTCTTGAATCCAATCTAGAGGATAGAGCATAGGATATGCACAATTCATTCCACCAGTGGAAATTTGGAGCAGGGTTTTACTGACTTGACAGAATACGGCTTCCAAAATACTTGCAATCATTGGCCGATTTGCCAAGTTAAGGCTGCAACAGTGAATTAGGGTTAACCTACTAAGAGTAATGTTGTGTAGGTACGATAGGTATCACAAGGTAAATAGTAGCTTCTTTTTCTTTTGGATTATAATAATACTCTATTAGTAGAGTTTAACAGTAGGACCATTACTATTTTTTTTTTTTAATTGTCCACTTAACTTAAATTGTTCACTTGTTGTTCACATAAAATATGGACCCCAGGTAGGTTATATGTGTATTAGCTCTTGTTCTCCAAGTGGGCTGTAACCTTTTATTTTATTTGATAAAATAAAATGGTACTGCCCTCTTGGAGAATAAGAGGTAATACACATATAACCTACCAGTTGGCCATATCTTTTGAATGGGTGGAAAACTTAAAAAAAAAAAAGAAAAAAAGAAATTGATAAGGGACTCAGCAGAAAATGTGGTACATCATTTAACATTCTGTACTTGATGACAGGTCCTCTTTCAGGAGATAAGTTACCGCCAAAGGTGCTTGGAAATAGCCGAATACCCTTACCCCAATGAAAAATCTTTAATTCACTTCTTCATGGTATTATATGACTAAAGAAGAAGGGAAAGTAAAAGGGAGTTTTCCTACAGAATGTATTAATTCTCACAGTCTGTTGATCACAAAAAGACAAAAGGGCGTATGACAGATGACCTGGGTCAAGTGTAGAACACATTTCCTCTATGCACAGCCAAGAGTTGTCAGCTCAAAACTGCAGGTAATTGCAAAACATAACAATTAATATCTGTCAGCAGTGGGTATTGTATGGTAATGTGTTGATGCGGCAAACCACTGGTTTTAGAAATCCATGTAATGCTTGATTTACCAAATGCATTCATAAAAAAAACAACTGTATTTGTCATCAAATGTATGCATAGGGTTACACACTGCAACTACCTACTGCATGTACAAGTACTGCATGTATGGCCTTGTCCCACATAAGGGAAAAACAACATTCTAAAAAAGGTTTCCATTGCAAACATATGTCGCCATGCTCAGATAATGATAAAAAAGGACAAACTTATCTTTATATTTACCTTACCAATTCCATGTTGGTGTGATGTCTATATGGATGGCACATCAGGTGACCATGGTGGCCAGCCTTGACACATTAAGGTGCACAGGAAGGTTGGAGACCTACTGAAGTGCCAGTGAATGTATTACACAGCAGATTTTTTTTTTTTTTTTTTTCTTCTTATTAATGGCAGAAGGCAAACTTTAAAACCATATGCTGAACTTTTTTAATGTTTGTGTATTGTAAGAAATTTGGCTAATATCAAAATCAAAGGTGCAGCAGCCATAAAGGTAGCGGTTCAGTGGCATTTCTATTAAAGTCATTGTAAGGCCAGGGCCCCACGTGGCGTGAATGCTGTGATTTGCCCATAGTGGAAAAAATCGTGGCGATTTACAGTCAGAGCAAAGTGGATGGAATTCTAGCGAAAACCGGCGCGGTTTTGGAAATCGCAGTATGTCAATTATACCTACAGAAACGCGGGCGGTTTCCCCATAAGTATAATTGAAACTAAGGAATCCTAACTCTCAAGGGTTTATTGGGCATGTCCTTCCTTTAATGCACATAATTAAGAAACTTCAGAAGTTTTAACCCCTAACTAAATACCCGAAATGCAAAGAAATTCTCACCTACGGTTTATCAGACAGTGGTACAGTTTATCGGACATGGTGGCTCAGTGGTAAGCACTGTTGCTTTGCAGCACTGGTGTTTAAATCTGACCAAGAGCAATATCTGCATGGAGTTTATATGTTCTCCCCATGTTTGTGTGGGTTTCCTCCCATATGACAAAAATATACAGTACTGATAGGTAAATTGGTTTCCCATAAAAAACAACTGACCCTTGTGGGTGTTAGGGATGATTACAAGTATAGCAGCCATTATCTCCACAATACTCCCTGCGATTTGAGTCTCTGTGAGAAAAGCGCATTAGAAATGTTTCTCATTATCAGAGGAATGACTTAGCTGTAGGAACCTTTTGTGACTCTCCAGTCACTAGCAGACACATATTGCAGTATGAGAATACAAAGAGCAATAGTGCAACTGGAAAGCAGGTCAGATTTTCATACTCATAGGGCAAAAATATCATAATTCTTGAATATAGCTTATAATTCTTTAAAAAAGACAGAATATTGAAGTTTCTAAGACATACTGGAAATTGACCAGTGCTTGCAGATGTAACAGGGCTCAAACTGTCATTAAGGCAATGTTTACATCTGTATTAGATGTTCCGTTAGGAGCCTCTGTTGCTGATCATAAAAAAAACATGGATAAAAATGTCCTGCGTGAACTTTTTAGGCCAGAAAAATATGGGGCTTCATACCTGATACCCAATCAATCGTATAATGAAACAGAAAAACTGAAATTCTGAAAGGTGTGAACACAATCTTCAAGCCAGGGCCCCATGTAGAGTAAACGCTGCAATTTGGCCGCAGCGTTTTGCAGTATCTGCAAAATGGATGGGATTCTGGTTAGTCCCATCCACACATTGCAGAAAAGAAATCAGCAGCGGAAATACTGCCATTTCAAAAACTTTCTCGTTTTTGTAAGTCGCAGCATGTCAATTATACTTTTCCATATAGGTATAATTGAGGCAGAAAGTCTGCAGAGGAAAACTCTGTGTACTTTCTGTGATAAGCACTGCGGGAAAAAATGTGATACGTTTCCGCCATGGTCTTTTCCACAGCGCTTTTTGGTTGCAGCCCGCTACGTGAGGCCTTAGCCTAAAGGAGCAATCTTGCAAACAGTAATTTTCTGAAACATCAGAAAATTAGAACATCACTTTAATTAGTGTTCACGAGCTCTTGCTCCTGAGACTCTTCAAACAGAAGTGCCCATGGTGCTCTAAGCTTACCCAGACCTCTTTGACGCTAGTCAAAAGCTTCTGTCACACTAAAAACTCTGCCATCGGGATTTTTTTCATATTACTCATTCTACCGCAGGACTGGGGATAAATCTACCCACATCACTATTAAAACGTGCTAACAGTGAGGTATGATAACATCCTAAAGAGGTAATGGTGTTTTAAGGTCTGCTACATCTGTACCTCATCAATTGTATGTTATTTGAGAAAGTGCTATTATTTAATTCTCTTTTGCAAAGGGTGAGAAGTACTTTGATGTAGTGTCAGAAAAGCTTCTTAGACTCCCACTTTTGTGTCCGGGTGCTAACTCCTTCAGTGTGCATTAACATAACTCATTCATGCCTTGAAGTTCACATCCAGATCATGAACTGAGTTCTGGGGTCTGAGACAATAGGAAAGAACTCCCTGGGAAACAGACGCTTTTACTGACAAAGCTCAATGTAATGAACTTTTTAGACCTTAGAATTTTATCACCACAATCCAGACTGTCAAAGGAGCATTATCAAGAAATAGACCATTGTGTGGTTTGTTCCAAACAGAAGGAAATACCAAGAACTGGTGAAAAAATGTGGAATGCGTAGCATAGGCATGGTATGAATATCCACTGAAGTTGTCAAGAGTCTTTTTGACTATCAGCCAATAACTTGCATTGGAAGAGTGAAGAAATCAGGCAATACCTTTTAGAGGATAACTGAGTATATTTATAAGTAAGCTTACTTATAAATATACTCAGTTAGCCTCTAAAAGGTATCGCCTGATTTCTTCACTCTTCCACTACTTTCAATGGCTAACACGGTACAACATTATACTACTAATAACTTGCATTGTCTCGCGCTGAAAATTTGCATAAATTTTGTTCTGGCATATTGCATTACTGCTCTCAGTACTAAGTTACAACCTGTATTATTGGAGAATTTTTCGTCTTACAATATGGTTTTCACCTGCATTCATTCCTTCTGTCATGGTTCTATCAAGTTTTGTCAAGTTTACACCAAGAACAGAGTAGCAGCACTATTCTCAAATTGACAAATGACTTATAATAAGGTCTGTGTAGCCAATAGGTCTGTCAGTTATTGTTTGGATCCATCATGACTGTCATAATCAAAATCCAATGTGAGGATGTGAACAATGCCTTAATGCTATTGGCCAAAGATAAAGTCAAATTACCAAACGTCAAAAGACAGGGAATGCTTTTTAAATAAGCAGAAAAAGAATGATTTAAAATCCACGCCACCCCAGCACTACCAGTCTTGTTGACTTTTTTTGCAGGGATGACATGGTGTATATCGGGCAGCACAGTGGCTCAGTGGTTAACACCTGTGTGATGATTCTGCTTAAATATGGTTATAACTCAAAGCTGTATTTTGGTCTCTGGGTAGCGTATCTCTTTACTCATAAGGTGCGCAGCTATAATCCCAGGTGTATATTGGCAATAGTGGCCAGGCTGGAACAATAGGGCTTTGTATCCAACCCAGCAGGGCTCCATTGTATTCATACACAGCCCTGAGTGATCTCATTCTGGGAGGTGGCATAAAGGGTATAAAAGATGAGGTAAGAGGTCTGTGGGGAGAGATTATGCTATGGAGATTGGGGGCTGAGACCATCACAGACTACAGAGTTTTTACAGACAGACCACTGTGAAGAGCATGCAGGCTGGATTATTGGATTGATGCCACATGCTAGGAGTTAATGCCACATGCTAAGCAGCCTCCACTGGTTAATCACACATGAGAGAGCATGTGTGAGTGTTGGATTATAGAGCCACATCAAGGAGATGCATGGTAAAGTAATTATTTCAATGTTATTCCCTTTTTATTTTTATTGTACTGTATATTGCAACTAGTAACTGTTAATGCTTGCATACATCTGCATACCTGTTCTGAACTGCATGTGTTAGATGTTAATACCGACCCATTTTGGGGTTAATAAATATATAAAATTTAGAAAGCTTGTCTTGTATTTATCTTGTGAACCCGACACTCACTGGTGGTGAGTGTGGTTTTTATATGAAAGGAGACTCAGGTGTGGCCACAGCGGTGTTGGCGTACTGAGGATCTTTCACAACCTGCAAGGAGTTTGTATGTTCTCCATGTGTTTGCGTGGGTTTCCTCCCACACTCCAAAGACATACTGATAGGGAATATAGATTGTGAGCACTATATGGGACAGTGACTGTCAATGTCTGTAAAGCGCTGCGGAATATGATGGCGCTATATAAGTAAGCATAATAAATAAATATATACCCATATGACCACTGCAGGCAATCACTGGCTTCACTGGTCTCATGCTACAAGTGCAGGTAGCACCAGCGAGGCCTGTAACTTGGCTGCAGCAGTCAAATGCACATGGAGTAGCAAATGTTACAGAGAGCAAATTTCAACATGTCTTATGCTTGGGAGTTTGTGACATGTTTTCACTTACTGGCTTGTAGACAGATGTAGCAGAGTCAACCCAAACGTCTGCAGAATGATATCTTATCACAGAAGACAAAAAACAATGAAAAATCATTGGAAAAATAATTTTGGCGGGGGGAGCACTTTTATGCGCTTTTGTGGCCTGTCTGAGACAAAACTGCATGAGACATAATAAACTGGATAAGTTTGTCTCTTGCTTATTATTATAATAAAAAAAAAAATAAATAAATAAATAAAATATGTATAGAAAAGGCTAGTGTGACTAGGGCCTTATAGTAACTGATCACATGCAAAGCTAAATAAAAGGCAAAAAAAAAAACAATAAAACTTAAAATATAGACTGGATGTCTGCAGCACATGTGACTTCATGAAAGCAGAGGTGTGTGCCTTTAAACAAAGACATAAGCAACATTCCAATGTCTTCCTGAGAAAGGATCTACCCGGAGATAAACGTGACAGTCTGGGAGATTAAACATGGCTAGTTACATTATTGTTAACAGATGTTAACAAGTTTTGTTGCACACTGGGTTTTTAGATTTACAGTTACATTTTTAAATTTCTAGCTAAAGACAAATTTTATTAAATAATGCTGTAGGCGATTTTTCTTTTGTGCATTGTGTTTATTTCTATGTAATAGCCTGGACAAAGCACCACAGAACCCCTGAAGCTAGTGGTCAGGTGAGAATTTATTGATGCTGTTCATACATAGAATATGTATAATGGACTATATTCTTGTATATGGAGAAAAGGTTTCAGACAGCTAACTGGATTAAAAGGAACCTGTCACATGGAATCAATGCAACCCAATCTGTAGACAGAATGCTACAGAACAAAGTGTACTGATTGAAGATTGTTATATAGGTTTATGGGAAAAGATTCAGTATAGGGCTCCATTCACATTTGCACTGTCTTCCCATATGAACAAACCACAGTGCCTCATACCACTGCTGACTACTATGTCCCTATAAACAACACTGCCAGCTACTGTGCTCCCATAAGAACTAGCTGTGGTGGACCCAGGCACACTCCAGGTGAATGCAGATACACCCCCACTCCCATTCACTACAAAAGGGAGACTGGGAGATAGCCAAGTGTTCCTGAGCAAACTCCTGCTTTGCTCTGTTTGCTCTACTGGATAATTTATCTTCCTTCTGCTAACTGCTTAAACATCTGGCCGTGGATAACACACCAATTGGTAAATGTCAATTTTTACAAACAGCAGACTTTAAGTTTGAAGTTCCATCCACAAAAAATAATATTTATGACCTTAAATAAATAATTACTTTAACCACAGAGACAAACAGTGAAGGCTTTAACAGATATGTGGATTTTGCTCAACGTCACAAGATATTGTTGTTTTTTCCTTCTAATTTAAAACATTAATTTTACGTAATGTTGAATGATCTGAACAGCTGCTGGAAAGGCAACACCCAAAAATAAAACTGACACAGCAGAACTATACTAACAAGAAGATAGAAAATAAAAGCTCGTATCATCCAATGTCCTGAAACTTATTATACAAAGCTCCAGATCCCAATCTAAGCACAGCAGCCAGGAGCTTAGTGTGGGTGGTCGGACTAACTGGTTACGAGTCATTCCTTACCAGATGGCATTCAAGATCACAGTTCTTGCTTGTTGTTAGGTTTCCTTCATAACTCCTTGTGAAATTATTTTGACTAAAATGAAGGTCCACCTTTCTTTAAAGCTGAGACATCAGGGACAAGTCATACACACAGTCATGTCCTATATAGCCATGACCCACAGGATTCTATACTTCTTAATCTTTATAGCTTATTTTCTTCAAGTTTGTAAAAGCTTTAAAACAAGAACATTGTTGTTATCCAGTATTAAAACATATTTAAAAACATACAATAACAACTGTAAAACCTAAAAAGAAAAGCTACTGAAGGAAATCCTTTCAGGTTATCATATCTACAAAATCTCTACATTCTAAGCATTGATGGCCCAAAAGGAAAAATTCTCAGTTCATACTTACTTGAGCCATGATATCAACACATGCCACCGGTACTTCTGCAAACTGGTAAGTCACTTGTATATAAAGGTTCAAAACGTTTCACAGTATTTATCACAGTATGTGAAGAACTAAATGAAAATGCATGCATCCCATCCAACAATCTCAAAAACATATACACTTTGGTCCGTTATCAGGTATCCAGTATCCAGCTAGATGCAACCCGATAAAGGTGGCAACATTGTGTGATTAATCTGGATAAAACTGATTCTACTGTTAAGTGGGATATTTACATTTTATTTTGCTTCTTTGCATATTCTATTAAATTAAATGAAACTTTTGGCACCTTTATATTTATTTAGCTGATTTGTAGTTCTACTTCCCCCACCAGTATGTCTTTGGTGTGTGGGAGGAAACCGGAGTACCCGGAGGAAACCCACACAAACACAGGGAGAACATACAAACTCCCTGCAGATGTCGTCCTTAGCAGGATTCGAACCCAGGGCTCCAGCGCTGCAAGGCTGCAGTGCAAAACACTCAGCCACTGTGCTGCCCAATGCTGTGTGTTGCAGATACCCTTTTGGTGTTACACACGTGGACAAAATTGTTGGTACCCCTCGTTTAATGAAAGAAAAACCCACAATGGTCACAGAAATAACTTGAATTTGACAAAAGTAATAATATATAAAAATTCTATGAAAATGAACAAATGAAAGTCAGACATTGCTTTTCAACCTTGCTTCAACAGAATTTTTTAAAAAAGAAAACTCATGAAACAGGCCTGGACAGAAATGATGGTACCCTTAACTTAATATTTTGTTGCACAACCTTTTGAGGCAATCACTGCAATCAAACGATTCCTGTAACTGTCAATGAGACTTCTGCACCTCTCAACAGGTATTTTGGCCCACTCCTCATGAGCAAACTGCTCCAGTTGTCTCAGGTTTGAAGGGTGCCTTTTCCAGATGGCATGTTTCAGCTCCTTCCAAAGATTCTCAATAGGATTTAGGTCAGGGCTCATAGAAGGCCACTTCAGAATAGTCCAGTGTTTCCCTCTTAGCCATTCTTGGGTGTTTTTAGCTGTGTGTTTTGGGTCATTATCCAGTTGCAAGACCCATGACCTGCGGCTGAGACCAAGCTTTCTGACACTGGGCAGCACATTTCTCTCTAGAATACCTTGATAGTCTTGAGATTTCATTGTACCCTGCACAGATTCAAGACATCCTGTGCCAGATGCAGCAAAGCAGCCCCAGAACATAACAGAGCCTCCTCCATGTTTCACAGTAGGGACAGTGTTCTTTTCAAGATATGCTTCATTTTTCCGTCTTTGAACATAGAGCTGATGTACCTTGCCAAAAATTTTGATTTTTGTCTCATCTGTCCATAGGACATTCTCCCAGAAGCTTTGTGGCTTGTCAACATGTAGTTTGGCAAATTCCAGTCTGGCTTTTTTATGATTTGTTTTCAACAATGGTGTCCTCCTTGGTCGTCTCCCATGAAGTCCACTTTGGCTCAAACAACGACGGATGGTGCAATCTGACACTGATGTTCCTTGAGCTTGAAGTTCACATTTAATCTCTTTAGAAGTTTTTCTGGGCTTTTTTGTTACCATTCGTATTATCCTTCTCTTTGATTTATCATCAATTTTCCTTCTGCGGTCATGTCCAGGGAGGTTGGCTACAGTCCCATGGATCTTAAATTTCTGAATTATATGTGCAACTGTAGACACAGGAACATCAAGCTGCTTGGAGATGGTCTTATAACCTTTACCTTGTCTATAATTTTCTTTCTAAGCTCCTGAGACAACTCTTTCCTTCACTTCCTCTGGTCCATGTTGAGTGTGGTGCTCACCATGTCACCAAACAGCACAGTGAGTATCTGTAGCCCTATATTCAGGCCCACTGACTAATTACAAGATTGTAGACACCTGTGATGCTAATTAGTGGACACACCTTGATTTAACATGTCCCTTTGGTCACATTATTTTCAGGGGAACCATCATTTCCGTCCAGGCCTGTTTCATGAGTTTTCTTTTTTTAAAAATTCTGTTGACTTTCATTTGTTCATTTTCATAGAATTTTTATATATTATTACTTTTGTCAGATTCAAGTTATTTCTGTGACCATTGTGGGTTTTTCTTTCATTAAACGAGGGGTACCAACAATTTTGTCCACGTGTGTATATGTCTAAGTTCTGTGATTGTCATAAGTAAATATACTGGTCTGCTCTGAAGCCAGGAGATCCAGTATATTTACTCGCTGACTGCAAGGTCTATGTCATACAGCTGCTTAAATTTCATGTGTCTCTAGCTGAAAGGGGTTTACCCAATGTATAAAAATTTTCCCCATCCACAGGATAGAAAACAAGTGTCTGATTGATGGGGATTTTAACTGCTGGGAAAACAGGGGCCTGTAACTTTTCCTAAGTGCTTCATGTGAATACACAGGTACCACTCCATTCACTTCTATGTAACTGCCAAAGATTACCATCTCTCCTGTCTCATAGAGGTAGATGGAGCGTATATGCATCATCACTCTATGGAAAGTCCTTGCAAGTCCCTAATCCCATGATCACTAGAGGGTCCCAACAGTTGGATCCATATTCTGTGGAGACAGTATTAGTACCTATAGTAGGACCTCTTCAAACAATTAGGAGCAACCTAGTAAATTCAGTACATGACACCATAACTTTACTTCTGAAAAAATTCTTAATTGTTAGATACACGGAAGAATCTTCTTACTGGACTGCTCCTTTAGGCATATCTGTTAATGTATATTTTACTTATATACTTTTTAGGAATAAATTGTTCGAACAACGAGAGAATGGATTCCTCCAAACACTGGCTTTGGCTGGATATTGTATGAAGAAACATTATGAATGTAAATGTAAAGATTGTGGTTACAGCTTATTATATAACTGACCCGCAGTAAATGTTTTAAATATAGGATGGAAATGATTAAAGGGGTTATCCAACTCCCAAAAATTAACTGCAAATACATGCACAGCAGTGCTAAATAATCACAGTTCCCATAAAGGGTTATTGGCTTTATTATACTTTCTGCACCTTATATCACTGTTATTTACATGCAGTGAATCTGTGGATAAACTACATTTCTCCCATGATTCGTCTGCTCCCACTCTGTGAAAATCCTCCCTTCTCCACAGCGTACAGAGGTCCGTTTTGTGCCACAGTGCCTGTCCTGTGTCTCACTTCTTCAGTCAATGAAGCTGCTTGCCTCTCCATATCTGACAAGGTAATAAATCACTCCCACATCTGAGATCAGTATGAGTGGCGGCAAGTGGCAAGTAGGTCACATGCTGCTGTGAAGTTTCGTTTGCTGGCTGAACTGCTCACATGGAAGAGTAGTGAGTTTGTAATTGAAACATCACAGCTGTGGTCAATGACTTGAAAATAAAGCAGATAAATAGTGCCATATGTAAACAAGATATATGTTAGGAAGTGTTTTGTATTGATGCATCCCTTTACAAGGGATCAGCCAGTGGTAAGGAATGACCGACTGTAGATCTTGAACTAGTTCAAGAATAAGGAGTGAGAGACAGACAAGGAAGCAAAAGACATGAGATTTGTCTTTATTTATCAACAATTTAGAATGCATTAACCTTTTAATGAGACTACTGTAACTCCTTACTAATCGGTCTTCCCCTCACTAAACTCTCCCCTCTACAATCTATTCTGAATTTAGCAGCCACGCTTATCTATCAGTGTAAATGTTACACCGATGCCTCCTGTCTGTGCCAGTCACTGCATTGGCTGCCTATTCACTTTTGAATATAATATAAACTTATCACCCTCATCCACAAAGCTCTCCATGGTACTGCACCTCCCTACATTTCCTCCATCATCTCGGTCTATCACTCAAGCCGTGCTCTCCGTTTGGTCAATGACCTAAGACTAACATCCTCTATTATAAGAACCTCCCACTCCTGTATCCAAGACTTCTTCTGCATTGCACCACTTCTCTGGAATGCGCTGTCCTGCACAATCAGACTAACTCACAACTTCTACAGCTTAAAGTACATCCTAAAGACACATCTCTTCAGGCGGAAGCAAGATGGACAGCACTCCAAATGAACATTTTGACTATGTGGCTTCATACTTTACATGAATTCTAATATTTCTGTAACCATAATAAAATAAGCAAGCTCAAAAAGTTAATCTGGAGCACTGTCCATCTTCCTGTCTATTGTGCACCCAACAACTGGGTAAAAATGAGAGTGCTGCCTGTCAGTCTCTTTGAAGTGAAATACATCTCTTCAGGCAGGCCTATCACTATTCCTAATCTAAATCCTTCTGCAGTTAGGCTCCCTAAAACTAACTCCCCTCTGTTCACGCTCCCCCATTATACTACAGTCCGTAACCTTGTATGTCCAGGCACCTTGGATCTTCACATAAAAGACTGGCTTTATTTGTGTAATTAAAATAACCTTTATCATAAAAACGGCTGAGCCACTGTATAAGCCAGGGGTCATCAACCTTCGGCACTCGAGCTGCTGTGAAACTACAACTCCCAACATGCTCCATTCACTTCCATAGGAGTTCCAAGCACAGCAGAGCAAGTATGCATGCTGAGAGTTGTAGTTTTACAACAGCTGGAGTGCTGAAGGTTGTCTACCCCTGGTATAAGCAATGCTACTTCCTATGCCGCTCCTGCTTCTTCTTGTGTCACTCCTGTCAACCTCATAGATTGGAAGTTTTTGCGAGCAGGGCCCTCACTCCTGTTGTGTGAATTGGTTTATTACTCTGTAATGCCTCATTCTGTCTGTACTTTAACCCTACGATTTGTTAAATCTTGCGGAATATGCTGTCACTATATAAATGAAATGTATTATTATTATTATGGGATCATGAAGCACTTAGCATGTCAACAAAGTGGGGGAATTTTTGCCATAATTTGATAATATTTTAATCTAAGGCCTCATGCACATGTAAGTGAACAATGGCTGTGTGATGGACGTTTTTAGAACAGTGAAAGTCGATGGGTGTATTCACACATCCATTTTTTAACCACTTCTGTACCTGACCAATTTCCTTGATTCAGAACTGGACACATTTTCAGGTTAACAGAAATCAATGGATTTGACTATACACTGTAATACATTAGTGTATATTGCAGTGTATATTATGAGCAATCAGACCAATGGTTCAAGGTCCCTAGGGGGTGTGAAAATAAAAGTAAAAAGGTTTTTAAAAAATAAACACATTTTAGGTATCCCTTCCCTCAAAAATGCCCAAACTATTAAAATATAAACATATTTATCATATACAGTGAATGCGATAGTGGGGAAAAAAATTAAAATAGCCAAATTGCTGCTTTTTCAACACTTTGCCTCCTAAAAAAAAAATAGAATAAAACGGTATAAAATGTATGCCCAAAATGGTATAAATAAAAACTACATCTAGTCCTTCATAAAAAAGACACCTTAGACTAGGTTCACACCTGCGCCTGGATTCCGTTCGGGGGTTTCTGTCCCCGAATCCGATTAAAAAACGCGGAGAGAAAAGTCCTGCAATCAAGGGTGGAAACCCGGTGGACCCTATTATAGTCTATGGCGTCTGCAGGTAATCTCTTTTTAAGCAGATTAGGTTTCAGGTGAACCTAGTTTAACTCAGCTACATACACGCAAATATGAAAAAGTTCCAGGTGTCAGAACATGGCGAAACAAAGAAGATTTTCTACTTTGCAAAGATTTTTATTTTTTAAACCGTATCAAAACATTACAAATACTATATAAATTTGGTATCTCAGTTATTCTACAGACCTGCAGGAAACAGGTAACATGTCATTTTTACCACGTAGTGAATAATAATAATAATAATAGTCCTTTAATAGTCCCACAATGGGGAAATTCAGTGTGTTACAGCAGCAAAGATAAGATAAGATAAGCAGATACAAATACAAATACAACATGTACAGGAATGTTCCAAGGTGAGAGGCATTACATTAATAGCAGACAGACAGATAGGACGTAGCAGAGGAGGGGGGGGATTTAACAGGCAGAGAGATATTTCAGTTCTCTGTGTGTAATGATCTCCGCTTAGGTCGGTGTTGGTTGTACAGCCTAACCGCGGTGGGGAGGAAAGACTTCCGATAGCGCTCCTTCTCACACCTAGGGTGGAGCAGTCGGTCACTTACAGTACTGCTCAGCGCGATCACAGTCTCATGCATGGGATGGGACTTCTTCTTCTGCATGGAGCTCACCACAGACAGTATCCTTCTGTCACCCACCACCTGCACCGGGTCCAGGGGGCTCCCCAGGACAGAGCTGGCCCTTCTAATCAGCTTGTCAAGTTTATTTCTGTCCCTGGTTGATATACTGCTCCCCCAGCAGGCCACTCCAAAGAAGATGGCTGATGCCACTACCGAGTTGAAGAAAGTTCTAAGAAGTGCCCCCCGGATTCCAAAGGCTCTCAGTTTCCTAAGCAGGTAGAGCCTGCTTAGGAATGCAGTAAAAATTAAACCCAAATGAAGTTGGCACAAATGTTTGTTTTTTTTCAAATTCCACCACCTGAATTTTTTTCCAGCTTCTGCTTCGCTCACACTTGTGCCCGAGTCCGTTCACCGTGAATCCGACCTAAATGTCAGAAAAAAGGATTGGGAATGGGTTTTTAAAGCAATTCGCAGGTGTCCGATTGCAGCCTCTGTGCTGCGAAGCTGTTTTTTTTTGGTCGGACACAAATTTCTGCATGTCCGACCAGAAAAAACAGCTTCGCGGCGCAGAGGCTGCAATCGGACACCTGCGAATTGCTTTAAAAACCCATTGAAGTGAGTGGGTTTTTAAACAAACCGTTTCAATCCTTTCCCAATCCTTTTTTTCTGACATTAAGGTGGGATTCACGGCGGACGGACTCCGGGCAGAAGTGTGAGCGAAGCATTCCCAGTACATTGCACAGGATATTGAATAGTTCCATTACATAGTATAATTTGTTTCACAAACAAAAAAATTATGGCTCTTGGAATGTGGGGAGGAAAAAAAACAGATATGCACAAATGAAAACTGGTTTGGTCCTGATGGGATTAAAAAAATGAATACTTGGAATCCCTTCAACTTCATTCCTTGGAGTTACCCAAATCCAGCTCTGTATCATTTTAGTGAAGCGATTTGTAATGAAAAATACAATACCGTAATAAACAGCAAAAAAAAAAAAAAAAAAAGAACAAAGATAAACCATGATGTACAGGTTTGTGTAAGTGATTTGAGGGATTCCATGAATTATAGGCTAACCATCTGTTTAGGTACTGTTTATTGAAAGTCTGAAGCTAGTGCAAAACTAATGTAACCTTTTCCAGGAAAGCCAAGCACAGCTGAAGAAGATGCTCACAGAAGCTCTAGCACACCTTCATGTCTGGCCTGCTGCAGATGAGAGCTTTGTCATGTTGTAATTTCTGTCAGGGAAATACCCTGAAAGCCGCGGGAGCTAAAACACCTGTGGTAATGGCTGCGGCTTCCTACAGCTTTACAATGGCAAACTTGAACGCCACAGTAATATATATTTATTCCACATGTAATACATTTGGGCAGACAACATCCATTCTATATCTATGTATATATATATATATATGTATATATATGTATATGTGGACAGACTAGCTCTCGGTCTCCCTTTGGGTGTACGGCTCCAGACTTACGCACACAGCTTGCACTTCCTCGCTCACGCTTCCCCTTTCTTTCTGATGCGGTTCCAGCGAACTAGAAAGGGGCGTGCACCGCCTAGTGGGCAGCGACGGGCTCTCCCCATTGGTCAGTGGGAGAGGCTCGCCGCTGGCCCCGCCTTCCTGTGCAGCGTGCACTGTGTGAGCTTGTGTGTAGTATTGGAGCTGGCCGGGAACCCGGGTCATGAGCGCAGCGGGCTCCGGACACTCGCAATACACCACCCTGCTGCTGGCACTTTACTAAGTTCATCGCTGCTGCTTCTAGCACTGTTCTCCAATGAAAACTCTCTCCTGTTTGTCTTCATGACTCTCCCTGGGATGGTATTTGCACTGATTCTGTTTCTTTGTGAACATTTTGACAAACTTCGCCTTTTGGAGGAGGTGAGAAAACCGTGAGCAGGGGTACAAGTTTGTGGACTTTTCTTTTTACTTTTCTCTGCTGTGTACGGGTGCTGGGATTTATCTGTGACCCTTTCTGAATGAATGGGTTTTAATACCGTATAACAATATCTGCGTTTTCTAAAGTTTATGATTATTCCTGCATACTTCTTGGCGTTACTGTGTACGTCTATCTTTTTATTATTCCTACATACTCCTTAACATTACTGTATACTTCTGGATTATTAGTAACGGTTCACACCTGCTTTCTTGTTAGCTCAGGTACTTGATCACAGCCCGGTGCGCTCATCCCAGAGAGGATCTGTAACTGCAGTGCTAGCTGCTTGATTCTATAGAAATCGATTTCATCTTACGGGACTCTTCATGTATATGATCCAGCTGTCTTGTAGTTGGTGATCCGACAGATTTCAACATACTACCTGGATCCCATGTTGGGGGTCATTTTTGGATCATAAAGGCGACTGGCTGTTCCTAACTTATTAGGGAGAAATGTTCTTAAAAGGTCCCTCCCTAGGTTTTCTTCTATTACTTTTGTTGACTATTGGCGGTTGTCTGGATTTATGGTGAGATTTATTTTTGCATTCTCCCTACATTGAGAATATGTTCACACATACCAGGTTTCTATTAGAAATTTCTGTGACTATTCTGTACATCTGGAGGGGATTTTGTATTTTCACTGAAAGTTCCTCAGCAAATCTGCCACACAGACACACTGGTATATTTATTATTACTCTCTTAAGATGGCTAAAACTAGACAGGCAGGAGCTGCGCCATATGTATCGACATGGCTCACGCTGTGTGATAGATTTGGCACATCTTGCTAGACTAGTTAGACATTTTTCTCTACCTTACACTTCTTGGTTTACTCACTTTAAACCAATATAATGGTCCAAATTTACAATTGTGGTTATGACTAGACGCTGGAATAAATGTGGCGCAGCTTGTTTGTGTTTATTTTATTTATTTTTGCTAAATGTGGGTGTGGTTTCTCAGAAGAGAGGCGTGGCATAAATGTGCCAAAATTAGGTCATGAAATGCTGGCTCAAAGTAAGTCACCTAAAAGGTGGTGTATACTCAGACTAGACAGAGTAAAGATCTGTCAGATTTATTAACCGGCATCCGCTACTGTAAGAAATCTGGCACATTTTCAGACTAAGTTTGACCTTTCTAATTATTAATAAATTTAGGTTATTGTGTTGGCACATTTTTAGAGTCCTCCAAGCCTCGCCCCTAGTTTTGACACTTTCCCAAACCAGTCTCTAACTTGCTTTTTGCTCATGACATGTACACCAGAATTCGGCAGCATTTAGTTTAGTAATTCTCCCTCAATGTATTTGGGTACTCACATAGGGACTGGGTTATAATATCCACTCCACAGGACTTGTACATACAATTCAGCTGCAGTAGTAGCCTTTCAGGAGACACTGCACTGTAGTTGAAATTTGGGGGTGGTAATGGGAAGATATGTGGCCACATGGCAGGCAAAAGATGGGCTTTCAGTTTATACATACATGTGCCCCAACACAACAATGCCTTGGACAAGCATGTGCACTATTTAGAAAATTATGCTTGTTCTGGCATACAAGGTAAGGATGGACACATCTATAGTTTACCAACCTGCCCCATATTCCATATTGTGCATGCATCTGGTTAGGGGGACATGGCACATCCTAGTTTCTAAATTCCAACTGGCTTGCTTAAGAGCAGCATAACAGTCTTAAAGGGAACCTGTCAAATGCTATGTAATCTGCAGGCATCATGATATAGATCAGATTAATATATGGTTTTGTTGGAAAGGATTGTGTACAACTTGTCATTTATTTCTATGCTTGGAAAGAGTCCAGTGGGCGGTCCTAACAGCGATTGTGCCTACAGAGATAGCTGTTAATCACTATTAGGAACACCCACTGGACTCAATTACTCCTTCCAAGCATGTAAAGAATAGATAAATAAATGAAAGGTTATACTGAATCTTTTTCTCCAAAATTATATATCAATCTGCTCAGCTCTTACAGCTCTATAACATGATGGCTGCAGATTAGACAGCATTTTTATGGTGACAAATTCCCTTTAATACATCTCCCATGTGTTCATATAAAGTCAAGGCTCCTATGTAAAATATTCTACTGAAAGGTCAGGTCTATATTCTGTCTTGGGTCATGTAAAGGAGATGCACTTTGGCTATTTAAATGTGAGACTTCAGTGTGTGTCCTCCAAAACTGATAAATAGTGATAGCGCTGCCTTCTAGCTGATAATAACCAGGTTCCCGGCATCTAACAAATTTATAGATGACTACAAGATTAGGTTTCATGGGGCCAAAAACTGAATGAACCCTAGAGTATGTCAGCATATTTAACAGTCCAAAATCATGGCGCATATCACATGGGAGAAAACACTTGTTTTTCAGTGGATTTTTTCAGCTTTGCCACATGTACAATATTTAAAGTGTTTTTGGCAGTATTTGACTCCCTACTTGTAGTTCAGTGTGTAAACCATTCTGAAGAAGTGACTTGGGCAAAAGCATGTGCAATTAACTACAGCATGTATTTCCCATAGACTTCAATGGGAAGTTGTTTGGGACAGCTTTCAGCTTCATGCTGAAATAAACAACTAAAACCGTTGGAAGAAGAAGTTAGCATCCACATTGAGGTCTATGGTGTTTAATGCCAGAGATCATTCAGGTTAATAGTTGGACAGAATCCATTTGACCCCAGTGTGATTGTGTTAGACTACATGCAAGTACATGTAAGGGGGTGTTCACACGTAGGAATTTGACGCTGAATTTGTCAAGCAGAAAATTTCTGCTTCAGAAATTTGAATCAGATTTCTTTCTACTTTTCAAACACAAATGAGGAATTTGACGCTGAGTTTTGAGAAGAGTGCCACTGTATTTTGCCTATTTTGCCTTCACTGGGCCGAATTTTAAATACCGTGAGTGGGTTTTGACAAATTCCGTGTCAAATTCCACGCTGAAATGGGAGTTCTCAGGTGGAAACCACCTGAAGAACCTGAAAAAAGTCAGATAGCAGAAAAATTCAGCTACTGCCTCCCATTGAAATGAATGGGAGGCATATTCAGCATCAAATTCCATGTCAAATTCTTACGTGTGAGCACCCTCTTAGGTTACCCTTAGGTTAGGTCATAAATATGTGATCATTGGGGTTCAGACACCCAGAGCCCCCAGATCAACTCGTCACAGAGGTGACAACATATGGCTAAGCGCTGTGGCATCTTCAGTGAATCAAGCATGGCACTGTACATTGCGTAGGGGCTGTGCTTGGCATTGCAGCTCTGTGCTATTTACTTGAATGGGACTGAGCTGCTGCTTTACCCTATGACTGATGAATGTGAAGTCAGGGGTGTTCCTATAGAGGGTGCAGAGGCAACAGATGCTACCAGGCCCTTCATGGGCCCTAAAGGTCCCTATGTTGCATAAAATATTCTAAACTATTCTAAATAGTTCAACATACAGTCATGGCCAAAAGTTTTGAGAATGACACAAATATTATATTTTCACATGATCTGCTGCCCTCTGGTTTTTATGTGTGTTTGTCAGATGTTTTTATCACATACAGAAATATAATTGCATTCATATTATGAGTAACAGAAGCTTATATTGACAGTTAGAATGAGTTAATGCAGCAAGTCAATATTTGCAGTGTTGACCCTTCTTCTTCAGGACCTCTGCAATTCTCCCTGGCATGCTCTCAATCAACTTCTGGACCAAATCCTGACTGATAGCAGTCCATTCTTGCAGAATCAATGCTTTCATTTTGTCTGAATTTGTTGGTTTTTGTTTGTCCACCCGTCTCTTGATGATTGACCACAAGTTCTCAATGGGATTAAGATCTGGGGAGTTTCCAGGCCATGGACCCAAAATCTCTATGTTTTGTTCCCTGAGCCATTTAGTTATCACCTTTGCTTTATGGCAAGGTGCTCCATCATGCTGGAAAAGGCATTGTTGAGCGCCAAACTGCTCTTGGACGGTTGGGAGAAGTTGCTCTTGGAGGACATTCTGGTACCATTCTTTATTCATGGCTGTGTTTTTAGGCAAGACTGTGAGAGAGCCGATTCCCTTGGCTGAGAAGCAACCCCACACATGAATGGTTTCAGGATGCTTTACAGTTGGCATGAGACAAGACTGGTGGTAGCGCTCACCTCTTCTTCTCCGAATAAGCTGTTTTCCAGATGTTCCAAACAATGGAAAAGGGGATTCATCAGAGAAAATGACTTTACCCCAGTCCTCAGCAGTCCACTCCCTGTACCTTTTGCAGAATATCAGTCTGTCCCTGATGTTTTTTCTGGAGAGAAGTGGCTTCTTTGCTGCCCTCCTTGAGACCAGGCCTTGCTCCAAGAGTCTCCGGCCTCACAGTGCGTGCAGATGCACTCACACCTGCCTGCTGCCATTCCTCAGCAAGCTCTGCACTGCTGGTAGCCCGATCCCGCAGCTGAAACACTTTTAAGAGACGGTCCTGACGCTTGCTGGTCTTTCTTGGGCGCCCTGGAGCCTTTTTGGCACCAATGGAACCTCTCTCCTTGAAGTTTTGGCCATGACTGTAGGTAGCTGCCCCATTCCAGATTTTGCATTGGGGGCCAGGAGCTTTAAATTACTCATCTGAAGTCAACGGCGCAGGGAAGAGGCTGCAGTGCTCATTAGCACTGCAGCTTCTTCAAATAGTTGATTGTGCATTCTCCACTTTGTTATGGTCCTTCGCTTCATCATGTGACCAGAAATAAGACTCTTGAACAGATGTAACATCTTATAGTTGAACAGGAAGTCTTTCTTTCTTAATTCTTAGTAAAGCCTCTATGCGAATCTCATAGTAATGAACAGAAGACTCACTTTCTGTCCAGATATAAAGTACTGTGTAACCTCAGAGTGTTGGTCACATGACACAGCTGAGGACCAGAAGGGAGTGGATATCTCACATATACAGTTGTCAGTAACAAGATTACCTAACTACAGTTATCATGTACCTTTTTAGTGAGCCAGAGATTAAAATTTTTTGTGGGGGTATTACTTTAGACTAGGATTTCTAGGTATGTCTTCTCCAGATGTCAGCCTTCTGGGATTGGTAATTGATATTATCCCCACTAAATATGGAAGACTATACAGATTACTCATGTTCTATGCAAGGAAAGCAATTGTCTTGAAATGAAAGCCTCCTAAAAAAAAAAAAAAAGCAACAGTTGCATATTCGGTGAATTTAATTAAAGGGGTTTGTCCCATGAACATAATCATATATAATTTAGTAGATGCTTAATAGTTGAACATTTTTGCAAATATAAGTAGTGACAGTATTTTGTCTTGATCAGTTGCCAATGGGTACGATGATGAATGCAGGAACTTTCTATGGTCTGGTACTTGATTTCCTTATTGTGGCTGTGTTATCTTTTCATTCATATAGTGCCCCTGTCTGATAAACCACCCACAATATGGAAATCTTGGCAGCGTTAATTATATTTGCAAAAATGTGTAAATGGGTTGTCCACTGCACTGACTGTACAGAGATTTACTTCGAACATGGCCGCTTATGGATGGTCATGTGATCCGGCCCATGCATCATGGAACAATGCCAGTTCCTTTTTTGTGTGCACTGTATTTCATTGAAGGCTGCTAATGGACGGGCCGGGTCACATGACCCTCTATCAATGGCCATGTTCAAACTAGATCTCTGTCCAGTCAGTGGAGTAAACAGCAAGTAATCTTTATATAGAGTAGAGGCACAGAGATGCATGTACTTCCTAAAATGCCCATAGACCTTAGAGGTTTATTGGCAGATGCACTGCTAATCCAAATTTTGTAGATCTCTGAGTCTGCAACCAAATTAAGGCTATGTTCACCTCTGTATCAAAAGCTAGTTAGGGCATTTTATGGATCTTCTAATGTAATAGGCTTTCAGGTAACAGTTGATCGTCCCAGTTTTCTGGTATGTCCAGTTGGGAACACAGAAAATCTGCAGCATATGTGCCCAGAGATATGTAGTGGCAGAAACCATACCAAATTATGTGGATTTTGTTGCAGATTTTGTGCACAATTGTGTTTTTTTTTTTTGCATATTGCATCCTGTGCTCTGCAAAGGATAGGTTCCACATTTGTTTTGGTGTATAAACTTGGTCTTGCATCATTCAATGGTGGAGTGCAGACACACACGCTACACTTTGTGTCACTGAGTAAAGTGTACGTACTAGTGAATATACTGTAGCTTCACCTTTTACTACCTCTTGCCCCCCTCTACCAAGACACCACTTTTGAATTTTAAGCACCAGTATTTTGACTTAACAATACTTTATAATTTATTAATAAAGGTAGTTTTATTATTGTTGGTAGGTAGTATTGGGCATAAGCTTGCCTAGACTTAACATAATTGTATCAATCTCTTAGATATGAGATCTGAGGCATTTCGGAATGTTTCGCTTATAGATCAAAGCAAAGTATCTTCATATACTGTATTTTGGCTTCTGATACAATCCAATATTGAATAAATATCACAATGTTAGTCTAACCTGGAAGAAACCTTCAGATCTTTTACTATATTTATGAAAGCATTCTTACAATAGCCATGAACAACATGGACGTTTAGAGGATAGTTTGTTTTTAGTCATTATCGTTTGCAGAAGTGAAAAAATATACCGTAGTCTTAGTTTCCTTGAAAATAAAAAATAACAATTACTGCATATTTAACTGAAGAAATTATTTTAAAGTCCCGTTGACTGTCCTGTGTTTAGAACCTATAAAAATAGGTTTGTAAAAACAATGGGCACTAGTTTTTGCTTGAGAAGCAGCTTTCTGTTGCCGAAAGCTTCTTGTACTAGGCTACATACAATGGAGACCAAGGTCTACATTTAATAAAGGCTTAAAGGGGCTTTTGGAGAGCCTATCCTTAACCTATCCTTAGGATAGAACATCAACATCTGGTCTGTGGAGGTCTTTCACCCAGGACCCCCACGAATCAGATGTTTAAAGGGATCACATCGTTCGGTGAGCGCTGTGGCATCTTCTTTGATTACCAAACACCACATTGTACATTTATGTAATAGCTATACTTGATATTGCAGCTCAACACCATTCATTTCAATGGGATTAAGTTGTTAACAGTCCATGTGATGAATGCCACTGGTGTGTGAAGTGGAATCAGTCCTCACCCAAGTGCCAGTTCGTTCAGCTGGTCTGTGGGGGTCCTGGGTGTCTGACTCCCACCGATCAGATATTACTGAGTTATACTAAGGACAGGTAATCATTACATCACTTCAACATCAAAGGTATCCATAGCTCTTAAGCAATTTTGCATCTCCAAAACTGTAAAGTTTGAGTAAGGTTTTTTCCTGTTTTAATGGACATTAGGTGAATTAATTTTTTATTTATTTATTTTTTTATCTGTGCTTGTTTCTACAGAGTTTCTTGCCAGTATGACTGAGGTTTGACCTACCTGGGTTGAAAACGTGTAATAAGATCCATCCTGCTTTCCCAAGATGGCTACACTTTCTGAATTTGTTACGGAACCGATTGGCATGATGTCTCCATCTCAGGTAATGTCATAGATTTGTCTTTTTTTAAAGAAAGAGCAATTCAGAATTGCATAGATTGTATAATAGTAGTACCCTTTTGTCTAAGCCTCTGTTTGCTTTCAAGGAAGCTTAATTGTTGGGAAGACTTCCAAGGTAAACATGTAGGTAGGTTAGCATAGCTAATACAGTAACATTTTATAGCCAACTTCATGCAAAGACAATTGTTTTCTTACAGATTTATGGCTAGTCAGGCTCCAGACACTGATCTTCTCAATCTATTTGTGATTTTGAAAGGAACAAAACCCTAAAACCAAGAATAAAAACAAATATATGTACAATATAGATCATCTCTAGTTATGTTTGCTAAACTGCAACTCTGAGGTGAAATGAATGTGACCTCACAACTTGTGAAGAAGAAACAGCGCTTGCCCAAGCTCTGCAGTCTCGTCAAACTGCTAAACAGTAGGGGTGCGGGGTGTCGAACCCCCATCCAGTGGTGTAGGTACCGCCGTACCAACCAGACATCACGTCGGCCAGGCCAGCGTAGTGACGCATAATGATGCCAGCGTAGCTCACATTTGTGCCGACATTGAAGAGGACTGAAAACAGCAGGGAATGCCCAGAGGCCAGGAGAGGTGAGTAACACTGATTTTTATGTTTGTCACCTCCCCTGGGCCTCCAGTCATTATGATGATAGTTAGTGGATGGTCCACTATGGGACATAATACTGTGTGAAGGCTCCACTGTGGGTCAAAATACTGTGTGGAGTGGCCGCTGTGTGACATTATACTGTGTGGAGTGGCCACTGTGTGACATTATACTGTGTGGAGGGACCGCTATGGGACATTATACTGTGTGGAGGGGGACACTATGGGATATTATACTGCCTGGGGGCCAGTTTGGGACATTATACTGTTTGGGTGCATGTGGAGGGGGGGGGGCAAGTCAAAAGTTTGCAATGGAGCCCAGTCTTTTCTAGTTATGACTGTTCCCCCATCGGTCTGATATATATCAACTATCCACAGGATATAACAGTTGTATCACTGAAGGAAGACAGGTACAGTATGAATAGGTGCATAGGATGACAGCAATGGACATTAATGGTAGTACAATAACGGACACACATGGAGACTGTTCCCATTGACTCTAATGTAAACAACAAGACAGACTATGCCTTCCATCATGTTTGTTTACTTTTGTAACCGAACAAAGTCTTGCATGCAGGACTTTTTTTTTTCTGTCAGAGAAATAAAAACATGGCGGAAGAAATCTTCTGTCATGTTTTATACATTGGAGTGCAATAAGACAGACACTTGACTCCCATGATGGAGGAGAACAACAGACATTGAATAACGGAAGTGTGAACCCTTTTTGTGACAAAACTGACATTCCTGGGGAATAGAGCTTAAGATCCCCTCCACTGTAATAGAGGTCTGAACAAAGGTTGCAGTTTATAACAGCATGTGTTTACTTGCCAAGGAGCCGCAGGCACAGAGTATCATAAAACTGTGTGTGTCTGCTGTTGGGCTATCATGGAGGCCTGTAAGCCTTTGAATTTCTTACAAGTTTCCAGCTGTGTTAATAGAATTACCTTCCTAGTATTCTGATTCCAATGATAAGACTGTAGCAGGGAACTGCTGTTTTAGGATGGAAGAATTCTACCTAATACAGACGTTGGTCCTATTGCATGTTTGTACACATAGCTTGTATATTAAGGTGTATATGAGAATGATTGTTGTAGCAGATGTGTCCAGGGTAACTATAGAGCTAGAACCAAAGCTGCCAGAGCTAGAACCAAAGGTCATGATGTCATCCAGGATGAAACCCGCCATGGCTGTAGTATTTATATACAACTTGTAATATGAACCTGTTTAGATTAGCACTACATTGTTACTGTTGCATATATCATGAATGCTCATGTGGTATGCATGCATGTTCAGCTTCAAGTTTATCCACCATTCAAGTCACTATTAATATTGAAAGCTAGAAAATGTAATGTTTACATCACATGATTAGAGAGCGCCTATTTATGCACTTCTTATATATAGTTGAAATCTATAAGAATATTTAGAAAACCTGAATATCCTTTATAAAATGACAGTTTTCTGGGATTTTATATTGGTGACCTAACCTTAGTATAGGTAATCAATAAAGATTAGCAGGGGTTCGTCACCAGGATCACCGTAGATCAACTGTTTGAAACAGCAGCTGTTTCCCTTCGCAGGTAATATGACATCACAATCATCGGTCAAAAGCCTGTTCACAGCCCAAGTGAATAAGCTGAGCTGCGATGCCAAGCACAGGTGCAATACAAGTGTAGTGAAGAGGCCACAGCACTCACCCAGACACTGTAGCATCTTCAAACAGCTGATCATGGGGTTTCTGGGTGTCTGACCCCTGATGATCTTCAATTCATGGCCTATCCTTAGGTTAAAGCAGGGCAAGAGAAAACCCTGATAATTCTTGTGAACTTGAACATCTGAACAGTGTCATTGGCCAGTTCTATAAACACAAGAAATCCTTTAATGGCACGGGTTAACAAAAAAAACTCAATTTCGATATTTGTGTACTGTTTCTAAAGTTGTAGCATGCAGAGCCACTCAGCCATCAAGTGTGACCCTTGACTTTAGTAGGGCCTTTTATTCTGTAAATTGGCCACCCATGATCTGTCTGCCTCATTTAGACAAAGTAAACAAAGCCTTGCTTAACTAGAGAACAGCTGCGCCATTGAAGGTTGCTTGCATCCTACAAGTCTTGCATCACTGCATAGGTGAAGCTTCAGGAATGTTCCTATAATATGAAGTTATCCTATTTTGCTGTAAAATAGTACCCAGTAAACATTCCCGAAACTTCATGTTGCACTTGTAGTTGTTCTCCTATTTACTGTAATACAGAACTCTGGGATACAGTCCAATATCTTTATAGCCCCAGGTAGGTTATTTTGGATAATTCAAAATGATTGTAATGGATACCTACAGTATGTTGTCCTTTTTTTTTTTTTTTTTTTTTTTTAGGGCTACGTATACAATTGAAATTTTTTTTCCTGTCATATTAGATACATCTTTTATTCCAGCAAATAATTGTTTCCCTAGTGTTACCTATAGTTTTAAAGGAAAAAAGTAAGTAGTACATTTTCTTGTGATCATATGTTTGTACAGAATGTTAGGCAACTGCCTAAATAGCACTTCTCTATTTACTACTATTATTGGAAAGACTACCATTATAAACAACAGAGATAAAAATTACTTCTTTGGCAGCAGCCATAAGCTTTACGATAAGCCTGGTCTTTTGCATTATAATGGGAATCCAGGATATATTAAATAGCTTGGGTTCCCATTAGTTGGTGGATTTACAGGGCTAGTATGGAAAATGTCAATTCTTCACTGCTTTGTTTTAATGGATTCCTACTTTGGGAGTTCGTGACTAGCAAAGTAAGGAAGTCACTCAGTGGATGGTACTTATGATGGTCTTTATGGCGGCCGCTAGGAGACTGTTGATACTGTCAGGTGGGAGCTCTGTGTCTTTCACTGTTGTTGGTGTACTCTGTTATTGTAGATGGTAGTTAATTGTATGAGCTCTGTTTTATGCAACTTTAAAGAGACCTGTGAGCTCTCCTGGTATGTCTGTTTTGGTAAATAACTATATACCCATGATAGAAAAATTCTGGAGCATTTTTTTCTTGGAACTCCACATTGTTCTTTTTCCCTGTTATTTCTACATAAACTTGTGAAAACACTGACAGCAGGATGTTATCAGTTGGGAAGGGGGGAGGGGGGGCTGTGTCCGTCCACAGTCTGATACTGTCCAATCAATGTTGGCAATGTTAAACTGTGTATGGACATACCTCTTTCACTAAGTGACTAGTAACACCCAACTTATTCATGAATATTCAGCAGAAATAAACAGCACAATGCAGAGTAACAATATGTTCATATTTGTATTTGTGCTGTCCTATCCTCTCTTCTGGTCCTTCTTCAGTGACGGATCAGTGAAATAATGAACTCAAACTGATCCTGAGGTAGCCATTAACTATAATGTGGTCTGTTGGGTGTTCGTTGTTTGTTTTGTTTTTTTTGTTTTTTTTTTTAATCCAGTGATTTCTGAATGATCTGTGTCGGATGCACACCCGGAGCAGATGTCAACACAGACTTAGAAGAGAGAACGCTTCAGAATTGATATTTTTTTGTGAATTACAAGTATTTCCTAAAACAGACCAGTCAGGAGAGGTGGCATGTTCTCTATACGTTTTAAAGCTGCTTTTGTGGTTTTACATATTGACAGTTTGACATTTGTGCACCCATACCCTAATATATGAATGTAGTTTCTCCTAATATGAATTGACACATTCATTTTCAAATCTACTTAAAATTGCAATTTACTAAATGTGTACTATGGAAATTCTAACTATACACTTATTGATGCTGTGATGGAATGGGTGGGTTTTGTCTATCTATTGGAGAGTTTCTTCAAATTCCATAGTATAGTATGAATATATTTTATGATCTGTCTCTGCTAGACCCTGTTTCTATGTCAGTGCTTTTTCCTGCCAGCCTTGTCTACTGCACTGATGTGATAGCCATTGTTTGGAACACAGTGCATACACGATTTGTGATTTAATGAATTGTGTAAAGGAGTACAAGGCTGTTCTGTTACATTCTTCTATTTAATGCCTTCCTATGTTGATGACAGTGGTTATTTCAGACTAAACAAAAGCCCTTGAATCACTTTCTTGTGCCTGGATATTGTGTCATGTGTTCTAGACTCCGGTAGGGTGGGTTGACTTGAATCTCTTTTGCATTGTTAGATGACTGTATGTATTTCAACTCCAACATCTTCAGTTTCCTTTGCTTGACAACATGTAGTGACTAAGAAAGCAAAGGCCACATTCACGGTTTTTGGCGTAGTAGATCTGCAATATTTCATGCGAAATCCACATATAGTTTGCCAATTGATTAAACTTTGTTATATATATATATTTTTTTTTAAGAATATGTCCACAATCTAATATTAATGTGTTGCAAGCTGATAAACATGAAACATACATTTTCCTATATTTTACTATTAACATATCTTGACAACTGTCTTTTTGTGGAGATTACCGGCACCTCTGAGATTATTCTGATTTCCCCTTCTGCTATTCTTATTCCTCGGATAGCTCTTACACATAGATATATCAGGAAGGGTGACTGCTATAGCATATAGAAGTGCAGTGGTTCCAAAACCAGCTAGACACCTCACCAAGGAATCCTAACCTGGTACCACTAATAACAACATGTAATTATAGAGTAGCGTGCCGTGATTATGAATGGTAATGAGCTGCATCCTCCATGAGACCACAGCCAGCTGTCATTACAAGGTACTAGCCATGGGAACCCCCAGAAAACCCAGGAGTTCCATCAAACCCATGTACTGCAAATGCAATCCCTAAAGGGGTTGTCCAGGTCCTTCTTAGCTTAGAATGATATAAGATGACAAACCAAGTGATGCCTTACTAGACCTCCACTTCTCCAGTGTTGATGTGACATCGCTTCTGGTCTTGTATCTTGGCGTCCAGTGCTGATGTGACATGGACATGTGACCTCTGCACTGGCGCCAGAGAAAGTTGCATCAAAATATCATCTCTGGAGGCTAGAATATCCTTTTAATGTAAAGTAAGAATTTACTAACCTTTGTTTTAAAGAGCTGAAGTTTCCCCCATATGCTTTGATTTGGGTAAGTAGTGATTATTTTGTACACACTAATAACACTGTGTAATGATGGAGAATGGTCTCTGTCTATAAATGTAGTTTGCTCCAACCTTTATCAGTCAGTTTAACAAACTTAAAAATGGAACATTAGTTGTGTGACCGTGCGTGCATTATATTCTCTGCAGATTATGTCATTGTTACCCAAGCGTCTGATTTTTTTTTTGTTGTTTTTTCTTACTGGCCTTTAAGCTCAGTAAATGAACTAAGTTTTAGCAAGTTCCAGATGGGTTAAACTGAAGTGCTGCCTGTAACACAATGGCAAATTTCACATGTTAGTTCAGTAGCATCAGGCTTGTAATGAACCTTTAATGTTTGCAGAGAGCATGATATTTTCTGCATACGTCAGTTACTGTCATATAGAATAGTATTTTATCTCATGTGTGAAGTTTTCTATTATGCATCACCTGTTATGTCTATGACTTTATTTTTTTGCTCTGTGTTATTCATGGGAGACTATATATCAAAAGGGGAAAAATGCTTCTTGTGTCTCACACCCTATGACGAACAGGAAAACAGCCAGATTTAAGTGATAGTTGTGTGCAACAACTTACAAAATGTGTCAACCGATGAACCAGAAGTTTTTTTTATACTATAACAATGTAAACAGCTGCTGTTTGCTCAAGAAGACTTAAAGCGTTACTTTACTCAAAACCTGGAAATTCAGGTATTGGCTATAGTTAACCCCAGTGTCCCTAACCCACCCCCATGTCATATGTTAGTCCTTTGTCATTTCTGACGCATATGGGGGTTCAGCACAGAGCAGTTACAGTGAATGACTTGCGATAGACTGTAACTTGCACTACACCTTTATTATAGACTCATGTTGCATGTATCCAGAATACACTGTCTGTACTATTCTGTTGAACCCCATTGAACCATTCTGTGCCTGATTTTCATATCAAATCACAAATAATTTTTTCTCAATTTTTTGAGAATCCAGGTGGAAAAAAATTGTGGCATATCATATTGTAGATGTTTTCTCCCTTGGTAGTAGTGTTTCTAGAAGGAGTGTGGTATGAGTATTGCAGTCCATATGACTCCATAGTTCAGGTGAAGATAACAAACTTTGTAATATACTTTATATGAGAAAAATGTCTGTGTTTTCATGTATTTGCCTCCTCTTGTCACAGATGAAATCTTATAAAATAGAACTCTCTGAAGAGGGGGGGGGGGTAGAGGAATAGGAATTGCTCATTTAATGCTGTAGATGGCCACATATTTCTTATGTTTCTCCTTCTCCTCTAACCCCATCTTCCCCCTCCATAGAGCTCATTGTAAACTGACTCTGCTTGAGCATGGACTGAAGTCAATCAGATAAGAGGTAAAGACAGGAGAAATATTTAGAAACCGGCACTGTTCTTTAGTGAAGCTTGTTATAAAGTAGTACACTTTAAAGGGGATGTCCAGGTATATATATATATATATATATATATATAATCTAATTATAAATTTTGTTTTTTTATTATTAGGCTGGGGGAGGTGAAAAAAAAAGCATACTCCCATGCATAATACTTTAGATTTAGTATCCCTTCCTTCAGGCTTAGTTATATAGTTGTTAATTTTTATTAGTTATTTTGTTTAAACATTTTGTAATCTGTTTCATAATTTTTCCCATCTTTTTCAATGATTATTAGCAAAGAAAGACATCTCTCTGTCTCTGTGTGTGTCTCTCTCTCTCTCTCTTTCTCTCTTTCTCTTTCTTTCTCTCTCAGGTTTCACCCTAGTCATGGTATACTCTACTTAGACAATTTCGAAGTGTGGAATCTTTGAGCAATTCCAGACTCTGTGTGAAAAGATCTTTCATTCGCTTGTGTTCTCCACAGGGGAGATCATTATGCCCCATTGGTTACTTTCCTGGTGATAACCACTTCCAGCCCCCTCTTGTCTGTGCCTGTTAGATGTCATGTGTAGCTTTTACATCACTGCATAATTGTTTATTTACTAACAGATTTCATTACTTACAGCTTTGTCATTGGCCTTTGTCTCCTCCAGGCATTCCCATCTGGTGGTGGAGTAAACCATGTAGTACAATAGAAGTTACTGAAAACGAATCATCTCCATGTATTGTGATTATGTGTCCTTCTCGTGTAGCTCTTGAGAGTTTAATGTTCACCTATTTTAAGCTAGGGATATGCATAATTATTACTTAGTAAAAAATGGAGAGAACCCGCGCATGAGTGGTTTTCTGATCAATCTTCTCCACTCTTCTGCCCCCTTGCTGACAGGTAACAGCCGGCATGGGAGCACCATTCTTGTGCTGATGTCCCACCAATGTAACATAGCATAAATCCCCACCTAATGAAGATGAAATACTTGCAAAAAAATATAGTGTTTATATGTATAGATATATATAAAAAAAAAATAAAATATATATATATATATATATATATATATAGTGGGGAAGGTAGCTCGGTAGCAGCAATGGTGTGGACCCAACCAGTCAGAGACAGGGACACAAAATATGTAGCAAAACAGGTTTATTTAGAAAAAAAAAACAGCAAAATAAATAAACCTTCACTTCAGATAGAAAATAAGCAAAATAAAATATAGCCTTAACTTCAGGCAAAATAAAACTAAACAGTATGAAGCTAACTGTGTGGCTTACTACCAACCACTCGAACAAACTAGCACAGTATGGTCTCACCAGACTCTCAGTATGTCAGGACAGACCAAGGCGCCTCCTCTCGCTCCCAGGATCTTACCTGAAGTGCAGGCTCTACAGCCTTTTATAGCCCAGTAACGAACCCAGGACCCACACCTGGGCTGAGGCCTACTCAAGACCCGCCTTGGACCACACGTATGTCAGAAATCTGGGGGAGATAACTGTCACCTTCTCACTATATAGATATATAGTGTGTGTGTGTGTGTATATGTGTATGTATGTGTGTATATATACAGTACAGACCAAAAGTTTGGACACACCTTCTCATTCCAAGAGTTTTCTGTATTTTCATGACTATAAAAATTGTACATTCTCACTGAAGGCATCAAAACTATGAATTAACACATGTGGAATTATATACTTAACAAAAAAGTGTGAAACAACTGAAAATATGTCTTATATTCTAGGTTCTTCAAAGTAGCCACCTTTTGCTTTGATTACTGCTTTGCACTCTTGGCATTCTCTTGATGAGCTTCAAGAGGTAGTCACCTGAAATGGTTTTTACTTCACAGGTGTGCCCTGCCAGGTTTAATAAGTGGGATTTCTTGCCTTATAAATGGGGTTGGGACCATCAGTTGTGTTGTTCAGAAGTCAGGTGGATACACAGCTGATAGTCCTACTGAATGGAGTGTTGGACTTTGTATTTGGCAAGAAAAAAGCAGCTAAGTAAAGAAAAACGAGTGGCCATCATTACTTGAAGAAATGAAGGTCAGTCAGTCCGAAAAATTGGGAAAACTTTGAAAGTGTCCCCAAGTGCAGTGGCCAAAACCATCAAGTGCTACAAAGAAACTGGCTCACATGAGGACCGCCCCAGGAAAGGAAGACCAAGAGTCACCTCTGCTGCGGAGGATAAGTTCATCCGAGTCACCAGAAATCGCAGGTTAACAGCAGCTCAGATTAGAGACCAGGTCAATGCCACACAGAGTTCTAGCAGCAGACACATCTCTACAACAACTGTTAAGAGGAGACTGTGTGCAGCAGGCCTTCATGGTAAAATAGCTGCTAGAAAACCACTGCTAAGGACAGGCAACAAGCAGAAGAGATTTGTTTGGGCTAAAGAACACAAGGAATGGACATTAGACCTGTGGAAATCTGTGCTTTGGTCTGATGAGTCCAAATTTGAGATCTTTGGTTCCAACCACCGTGTTTTTTTGCGACGCAGAAAAGGTGAACGAATGGACTCTACATGCCTGGTTCCCACTGTGAAGCATGGAGGAGGAGGTGTGATGGTGTGGGGGTGCTTTGCTGGTGACACTGTTGGGGATATTCAAAATTGAAGGAATACTGAACCAGCATGGTTACCACAGCATCTTGCAGTGGCATGCTATTCCATCCGGTTTGCATTTAGTTGGACCATCATTTATTTTTCAACAGGACAATGACCCCAAATACACCTCCAGACTGTGTAAGGGCTATTTGACCAAGAAGGAGAGTGATGGGGTGCTACGCCAGATGACCTGACCTCCACAGTCACCAGACCTGAACCCAATCGAGATGGTTTGGGGTGAGCTGGACCGCAGAGTGAAGGCAAAAGGGCCAACAAGTGCTAAGCATCTCTGGGAACTCCTTCAAGACTGTTGGAAGACCATTTCAGGTGACTACCTCTTGAAGCTCATCAAGGGAATGCCAAGAGTGTGCAAAGCAGTAATCAAAGCAAAAGGTGGCTACTTTGAAGAACCTAGAATATAAGACATAATTTCAGTTGTTTCACACTTTTTTAAGTATATAATTCCACATGTGTTACTTCATAGTTTTGATGCCTTCAGTGTGAATCTACAATTTTTATAGTCATGAAAATACAGAAAACTCTTGGAATGAGAAGGTGTGTCCAAACTTTTGGTCTGTACTGTGTAATATATATATATATATATATATATATATATATATATATATATATATAATGAGAGAGAGATCTGTCTCTCCCTTTGATTTCCGCAACCAGTTTCTTGCTATCTTCATCCTAGCCTATGAAGAACTTTCTGTGTAACTTTATACCTGTCCCTTGGAAACAGCAGTGACTACAAGCTGCAGGAAAGGCTCATGAGCTCCCATAGTAACATGCAGATGGTTTTGTAATTGAGCTTTCAGGGCCTCTCAGGCTCCATCCTCCAGTGTTTAGAAAGAATCTATTACTAAGTCAACAGTTGATGGATACCACATGTATATTTATTACTTGTGCATTGAAAGGAATCATAGTCGGCTGTAAACTTCTCATTATATGTTTTAGGAAACTAAAGCCTGGTCTTAAACTTTGTAAAAATAAAGAATAAAGCATCAAAATCTAAACTAAAATACTGTGGACATCATAGAAAACCGGAACATGTCTTTTTTTAATGGAAAAGTACAAGCTATTGAAATGAAAGTAAGGAGAGAAATGGTCAAGTGATTTGACCCTTTAATGCTAACTGCAGTGGTGATTAACAAAGTAGCTTCACTTTTTTTTTTTTTTTTCCCCGTGGTAGCCTTAATTTCACTCTGTGTCCACAATGCAAAGATCTAAAAGGTTTTTCTTCCTACATCCTGTAGAACGTGGCACTATTTTCTCTTGCATTCAGCAGTGTTATGATCTTTTCTCTCCTCCAAATATATAAATACTCCCACTGCTGTATCTAGCTATGTTTAGCATGAGTAAGCCTATGTCTGGATAAAGAAGGTCAAGCATATCTTTGACTTCTTGACATCATGGAACCCTTGGTAAGTAGTATGTCAAGGTGGCAGAGTTTTAACCACAATCCTGGCTAAATGATTTAATTTGTGTCTAGCATCTAAATTCTGTGCTGTATTTGTGTTGCTGTACCTGGATGTGGATATGGAATACTTTGCATACCTTGAGCTAAAGTAAGATAGATCGCATTCCATCTATGTGACGATATAACATTAAGCTGATTTTATTTTTTTCCTGTTGGAAGCAAAGAATTTATAATTTCTTTGCTCTGCTACTAGTTTCTTTTTGTTCACTTTTCTTTTTCAGCATCCTGATCTATGTTATCTTAATGTTAAGATATTTCACCAGTACTCCCCTCCAGAATGGGACATGTTTCTGCTATTTTTCCTTCACTCAACGTCTTCTGCTGGGGGACTGTTTGGCTTTTACCACACACATTAGGTCTTCGGTTGATCCCAAAGAGACTTTTCCATAAATGACAAATAACCAAATATGTGTGTGTAGAGCCAACTTTACCTCCTTTCCATGCTGGAAGCATGTTCCTGTTTGTGAGGTGCACTTAGGGTACATGGACAATTTGCATTTTCTGATGTTTGTCTAGCATATCTAGTCTAACTTTATTTTTGTGTACATGTTAACAATTAATGTGCTTTAAAAAAAAAAAAAAAAGTCAACTCCCTGTTTTTGGTTTATGTTGAACGCCTGTGGAGAAGTTAATGACTGCTTCTCATAGTATTCTAGTCTCTTGCGGGTTTTTACCTTCCTTGCCTGTATATTTTTAGTCTCCACATCTCCACTTCTGTGTATTTTCTGCCTGCTAGCCTTATATTAAATAGCTGGATTTAGAGTCCCCCACAGTTCATCTTTGATCACAAAGGACGCTTGGTGCTAAATTAGAGCGTGCGTTTGTTCACTTTGTACAACAAACATGGAGAATACAAACCCAAACAAAATGGACTTTGAGAATCAACATATTTAGAATTTTATGTCATAACTCAGGTTACTGAAGAACAAGGAATCTTTCTTTCTCAAAAGTCTTCAACTATCTTTATGTAGAATCCTATTGACCAGAAATGCCACCATTAACACTAAAAAACTACTTTATCTAGTCAAGTAAACACCTGGGAACATCCCAGGTGTGTTTTCATGTGTTGGTATGTATCGTATGACGATGTTGGATCTTGACATTGCTTGCGGCATCTAAACAGCCAGGTCTGTTGGCTTCAGTCATAGATTTCCACTAAGATCTATCAATGTATGTAAGAGAATAATTTCTTTACAAATGTATAACGTGGTCTTGAAGCAGAAAAAACATTATTCAGCTCACCATATGTTTAGGCTATCACAGATTTCATCTCTGGTATGGGGTTGCATTAGTGCCTATGACTAGAGATGATAGAACCTCACGAGATTTGTTTTGTGAATAATCATGTGGTTTGGCCCTCTGATTCGGGTTTTTACCTAACTTGTTCGGATAGAACCTGAAGTGCTATTAGGCCCAGAGGAGGTGAGGGAAAATAAACACTTATACTCACCTTGCCCTGGGCAGTGTGACATTAGCAGGAGGCCTGAAGAGGGCGTAGGGGGATTCGTGTTTATTTTCCCTTACCTCCCCAGTCCTTCACTTTTTATACTGTAGGGTTTGAGGAGACCCCAGATTATAATAGTGTTTGGTGTTCGGGCAAACCCTACCTAAACTTTTGGAAATTTTTGGTTGAATCTGGTTCTAAACAAATTGGTTTGTTCTTCCCTACCTATGACATGAGCAGCTTACAGATCTTGAAAGGCACTGTCAATGCTGAGCATTATATAGAGCCTTTTTAACAAAATGTGATCCCTTCCAGACCACGCCTCTTTCAGGGAAGGCCTGGAATATTTCAGCAAGGCAATGCTAAACCACATACTGCATCTATCACAGTATTATTGCTTGGGTACTGCCTGAAGTGCAGACCTTTTACCAGTAGAAATCATTTGATGCCTTAAGAAATGAAAAATCCAGCAAACATGATCTATGACTCTTGAGCCGCTAGAATCCTTCATCAGACAAAAATCGAATAACATTCCACTTCGAAAACAATACACTAATAAACAATAGACTAATAAACAGCTTAGGTTTTTTTCGTGTCATAAACTGTTTATTTGCTTTCTTCTATTAACTGAGTTTATATTCTGCTTTGGGCAGCAGAAAACAGGTGTTGCTTTATTTGTAACAAAGGGGTAAGGGGATGATGAGAGATCTTTACAATTTGGAAAGTGTTGCTTGTTGTTAAAGAAAAGCCTTTCATCAGCTTTAGTGGTAGGATCATTTATGTTTGTGGGTAAACCCTTAAAGGCAATGTTTTCTTTTATAATCTCATCAAATATTAATGTGCCTATTGGTGATCATTGGCACAAAATATAGGCCAAATAAATATTTTGTTCTGCATTTTAATGGGATTGAAGAGGGACAGGTCACTGTAGTTTATAATATACAAATGTTAAATGTCTCTGGTGGCTACATGATTAGATCATGTGGATAAACTATGTAAATCAGCTTTTGTAGTCCAATCTTAGCACAAAGCTAGTATATTATTATTGATTGTGTCCACCTTTCATGATTCTATCTCAAGAAATCCTAGTATTATAGAGATTGTTTCATCAAGATAACCTGCTTCCATTAAGTAGTTTTCTGATGACAATATGATGACTGGGCTTACACAAATGCAGTATTATACAGTGCCTATTGAACGTGTAAGTCACATATAATGTCCTTCATATACCATAATATATAGACAGGGCTTGTCCTGAAAAGGAACATTGTTTATGCAGTTGTCTGTAGACTTTGGAAGTGTAGTCTCTCATAAGAAAAATGGCAATTCTGAAGATTACTTCTAACTTCTATTGAATATTTTTGTATACCAAAGTGCACTTAGATGCACTTGCATGATGATGAATTTTAGCTTACCAGCAGTTTAGACATTATGGTTATGGGATTTATTTTATGCAATTCCCAAATACATTGATATATACTTGATTTATTTAAGGCTATTATTTGTGTCACTATATGGCATACATTTTATAGTTTTGTATGCTATATATCATGTGTTTTGATTTTTCTTTTCTTTTTCTTTTAACAGACTTCTTCAGTGAGTGAGCACCAATGCTACTACAATGAAACAATAGCATTTTTCTACAATCGAAGTGGAAAACCTCTAGCCACAGAATGGCACACTGTCAACAAACTAGTGATGGGGCTTGGCATCACTGTATGTATATTCATCATGCTAGCCAACTTATTAGTTATGGTGGCTATTTATGTGAATCGGCGTTTCCACTTTCCTATTTATTATTTGATGGCAAATTTGGCCGCAGCAGACTTCTTTGCAGGACTAGCTTACTTTTATCTAATGTTTAACACGGGTCCTAACACTAGAAGATTGACTGTAAGCACATGGTTGCTCCGACAAGGTCTGATTGACACTAGCTTGACTGCCTCTGTAGCCAATTTGCTTGCCATTGCCATTGAAAGGCACATTACAGTGTTCAGAATGCAGCTTCACACACGAATGAGCAACAGAAGAGTGGTCGTGGTAATAGTGGTTATCTGGACTATGGCTATTGTGATGGGAGCAATACCAAGCGTTGGATGGAATTGTATCTGTGATCTTGAGCACTGTTCCAACATGGCTCCACTCTACAGTGATTCCTACTTGGTTTTCTGGGCTATTTTTAACTTGGTCACCTTCGTGGTAATGGTAGTTCTCTACGCACATATATTTGTGTATGTCAGGCAGAGGACTATGCGGATGTCAAGGCACAGCTCTGGTCCCAGAAGAAATCGTGATACTATGATGAGTCTTCTGAAAACTGTTGTCATTGTTTTAGGTAAGTGCATTCATATTTCTATACAATATACTTCTTAAACTCATTGACGATGCTTTGGGCCTAATGTATGTACTCTGGATTTTACAATGTTGGAAATTGACAGTAGTAGCCAGGTGTAGAGTGAGAAGATCATAGAAGGATATCGTAGAGAAGTAGTTAGACCACTACTCCAATCAAACTTGTCCTCAGTCCATTTGTGGTTTAAAGATGGAAAATGGGTGATAGGGCTTCTGTTCTAGTGATTGGTGAGGGTCTCAGTAATCAGGGCTGGAGCAAGCACTCAGAAAATCCAAGCAGGCGCCATTGGCCACGGCACCTCTGGGGGCCCACAAAGTTTTTGCAATGAGTTCTTCTATCAATACAGATGGAAGCACTCACAGCACTTTTAACAGAGCCGAGCGGTCAGTGCAGATTTCATTCTCACTTAATGCTATTAACTCCTCAGACCTCCACCCCTTCCCTGCTCTGGTGCTGATAGAGTTAAGTGGGACAGCACACAAAATGCGGGACTGTCCCTATCTGGTGATCCAGCAGAGGAGCAGATACATCACCAGCAAGATTGCCCATACTCAAACCTGCATAAGTTGCAAGTTCACATAGGATCTGATCTTTTTTATGAGAAAATGTTATGCTGATGAGTGATGCATAAAGATTTTGAATATTGTATAAAATTCTTAACACTATAAAAAACTTTTTGATTAACAGAAGTACTTGAAGGGGTTTTCCTACTGTATACACTTATTTTCTATCCTGTGGATTGGGAATAAGTGTTTGTTTGATGTGGGTACAATCTGAGACCCTCAACTATCAGGTGTATTGGGGCCCACAGACACTGGTCCTCTATCTTGTGGTTGGGAAATAAGTATCCATAGTGAGGAAAACCCTTTAATTGTGTAGCTGATCATCATATTAAGCCAGGTCAGTTTTAACACATTGGTGGGTCAAGTTCAAAGGTATCTTAAGTGGGACTCCCCCACATAATGCTCCCTGCCTTCTCAATGGCTGTTCAATTAATATAAATAAATAAATAAAAAAATGTTAGTCACCTAGCTCCGTTCTCACAGAGCTGCCTGCAGGCTCTGGCTGTAGTGCTGTTTGCAGTTCTGCACTCATACTGCCACCCAAAATACTGTACTGTCCCATTTTAAAATTGGGTTGGATGAGAAGACCCCCACTACTATAAGGCTCGCTGCAGGTGCATTTTTAGCTTGGGGGTTAAAGTGGCCCTGCATTAGGCTACAAAAGTTGGGCCACGTATGCACAGCTTTCAACAGTAAACCCGCTAGGTTTGGTATCACTTACTATTTAGAACTGTAAGTTGTTCTCCTATTGCTCCTTAGTAACAGACTATAACTGCTTGCTTGTCTAAGCAATAGTACGGTAAATTGTGGCAATATTTCTGTAGTCTCTAAGTAGCAAGTGACAAGCTACCAGAAGACTGAACCATCTCACCAAGTATAATCCACTTTCTTTTTTTTTTTCTTTTTTTTTTTGTCAAGATTTACAAGTATTAGTAATGTCAGTGTTTTGGCTTTGTTTGTTCTTTTTTCGGGGGGATTTTTTTTTTTTCGGTTTGCTTTATTTGGCTCTAAATACCCAGAGTCAGGCTATAGGTAGAGAAAATGGGGCAATAGGTTTAGGGTTACAACATGCTGGAAATCCACCATCTAAATAACTAAATGAATCAAAATAGATTATTAATGTACAAATTATACTTGCAATATAATATCAGCAGACAGTTTAGCCAACATTAGTTTACTCCTGCCTTGTGATCTACTGCTCCACCGTGTATGGCATGAATAACGCACCAGCATCACAACACCTTACCTGAAGATACAGGATCAGTATAATCCTAAGATAAAAACCTAAGAAAAAAAAAATGAATATTTTAATTGCGAGCAGATGTTCTAACTTTAAACTGTGAAAAAGACTGTACAATAGCTGCTTTTACTTTGGCACTAACAATGTATATTACACTGATGTATATGACCTGTTGCTGTATAATAGTCTACAGTATTTTCTTCTGGCATCCACATTTCTATATCCTTCTCTTCCAGCTATAATAATGTATGGAACCCCATAAAAACTCTATCCAGTACCTCTATAACCATATCATTATGAATAAAGGGTGTATCCATGAACTAAAATGTATTACCCATGTCCATATTATTTATGCGTAACATTGGTGCTACAGTAGTTTTATTGTTCTAGATACACAGACTAAGATAACATCCCACATTGGAGGGGAAAAGTAGCACAGCACACAGAGCTATTTTTTTCCTTTAAAATGAGGAGTCCAATGCACACCATGTTCTGTTGGACACCGTTGGTATAAATCATGTGACAGATCCATGACAGCATTGTGGGTTTTCTTGTAAACACAGATGTGAACAGAGCCTTAGGCTGTGGGTGCATGATACCCCCCAGTTCTGGGGACTATGCATATGACTGAAGAACTCTTTCAACTAACTTCCCCAAGAAACAAAGGCTATACTACAGAAGTAAAAACAGATTTCTGTCTTTTCGGAGGAGTTTTCTTTTTAAAGAGTAAAATGATAAATATCAGAATGTAAATTTCATAGATCTGCACATGGTTTTCATGGTTTAATTCCTGTCTTTTTGTACATTGAGGAAAAGACATCTATTCATTAAATGTCAGCCTTTGTTTAGCTACCAAGATGGCAGTATTATTAACAGGGAGGATTGTTGTGCGAGTGAATAAGATGACCCAAGAAGCTAAGCAGAGAAACTGGGATTAGGCACCAGGCGTCATCTATTTAGTAGTCCAAGAGTGACATAAGACCGTTCAATGAGCTGCTATGATTTGTTGGCACTGTTTTATCCAATGTACAACTGAACTCTGTGTGCAATCCATGTTTTTGGATTTTCGCTTGATGAGTCAGATGCTGCATTTTTTCCAAGATCACTAGCATCATATTCAGCCCTACACTGTCATCATCTATGACACCCATTATTGAGATATTCAAGAGGATCTGTCCACTCTTCTGACACGTATGACTTTGTAAATACTTATTCACTCCATGAAATAACAATGCTGGAGCATCTTTTCTTGCATGCTGAGACTTTACAATCATTGTTGACCACATCATACTGTGTAGGGACATACCCTATTGGCAGTGGTGAACCTAGCCTCTTTGCTGCCTGAGGCGGACTATAGAAAGACCCCCCCCCCCCCCCAAAAAAAAAAAAAAAAAAAAAAAACTGAGTTTCCATGCTACTAGTTCAACACACTGTTATCGTCGCACAATATACACAATACACAAAGTTATAAAACAGTTTTTAAGAATTCTTCTTCCTGTATTACTTCAGTATCAGATCAACAACATGGCATTAACAATGAAAGTAACGTCACACATCTTCTGCTTGGTGGATGGACGAGCCCACGTGGCTCCCATTCTCTATAATAGGAGCCCCGCAGATAGCTGAGTACTGGACTTCGGGTATCTTTGGCACTCCCATTGAAGTGAATGAGAGCCACGCGGGTTCGTCCATCCACTAAGTGACACACCTATATATATGGCTGCAGCCAGTCTGGATTCCCACCTAGTGGGGGGAAAAAACCCAATTCTCAGGCTCAGTGGGGGTCTCAGCAGACAGACCCCCATCACTCAGGTATTTATCCTCTATCATTTAGGTGTATACAGTGCAGTAACATTCTGTGACTTACAGGTGACGTCTCTGACTAATCGTTCACATTTCCTTTCTCTTCCCTTTGGACCGCCATGACCACTTCTTCCAGCTGTGACTTGTCTCTGTAAAGGTTGCAACACAGATATCTTTGGCTCCTCACTTTTCCAGGCATCCAACCCACATTGTCCTCACCTACACAAAGCCCCCATTCTGCTGCTACCCCCAATTATACAATATATGATATAACCCCCCCCCATAATGAATAATACCCCAAAGTGCATCTTTATATTAATAATGTCCCTGTGTACCATGGATAAATAGTGCCCCTTATGAATAATGCCCCAGGTGTTAACTAATTAAAAGGTTTTCCAGGTCATTAATAAACTAATCAGTGGGGTTCAAAAACCCAGGACCCCCACTGACCAGCTGTTTGAATGGTACCTGTGTAAGCGCCGTGACCGCTTCTCTGTTTACATAGTGTCATTCATCTCATAGCGGCCATGTAATGTAACTGCAGCCTCGTCCTGTACATGTCTACAGTATGTGACAAGGCTACAATTACATCACACGGTCACTATAAACAGACAGCGTATAATATAAACAGGTGCCATAGCCCATGTTTATAGCGCCCCATTTACACACACTATAATGTTCCACAGCAGCCCCTGCACACAGTATTACACAGTGTTATGGCCCGCAGCGGCCCCTGCACACTGTATTATGCCTCTCAGCGGCCCCTGCACACGGTATTATGCTCCATAGTGGCCCCTGCTCACGGTATTATGCCCCGCATTGGCCACTGCACACGGTATTATGTTCCACAGCAACTCCTGCACACAGTTTTATGCCCCATATTGGCCCCTGCACACGGTATTATGCTCCATATTGGCCCCTGCACACGGTATTATGCTCCATATTGGCCCCTGCACACGGTATTATGCTCCACAGTGGCCCCAGCACACGGTATTATGCTCCATAGTGGCCCCTGCACTGGTATTATGCTCTATAGTGGCTCTTGCACTGGTATTATGCTCCATAGTGGCCCCTGCACTTGTATTATGCTCCATAGTGACCCCTGCACCCGGTATTATGCTCTATAGTGGCCCCTGCACTTGTATTATGCTCCATAGTGGCCCCTGCACAGGGTATTATGCTCTACAGTGGTCCCTGCACAGGGTATTATGCCCCATAGTGGACCACCCATGAACTATTATTATACTCTGGAGTCTTTTCAGACCCCAGAGTATAATGATTGGAGACCCAGGGGAGAATACAAACATAAAAACCAGAGTTACTTATCTATCCTGGACACCGGTGCACTCCTTGCAGCTTTCGGCCCTGTTTAATTGCGCACACACGTCACGTGATCAGGCCAGCGACGCGACCTGATGACGTTACCAGAGGCCTCAAGCCTGCTCGGAGTTACATCGGATCGCAGGAGGTGAGTAACATTGGTTTTTATGCTCCCTCACCAACCCTAGGCCTCCGATTATTATACTCCGGGGTCTGAATAGACCCCGGAGTATAATAATAGTAGTATTTGCGGCCCGCGGCCTCACTTACCGATCCCCGCGGCCGCTCACAGCGGCATCCACTTCCCTTTCTGCGTCCCAGAAGGGGAAGCGGGGGGCGGCCACGAGCAGACGCGGGGTAGGTAAATAAATAGGTTACGGCCTATTTATATCTATATATATTTGTATATATATATATATATATATACTCACCTGCGATGCCTTGATGCAGCTGCCACCGCCTCCTCTTCTTGTCCGCGACGTCTGTGTCTCAGCGTAGGCAGCGTGATGACGTCATTGTATCGCCGCCTGCGCTGAGATGCGACGTCTTGTAAACCAGGCCAGGACAGGCCCCGCTCAGCTCTGTGTTTTTTTTTTTTTTTTAAAGCGGCCTGTCCTGGGCTGGTTTACATTAAATAGTAAAAATGCTGCCCCCCGGACAGTGCCGCCTGGCGTAGCCGCCTCACTTCGCCTCATTAGCGGTGCGCCCCTGCCTATTGGCATGGGGAATAGTAACAACCAGTTGTCAATTTGTTATATACTTCCAGGTTGAATAACAGAGTAACGACACAATGCACAATATCAGAAAATGTAGGGGACTACAGGTATAAATAAAACAGACCTGTCAGAGTGGACAGGTCCTTCTTCTTTTTTTTTTTTTTTTTTTTTTTTTTTTTCTTTTTCTAAAAGCCTATAAGGAGTCTTTGATGAGCAGAAAAACTGATGCTCTTGAGTTTGGTATCCAAATGTTGTTGCTTCTAATAGACCTGTACAATGATACTATCAGATTTAAAGGAGTTTTTTCATCTTGGTCTTTTGATGTAGCTACAGGAATTGTGGTAAGTCTGATAGATGTGACCTAGCACACTTGTTTGGCTGTATTCAAAACTGTCATAGAAGTGAATGGAGAACTGCATGTGTGACAACCTCCCAATTCACAACACTAGACAGGACTCTGACATGAGCGTATTGTACAGTTTTAGTCTAGAATCTAGACTCTAGATGCTCTACAATGTATTATATGTGTGACCACTAGACAGTCCCCTGTGTCTGCCATTATAGTAAACAAAGATCTGAAGGTTAAGTTATATGGACAGCTGTCAGATAAACACTTTAACCAACAGCTATTTTTTTTCAACTCAGTAGGGTTGCCCCACTGACATACAGTATTTAAAGGTGTTTTTTTTTTTTTTACAGATAGAAAAATCCATTTCAGCACATTTTTTTCCTGCCATTTTGCAGAAAAATGTGAGCAACACAGGTTCTATTAAAATCACTTATTTACTGGTCCTGATTATGTGCCGTTTATTGTGCACATAACTTCAGTTGTTAGCCACACCCACCATCAACGTGATGTCATTACTGATGAAAGCAGCATTTGTCTAAACTTTATTGACTACCAGAGCAACCAGGAGGAGGTGGGGGCTGGTTTTGATCCCAAGACAAGATAGCACCTGTGATCTAGATGATCACACCAGTGATTAGAGGCTGCAGCATATGAGGTAGACAAACACTTTTTTTTTTTTCATTTGTTTTATTTTTAACTATTCTAGTCTTTCCCCTGTCTCCATCGGACAGTCATTCTTTTGTGAGTGGTCGGAGGGTCACTGACTGGCTGGTAGCATGGTAGATGCATAGAGAGAGTCAAGGAGACTAGCAGCGTGGGCAAAAGATGTGAATGCTTTATTAATAGAGGAAAAACTGCATGTGTTTTTGAACGGTGTATGCATGTTTTTTAAAAAGCATGTGTGGGGTGTGTAGTTTTTAAAAATGCATGAGTTTTTTAAAAACGCATTTGGTTTTCTAATAAAAACGCATACGTCTTTTGAGCAAAACCACACCATGTGAACACAGCCTTACTTGAAAGTGTTATATTATGGGTCCAGATTGTGTTATTGTGCTTTACAGACCTTCTCAGTCAAAATATATAGATAGATATAGATATATGTATTCTTATATAATAATGCATATATATAGGTAAATACATATATAGAGATTCACGTGTGTGTGTGTGTGTGTGTATATGTAATATATATTATCATAATTTTTGGCACATTTTTTTTCCTATATGCTAGCTTAACTAGACTATATACTCAGCCCCCCCCCCCCCCCCCCCCCCTTTTTTTAAATTCAATTTGTCTCCTACAGCTTTATGTCCCACAATAGCTAACATATTACAGCTTGTTATATACTAGTTACCGCCGATAGACCCACTTCTGGGCACTCGGACGTATTGTACAAGCGCAGGGTGTGACAATGTTTTCGGTGTTCCCCACACATTTTTCCCATTTCCATCCGCTGATAGCCCCACTTCCGGGCATTCTGATGGACTGGGAATGCATATATGTGCCATTTAAACTTAGCACTGCATAGCAATAGCAGCACCTTTCTACAAGCAATGTGTTTTCTCTTCTTATGCGCTTCTTTCCTACCTTTTCTGTCATCATACAAGTAATTTGACTCCCCTGGTTACAAGATCTAGCCACTGTTTGGCGCCTTTTTGTGAATGTTGTACCTTATTTTAATATACGCTAGCCCAGAAGTCTTTAGCAACTGAGGATGTTGGGGGGAATGTGACTATTATCATATAGGGCTGATACCCTCTTTTTCACTGCCCTTTTTGCATACCTTTTACCTTGTGGAACTAATTCCCAGCTTGCCCAGGTTCAACATACTATTTTCCTTATGCAGGTCAGGTTCCTTTTTAATTCTTTTCCTGACCCATTCCTCTGTCACCCATCACTGACATAAGATCATAGCTATTTACATATAGCAAACAGTCATGGCCGTAAGTATTGGGGCCCCTGAAATTTTTCTAGAAAATTAACTATTTTTCCCAGAAAATTATTGCAATTACACATGTTTTGTTATACACGTTTATTTCCATCGAGTGTTGGAACAACACAAAAAACTGAGAAAAAAAAAAAGGCTAAAATCATATAATTTCACGCAAAACTCCAAAAATGGGCCGGACAAAATTACTGGTACCCTCAACTTAATTTGGTTGCACACCCTTTGGAAAAAATAACTGAAATCAATCACTTCCTATAACCATCAACAAACTTCTTACACTTCTCAGCTGGAATTTTGGACCACTCTTCTTTTGTAAACTGCTCCAAGTCTCTCATATTTGAAGGGTGCCTTCCCCCAACAGTAATTTTAAGATCTCTCCACAGGTGTTCAATGGGATTTAGATCCGGACTCATTACTGGCCACTTAAGAACTCTCCAGCGCTTTGTTTCCATCCATTTCTGGGTGCTTTTTGAAGTATGTTTGGGGTTATAGTCTTGCTGGAAGACCCATTACCTAGGATGCAATCCCATCTTTCTTACATTGCAACCCAAAATCTTCAGATTTCATGATTCCTTGCACACAGTAAAGGCACCCAGTGCCAGAGGCAGCAAACAACCCCAAAACATCTTTGAACCTCCACCATATTTGATTGTTGGTACTGTGTTCTTTACTTTGTAGGCCTCATTCCGTTTTTCAGTAAACAGTAGAATGATGTGCGTTACGAAAAAGCTCTATCTTGGTCTCATCTGCCCACAAGATGTTTTCCCAGAAGGATTTTGGCTTACATACATTTTGGCAAATTGCAGTCTAGCTTTTTTAGGTCTCTGTGTCAGCAGTGGGTTCCTTTTGGGTCTCCTGCCATAGCGTTTCTTTTCATTCATATTTCAATGCATAGTTCGTGCTGACACTGATGCATCCTGAGCCTGCAGGACAGCTTGAATTTCTTTGGAACTTGAATGGGGCTGCTTATCCACCATCAGGACTATCCTGCGTTGCAACCTTTCATAAATTTTTTTTCTCTTCCGTCCAAATCCAGGGAGATTAGCTTCAGTAAACTTGTTGATTATGTTGCGCACAGTGGACAAAGGAACATCAAGATTTCTGGAAATGGACTTGTAACCTTGAAATTGTTGATATTTTTCCACAATTTTGGTTCTCAAGTCCTCAGATTGTGACAACTCCTCTCCTTTTTATCTGGTTTCTGGTGTTTTTATATTGCCCACACCTGTTACTTGCCTCAGGTGAGTTTAAACGAGCATCACATACTTGAAAAAAGTTTTGTGTGAAAATGATGTCCAATTTGCCTTTTTTTTTTTTTTTTTTTTTTTTTTGTTATGTTCCAATATACACAAAGGAAATAAACATGTGTATAACAAAACATGTAATTGCAATAATTTTCTGGGAGAAATACCATTTTCTGGAAGAATTTCAAGAGTGCCAACACTTACGGCCATGACTATATATCTGCCTGTGTACTTTGTTACTTCTACATTGTTAGTACAGTATGTCTGTTAATGTGCATCCCGACACTTTGAAGATGAAGGATTCACCCCAAACTGATGTTTTACAAATATCTTCTACTGCGACATTATATCCTGTTTATATACTGAATTTATATGTATTGTACAGAACATATAACCTTATAGTACTCGATTTGTATATGTGTACATATTTTATATTATATGTATTTATTGTTAAATTTTTATATATTTTTGTAGAGTCTGATTAGGGTCAGTAATGACGGAAACGTTACTCGCTCTACATACACGCTGTTTGAGTATCTTTTTTGCATCAATCCTCGTGTACAAAGTCTCTATGCCAGATTTAAATCACACAAGTCCCAGCTTGAGAGAAGAGGTAAAAATGTAGTAGAATGTCGAAGATTGACTCTCCCCATAGTTTTAGATGGCTCATTTAGCTGTATACTATAGTATATTCCTTTAAGGGCCCTACAAACAAGTGCACAGTTTGCTTGACCTAGCATGCATTTGGGAAAGGCAAAGCAGTGGACTATCTAGTTTAAGATCAAAATTATTAGGCATGTTGAAATCCAGAATTTTTATTTTTATGCTCCATGTCATCTTCCATTATTGGAAAGTTGGAGCACCTCCATATACTTCACATCGTCAGTCAGTTCTGCTCAAATCGATGTGTATAACTAGCTTAAGTAAGTCAAGGACAGTAAATTGAAGCAGCCCATAGGCTTCATCAAAACAGATGTCGGATTATCGACCCATACTCAATACTATTGGAAAACCCTATGTTCCACCTACAGGATCACAAAACTTACTAGAGACAGAAATGAAAAGGCAAGGATTGTGTTCATTATGCAAATATTTTTCAATTTCCACCAGTTCTGTGGGAGCAGCTACACTATGGGAATGCTGAATACCGCCAATGTAATGGCCACAAGTCATAAAGTGCCTTTGTGACAGACAAATTGTATTTTTATTATTATACACACATTCTCTGCATTGTTATGCTGTTGTCGTGTTTCTAAATATACTAAATATAGTGATTTTACAGCTTAAAGCAGAATATATTCATAGCTTGCATGCAGTCTGTTTTTCCAAATTTGTGGCTTCCCTTTGGTCTGTGCCAAGCCAGCCTGTGGTGTAGTAACAGAATCGATGCATTCTTAAAGCATATCTGACTCTAGCTTGTATAAAGCAAATGGTTTATGACGATCTTATCTAAGAAAACTCCCATTTGTTAAACACTCGTTGCCTGAAAGGATTCTATTACTTATGACAAACTAATGGACTATGATCATCGTTTTAATATATTGCTTCTAACTTATTTCTCATTCAGTATTATATTTTCAAGTGGAATCTCCCTTAAAAGGAAATAATCATTAAAGGGGTATTCCCACGAACATAAACATTTTACAATTTGTAGATAATTAAAAGTTAAACATTTTTGCAAATATAAGTAATTAAACATTTTGCAGAATTTTAAAGATTTTTTTTTCTTCTAAATATCATGTGGTCACAGTCTTGTTGTCTTGATTGGTTGCCTATGGATACAACCATGAATGCAAGAACTTTCTAAGGTCAGAAAATCAGCAATGATATCCTTATTGTGGCTGGGATATCTTCTCATACATGTAGTGTCCCTGCCTGATAACCCATTTACAATAAGAAAATCATGGCTGGGTTTTTGACAAGTCCAAGACCATAGAAAGTTTCTACATTTGTGGTCGCAACCGATCAAGGCACTAAGATGGTTAGAGAAGATCTTTAAAACGCTGCGGAATTTTTAACTACTTACATTTGCAAAAATGTTTAACTTTTAATTACCTACAAATATAGATATGATTATGTTCATGGGAATACCCCTTTAACTCTAACTCTGATTTACTAATTTTATACATCTGTGTCTGGTAAAGCTGTGTGACAACCAATATGACTGCAATAACAGCTCTGTCATACACATTTCCCAGGCTCCTAAGTGACAAGTATTCCTAGGAACGGATACAAGAACAGGGTATATAATAATGTGTAGCTAACGTATACAGCTACACATTATTCATTTTAGTTTTAATTAAATAAAGAAAAAACACCAATTATTTTCAACAGATTACAATAAATCTATCTCTTTGCGACCATGTTGTCATTTAAAGGTTATCGATTTTGGCTTCTGAAGCTCCACTATATAGAGGATGTGGTAAGCAGATTGACATACCATTGTTGCCAGTCAGGAGCATAATTTAGAAAGCAAAGCTTTAATGCAGCATGCGCCTGATGTAAATTATATGCCAATTGCCCACCCGCTAGCTGTCACATGAAGAGCAAAGGGGTAGGAGTTGGAACTCAGGACACTTATGGTAAATAACCGACACTTTGCTTCTGATTAGCATATGGCATGTGATGGATTAAGGGAGTGCTTTTCCCCACAAACCACATTATATGGTAAATGTACCATGGTCCTACAGTAATAAACCTTTGTAATGTGTTTTTCTCACACAAGGGACTCAAAGCGCATATGAGTAGCTGCCATACAGGTCCACAAGGGTCAGTTGATTTTATATATATATATATATATATATATATATATATATATATATATATATATATTTTTTTTTTTTTTTTATATATAACATTTTTTTTTTTTTTTTTTATACCAATTTTCCAGTATCAGTGTATTTTTGGCTTGTGGGAGGAAAACAGAACCCCAGTTCTTCAAAGCAGCAGTGATAACCACTAAGACCCTGCATGCTTGTACTTGTAGTCCTACATCAGCAGGAGAGCTGAATTTACTAATGAATGCTATGTATTACGATTTCCCCTAGTCTACAATTCCTGTTTAAAATAATTTGGAAACATCTAGTATTGTTGAGGTTTATTCAGTTTCTTAATATATTTATTTTATTTATTTTTTTTAAATCTCTACTAGGAAGAGATGGTACAGCTGAAAAACAATGTGTGTTATTTTCTGTTGTACATTTGGATACACAGTGCCCCCAGTGGGAGAATATTTGAAAGAACTTGTGAACAAAGCACCTTTCAGATGTTGCTATGATAGCAAAGTACTAGGGCTGCAGTGTACACTTCAAAGTACCACTTATTTCTGTGATGTCCCTTTTAAACTACGACTTTGTCAGCAAGACAGATTTTTCTTTATGCACTAGTGCTGGATCTGTAAAAAAGCTTTAAAGTGAAAATGTATGGAAGATCTAGGAATATGGAAATATGGGAGATTACTCGCACATAATGAAAGTGTTTGCTGCCTGGATGCAGAAGGTTTCTCTTCCTGAATAACATGGCTTTTTTTTTCTGTAAAGAGCCTTTCATGAGCCTGGCTGACTGGAAACTCTAGGGATTCCCCTCTCCATTTGGAAACTTTGCTGTATATAAAGTTACCGGAGACATGAAATGCTGATGTAAAAAAGGCTGAGTGGATGAATGAAAGAAGTCTCCCATTAGGACTCGACCTTATTATGCCCAGTACATCCCAAATTGTAGATGAAGAAGTAAAGGGCTGTATTCTAGAGTACTGACGTGTGCAGGGGATTACGCGGCTCCATGATGGCATGTGTTACATGTAGGCTAATGAGACTATATTTGTTCAGTACAGAGTAAGGTCACATGACTAGATTTGAGTCTATTTTCTTTAAAATACTACCTTTTTTTACAGTAATGATGTGTTTTCAGTTTTCTGTAGCAGTCAGATGATGGAATAAATTGACAAGTGACAACTAATATGTATGACAGTCATTTAGCCAAAAATGTCCACCGCAATTGAATAGTTATAAGTAAGTAAGCCTAAATAAGCACTCGCTGTTGCTCTTGTTTTCCGGACTCATAACAGTTTTTAAGGTCTGACTAGAAATACGCAGTTTCCAGATGTCAGTGACCCAGTTGCTTATAAGAAATTACCCTAATAATAAAACATCCTTTTTCTTTGTTTAATCTCCTGTCTAGTCACAGATATACGTGAGGATGCTTATAAAGGTAGCTTATCATACAGAGGCCATGTCTCCTTCCTGACACATACTTATGTCACTCAGTGTTCATGGACTGATAGTGAAAAGCTGTCTACAGACTTTTTTCAGAAAGCATTTTTCCACTGTTGACATTACTACACTATGGGAGAATAGAAATTGTGTTTTATTCTCCCACACAGGGGCATAGCTAAAGTCTTATAGGCCCTGATGCAGAAGTTCAGCTTGTGGGTCCCCCCATGTAACTTGTCATCACACCCACCATCTGCAGCCTGTCCTTACTTTTCAGCAGCAATGCTGGCTTTACGTGACCTACTTATGCATCTCTAGCAGCAAAGTTTGTTGCGACTGCCGCACCCCCCTTAGCCACACCTTTGCTCACCCGACAAACAAAAATGGCAATTTTATTTTTTTTATTTTATTCAGTTCAGTGTGCAGGTAAAATACCATCACAGTTGTGTTACTCGGGTCCTTATGGATGCGGCAATACTTTAATGTGTTATGTTTTTATTTTTTGTGTTAACATTTTGGAATGAGGAATAAACACAAAAAAAGAGCAAAATAACTATCTCCTCACGGATCAGTTAATTAATTAATTACCAGAAGCATAGATCCATAACATATCAAAAAGATAAATTAAAACTTAATATTTAATATAATAGTTAAAAATTCAACAAGGTCCTAATTTGCATGTAAATAGACAAATAATCGGAACAATCTTACCGATTTCAACGGTGGACTGTAGTGGGTCCAAATGTGGCAGGGATTGTACCAAAGGATGGGTATAGGGAACTTATAGAATCATAGGAGGAATATCTAGCTCTTTCCCTAATTCCCAAAGGTATAGAGCTCCTGCCCTGACAAGGGCAGTCCCGAAGCTTTCCCTAAAAAAACCCAATATGCACCTCCTTCTGACGGGTTTCACCACCCTGTAATGGGTGCTCCTCAGGGGAATATGGAGGAAGAACCTGTAAGCTCCCCCGCACAAGCGGTTGTAGCACAACCTTCACTTTGAACCACCGGGTTCTTCCTCCATATCCCCTGAGGAATTTTACATGCAAATTAGGACCTTGTTGAATTTTTAACTATTATATTAAATGTTAAGTTTTATTTATCTTTTTGATATGTTATGGATCTATGCTTCTGGTATTTTGGAATGAGGGAATAAATGTTGGGCTAAGGCCCCACGTAACGAAATGCAGCGTAAACGCATCACATTTTTTCCGCAATGTTTTTCATTGCCTTTTTGCTGAGTTTTTCACTGCAGATTTTCTTCCCTTTGTTATACCTATAGGAAAACATGGGCATTTTTGAAAACGCATCTTTTCAACAGTTTTTTTTTTTTTTTTTCTGCAAAGTTTGGATGGGATTAGCCAGAATCTTATTCACTTTGCAAGTACTGTAAAATGCTGCATTTTTTGGCACGGCATTTCCGCATTGCCCAAAACAATGCATTTTTGCAATGTGGGGCTTCAGCCTTATTGTGATTTTATTGTGATTCTGGCAGGCATTCTATTAGATCATGCCTATGGCACAGCCTAATAGGAATGTACATGTGTATATAGACAGCCCTGGTGGCCTTCATTAGTTCCTCGGCTTCTATGTAAAGGCCTTGGACCTCTGCAATTCCTTTTTCTGCTGCCACAGGTTTCTCCCTAATATATTACTCCTGAGCCCAGCGAGCATGTGTATTAGGGAGTTAGTTCTTGACCAAATGCCGACAGCTGTTTCTTCTATGTAAAGTATAACACAACCTGTATTTTTCACGTGGAAAAGACACTATGGTCAAATTTGTCATTTATATCTTGGGTTAGCCCTGTGGCCCTGACAGATAACATGAATTATGTCAAATTACAAAGTTACCTTTGTTGGTTGATGCTTTATATTCAGTGAGAAAGTTTTCTGGGTAAGCGAGCAATTTCATCATATTCTCGCACTTACCCCCAGTTTTAATGAATTGACTCTATGCTGGAAACAACTCATGAGCATCAGAGAGCAGCAGCAACATGAGGTCTATGCACATGACTGTAGGGTCTGTGAAAAACTAAACAGACAGCAAATAGAGGGCGCTTTTCAGAACCGTCAAGAATAGGACCTGCTCCACATTTTGCAGCATGAGTTCACTGTCCCCATGAGGATACATTAAAAAAGAAAAAATGGGGTCTTGTGCATGGGGCCAGAGAAACAAATGGATCTGCATACCGTTCTTAGTTACTGATCCGTAATTACAGATAGTATATGGAAAATAAATACAGCCGTATGCTTGGAGCCAAAGTTGAAGCATGAGATAATACAAAGCACAGAGTACAACTTGTAAAATTATGTCAGTATAAAGTGGAATGTTGTGTATGACATCAGTGAAGAGAAATTCCATCTAGTCTGTTTTTACTCAAACTTAGTGCAAAAACGCTGTAAGTAAACAAACTGATGACAAATTTGACAGCATTGATTCCCTCACATCTGATTTATGTGAACAAGTCCTAACTGAATATGTAATTTTGTGTACACTTTGCATTACCGCTTTCTTTATATCTCACAAAATTGAGATCTAAACTAATCATAGTACCTTGTAAGGCTGTCGGCACTGGTTACAATAATGTATTTCTTATTCAGGACCGCTGCTCCATTCTTGTATCCCTATTGTCCTTTTATCCCAATGCAGATGAGCAGAAAATGGCTTTAGGGACATTGCTTTCCATCTGTGGGCTTCACTATCTGCTGCTGTTAACTGCTGCTCAGCTCTGCCCACTAACTGTGCTGTTTATGTTTGATGATGACACACAAGTATGTAATCATCAGAAGTGCACAGTACAGTTAGTACTGTGTGCTGAATCAGAGGAAAGATATGTCAGTCAACTATCAGGGGCAGAAGTTAGCAGCAGCAGATAGTGATGGAAAGCAACCATCCCTAAAGCTCTTTTCTGCATAGGGATAAAAAGACGATTTTTACAAGACTAGAGCAGCGATCCTGAATAAGAAATACATAATTGTAAACTGTTCTGACAGCCTTACAAGGTACTGTAATTAGTTTAGATCTCAATTTTGTGCTGACATACTCTCCTTAAAATTGGTGGGACACCATGGTCACTGGATATGAAACATTGTTGTGGGGGAGAAGCTCAGTAAGTAATATTTGCATTATTTAGTACTGAGGTTTCTGTAAGAAGCTTTGTGCTGCATTGGTGATATTATTGGTGGCTAGAGCCACATTACAGAGCTGGAAATGACTGCTCAGCACAGGAAGGAAATACTTTCCTGTCCAAGTTTATTCCCAGTTTCCATCAGCTGCTGTTACATTGCATCATGCACATATGATCTTGGGCTGCTAAGGCTGCTTACTTCTTAAACAGGGATACGCAACATCTAGTGCTTGGAGAGAAAATGAAAATTTTTTTTGTGGCACATCAAAACTAACATGTATTTCTAAGATGAGATAGTAGCCAAAAATGAAGCAAATGTCAGCAAACTGAACTTACTGCAGCTATAGATATATAGTGGTTATTGATGCATTATCTTGCTGTCAAAAATGAAGCAATGATAGTATTTTACAGAATGGGTGCATTTATCAAGCCATTTTTATATATTTAATGTGTATATCTACTCCTTTGTCATATTTTTACGATACTTACTTAAGTTTTACTATTCATTTGTATTTCATCCTATTTTCTAGCCTTGGACTAAGTTCACATCAGTATGTCTCATGTATGCAGTGATTATGTGGGATAAACCCACAGGTCAATCTCAGATTTCTGCCTGCTTCACACAGGCATACAGTGCTTTGCAAAAGTATTCATACCCCTTGAACATTTCCACATTTTGTCTACTTGCAATTACAGACTTCAATGTATTTTATTGAGATTTTAAGTGATAGACCAACACAAAGTAGCACATAATTGTGATGTGGAACGAAAATGATACATGGTTTTCAAATAAAAATCTGACAAGTGTGACGTGCAAAAGTATTCAGTCTCCCTATATCAATACTTTGAAGAGCCACCTTTCGCTGCAATTACAGTTTACGTCTTTTGGGATATGTCTCTAGCAGCTTTGCACATCTAGAGACTGAAATATTTGCCTGTTCTTTGCAAAATAGCTCAAACTCAGCCAGATTGGATGTAGAGCATCTGTGAACAGCAATTTTCATGTCTTGCCACATATGCTCAAAGAGATTTAGGTCGGAACTTTGACTGGGCCATTCTAACACATGAATATTCTTTGATCTAAACCATTCCACTGTAGCTCTGACTGTATGTGTACTGTATGGCCATTGTCTTGCTGGAAGGTGAATCTCCTTCCCAGGCTTTTGCAGCCTCCAACAGGTTTCTTCCAGGATTGCCCTGTATTTAGCTCCATCCATCTTCCCATCAACTTTGACCAGCTTCCCTGTCCCTGCTGAAGAAAAGCCTCCCCACAGCATGATGCTGCCACCACCATGTTTCACAGTGGGGATGGTGTGTTCAGGGTGATGAGCAGTGTTACTTTTCCGCCACACATAGCGCTTTGCATTTAGGTAAAAAAGTTCAACTTTGATCTCATTCGACCAGAGCACCTTCTCCCACATGTTTGCTGTGTCCCCTATATGGCTTGTGGCAAACTGCACTTCTTATGTCTTTCTTTCAACAATGCTTTTCTTCTTGCCACTCTTCCATAAAGGCCAGATTTTCGGCGTGCACAACCTATAGTTGTCTTGTGGACAGCGTCCCCCACCTGTGGATATCTGCAGCTCCTCCAGGGTGACAATGGGCCTTTTGGCTGCTTCTCTGAACAGTGCTCTTCTTGCTCTGTCAGTTTAGATGGTCAGCCATGTCTTGGTAGGTTTGCAATTGTAGAATACTTTCCATTTTTGGATGATGGATTGAACAGTGCTCCTTGGGATGCTCAAAGTTTGGGATATGTTTTTATAACTTAACCCTGCCTTAAACTTCTCCACAATTTTAATCTATAGATGATGATGATAATAATAATAATAATAATAATAATAATAATACATTTTATTTATATAGTGCCAACATATTCCACAGCACTGTACAGTTTGTAGGGATCAAGTACAGACAAAAAAAAGATACATTACAAAGAAATAGTCAATTCATACAATGGGACTGAGGGCCCTGCTCGCAAGAGCTTACAATCTATGAGGTAGAGGGGGTGACACAAGAACAGGGGCGGCATTGGAGGTAGCATTGCTTATACAACTGTCAGACAGTTTTGTAATAGAGGTTACTGTCATTACACATATATAAAGCTGTATGAGCCGCCACCAGTCGTGTCCTTTAACGTGCAGATGGTGCCTGGACATATAAAGTTAGTCTGAAACCGCATCATATCCTGTGGGGTAATGTGGGAGCATGAACAGAGGGTACATTTTAGGGAATCGAACTACAGAAGGATTTACATTAGTTGTGATAGGCCTGTCTGAAAAGATATGTCTTTAGTTTGCACTTGAAGCTGTAGAAATTGGGAGTTAATCTGATAGTCCGGGATAGAGCATTCCAGAGAAGTGGTGCAACTCGGGAGAAGTCTTGTATGTAAGCATGGGAGGTTGTGATAATAGAGGATGTTAGTCTTAGGTCATTGAGTGCACGGAGAGCACGGGTTGGGTGATAGACAGAGATGAAGGAGGAAATGTAGGGAGGTGCAGCATTATGGAGAGCCTTGTGGATGAGGGTGATAAGTTTCTATTGTATTCTGTATTGAATAGGCAGCCAATGTAGTGACCGGTGCAGACCAGAGGCATCGCTGTAGTGTCTAGACTGATAGGTGAGCCTGGCTACCGCATTCAGAATAGATTGTAAGGGGGAGACCGATTAGTAAGGAGTTACAGTAGTCCAGGCGAGAGTGAATCAAGGCAACAATAAGTGTCTTTAGTGTATCTCTGGTAAGGAAAGCGCGGATTCTGGAGACATTTTTGAGGTGGAGATGATATGAGCGTGCGAGTGATTGGATATGTGGGGTGAAGGAAAGGTCTGAGTCAAAAATAACCCCGAGGCAGCGGGCATACTGCCTAGGAGATATGGAGACTGCCTAGGAGATATCAGGGTTAGATCTATTAGATGGTGGAAACAGCAGTGATTCAGACTTTGAGAGATTCAGTTTCAGATAGAGCGAAGACATGATATTTGAGACAGCAGAGAGACAGTCAGTGGTGTTCTTTATTAGTGCAGGGGTGATGTTTGGATGACGTATATAATTGGGTGTCATCAGCATAAAGATGGTACCGGAATCCAAATCTGGTGATGGTTTGCCCAATGGGGGCTGTGTAGAGGGAGAAGAGCAGGGTGCCTACGACTGAGCCCTGTGGAACCCCGACGGCAAGAGGAAGGGGGGAAGAAACAGAGCCCGCCAATGATACACAGAAAGTGCGATGAAAGAGATAAGAGGAGAACCAGGAGAGCGCAGTGTACGTGAGGCCGACAGAGTGTAGCATAGTGAGGAGGAGTTGATGGTCAACAGTATCAAATGCTGCTGAGCGTTCTAGAAGAATAAGATAGTCGTCACCTTTTGGATTTAGCTGTCAGGAGATCATTGGAGACTTTTGTGATTGCTGTTTCAGTAGAGTGCAGAGTGTGGAAGCCAGATTGTAAGGGGTTGAGAAGAGAGTTAGCAGAGAGATAGTGGATTAAATGAGAATAGACCAAGTGTTCCAAGATTTTGGAGATGAAGGGGAGGTTAGAGACAGGTTGATAGTTAGCAGCACAGGACGGGTCAAGGGAGGATTTCTTTAGTAGCGAGGTTATGACAGCATGTTTGAAAGAGGATGGGAAAATTCCAGAAGATACAGAGAGAGGTTAAATATTTTAGTAATGTAAGTTATGACAGCAGGAGACAGAGACTGGAGAAGGTGTGAGGGGAAAGGGTCACTACTGCATGTCATAGGGCGAAAAGAAGAAAGTAGCTGAGAGTCTTCCTCTTCTGTAACAGATTCAAAAGATGAGAATGAACAGTCTGAAGTGCGGTTGGTGAGGGGATCAATGCCACTTGGGGATTGGGCAGTTATTTCCTGACGATCTTATCAGTTTCGTCATGGAAATAAGTGGCCAGGTCATCTGCACTAAGGTCTGTGAATGGCACCCGCACCTTAGGGGTGAGTTAGGAGTGAAAAGTTTCAAAGAGACTTTTAGGGTTACAGGAGAGAGAAGAGATCTGTAAGGGTCTTGCCAACCGTAGCAACCCTGACACTACTGCAGCGGTCTGGGAGGAAGGACAGAGGCAAGTGAGCCCTAATCTCACCCCAGCCACTGTCCCTTCCTACTTGTCTCACTGTCCTAATGACAGGAACAACTTGGAGCCGGTCCCTATACTGGGTAAGTGACACAGAGAACAGGACAAGACAAAAACAACACTGAAGCAGAGTGAGCAAGCCAAGGGGTCAGTAACAAACGAGCAAAGCAGTACAAAGTCAAAATCTAAGAGAATAGTCAGGGGCAAGCCAAAGGGTCAGAGAATCAAGTAACAAAGTATCAAGGAGTATAGAAAGAGAGCAGGCAAAACACAAGTGTAATAACCGGCAGCCATGTGAGGGCTGACAACCTGTTTATAGAAAGTCTGGGACCAGCCCCAGAGCTGATAGGTACACAGGCTGTCAATCACTCAGGCCAGGAAGAGATTAACTCTATGCAGTCCAGAGAGAAATGTTCCTAATTACACGGGTGTGGCTTTAAACAGCAAGAGAACTAGGACCATGTTCAGACTGAGCATCAAGAAGCTTACACAAAGAACCAAATTGAAGACGACTCCTTCTCCACAGCGTGCGAGCGGAGGGCGGCGCCGAGACCCGAAACGGCAGAGACGTTACAAGATGAGAGCGGTGAAATGGGCTTGTTTGGTAAGGTGAAGGGCAGAGCTATAGGTTTTAAGCATAAATTTGAAGTGGAGGAAGTTGGCAGGTGTACGTGATTTTCTCCACAGACGTTTAGGACACCTGGAGCACCGCTGAAAAAAACGTGTCTGTGGCGTGTGCCAGGGTTACTGCCTCCTGTGTCTAACTTTTCGAGTGGAAGGGGGAGCCCACAGCAAACCTGCTGTGAACTAATTTATTCCTAAGAGTGGTACTCCTTCTAAAGGAGACCAAGGGACGTACAGGAAAGATTTTTGCCAACTCCGGATCTCTTTGTATAATACCCCAATTCTTATAAATAGCCGAACGTATAATGTTCGCATAAGGGTTGTATTTAAATGAAAAAACTGCCCTACTTTTATCATTCCTATCTACAGATCGCGATCTATATAAAAGTTCCCTTTGTGTTACAGCGGACGCCCTTCTTTTAGACTCCTCAAGACAACTATTAGGGTAGCCTCTCTGCAAAAGTCTCTTTTCTAAATCATCAGCCTGTTGGAAAACGGCTCCATCGCTATTAATACGCCTAAGGTGGAGGAACTGACCAAATGGGACTGCAGTCTTCACATGTCTAGGATGGAAGCTATAATGCAAAAGTGCATTAGTCGCCTTTGGTTTTCTATAACCTTTAATTGTGATAGAGCCACCATCTAACACCACCGTGATTTCCACGAAATCCACAAAATCAGATGGTGTGCCAGCCCAAACAATAACTATATCGTCAATATATCTGAAAAGTACAATAGATCTCAAAAAGGGTTAGACTTAGTGAAAATATATTGCGTTTCAAACTCTGCTAAAAATATATTAGCTAGAGTACAAGCCACAGGAGTACCCATAGTGGTACCGGTTTTTTGAAGGTACCAGCTATCCCCAAATTTGAAAGCATTATGTCTCAAAGCAAAATATAACGCATCCTGAACAAAATCTATGTAATCTTCACTCTTACCTCCCGAGTAAAGAACTCTAGATACAGCTTTTATCCCTTCCTCATGGGGTATATGTGTATAAAGATTAACAACACTGAAGCACAACTGTAACCATCCTGCCATACTATTTCATCTAGAACACGTAAAAAGTGGTTAGTATCCTTGAGGTAAGTTGGTATATCACATAGCACAGGGCACAACAGCCAATCTAAATATTGGGATAGGGGTTCAATCAAAGACCCAATACCCACCACAATGCGGCAGCCAGGGGGATTAGTTTTAGATTTATGAACCATGGGTAAAAAATGCCAGCAAGGCTTTTTTGGATATATAAGGAAGAGCCGTTCAGCTGTTTTCTGTGATAAAACACCTTTCTCAACGCTTTTTCTAAGTAAAGTTTGCCAGGACGCTAAAAGCCTCCTGGTGGGATCAGAAGTCAAACGCCAGTAAGTGTTACTGTCATTTAATTGATGGCCAGCTTCCTCAATATAACATTTTTTTTAGTCATCAAAACTACATTGTCTCCCTAGTCGGCCGGTTGTCACCACGACATCCTCCAGACAAATAAGCCAATCTAAGGCTGATTCACCAGGGGTCAAATTCCCTTTAACAGGAGCATTAGTAAGAGCCCTGACCTCTCTGAGAACTTGATTCTGGATTATTTCCATATATCACATTTGTGCAGTTTTGTAGTGCCCGCATTTCATTTTTTTTCTTTTTTGATACATACCCCAAAAGACTTGCAGCTGTATTTGCAGTGAAAGGTATTGATATAGGGAGGCTGAATACTTTTGCACGTCCACTTTTCAGATTTGTGGTTGTAAGGTGACAAAATGTGAAAAATTTCAAGGGGTATGAATACTTTTGCAAGTCACTGTATTTGTCCTGTAAAATATGGATTAGATGTCATTCATATTTCCTGGACCAAATACTGAGCAGGGACCAGGACTCAAAGCATCATTGTCATTTGTTCTGGGAGTCCCTGGATCCCAGGGGGACTACTGTCCTAGTGGACTATAATGCTTGGAGTCCAGGCCCATGCTCTTCATTTGGTCCAGAAAATATAGCCGGCATACGGGATACCGATGTGAAGCTGTCTTTAGACGTCGCTAGAAAAATACATGTCAGATTTTTCTGACATGTAATTTTTATTTTTTTTTTTTCTGTGTGAACATACCCATATAAATCAATGTGGTTCATCATGCTGCTTTTGATTCTAGTATGAGCAAAATCACAAAAAAGTGTAAACAGAGTGTTACTTTTTTTTCACATTTTTCCTATTTTATTACTTTGTCTACCTGAATGTGTAAAATAAATTAGCAGCATATAGATAAATCGTATGAGTTTGCGATCCCCAATGAGGTCAGCTGCTAGTGAATTTGTGGTTTAGACTTTTGCCACTAAATTAGTTTGTGTTAAAGGCTAAGTACTTGGCATAACCCATACATTATTGGTATTAATGCCAAATGAGCCTACTTCCATTGGCTCACATAATCTTGATATCCTGGTCTACACTTGCTAGACTGTAGATCCCACTGATTCTTTAACTAACGTCTATTCTGAGTACTATGAGCATGATCCAACATATTTTCAATGTGATTAACATGCCCAGATAAGCACACAAATCTTTAGACAGTGTGAGTAATGTAAAGCAAGTGTTTGTCTATCGTTGTTCATGGTCTGGAATATGTCACTTTTTTCTACAGAAAATCAGCACAAGAGTAAAAATGTCTTCAAAGACCATTTCTATTTAGTGCTTTCCTGTCTAAATTGCCTGACCTTGTAAGAAAGTAATTGCAGCCATGGCTTTCACATACTTCTCTCTTAAGTGTTCTTTGCTGCTGGGTCTGGTTTGCATTTCTGCTAAATTCAGGCTGGTATAAGACAGAACAGTTGTTTCAGACTTCCATGTGTAAAATCAGCAGGGGACTTATAAACATGTTTAACCATAATATGTCATATCTATATAACATTGTATAAATGCTGGGCAGCACTTTGGGCTTCTATTAGCCCTCAGGTTGCCCGTATAAACTCCAGTTCAAATGAAAAGTAGGGAGCCTTCCTTCTGTCATCATGATCATTACTTCTTACAATACTTAGACGGCAGGGATCTGAGTTTTCTCTGATTCCATATGTGAGTTTTGGGATGTGCTTACACAGCTCCATAGACAGAAATAAAGTGTTCTAGGTGTCAGAATATGGCAATTCAAAGCAATTTTTTTTAATATATATATTTTTAAAATAGTAAATCATGAAAGTTTTGATCACAAGTGGGATACTGACCCCCAAGTAAAGTTTAACATGCCATTTTTACTGCACAGTCAAAAACTAAAACCAAAAGTTTTTTCAGTTTTATAATATATTTATATGGGAAATTAAATGGTGCACTTTAGAATATACAATTGGTCCTCTGTATAAACCATCATATAGCTATGTTGATGAAAAAAAAATAAAGTTCTAGATCATGGTATGATTGAATTTGATAATGCTGAAAAAAAATAGGTTAGCAGATCAATTTACTGTGATTTTTCGGAACGGCCCTGGAATAGCGCACACTGTCCTTTTTTGGTTTTGATTGAATTTTTTTCCCACTAATATAAATGACACTCAGGCTCCTCTTGTCTTAGTCAATTAACGGAAAAGAGTGGGATTTCTTGAGGAGCAAATATTTGATTAACAGAACTTCCACATGTAGACGTTTTTAGGAAATTGTATTTGTTCTTTGATATAGTTTTATTTTGTGTGTTTTACATGACTCGTGCATTGTAGAGATTGGTCCATTAAATGCCTATCCCATTTATATTTATTTATTTAGCTTACTTATATAGCGCCAACATATCAACATATTCCGCAGAGCTTTGCAGACATGTCACTGTCCCATATATATATATATGTGACCTGACTACAGTGACCCATACCCCAACCTCCCCAGCAACTTGTTAATATTCTACTGAATAACCACACAGACACCGAGGCTGGATTAATTGGCCACAGCAGCCATTTATTAATAATAAATACCAACATTTAATAAATAACAGTGCTCATAAAAACCTAAATATAAACAGTGATACATAACAACTAGTGTTGAGCGAACCCGTTGAAATTCGGGTTTGATGAATTCCCCCGAACTTTGCCCAAAATCAATGGGGACCTGAACTTTGTGACCCAAAAATGGCTGTAAAACTTTTTTTTTTTTTTTTTTTTTTAACTTTAGTGATGTCCCACTATGGGACTTGAATACAATACACGTGTATTGCAGTCTATAGAGCAAGTCAGTCTAGGCTGACTTCCTCTCTTCTTGGCAGGATCAACCAGCTGCTGGGGGATCCTAGCAGCCTGGGGTCACAGGCCAGACTCCAGGCTGCAGAAGATACATATGGACACCCCCCAATCTCGCCAAGGGGGACATTTAGCACGACAGAACCCCTTGGATGCCGCGATCAAACTCAAGCTCAGCTCCGATCGGGGGTTAAGGAGTAGGTTATTAGCTGTCAGTTACAGCTAACACCTGCTCTCGATGCCGCCCTCGGTATTCAGTTTCAATGACAAACACCTAAGATGCCGCGGTCGCTTTTGATCACCGTCCCTGCTGTTGCAGCGGGAGCCTGGCTATCAAATACAGCTGGGCTCTCATGGTGATCGCATGGGCTCTGCTTCTGAGCCCGCTCAATCACCATCACGTACGTGTACATGGGGATGCGGTAACTACCCACATTCTCCCACGTACATGTAAGTGACAATGCGTGAAAGGGTTAAAACTGGCTGGCTGCTCAGCAGTCAATCAACCAGCTTTAGGGATGAGCTGAACCTGGACCCAAACTTCAGCGCTGACGTTCGGGGTCGGGTTCAGGTACCCGAACGCACGAAGTTTGGCACGGGCCCAGAACTGTGCAGTTTGAGTTCACTCAACACCAATAACAACCAAAACTACACCTGAGAATTCTCGGGGGAGGGAGGTCCTTGAAGCTAAATAAATCTGGCTACCAATCTGCCTACCACACTCATTGCCCCCAGCCACAAGTCACAGACTCAGGGGCACCTTTTCAATACAAATGGTTGTTTAAATTCCAAAAACACTCCCCGGGACACCACCCACCAGGAGCCCAGACAAGCCAGACCAACCAAAATAGGTAGCAGTAATTTGGGGAAACTAACTATAATGTTTCCTGCCAGCGCAAATCATCTGCCATTACACAGAGGACACAATACATCACTCCTAAGCCCAAAATTACAAGACTGGACTTTTCACCCCTTTTCAACTGAGTGACCTGGGCCGTTGGCAGCATTCCCCTTTTATAACTCTTCCTCTAGCAACTCCTGCCACTGCTGTCCCCTAACAACTTTTCATTCCCTCCCATCATTTATTTTGAGTAGGTATCATCTACAGACTTTTATAATAGTTTACTTTATGAAAAGTTTTTTTCTTTTGTAGACTATAACTAGAAAAGTACTACTGAATTTATCACAAAGTTGCATTGCTTGTTCTCTTTTGAACAAAGAAAATGTTTCATTCAAGTCTCTCAATCAGGTTTACCCAATTTATTCTGTCAGTTTTTTTTTCCCTTTTTCAGAAATGAGTACTTAGAATTGCTTAATAAATCGTCAGTGATGGACCATTCCAGAAAAAGGATGCGTTTAGATATACTGTAGGTCACTTAGGTTATAGCAGTAGTGATGAAGAGCATAGAGCTCCTAGAATTTGCATATTATCTTAAAATAATACCTTGTGTAGTAGCACACAGTCCCTGTGGTTCTGTATTACATAGGCAGATGTGTTTCTGTAACAGTAATATGGTATTTCCATGAGGCCCACATTTTGCACTAGATGCAATGCCTCTAGGGAAGAGTACAGTATATCTGTAAGGGTACCATTATTAATGTCCATTGGTCTCATCTGTCACAGGATAAGAGCAACGGACATTAACCTTAGAATGCAAACAGAGCCCCCTCCATGTGCATTTCCCTTAAGTAAAAGACATAGCCAAAGCTTCCTTCCGTCAAGTTTTTTTTACTTTTCTGACGGAAGAAAAAGTTCTCCATGTCGGACTTCCATTACAAAAGTAAACAAACATCCATCACACTGTTGGTGGTAAAGTCTGTCCCTCTCATCCTATGACCAATGAGAACAATGTACGATCACAACGGCAGTATGGACATCCCCCCAGCGTGCAGCAGAGAATGACAATTTTTTTTTTTTTTTTTTGGCTCTTGAATTTTCATGACACCCATTTTACAAAATCTAGGTGTTGCAGCATGGGACCATAAATTATTGCTATATTATGGATCTACCATGTTGTCAGGGGAATAAAGTCTAAGAATGATATTTCATATGATTAATAGTTCATATAGTGTTTTTAAAAAAAAAAAAAAAATAGAATGTTGATAGATTTTATTTGCTCCTCTAGTGACACATAGAAGTAAAGAGGGATAATTGGCACAGAATTTTGATTGGCACCTATCGAGCTGGAGTTGTCAACTAAAGCTTACATTTTGCATAATGTGTCGTTTCCATCTTTAGAAAGATGTTTACATCAGACTATATAATATATAGTGTTGGTTTTTGTGACTTCCTTTTTGTGATTCCATTGGGAGTAGAAGAGGAGGACCAAACACAGTTAAACAGTGTTGCTTGCATAAACCAGTTAAAAAATTCAAAGTGCTATGGAATATGTTGGCGCTGTATTTAAAATATTTTTTAAATTTAAGGATGAAATCCCGTAAGGATAAAACTTGCACTTCTCTGTGTAAATGAGAGGATTTATAGAATTTGATAGGATTTGTAGTTTTAGATATATTTATAAATCTGTTGTGCGGACCTTCATAAATCTGTCTCTTTCCAATATGCCAAAAAAATCTGTCTCTATTGTCCATATGCCAATATTCTATCTCAGTTGAATCTTCAACTAAGTTTACACCATTTGAAACTTGGTATACTTTGTGCAAGAAAATCTCCACCGTAGTCATACTTTTTATACTGTCTCTTAAATGTATTGTAAAGTCAGACACTTCTAAACCACGTCCATACTGGTGCACATTTTCTTAAGTGTTGAGCCAGACATGTTGTTCTGTTCTTTCTGGCGCACTCTGTTTATAAATGTTTTATAAATTTTGCCGTAGATGTAGACAGGAAAGTGATGGACATCTATTGATAAATATGCCCCAGTGTTTCCATGCTGGAAGTTTCCTTTTAAAGGGGTTGTGCAGAATTAAAACAAAAAAAAAGCTTTTTCAAAAATTATGTAACTTTTTTTATTTTTTTTATTTTTTTACAAGTTGTGTCTGGTATTTCAGTTGAATATGAGCTGCTGAGCTGTAATACCAGACGTAACCAGGCATGGAACTGTTTCTTGAAGAAACCAGCCATGTTTTTCTAACCCTATGACTTATATAACCACTTACAGATGGCCAAACATTGTAGACTATCCAGTTGGTTCACATTTAACTCTGCAGAGAGGTTCTTGAACATCAGAGACAGACTGACAAACTCCCCATAGAGAAGACAGATTGTTTATTACTGTCTCTGCCTTCCTAATCACTATTTAAAATGTGTAAAATTAAAATTTAAAAAAAGCACAAAAATAAATTTAAAAAATGCCACCTGTAGCCCAAACAGCTTTTCTCTCTGCAGCTGGTGATCCAAAACTATATAAAAACAACCAAAATGAAAAGGAAGACACAATTTAAAATATATTGTGGTACTTTGTATAAAATAAAGTAATTTATTTGTAGGGTTTTTTTTTTTTTACATTTACCCCTATATCTCAAAAATAGAATACTAAATGAGAAAAAAAAACAACTTGCATTTAAAAAAACCAAAAACTGTACCTTGTCATTAACAGGGGGAAGTGGCCTAGTCTTGATCTATAATCTAATAACCATCTTCCACATTTCTCCCTCCTCTGATTTAATGTGCTGTGCATATTCTAACGGTCTTCTCCTTCTTCTTCCCCTGCAGGAGCCTTCATTATTTGTTGGACCCCGGGCCTGGTTCTCTTACTACTTGATGTGTGTTGTCCACAGTGTAATATTCTGGATTATGAGAAGTTTTTCCTACTACTGGCTGAATTCAACTCTGCTATGAATCCCATCATTTACTCATATCGGGACAAGGAAATGAGCGCTACATTCAAACAGATCCTGTGCTGCCAGAGAACGGAAAACACAAATTGTCCCCAAGAGGGATCAGACCGGTCTGCATCCTCACTCAACCATACCATTTTGGCTGGTGTGCATAGCAACGACCATTCTGTTGTGTGAACTGGGACAGAGCAGGTCAAAAGTCAGGACCATGTAGGCCATATTGGAGTGTGTGCCTCACTGCTGAATGCTGCAGAGACAGCATATGGACAGGAACACATTGTATTACTATTCCTGAATACAACAGGCTAACTCCAAACTTACTGAAATGAATGTCTAATGCTACACAATAGTGGCTCACCCACATAGAACATATTTATGAATTTACCACATTTTAAACTGCCCTTTCCATTGAAAAATAGTTCATTACAAAACCAGTAATAAAACAGTATAACCCATGAAATAAAATCTACATTTTAGTCTCATCAGCATGCATGTGATGGACACAGTTTTGGAGTGGTTTGTTAACATTTGTATAGCTGCACTGCCTTAAAGGAAGAAAAAAGAAGAAAATAGATATTTTTCTAATATAAACAAAAGCATTGTGCTAGTTTTTGTGTGTAGTCTTTCTGTTAATGATTTTATTTTATAAATATATAATTTTGTTATTTTATTTTGTACATTTTTTTTAGATGAGGCATTTGTATGAAGTAAAAAAAATGCACAAAGCCTGTCATAACCCCTAGATAAATAAACAGGATTCCAAGCAGCCGAGAGTAACTTTGTAACGTGTGCTGATGTAATAGTGGGGGATGTCATATAATGATGCTAAATTAGGTTGCATTGATATTTCTCAAAGTTTATAAAGGTTTCTGAGGGACCATACTGCTGCCTGGCTTAACTGATGGGTTAAAGGTTTAAGGTGCCCTGGATTATTTTACATGTAGCCTCCATTTTGTTTGTAGTGCCAAAACAAATTGGCATCGCGTCAGTATCTTTTTAACTGAATTTATGTATTATGTGTATTTCTAAACTTCTTTCAATATTTATAGCATATGAAGTTGGGATCTGCGATAAATAGCCCCCATGGAGAGAGCAGAGAATCTGGTTGTCTTTATTTTTAATTATTTGGGGAGCAAGTTGTTGTCAGACTGTCCACAAAAGTGGCAACGCTATAAGGGGGCAATGGTTGTTTTTGCACCCAAACTCAGGAGCCCAAGAGGGCTCAAAAGGTCCTTTTGGCCCATATGAGGAGACTAGTACTATAAATTACACATGATAGTTGGGAGGTCCTGTTGCAGACTTTGCACTGGGCTCCATGATCTTTCGGTTATGCATCTGCCCCACAGCAAGGTACCCTCAAGCAGTTTTTTTTTCCATTCCCTGTTTAGTTTTGGTTCGTCTTGTTCCAGCATATGACGGTGTGGTGTATAAGTATTATACGTGTATTGTCGGTAGCTCAGAACCTCTTGAAAGGTCAGGAAATTAAAACTCTATTAAAAGGAGTCTGTCAGTAGCTTTGACCTTACAAAACTGCTGACAGAGCTAGGTAGGTGCGTGCCATGGAGAGCTGTTTAAACATACCTTTGATGCATACTGGTAATAGCAGTATCATATTTTAATATATTATAATTCCAGAATATATGGTGTGATAGTGGTCGTACCATATATTCTTTGGTTGTCATCCTAATGCTTATTAGTCAAACAGCTATTCCGAGTGTGCATGTGTTTTCAATAGGGAAAGGGGAGTAAACTGCCACTAGACAGCTCTTTTAGGTAGATTATTTCCACTGGAACAAAAGGATCAGGCATGTTGCAATCCATCCAAACTTAACTTACTAAAAAAAAAAAAAAAAACATACCTGAATGTTTACACCGAGGTACTATGGTAGATGCCAACCCTCAACCTGTGATATAAGCTACAGTACATTTGTTTATTTGTGCTTCTTTAACCACTTCATGTTTTCATAGTAACAGGTTAATATTCGATCTCATAATGGCCAGTAATTTATATCACACGGCATATAACAATAATACAGCTTATGTTAACATCGTAGAAAGAAGTTGCATGAAAGCTGCCACTTTGATTTGGATATTTTGTTTGATGTTTTGAATTCATTCCTACAGCTATTTAATGATAACATTTGTAATATTAGACCAAGAGGGAACCAAGTGATCATTGATCACAAGATTGCACTAGCAATGTGAAAGAATTAAAGGGACTGGTACAGTGGTACTGTGATGGTTATTGCATGTATGTGTGTATGTATATAATCTCAAATAGCTGTCAAAATCCTGTAGTAAAAATGTATAGCAACTAGATAGTAGGCACCTATTTACCTGCCCTCCCTTCTATAAGAAGTAAGAAAAATGAATACCCTGATTAAAATGGCACTACAAGGGAAAATGTTGCTTTGATATCTGTATCGTGCACTACACTGATGAAATCTACATTCTTAAAGGGGTTTCATAAAGGTGATGGCTTGTGGCTAGGATATACAGTACTATATAGCAATTAACTGGGATCTCTGCTCCTTACCTAAAATTAAGGAGATGCGGAGATCCCTGGAGCACTGTGATTTGCTTAGAATTTTTCTCTCCACAGTTCTACTACCATCGAGCTGCTGTGCAATTACTGAAACCCAATCCCATTCATGTAAATGGAGTTGTTGCACAACCCCTGGATAGAAGTGGAGTTGTACCGAGAAATGCTTTTGTGGTTTGAGAAGAGAGTAACTTAAAGGGGTTATACATGATTAATAAACACTGCTGCTTTATTCTGAAACACAGCATCTCCTTTTAGATCATGTATTACACTAGGTTCACACCTGCGTTTGGGTTTCCGTTCAGGGGTCTGCTTGGGGACCCCCGAACAGAAAACTAATCCGCTTAAAAAAGCGGTTACCCGAGGACCCCATAGACTTCAATGGGGTCTGCCGGGTTTCCGCCCGATTTCCACCCAAAAAGGGCAAAAAATGTGGAGAGAAAAGCCCTACTTGCAAGACTTTTCTCTCCACATTTTTTAAGCAGGTTCGGGGGATGGAAACCCTGAACGGATTTTAAGCGATTGTGTGAAACCAGCCTTAGATACCACTGCAAAGCTGACAATTCGCTGAATTCAGTACACTGTCAGTTTTGCCGGTATCTGCCCTGGTCACAAAGATATCCATGTAATTTGTTTTAGTACTGATTTCACTGCACTGTCAGAGGGGTGGCTGAGTAGTGAGAAGCAATAGAGGAAAAAAAAAGCGACATGACTATCTTTAGGCGGATTCTGCGTTGAAAAACCCATTGAAATCAATGGGAGACGGAAAAACCACTAGCGTTTTTTTTTTTTTTTTAAAAGAGAAGTTTCCAGGTCCATACAGTGTGCTACAGGCAAAAAAAAAAAAAAGCAACGAAAAACACAACATAAAAAACCATGTAGAAAAAAGCGTCAAAAAACCATTTCCTAATTCCTGAAGCAGATTTTTTCAGCTTGCAAAAAACGCTGTGTGAACATACCCTAACAGTACAGTGAGGTCGGTACCACAACTAACAGCTCTCGACGAGAGAAGACTTGAAAGTCCCCACTTAAATGGAGATGAGCTGCATTACCAATCACAACTTGTGGTTAGGTGTGGCGCAATTTCTAGAGGAAAGCAGCCATATGAATCTACTATGCTACTGTATATTTTGTGATGACCCTAAAGATTCTTTTGTACTTTGAATTCATGTTGTTTACCACCCCCTTAGGCCCATAACAGACTTAAATAATGTATCATCTATACTTTAAAAGGGCGCTGTATACATGAAGCAATTATCATTTAGATCTGACCGCATGGCCATGTGACCAACAGACATGATGTCTTTTCCCAAAAAGAAGAAAGCAGCCATGTTTTTGAGTCCAATACAACCCCTTTAATGATGACTGCCTTGCAGCAAGGGTTGAATAAAGGTTTATTTTGGACTTCAGGATTATGGAGTTGATCATATGTCAAAGTTCGAATCATCTCTCATGCTTGGGTTCTTGGGTGTAAGTGAACAAAACCATACCGCTACTCTGCTTATCTGCAACTAATTTGTGGAAACAGTCCTTAAGTCACAATAGTGTCTATAGTGAAAGTACGGATGTGGTTTGCTTAATATCTCATATTTTCATGGCTTCTTTTTCTTTCTTGGATGCAGCTTTAAAGACATGAATGACATGTCATTATGATTCTAAGCATGCAAACACATTAAAAGCAGGAACAAATTAGTTCTCTGTTGTATAAATATGACACACTTGGGAAATTCCAGAATATTTGACATACTTTGTTTTTAAAGGGAATTTAATGTTAAAAAATGATCATGAAGTTTCTCTTGTTCTACTATAATCTTCATTGCTAAATGTATTGTTGCAGATTTACTAATAGTGACTACTAGACAGTCTTAAACTGCGCGAGATTTGAAGACTCTAATGCTGACTGATAAATCTAGTCTAACTTTACATCACTTATTAGGTAGCGTAAAAATTTCTACACATTTTTGCTGCAGCGGTACACATCCACACCCCTGCCTCTTACTATTATCTACATCCATTTTTGTACAAGTCTCTTGTTTCTATTCTATCCTATTCTATTTTGTCCTGTCTAGTGCAAAGCTGTTTAAAAACATGGACTCCTAGATATATATCCTCATTCTAGGCTCTGTCTCTGCCTATAAGTCCACAGGGCATAGAAATAACCTGCCCCAACCCTCAACTCAGATGAAAGTGGAAGAGATGAGCATGTTCTTCGCAAAATTTCTGCAAGACTCTTTCAGGGACATGTAGAAAATCCTGCAGATTGACAAACCCAGTTGGCAAGTTTTTCTACGGTTTCACTTTTAATACATTTTTAGTTTTGTCTTTAGCAGCATTTACATCAGTTTCAGCACAGTGCTATGGCTTCCTTCGTGAACAGAAGCTACATTGCCTATGAAAACAAAGTCTTAGTGATATGGTAGGTTGCACAGTGTAACATATGTAATGTTTGCACTAGTTTTAATATGTGATCTCATATTTTTCAAATACATTTTTTTTTTATATTTATAAAAGGCAGACTTTATCTTATACTATACGTTGCAATATCTCATAAGTTATCTATTTTAAGATGGAATCTTGTGTTTCTTGGCATAAAATTATAGATGGATTGTGAAATTTTGTGTTTTTATTTGTTTACTTTAAAGTTATCCCGTTTCTTTAAAAAAATAAAAATAAAAGCAACAAATGCTATAAAACAAAAGAATCTATTCATCTCTCCAAACACTATGGCCCTTCAACCTCAATGGGCATGTGCAATGAACCTGACATCATTGCATTCCAGTATTACAGCATGTGACCATGGACTGATACCACTAAACTGAGTGACATAATTTTGTCTACTCAGTCGTTTCTTTGAGTGCCATTAGGGGGTCAAAAACACATTTCGACATTAAAATTGTATTTTGAGGCATCATATAAGGTTGAGGTTTATATTTCATTGACCGTTTCTCTTTAAAACATCTAATGAGGATGCCAAGTGACGCTTGCATTTTGGATTGTCAGGGAATGTCGTTGGTGGATACAGTTAGGTGTGATGAGCGTGTTGTTTTCATGTGTAAGTTAGAGGAAGTAGGACCAATGAAAAGTTTCCAGATGAAATATGGGTAAAGATGGAATAATGATGACAATGCCATATAATTATTACATTGATAGTATCCAACACAGATCATTATTGTGTGTTTGCAGTAGCAAATATTGGTTGCAAGGTATTAATTTGCAATGGTTTTTTTTTTTTGCTTTTTTAATTTTATTCTGTTCTTCCTGCTTGAATTTCACTAATTTATACAAGAAACACAATATAAGTGTTAACTAAAGTAACAAAATTAGAAATAAAATTGCAACATATTTTCTTTTAATTATCTAAACTTTCTTTGCAGAGCTTGGACTACTGTACTAACGAGATTATTTTTTATATTTTTTTTCGTTCACTTTGACAGGATACTATATTTTTGGAAGTTTTTTTTTTGTTTTTTTTTAACCCTTTGAAGGGATTTTCTCACCTCAGAAACTTATCGCCTCTCCACAAGATAAGGGATATATTGCAGATTGGTGAGGTTGTGACAGCTGGTACTCCCAACGATCATGAGATCATGACCATTTTTATATTTTTTCCTCCAGTCTGAATGGAGTTGTGTCCCACTCTTTCATTGAGACTGCCAGAAGTCGCCAAGTGTTGAACTTCGGCTACTTCTGCCATTGAAATGAATATAGCAGAGGAGCAACTTTCTGACCATTGCTTTAGTCGGGCTAGAGAGAAAACACCACCATTCTTACTGGCTTTGCTTCTATAGCTTGCATGTATAAGTACTATAAATAATAAAAACGTAAAATGCTATTTCTTACCTAATCTGTCAATCTGCCCAACAGTCCGTTCTCAGCCTTCCTCAAACCTAATAAAGTTGTACTTTGATATGGGTATAAATTGGCCTATTTTTTTTTTTTTTTATATATATATATATAGCAGGGTTGAGAGAAGAACCTGTAGAAGGAGCTGTTGGACAGTCAGATTAGATAAGAAAAGCTATTTTAAAGTTTTTATTGTAGTGCTTATACATGCAGCTGTAGAAGCCAAATGAAGCAACATTTTTAATTAAGCCCAGTTGCAAAATTGATTTTTGCCCAAAATGCATACAATTCAAGAATAATAATTAAAAAAACAAATCCCTGTTAAGCATTTAAATTCTGCACAGCAGCATAGGAACAGTCTAAACTGAAAAGTAAATCTGTCACCTTCTTCATGCTGCCTTTTCACATTGACACCTTTTTGTCCTTTTTATTGCCTATGTCTAGTAACAGGGAAAAAACTGTCAATCTGTGATAAGTAGCCAGAGGGGCCCAAAATTCATCTGATCAGTTGCAAATTATTGGGCATAGTGTTAGGTTCTAGCATCATTTTATAACTTGAATGTAGCAAAACCGATAAATTAATTTATTAAGAACATAGTCTAAGGGGTGGAGCATGACACGAGAATTCCCTTTGGCACTCATTAATCCCACGTTATAATCTGCACCAGATGTAACTTCATGTCATTATTTATTTATTTTTTTCCGGAGTCCCTTTAACACATGTTAACCATATGGAGACATTCCCGTCCAATTTTTTTTCTGTATCTTCACATTACCATAATAGTCTAAGTAGAGGGATGACAATTATGTTTTTTGTATAGCCTTTCTGTCTAGTGATATCATCATTGATATTCCAGATAAATGTTTGTTAAACAAAACTTATTTTAACACCAGCTATACAATGTTTAATCAGAAACATTACCTATGGATTAAAGGCATTGGACCAAGTTTACAAATTATCATCTATGCAACTACTGGAACTTGATCATAAGAACAAGTGTCCTGTGTTCTCCATAGGCAGCAAATGAGCTGCTGCTCCATTTATCTTTGTGGAACAGCGTGTCAAACGCTGTACTTGGTGATCTCATGATTGGTCCAATCCCTTTTAAGAAAATTATTTGGTAGCTATTCATAAATTCCACCGTCTGAAATATTTATTAGTTGTTTAGATGTTTAGATCTCTTTAGATGATCATGCACATGAGATAGCTGTCATATGACCAACATTCCTGTGTACATACAGTACTTGCTTGTATTATTGGCTGAGCCAAGACTTTTTTTCAGATATTCATTAAAGAGGGGAAGTTTGTCCTGCTCCCATATATTGTACATTGAATCATTGGAGCCCATGCTGCCAAGAGTATCTGGTTTGGTTAGCCTTTAGCTAATGTGCATGCCAACTTTTGGCTTGTACAAAAAACTATTCAACTACAGCATGTTGTTCTTTCTGTCTTCCAGCTGTATCCGTAACAAACATATCACAACTGTAAACCATATCAAATTCTGCTTTCTATTGCTGTACAGTACTGCATATCAAAAATGCAATGACTATGAACTCTTCATGCTGTTGAAGGCCACTTTATTTCAGACTGGTTTGATACTTGTGTTTATTAACAGCTGCTGGAAGAGTTATTTGGCAGTATTTATTCTTTTATTCTGTTTTATAAATGTCTTTGTCTTCATTGATATCAAAGCCTAACTTTATCCAATTTAACACTGCAATGAATTAATAGTAATTGCTTTTACACTGAAGTACAAAATTGTTGCCAATATCCTACTAGCCAAAAGGTTAAGAGTAACCTGTTTTTGAATCTGATATCCTTGTAAAGTATTGGGGGGGGGGGGTGAATTAAATGATTTCAAGAGTTAACCAGAGTAAGCATGTTTTGGAAATGGTTAAAACAGGAAAAGTGTGTCATTGTGTTCAATGTATAACTCATTGTGGTGTATTTAACTGACTTGTAGCACTTAAGAGATTTTTCTTTTAATTTTACAATTTTTCTAAATTCTGTGTTTACATTGTAAGCAACCGACTACAAAGAAATAAAGCATTGTTTTTAAATGGATGTGACTAGATATGCCATCACATTTGTACTTTAAGCTCTTTAAAGAGGATTGGTCTGCTCTCCTAGCATGCCTTTTTTCATATATACTTGCATTTCCTGTGAAATAACAATTCTGGAGCATCTTTTATTAGAATTTCATGTTAGGGCTGTGGAGTTGGAGCCTGGACTGATTCTGGGTTAAATCGGAGTCAGAAAAAAGTTACCAACTCAGTCTTCAAGATAAACTGATTATTTTTAATTTAATTATACACGTGACCTACATATATTGCATTTTTAACCTTTCCGCTGACGTAACGGGTCCTCGGTATAATCCATATCCTGACCCGTTAAGTCAGTCTAAAGGCCTCGCCCCCCCCCCAGCTCCTTTGTACTTACCTTTTCCTGTGGACCCGTGCAGATGCATGATCCTCGCAAAGCCCCCCGCCTCTCCTCTTCCATGTGCCAGCCCCCCACCCACGCACAATGGTGCCACACTATACTCACCTGGCTTCTCTACCTTCAGGACCGGAGTGGAGTCTTGACATCACTTCTGGAAGTGATTTCACGCCCGACTCCACGAAGAACTGCCTTTACTACTTCTGCCAGAATAGTGAAATGAGAGGGAAGGCTGGGGAGATGCCGGCCTGCGCAGTTGTGAGTGAACCACGATTGCGCAGTAGCCCACATTCTCTTACAGTCGGCATTCTCTAAAAGGAAGGGAAAGGGGGAGGGGTGAGAGAGGGAGGTGGAGTGAGGCATCATGGAACTTGTAGGAAACAGAACAGGAAGATAGGGATGTAAAGAAATGCAGATGATGCCAGGAGCTCACAAAGAACCCCAGAAATCACTCAGAACACTGCTGAAAGTATTTGGTTGCACTTATTAACCTATCTGACATTTTTTGAACAATGATTTTTTTTTGCCCGGAAAACCCCTTTAATTCCATCACTAGATTTTTACTACATCTGTCTGACCATGGCTGCCAGACATTTATGAAGGAGTCGGAGTTAGAGATTTTGTCTACTGACTCCACAACCTTGCTACATGTTGTATTCTTCTGTAATTTCACCGGGAAATGTATGAAGAAATGACAACTATGTTGCCATTCTCCTTGCCAATGTAGTGTCCCTACACAGTCTGTTTCTGTCAGTACTGACTGAACAGGGATGCAGTGTATACAGACACACCCCACTGACATGAGGATGATACAATTTAATGGTTATATTTCTTTTCAGGAGGAGTAACAATTCAATAAAAAGATGCTCCAGAATTGTTATTTTGTGCAGAATGCAAGTACAGTGGGGAAAAAAATTATTTAGTCAGCCACCAATTGTGCAAGTTCTCCCACATAAAAAGATGAGAGGCCTGTAATTGACATCATAGGTAGACCTCAACTATGAGAGACAAAATGAGAAAACAAATCTAGAAAATCTCATTGTCTGATTTTTTTAAGAATTTATTTGCAAGTTATTTTGAAAAATAAGTATTTGGTCAATAACAAAAGTTCATCTCAATACTTTGTTATATATCCTTTGTTGGCAATGACAAAGTCCAATGTTTTCTGTAAGTCTTCACAAGGTTGGCAGACACTGTTGCTGGTATGTTGGCCCATTCTTCCATGCAGATCTCCTCTAGAGCAGTGATGTTTTGGGGCTGTCGCTGGGCAACACGGACTTTCAACTCCCTCCAAAGGTTTTCTATGGGGTTGAGAGCTGGAGACTGGCTAGCCCACTCCAGGTCCTTGAAATGCATCTTACGAAGCCACTCCTTCGTTGCCCTGGCGGTGTGCTTGGGATCATTGTCATGCTGAAAGACCCAGCTACGTTTCATCTTCAATGCCCTTGCTGATAGGAGGTTTGCACTGAAAATCTCACGATACATGGCCCCATTCATTCTTTCATGTACACAGATCAGTCGTCCTGGTCCCTTTGCAGAGAAATAGCCTAAAAGCATGATGTTGCCACCCCCATGCTTCACAGTAGGTATGGTGTTCTTTGGATGCAACTCAGCACTCACTCTCCTCCAAACACGACGAGTTGTGTTTCTACCAAACAGTTCTACTTTGGTTTCATCTGACCATATGACATTCTCCCAATACTCTTCTGGAACATCCAAATGCTCTCTAACAATCTTCAGACGGGCCCGGATATGTACTGGCTTCAGCAGGGGGACACGTCTAGCACTGCAGGATCTGAGTCCCTGGCGGCGTAGTGTGTTACTGACGGTAGCCTTTCTTACGTTAGTCCCAGCTTTCTGCAGTTCATTCACTAGGTCACCCTGTGTGGTTCTGGGATTTTTGCTCACCGTTCTTGTGATCATTTTGAACCCACAGGGTGAGATCTTGTGTGGAGCCCCTGATGGAGGGAGATTATCAGTGCTCTTGTATGTCTTCCATTTTCTAATTATTGCTCCCACAGTTGATTTCTTCACACCAAGCTGCTTGCCTATTGCAGATTCAGTCTTCCCAGCCTGGTGCAGGTCTACAATTTTGTTTCTGGTGTCCTTCCACAGCTCTTTGGTCTTCACCATAGTGGAGTTTGGAGTGTGACTGTTTGAGGTTGTGGAAAGGTGTCTTTTATACTGATAACAATGTCAAAAAGGGGCCATTACTACAGGTAATGAGTGGAGGACAGAGGAGCCTCTTAAAGAAGAAGTTACAGGTCTGTGAGAGCCAGAAATCGTGCTTGTTTGTAGGAGACCAAATACTTATTTTCCACCATAATTTGCAAATAAATTCTTAAATCAGACAATGTGATTTTCTAGATATGTTTTCTCATTTTGTCTCTCATAGTTGAGATCTACCTATGATGACAATTACAGGCCTCTCTCATCTTTTTAAGTGGGAGAACTTGCACAATTGGTGGCTGACTAAATACTTTTTTTCCCCACTGTATTTACTAAAATGGATGCGCCAGATTGGGGACAGATCATAGTATACTTTTCTTTATGATAAAGACATATTGCTAAATTTGTTGATTATGTAGATGCGTTTGATGATATACTGTATGTGATTCACAGTTTTGTCTAGAAGTGTGATGGCTGCAAACTTTAATCTAGTTCCGCCATTTACACTCATAAGCTTCATGAACTTGGCCATTGATAAAAGTCTTTCCATCTTGAATAAACATCCCTCTTTTTAACATATGCCGGTAAGGCTATGTCCCAACTACTTTATGAAATTACTTCCAGATGTTTTTATTGTTTAAACATGTTTTCTTTTTAGCAATACAGTGCTAAGCCTATAATGTCTTTTTAGAAGCCATTCCAGCATTGGCATTATGGCATTTGTAGTGTCATAAGAATCGCTGACACGGTATAAAATGAAAGTAATACTTTCTAATGTAGTTTTGAGGAATAAATATCCTTGGTTACAAGAATTCTTATGTTACACCAAGATTAAATTCTACAATTTATTAATACAGTATTTTGTAGGTCAGAATGTTATACTTTCAAAAGTTGGAAATTCCTAACTACATCCCAAATGTACTGAGAAATTGGCTCAAGGACTTTAAATGGAGAAACCTGCTTAAACAGTTGTGAGTTTTAAGATGTGCAGGTCACATAGAAGGTTTGCATGTGTTTTTGGGGGTAGCTTGCTAAGCCTGTCTTGGCTATAATCTAATAAATGTAGCCAATGGTTTTTGAGAGTCCATATTACTTCTTAATGCATTTCCTTACAGTACATGAGGGATCATTTATCTTTTCCCGCGACATACTATATTACAGAATGATGATAGCACTGGCTCAGAACCTGAGCTGGCACCATCGGCAGCATGTGACAGCTCAGGCCAGAAGTAGAGTCTAAGACTGTTAGTATTAGAGTGCATAGTGTAAAAAACAATATAAATATGGTATTGCAATATGGACCCACAGTGTAAAGAGAACACATATGCACTGTACAATACAAAGCACCAATTTTAAAATGTAAAAAAGTGATAGTAAAAATGCAGTTTTTTTTTTCTCGCTCAGAGTTAATAAAATTTTAAGAGGCATTTAGGCTATATGTTTCCTTAAAGAGTGAAATAGAAAAATACAACTTGTCATGCAAAGACAAGCCCTCATATGGCTGCATTGATCTTAAATACCCTATAACTTTATAGGTCTAGTCACAGAGTAACCCAATGGTAAGCGAACAAGTGATTAATTTGTATTCATGTCTCATAGCAAGACCTTTCCTATAAACGCCTACGGCTGTGCAGAGAATATGTGGGAGGCTATATGTATGTTCCAGTTCCATTGCAATACCAAACACAGTCAATGGGAAAAGTGCCACTATGTCTGCAATTAAAGGAAGTAACCTCATGCAACTCATTTACTTACTGCAAATGTGACCCTTTCTTGGCCCAACTTCTTCAGGTATGGTATATGAAGAGTATTGTCTTCATACCACAAAATCTCTTACATTGTTTGGAACTGGGTAGAGATCATAATGGTACTGAAAGGCCTACAAACTATGATGGGGAATTTCTCTATCCAATGATATGCCTAGCAATACAGAATGACATGGTCAGTTCTTTTATTGAAGTGTACAGTATAAGAACTCCTGGACTCTATCCTGATGGCAGATGTAGAAGAAAAGGAGGATTGGGTATGCTAGATTCCAATGTGCCAGATCCTTTTTTCCACAGGATATAAGCCACTGTCACAGGTGTCTGGCTTATTCCTTTCCTCCTATTGACATAAAAATGTAGGCACATTGAGAAATTAATAACCTTATTTACTGTGTATTTGTCTGTTTTTTATAGAATGAATGGTGATTCTTTGGTGTGTCGCATAGAAATTGGTTACATGAAAGCTAATTTTCATAAATGATTAAAGACCTTGCAGTGATGGCATACCCATAGGTCATCTACAGTGCCTTGCGAAAGTATTCGGCCCCCTTGAACTTTTCAACCTTTTGCCACATTTCAGGCTTCAAGCATAAGGATAGAAAATTTAAATTTTTTGGTGAAGAATCAACAACAAGTGGGACACAATCGTGAAGTGGAATGAAATTTATTGGATATTTTAAACTTTTGTAAAAAATAAAAAACTGAAAAGTGAGACGTGCCAAATTATTCGGCCCCCTTAAGTTAATACTTTGTAGCGCCACCTTTTTCTGCGATTACAGCTGCAATTCACTTGGGGTATGTCTCTATTAGTTTTGCACATCGAGAGACTGAAATTCTTGCCCATTCTTCCTTGGAAAACTGCTCGAGCTCAGTGAGGTTGGATGGAGAGCGTTTGTGAACAGCAGTTTTCAGCTCTTTCCACAGATTCTCGATTGGATTCAGGTCTGGACTTTGAATTGGCCATTCTAACACCTGGATACGTTTATTTGTGAACCATTCCATTGTAGATTTTGCTTTATGTTTGGGATCATTGTCTTGTTGGAAGATAAATCTCCGTCCCAGTCTCAGGTCTTTTGCAGACTCCAACAGGTTTTCTTCCAGAATGGTCCTGTATTTGGCGCCATCCATCTTCCCATCAATTTTAACCATCTTCCCTGTCCCTGCTGAAGAAAAGCAGACCCAAACCATGATGCTGCCACCACCATGTTTGACAGTGGGGATGGTGTGTTCAGGGTAATGAGCTGTGTTGCTTTTACGCCACAGCATATCATTTTGCATTGTTGCCAAAAAGTTCAATTTTGGTTTCATCTGACCAGAGCAACATCTTCAACATGTTTGGTGTGTCACCCAGGTGGCTTGTGGCAAACTTTAAATGAGAATTTTTATGGATATCTTTGAGAAACGGCTTTCTTCTTGCCACTCTTCCATAAAGGCCAGATTTGTGCAGTGTACGACTGATTGTTGTCCTATGGACAGACTCTCCCACCTCAACTGTAGATCTCTGCAGTTCATCCAGAGTGATTATGGGCCTCTTGGCTGCATCTCTGATCAGTCTTGTCCTTGTTTGAGATGAAAGTTTAGAGGGACGGCCGGGTCTTGGTAGATTTGCAGTGGTCTGATACTCCTTCCATTTCAATATGATCGCTTGCACAGTGCTCCTTGGGATGTTTAAAGTTTGGGAAATCTTTTTGTATCCAAATCCGGCTTTAAATTTCTCCACAACAGTATCACGGACCTGCCTGGTGTGTTCCTTGGTCTTCATGATGCTCTCTGCGCTTTAAACAGAACCCTGAGACTATCACAGAGCAGGTGCATTTATATGGAGACTTGATTACACACAGGTGGATTATATTGATCATCATAAGTCATTTAGGACAACATTGGATCATTCAGAGATCCTCACTGAACTTCTGGAGTGAGTTTGCTGCACTGAAAGTAAAGAGGCCGAATAATATTGCACGCCCCACTTTTCAGTTTTTTATTTTTTACAAAAGTTTAAAATAACCAATAAATTTCGTTCCACTTCACAACTGTGTCCCACTTGTTGTTGATTCTTCACCAAAAAATTAAAATATTATATCCTTATGTTTGAAGCCTGAAATGTGGCAAAAGGTTGAAAAGTTCAAGGGGGCCGAATACTTTCGCAAGGCACTGTATATAATACAGCTGTAGTTCAACAAAAGGCATGAATGAGGAAATAAGAGCAAGGAAGATATAAACCTCAATAAGCTGTTGGTAAATGTAATTAATTGTCTAATGTCTAGATCGATTTCAACTAGCTATGTGTTATAGAGGTTGTCCGGGCAAAAAAAAAAAAAAAAATAAACTTATAAGTAGGCTGGGGGAGGTGAAAAAAAAAAAATCAAACCTGTCCCCAGTGTCTGGTCCTGCTCCAGTGTCTTCTAGAAGTGAATCTTCTTGCCGGCTGTGACGTCCTGAATCTCTCCTACTTTTTTAATTTTTTGTTTTATTAATTTTTTTTTTTTTTTTTAAATAGGCCAAGGGAGGTGAAAAAAAAAAAAAAAATCATACTTTTTTCCCCGATGCCTCCCAGCGTGGTCTGGTTCTGTTGTTTGGTTGTTGTCTTCAGGCATAAGCCCCCACTGCACGTGACCGCTGAGGCCAATCAGTGACCTCAGGAAGGGACCTGGAATGTGACAGGTAGTGACATCACATGTCCTTTGCTGAGGCCACTGAGTGGCCTCAGCAGTCACGTGAGGTGGGGGCTTCTGCCTGAAGACAACAACCGACCAGCAGGACCAGACCACGCTGGGAGGCACCGGGGAAAAAAGTTTTGGTTTTTTTTTTTGGGTTTTTTTTCACCTACCCCGGCCTATTTAAAAAAAAAAAAAAAAAAAATTTTTGCCTGGTTAACCCCTTTAAGTTGGCAAAATAATACCTTTACTTAAATAGAACAAATATTCACAAGCTTCATTTTGCAATTTTGTGAAGAACTGGCTGAAGTAATGGTGGTTCAGGACAAATTTGTAAAAGCATCAACATTTAACAGGATTTCTTTTTCCTGTCATCTGTCCTTAGTGCACCTGCTTTGTGTGCTGATGTCATACAACCGGAAACTTGCTCTTGTCCTATACATAACAGATTTAATTTCATCTTCACCAAACATAAATTTAATTCTTCCTCACTGAGATATTTGACAACCAACTTAACCATTTGAGAACATGGCTAGGATAGATTTTATCTCATGAACAGTGAATATTCCTATTAAATGACAGCAAGAAGATATCTTGAAAACAATGAAGAATTTAGACACATATCATATAGTGAAGACAATCTTTATTAGTTGTAAACCGTATACCTAAGTATAAGTATACCCATCATGGTGTGATGAAGTGTAATAAAGTAAAGGTTTAGATCAGGAGAACTCAGCTAATTTTAGTAAGCGTCCACTTACCTGGGTATGTTGTTAGGTTAAGGACTGAGCAGAACACCAACAGCAAAGAGTTGTCTTATTAACATTTTGCAAGCTATCTACAGTAGGACTATGAGTGACAGGAATTATTATTAGTGAAAAAAGCAGAGCAGATCATTACAATTTATCAGCCTCAAAACTTAATAAGACTCCAGACCCAGAGGCGTAGCTAGTGGGGGGACAAGGGGGCCTGTGGCCCTGGGCCCACTGACTCTGTGGGGCCCACTCCGGGGCCGCCGCAAGTGCACACAAAAAAATATACAGGAGAACTATTAGGGGACATTATTAGCTGATGCATTATTGAATTAAGCAGGAATACAGGAGTATTTTTTTGTGGGACACGGGGCTGTACTCCCCCCCCCCCCCCTTTACCTGCACTGGGCTGTCTGTCACCTTTGCTTGTATACAGAGCGGCTACAGCGAGATATCACAACAGCGGAACTGCAGCTGCCCAACACTATATACTGCTGTACTGTAGAGAGCGGTGATTGGCTGCAGCAGTCTTGTCAACTTGACATCAGTGTTGTAGCCACTCTATACAAATAGTGCAGTGAAGGTGATGGCTGGCCCAGGGCAGGGACAGAGGGGAGAATGCAGGTAAGTGTCAGTGCATTTTTAGTTACAACCCTGGCCTGCTGCCTGCATTAATATTTCTGTTCCTGAACAATACCTTTAAGGGGGCATCATTCGTTTACAGGGGATTTTTATATCATGTATTTTATAATTGGGGGTATCAGCAGGATGAGGACTTTGTATAGGCAAGGAAAATGTGGGTCATGTGTCTGGAAAAGTGAGAAGTCAAAGATGTCTGTGCTGCAAACTTTACAGAGACAAGTTGCGGCTGGAAGAAGTTGCCATGGCGGTCCAAATGGAAGAGACGAGAAATGTGAACGATTAACAACATTTTCCTGTACTGTATTTACTTAAACTACAGTGGGGAAAAAAGTATTTAGCCAGCCACCAATTGTGCAAGTTAATCCCACTTAAAAAGATGAGAGAGGCCTGTAATCGACATCATAGGTAGACCTCAACTATGAGAGACAAAATGAGAAAACATATCTAGAAAATCGCATTGTCTGATTTTTTTTAAGAATTTATTTGCAAATTATGGTGAAAAATAGGTATTTGGTCACCTACAAACAATTCTTTTTTAAGAGGCTCCTCTGTCCTTCACGCATTACCTGAAGTAATGACAGCTTTTTGAAATTGTTATCAGTATAAAAGACACCTGTCCACAACCTCAGTCACACTCCAAGCTCCACTATGGTGAAGACCAAAGAGCTGTGGAAGGACACCAGAAACAAAATTGTAGATCTGCACCAGGCTGGGAAGACTGAATCTGCAATAGGCAAGCATCTTGGTGTGAAGAAATCAACTGTGGGAGCAATAATTAGAAAATGGAAGACATACAAGACCACTGATGATCTCCCTCGACCAGGGGCTCCACGCAAGATCTCACCCCGTGGGGTCAAAATGATCACAAGAACGGTGAGCAAAAATCCCAGAACCACACGGGGTGACCTAGTGAATGATTTGCAGAAAGCTGGGACTAACGTAACAAAGGCTACCGTCAGTAACACACTACGCCGCCAGGGACTCAGATCCTGCAGTGCCAGACGTGTCTCCCTGCTTAAGCCAGTACATATCCGGGGCCGTCTGAAGTTTGCTAGAGAGCATTTGGATGTTCCAGAAGAGTATTGGGAGAATGTCATATGGTCAGATGAAACCAAAGTAGAACTGTTTGGTAGAAACACAACTCGTCGTGTTTGGAGGAGAGTGAATGCTGAGTTGCATCCAAAGAACACCATACCTACTGTGAAACATGGCGGTGGCAACATCATGCTTTGGGGCTGTTTCTCTGCAAAGGAACCAGGACGACTGATCCGTGTACATGAAAGAATTAATGGGGCCATGTATCGTGAGATTTTGAGTGCAAACCTCCTTCCATCAGCAAGGGCATTGAAGATGAAACATGGCTGGGTCTTTCAGCATGACAATGATCCCAAGCACACCGCCAGGGTAACGAAGGAGTGGCTTCGTAAGATGCATTTCAAGGACCTGGAGACCTTGTGAAGACTTACAGAAAACGTTTGACCTCTGTCATTGCCAACAAAGGATATATAATAAAGTATTGAGATGAACTTTTGTTATCGACCAAATACTTATTTTCCACCATAATTTGCAAATAAATTCTTAAAAAATCAGACAATGTGATTTTCTAGATATGTTTTCTCATTTTGTCTCTCATAGTTGAGGTCTAACTATGATGTCAATTATAGGCCTCTCTCGTCTTTTTAATTGGGGAAACTTGCACAATTGGTGGCTGACTAAATACTTTTTTTCCCCACTGTATATGCAGAGCCCTGTGTACAGCCAGTATCTATCACTATATGGTCACCATATAGTGATAACATCAGTATACCCAGGTAGGGGCCCACTTGGATATGTTTGCCCCCCCTGTGCCAAACCCCTAGCTACGCCTCTGTCCAGACCCCTAAAATTAATTTGACACAAGAATAGCTGCTTAAATTAATTCAGACCCTTGAATTTTTCTTTGTAGGTTCTGCCATTAACAGATGAGTGAATTGATAGTTTTCCAGAGACAGAGAAGGACGATCACATAATCTTTTGGTTGTGGCCTTGATTGGGTTACCTATAATGCTTTGCAGTCAGTTTTCCCTCTAGCGCAGCCAACCATGAGAGACTATAGGTGTGAGTCACTGTTGATGAGTCCTAACCATGTATAGATGTAGCATTTCTTAAATTAATGTTTATAATGAATGAACATCTGGCTGCTACTTCTGTATGTTTCTATCAGTTTGACATGACTAATTCTGGCATTAAAGGGAACCTGTCAGGTCGATTTGGGACACTAATAAACCATCTGTGCCCGCAATATAAAAAAAAAAAAAAAGTAAACCTTTATATTTACCCTAGAGAATAGTCTCATCTCTGGTGCTCCCAGCGCCTGTGCAATTCTTCAGTGTAGCCGATGACGTACTCTTCAACGTCACTGCGCAAGTTCCGGTGGAATGGGGCATGCACACTGAAGCCTAGGTGTACTTCTCTGGCTTTATTACAGGGCGATTTGGGACACTAAACCCCTGGTCCATAAGAGCCTGCGAGTGATTTAGTGCCCCAAATCACCCTGAGAGATTCCATTTAAAGGGAGTCTATCAGTCACAATACTCAAGTTTCACTATCCCCACATTAGAATAGCCTTTATAAAGACTATTCTATTCCTACCTTTATTTTTCTTTTGCAGCAAGATCACAGAGCACAGGGGCGTTCCCCCTGAGCTCCAGGCACAGCAGTGTCATACCCTTCTGTTCTCTCCCTCCTCCTGGTCATTGTATGCACGCCCCCTCCGATGATGTACTCTGTTCTTCCTCCTCCTCTTCGCTACATCAACAGCAGCATCTATCTTCGGCAGAGCCGACAGCACGTGTCGGATTACAGTCTCGCCAACGATAGATGCTGCTGATAACGCAGCGAAGAAGAACAGAATGCATCATCGGAGGGGGCAGGCATAGAACGGCCAGGAGGAGGGAGAGTACAGACAGAACGGTATAATGCTGCTGTGCTCGGCACACAGGGAGAACGCCCCCTGTGCTCTGTGATCTTCATTTGCATATCAGCAAAGATAGAAAAAAAAAAACGTTGCCTGCAAAAGAAAAATAGAGGTAGGACTAGAATAGCCTTTATAAAGGTTATTCCAATGTGGGGTTAGTGAAAATTTGAGTTTTGTGAATAATAGACTCCCTTTAAAGAGCTTGAAAGGAGTTGGATACAGTCTTAGGAGATTTCAGAGTGCAATACGTAACTTTTTAGGGTAATTGGGGCACTTTTGATTCTATCTCATTTTAATCGGACCCAAAGCTAATTTCAAAAGGTTTACTCATCTCTACTTACACATATTGATGGAACATACTGATCTGCATAATGCTGCACAGTGGTTTTGGAAATTGTAGCATTTCCGCTGCGTGTATTCACTAGAATCCCATCAACTTTGCAGGGACTTTACCCTATGTGGGGCCCTGGCCTTATAAAGTCAGATGCTTTTCTTGACACCCATGGTGCAGATTAATAGCACTTTCAATGAGAGAATCCATTCTTTAATTACTGTTACTGTGTTATAGAACTGGAATTTAATATAATATGTCACAATACACAATGCTCTAACCATTTTTCATTAAAGGCTAGGAATGTGGTAGAGAGGGACTTTTTTTTTTGTCAATTGTCTTTTAGACATTGCTTCCTATTCTTTACTATGAAATGGGGTAAAGAGGATATCCAAAAATACTTACCCTCTGGTGACACAGATAGGGAATTATTTACTTAAATGTTAGGCTGATAAAGCCACGCTGCATCCTGTTCCCTGTATTTCTTCATGAAAATACACTAGATATAATTGTGTGTGTGGGTGTGGGGGGGGGGGATGGTGATGACAAAGAAGACAGAGTTATCGTCTTGTAATATTTATTTATTATGCTTACTTATTTAGCGCCATCATATTCCGCAGCGCTTTACAGACATTGACAGTCACTGTCCCATATAGAGCACACAATCTATATTATTCCCTAACAGTATGTCTTTGGAGTGTGGGAGGAAACCGGAGTACCCGGAGAAAACCCACGCAAACACGTGGAGAACATACAAACTCCTTGCAGATGTTGTCCTTGGCAGGATTCAAACCCAGGACTGAGCCACCGTGCTACCCTAATATTCACAATAAGCAATGATCATAGTATACATCTCAAATGTATGTTTATCTAGGAGAATGTGAAGAAAGGCTAAATTGCTTTACAGTAAAATAAAAGGAAATGAAATCTAGCCTGGTTTTACTGTCTACTCAACTCATTCAACATTGGAGAAATTAATAATTTCATGGCAAATAAGCCAGACAGTTATTGGCAATTTGGCCTATGGATTTAGGGACTATTAAAGCACATTCCAGAAGTGCTGTATTCTGTTATAGTACACCATTAGGAATTGGTATATAAATAATATAAAAGGGGATCTGTCAACTTATTTTAGCAGCTAAAACCCTCATCAGTATCTGATAGAGCATTTCACCTCTTCTATAATGCTAACTTTATAATTTGTTAGAATTGTCTCCATTCTTTTTCATTAAGATTTTGTGGTGGAGAGCTAGCACATAAAGTCAAGGTCTCCACACCCCATCTCTTCCTCTCCACTGCTATGAACCTCCCCTAACCCCTGTGATGTTACTGCTACAGCATAAGGAAATCCTGCACATGCGCCATGTAAGTCAAGCACCGCACTGAAGCCATGTGTAAATCCTCGGCTTTAGCTCATCACTGTGCTTGTGCAATGAAGAGAACAAGATGGAGTATGGAGAGCTTGACCTACACCCCATTGACTTCAAAAACCTAATTTACATATGGGATAACAGTTATTTTGTTAAAGAAAAATGCCTCTTTCTCCAATTATCTTACCACTATACCTGGCTATTACACTGTAAAGATTCAGAAACTCTGCAATCATTGAAAACTAATGGCAACTATAAGACAGGAAAGTCCTAAGAGTGCATATGTGTGTGTATGTATATATATATATACATACATATATATAGAATATAAGTATTATTATACACAAAGTACTACTCGACAGTTTGGGGCAAAGAGGGCTACTTGACAGACTGGTGCACAGATGGAGACTGAGGCCTCTTTATAAATCTGTCAGAGGTCCCGGCGCCAGAATGGAAATGTACGGCATAGCCAATGCAACCCTGCCTCAGCCTGCCCTGCAACGGCCACATTCACAGAACTTAGCAGGCAAGGCCTGGATCGGAGCTTGAGGCACATATTTGGCATAAGAAAGAGCGAATATCTGAGGTAAAAATGTTCTTTCACAAGATAGTGGGGGATGTATTTTGTCACTCAATGCTGACGAAGCCTTTGGAAAACTTATGAGATGTATGGATTTGGTCCAAATTTCATACAGCAGTGAGCCGACTTTCAATTGGGGTACAAGTTGTTCTGAGCAGATAACTTGCACCTGAATGATACAGGGTCTACTGTGCTCTGGTTAGTCATGCCGCCCAATATCACTGCTAAATCGTGATGCTAGGATTCTTGCAAGTGCTTTCACTTATCAGTTGGGAAAGATTATGTCATATATTGTTCATAAGTACCAAACTAGCTTTAGACCAATGAGGACCATGGATAATAATCTGAGGTGAACATTTTCTAATATAACTTTCACAAGATGATAGGGGATATATTCTGTCACTCAATTCTGCCAAAGCATTTGGAAAACTTTTCAGATGTTTTGATTTGGTCTAAATTTCATCAGATGGTTAAAATTGCAGCCACATCTACAATGCAGTTCACTTTTGGGCAACAGAAAGGAAACTCTTGACTTAGAAAAAGTACAAAGACTGATAAGGGGCATGGAGACCCTCAACTATAAGGAAAGATTAATAGAATGAAATGTATTTAGTCTTAAAAAGAGACATCTAAGGATTCAGTTATATTAATGGCCCATACAGAGGCGTAGCTAGGGGTTCAGCACAGGGGGGGTGAACATGTCCAAGTGGGCCCCCAACTTGGACTTGTTCGTATACCAATACTATCAGTATACGGTGAGCGTATAGTGGTATATAGCAGCTCTACACAGGGCTCTGCAGACGATTTAGGTGAATACAGTGCAGTAACATTTAGTGACTTACCGGTGACGTCTCTGACCAATCCTTCACATTTCCCATCTCTTTCATCTGGACGGCCATGACCACTTCTTCCACTCTCTGTAAAGTTTGCAACACAGACATCTTTGGCTCCTCACTTTTCCAGGCACCTGACCCACATTGTCCTCACCTGCACAAAGCCTTCTCTGTTTACATAGTGTCATTCGTTTCATAGCGGCCATGTAATGTAACTACAACCTCATCCTATACATGTCCATGTGACAAGGCAGGAATTACATCACACAGTCACTATAAACAGACATTGTGTGATATAAACAGGCGCCATAGCCCCTTCATACAGCTGATCAGTGGGGAGTCACTTATCTCTTATTGATGTTTTATTCTGAGGATAGGCCATCAATAAAAATGAGCTGGAAAACTGCTTAAAGAGGACCTTTCACGTCCTCATGAATATGCTGTTTTACATACCGCTAGAAAGCCGACAGCACGCTGAATTCAGCGCACTGCCGGCTTTCCCAGTATGTGCCCCGGGGCTGGAGATATCGGCGGTCATAGTTTCACGGTTTACTGTCAGAAAGGCTTTCCTGACAGTCTAGCTGTGCTGTGAGGAACGCCCTCCCTGACAGTTCTCGTTCATAGACTTGTACTGAGGGGGCGTTCCTCACAGGTCAGCGTCATCGCCGGGCAGTAAGGAACGCCCCCTCTGACAGTACAGGGCTATAAACGAGTACAGAGAGAGGGGGCATTCCTTATAGCCCAGCGATGTTGCTGAGCTGTGAGGAACGCCCCCCCCCCAGTACAAGTCTATGAACGAGAACTGTCAGGGAGGGCATTCCTCACAGCACAGCTAGACTGTCAGGAATGCCCTTCTGACAGTAAACCGTGAAACTATGCCGATATCTCCAGCCCCGGGGCACATACCGGGAAAGCCGGCAGTGTGCTGAATTCAGCGTGCTGTCGGCTTTCTAGCGGTATGTAAAACAGCATATACATGAGGACGTGAAAGGTCCTCTTTAAGGCTAAGGCCCCATGTGGTATCCTACAGCAAAAAAGATCTGCGGGAAAAACCGCAGCGGCGACGCATCGCAGTTTTACCTGCAGCACTTTGCACAGAAAGTTCGCAGAGGTTTCCTCTGCAGACTTTCTGCTTCAATTAGATCTATAGGGAAACCGCCAGCATTTCCGTAGGTATAATTGACATGCTGCAATTTCCAAAACTGCGTCTGTTTTGGAAATCGCAGCGTATCCACTGCGCATATTTTACTGCAAAGTGGGGATGGGATGGGGGCCACATGTGGCGAAAACCCACAGAAACAAACCCGGCATTTTACATCTAGCAAATCCCATCCACACATTGCGGAAAAATACGTGCAGCAGACGCACTGCGATTTCCAAAACCATTGCGGTTTTGGAAATTGAAGCATTTCAATTATACCTACAGAAACACTGGCGGTTTCCATATAGGTATATTGACACAGGGGAAACCTCTGCAGACCTTCTGTGAAAAGTGTTGCGAGCCCACTATGTGGGGCCTTAGTCTTATTAAAACCCAAGTGCCACCTTAATTAAATTAATTGACCCTCATATTATGCCCGATTCCCCCTGACATAAATACTGCACCTCTAATGGCTCCTTATATTAATGACCACCCCCTTATGTTCATAATGCCTCCTAATATAAATGATGCCCTCTAATGGCCCCTTATATAAATAACCTCCCCCTTGTATTAATAATACCCCCTAATAACCCTTATATAAATGACCCCCCCATCATCATAATGTCCCCTAATGAATCCTCCCTTTATAGTTATATTTCCCCCTCCTAACCACCCCTTATACTATTTATTAATATACCCACAACTAAGCTAAAAAAAACAAAAACAAAAGTCATACTCACCTGCGATGATGATGAATGGAGCCACCACCGCTTCCTCCCTGTCCACGCACAGGACGTCTGTGTCTGAGCCTGTATTGGCTTGCAGTTTACAATACTGTTAAGATGCAGATTACATTTTAACTAGATCGGTGTCTGCAGACACCGATCTAGTTAGAAATAAACGATGTATTAATGGCGGCCCCGGGGTGGGCCCCCCAAAAATTCAGTGGGCCCGGGGCAGCCGCCCCTCTGCCACCCCGCTAGCTACGCCTCTGGGCCCATACAAAAATATGACCAGAAGCCTTTTCATATGAAATCTAGTTAACAAAGCATCTTCACCATTAGAACTGTGATTCTGTGGAATAGCCTACCCCAGAAGCTGGTCAAAGCAGCAACAACTGACAGCTTCCAAAAAGACTTTGATAACTTCTTACAACAAATAACATTGAAGCTTATGTAACTATATAGAATTATAGTTTCTCTAACACCTTTGCTTAATCTCTTCCGGCCACAGCCATTTTTCAATTTTCATTTTTGACTCCATGCCTTCCAAAGTCAGAACTTTTTTTTATTATTCTGTTCACAGACCTGTATGAACATTTAATGTATGTGGCACAAATTGTATTCCGTAATGGTACCATTTAATATTCTGCACAATGTACTGGAAAGCTGGAAAACAAAATCAGATTGGTGTGGAATTGGAGAAAAACTGTGTTTGTGTCATTGTCTTAGAGGCTTTGTTTCTATGGCTTTCACTGTGCAGCCAAAATAACAATTCACCTGCATACTATGGCTCAAAAAAGTTCTGCGGAAACTAAATATATGTAGTTTTTTATGGTTTAACCCCTTAAAGAGATCCAAAACTTTGCAAAACTATTTTTTATATTTCCATGTATGAGGACGCATAAGGCATTTTTTTTTTAACTTTTCATTCAAATATTTATAAGAGGCGAAAAGGCGAACAAAAAATATTTTTATAAGTTTGTAGACCGGACACAGGGATGCCTAATCTTTATATGTTTATATATGTAAATGGGTTGTCCGGGATAAAATGCAATTTCTACACTAATCTAAACACCCTCCCCTGCCTACTTTTTAAATTACTTACTTTAGCAAAAATGTATATTTACCCATATCCCTGGGGCCCACATTTTCAGATTATCCGGTGGCGTTCCATTTAGCCCTTTCCAGAAACGGAGCGTTACCAATACTACCCCACCCCCCACCCCATCATACTTACCTGTCTTCCTGTCCAGACTTCCTTCTGTGGGGATGGCTCCTCCTCTTCTTTGACCCTCTGCTGACACGTGCACAATAGAGCTGGAGTCCCGGCATTGCGCTGTAGCAGGCACTCCGTCTCCATTGCGCAGGTGTGGGAGGCCGGAGGAGCCTCCGGCAGACGTCAAAGAAGAAGAGGAGCCGTCCCCACAGAAGAAATTCTCGACAGGAAGATCGGTAAGTATGATGGAGTGGGGTGGGTGGGCTGAGTTAGTTAGTTGGGAAGAGCTAGTAGTTGGGGAGCAGGATAGCTAGCGAGACAGGGAGGGGGCGTGAGGGAGTGAGAGAGGGAGGGGGGAGGGAGAGAGTGTGAGGTAGTGTGAGTCAGCCTACAACTACCATGATGCATTGCATAAGCTAAGACAGCAGGAAGCTACACCATGTACATGTAAACAAATGCAGAGGATGCCAGGAACTCCCAGAGAAACCCAGAAATCACTGTAAACACTACTAAAGGTATTTGGATGCACTTATTAACCCATTAATAGCACTAACAGACCCCTTTAACTTTATTTGAGTACTTTTATATGTGTTCTAGAAAAAGTGAAGGGGGGTGTAAATTTATTTTTATTTTTTAACTTTAGTTTTCTTAATTGTTATTTTTAGACTTCCTAGGGAATCCTGAACCCCAGGTGGTCTGATCACTAATCCAGTGCGCTGCAATGTATTGCAAAGCATTGTAAAATTCCAGTTATTCTATTACAGGCTAAATAGAGCAGCCTGTAAGAGAGTAAATACAATGACAAGCCTGAAAGTCTTCAAAAGTCATCCGTCAATGTAACGGATTGCTCCCGACATCAGCCATCCTATTCAAAATGGTGCCACAGTCAGTTTTGACTGAGGCATCAGGGGGTTAATGCCTGGTCTCTGCCGGGTCTCTATTTAAATACCCAACATCTGCCATAATGGTATGGTGGATGTCAGGAAAGGGCTAAAAGGAGTCTGTCTCCAGAACCCAGCCCCACAGATATGGTCTTCTGTATCAAACTGTTGTTTTCCCCTTATGTATCAGTGCATCAGTTGCTAAGATATCGCTGTATTTGTCTATCTGCAAATGAGTTCTTTGGAGGAACAAGGGTAGCGCCATTACTCCAAAGAGGTAAATGCCAATGTCATTTGCATATTGACAAAAAAATTGGCAATATTGAGGCAACAGAGGCACTTATTCACAATGGAGAAAACACTGTTGGATTTAGGTGACCCTAACCTATCTTATCTGCAGGGCTAATAAGCCATGTCCGTTTGCATCCCTTGGTTGAACTTGTGCCTTTTAACTATATAACTATATTGTCATCATACTATCATGGTCATGGCTTAAAGGGGTGTGTAGAATTTAAAAAAAGGTTCTGCTTTTATTTCCAGAAACATGCCCATTCAAGTGAATGCCACTAAACTGCAATATCAGATACAGTATAGACCATGTACTGTTGGCAGATGGCTGTCATTGCAATTATATCTTTGATGGTTATTGTCTATTCTGTATAACAGTATAATTACCAATTAAAAATTAGAACAGTGACGAGAAAAAATTGGGATGTATGTCTTATAAGGAGGGATTTTATAATCTGAGTACATGGTACTAAGGGAATTTGTTGTGCCAGCTTGAATGAATATAGAAAGGTTATTACCTGCAGGAACACCACTGGCAGAACAACAATTTTATAATAATTTCATGAACTGTATAAAATTTAGCAGCAGTTTACAGACTACATTAGAAATTCGTGACCAAGAATAGTTTTTTTGGTTGCTTTCCATTTTACTACAAAAAATGTGTTCTGTGTTGAATAGATTCAGTCTGATATCACAAATTACTATTTTTTTCTGCCATTATGACCATTCCAATGCTGTATTATTATGTAACTATGGAAATATCTGAAATTAACTTCTCAAAGTTCGGAAAATGCAGTTTTAGCCAAGATGTTATCTGAATGTTTAGAAACAGTCAGTTACTGGCATGTGTGAACTCACTTGTTCTCCCAGCCATTGTGAGTTAAATGTCTTGTATTCGATATACACAACAGGGACTTCAGAAGGCTGTGAGAATGATTGGAAAGTTGCATGAGAAAGTCACACATCTGGCCTTAGTGGAAATCCAATATGGCTTGAAAGATGAACTAAAATATTAAAATATATTGTAGACAAGAAGAAAAATATTACATCTGTTATTCAGTATTACATATAATATTTTGTCCCCATGAATGAGCACCAATGCATACAAAGTAAACCAAAGGAAATGTCTGGTAATTTACAAGTGCAAGACATTTTACTTTTATACACTGTAAATATAAAAAATATTGATACTTTCTCAGTTCCAATTTCCAGAAATGTTTCCAAATCTATCGCCATATATCATTCATGGACAGGATTTGGAGTACAAGGCTCACAAGGCCATTTATTGTGTATAATCATCTGACTGCAAATACAATGATCACTCAAGACGTAAAAGGCATTTTGTAACTTGCGTCATTCTAGTTTTATGCATAGAAAGCAGAATCAGCCAGGCAGGGAAAGCTTACATTATTTAAAGGGGTTTTCTGGGACTTAAATTGCTGCCCTGTCCTTAGGATAGGTCATCAACTGGACATCAGTGGGGGTCCGACACCTGTGGATCAGTTGTTTAAAGCGGCAACACTGCTCCCTGAGCACCAATTCCTCTTCACAGATCATTCATCGGTCACATGGTCTGATGACAACTCAGACCCATTCAAGTAAATGGACTGTGCTGCAACACCAAGCACAGCTACTGCACAAATGTATAATGCTGTGCTTGGTAAGTACTTAAGATACTGCAGTGCTCCCCAAAATGCTGCAGCGATTTGAGACCATGATTGTTCCTGAATCTTCTCCTGCTTCCATCTTAACCTGAGTAACCAGTTACAACTCTGTCCTATTTCCAACAGCATTTCAAATCTCCTGTAAAATAGGGCTTACTCACACATCAGTGAATTTCGGCCATGTGCTGTCAGTATCTTCCATGAATAGTACATGGATTAATGATTTCTACACATCTATTCACACCATGATTCCGTATCAAAAAAATGTAAACATGCTCTATTTTTGTTCATTTTTTAAAGCAAACATGCCTAAGTCAGTGAGTCCATGAAGAACAGCACATGGATGTCATCACAAATCATTGCTAGGAGACTCTGAAAATTGTGTTTAAGCAAGCCTTATTCTAGAAAATTAATCCACTTTGGGCTGAAGTTCTGGTCCTGGGTTTAGATGAGCATTCTGCCAATTATTAAAGTTGCAGGAAAGTGATAAATTATCATCAAGAGTCACACTGAAAAAATTGCATATATAGTAATTTTTTTTTATTTCATATTTCGATAATGTTTTATTAAAGGAGTTTTAAGCCAACCTGCTAAAATTAGTCGTGTACTACATACAGAATCTGAATGATAATACAATATTTTTTTCTGGAACACAACTTACAATTTGTTTAGTTTTCATCTCCCTTTTTTGCTCTTGTGAGTAGTTTGAGAAACCTACCGCTGCTCTGCTCCCATCTCACCTATGGTTCATAGATCTACCTGTTTGCCAATGCAGTGGAGCAGAGTGAAGAATAAAGGAACATTTCAGCATGTCTGATGATCTGCAGCACAGTACAGATAAAGTATCAGGGATGCTTGCATATGCCCATCAGCACCGAAAAAGCTTACTGTTCTGTGCCTGACACCAGGGGTTTACAATGAAACAGAGCATTTAAGCCCAGATTTATTACTCTGGTTGTAACTCCGGCGTAGATGTGTAGCTTCTTAGGCACACTTTGGCCCAACTCGGTGCATCTAGTTTGAGCTAAAATGTTTCCAACTTCCTAGTCAAGTGGGTGTGGCTTCTCATAAAAATGGATCAAAAATGCACCAATTAAAATAAGCCAGCTAAAATATGTATAAACTTACATTTGACATTCTAAAGATATGCCAGATTTAAAGGGGTTTTCCGAGCAAAAAATGAATTTTCAAAAAAAGTCTGTTAGTGTTATTAATAGGTTAATAAGTACACCCACATACCTCTAGCAGTGTTTTGAATGATTTATGGGTTCTCTGGTAGCTCTTGACATGCTCTGCATTTGTTTACATCTTCTTTGGCTGTAATATTGTAATCACGTATATCATCATTACAGTCACACAGAGAAAGCTTCAGTACAACAACTCCTTCTTGATGCTTTTTTGGCATTTGGTAAATATATATATACACGCACAAACACACACACACACACACACACACACACACACACACACATACATAAATATGAATATGTTGACAACTACATACCTCTATATTTATATCTATATGACTGTATGTCTCTCTCTCTCTTTCTCATATATATACAGTGTAGGACTGTTGGGCCTAGGGCCCACCAAAGGAACTTTTTCTGGGGGCCACCCAACAACTTCCTGCTAATCACTTATACAATGGCTCCTTCACTGGAATCTTACATATGTGCTGACTATCCTGAGTATTTTCCTAGTATCGCCATCCCCTATAGTACTGTGCAGACCCCAATAGCTCCATGGCTGTTTCATACACAGTACAGTATGGAGAATGATACAGCCATGGAGCAATACTTGTATTGTAAGATTATAGTGAGGGAGCTGTGATGCAGACATAGCACACAGGGCTTCCAGTAAGAATTTTGAGCCCCCCCCCACACAGTATAATGCTCCACACAGTATAATATTCTCCACAGTGGTCCTCGCACCGTATATTATTTCTCCACAGTTGTCCCTAAACAATATATGTTCTATAGTGGCCCCCGCACAGTATAATATGCTCCACAGTGGCTACCACACAGTATAATGTTCCACAGTGGCCCCTGCAAAGTATAATATGCTCCATGGTATCCCCACTTAGTATAATATGCTGCACAGTGCCCCCCCACATTATAATGCACCACAGTGGACCCTGCACAGTATAATATGATCTACAGTGGCCCCCACACACCATAATGCTCCACAGTGATCCTCACAGAGTATAATATGCTCCACAGTGGCCCCTACACAGTATTAAATGCTCCACAGTGGCCCTCACACAGTATAATATACACCACAGTGGTCCCCGCACAGTATAATATGGATTAAGCATGTGTAGTCCATTTTATACTGAGCTACATGATTCCCCTGCCGGTTGCCCACTATACAGCGCATGCGTGGGCGGCCAGCGTTACCTTGTATCTCACCGGCCGGCACTTCCTCTTTGTGATGTTTGCCAGCCGACCACGCATGCACAGTACAGTGGGCAGCCAGCATCACCTTGTACTTTGCATGCCAGCATTCCACTATGCCCACACATGTATTGAAGGAGATGTTTTCCGCAGAGCAGGAGGTGAGTATAGTTGGGGAGTGTGCCGGCCTCCCACTGCACTGCATATGCCAATGTTTCAGCAGTATTGCGCATGCGTGGGCAGCTGGCACACAGAATGAAGAGGAGGGGGCCTTCCCGTGGTGACATCCCAGGCTGGGGAGCGGGTCCTTCCCGCTGATGGAAAGCAGAAATCCAAAAAGTGGGTATGGGGCCTTCACATAACCACCAACATCGGACAAGAACCACAAACATTTCATAATACAAGTAAATCATTTGTACTTTAAATATCTAGTTATCCTGGACAACCAATTTAACATCCAGTATATGCAACCGTAATAAATCTGGCACATTTTCAGACGGTTTTACTTTAGCTATTAGTAAATCTGGGCCAATCTATTTAAAGATTTTTAAATGGTGTCTGTTAAAACACAACATAGCACACCACCTCCGTAGATAGATAGGTTAGGTCCTACGAATCAGTTTGTTTGTTGCTGAGATATCACTCTTTTGGCACAATGGCGCAGTGGCATACATTGATCCTTAGCTGATCTGTGGGTGTCCCAGGTGTCAGATTCCTATTGATCACATATTAATGTTGTATCAATATGTAGGTCCTAGAAAAATACAGAGAATCTGTCGGGTAAATTTAGTACATTAAACCACTAACATGTCAATGACAAACATTTGTAATGCACTTTTCTCACTTTATGGAGTAGAGGAGTGAGTGGCTGTCATACCGATGCTCATCCCCAATTTACCTATTAATATATTTTTGGAAGGAAACCCATGCAAACATGGAGAACATACAAACTCCATGCTGGCCTTGGTTAGATTCGAACCCAGGACACTGTTGCAAGGCAACAGTGCTAACCATTGAGCCACTGTGCTGTTCTTACGGGCCAGTGGTTTTGTGTCTCAAATATGCAATAATATTCCTATCCATCCTGGAGTAGTTTAAAAAATATCCTAGTACTTACTGATAAGTGTGCTCCCAACGTCTGGTGCATGTGCATTTTAAGAAGTGCCTTTCCCAAGATCACTAGAGATAAATCCAATGAGAACATTAGGGCATTTTATTATTATTATTATTATTATTTATTATTAGGGCAGAATACTATAGGAATATTTGGGACACTATACCAGTGTTCCATAAGGATATGCTGGAGGCTTAGTGTCCCAACATCGATTGTCAGCAGTATTGTAAGTACAGTCGTAGCAGCCGTAGCAACTGCCACGGGGCCCATGATCTTAGGGGGCCTTGTGGGCTCCTGCTACTTTTTTTTTTTTTTTTTTTTTTTTAAATAGGCCGTTACCTGCTGGAGTAATCCCAGCAGATAACAGGACCTATTTACTTACCGATCCCCATTTCTGCTCACGCTCATATTTGCTTCCCCTTCTGTTCTCCAGGGCCCCTCGTGCATCCCATATCACATCGCTGGGGCCGCCTCAAGGAAAAAAAGGGGAATATAGAGTATAATAATAGTTTGTGGGTGCTGAACCTGAAATTTTTGATATGTTTGTAACAAACACTGTATGGGCCACAATGAAACATAATACAGTGTGGAGGGACCTCTATAGAACATTACACTGTGTGGAGGGGCCACTATGGGACTTTATACTGTGTATGAGATATCATACTCTCTGGAGGCCATTTTGGGACATATAGTGTGTGTAAATGGGGCGTTAGGAAAGGGGGCCAGGAAAGGGGGCTCTATGCCGTGTGGGGGGAGGGGCAAGTCAAAAGTTTGCTATGTGGCCCAGTCTTTGCTAGTTACACCCTTGCTTGACAGGTTGCCTTCAAGTAAATTTAACACCTGCATAAATAAAACCTATATAACTACTACTAGATTTATACTCACAATTTTATAGTTTGAAATTACCACAAAATTTGTCTATGATCATCCTACTTTTAGTTACACAGTGCTGCATCTTATAAAAGCAGGTTTCCTATCAATTTCCTATATGATGCTATGGAGTTATGAATATATACAGTTTTCAGTGTGTACGCACATCCAATACTATTGTTATATTCAGGGTCGGACTGGCCCACCGGGGAACCGGTGAATCCACCGGTGGGCCCCGAGCCCCAACTATTAGTCCTCATGTCATGGGGGCCCGATCGGGATCTTGACCATCCCGATCGGGCCCCTGACCAGAGGCGTAACGATCGCGGTCGCAGGGTGTGCGAGAGATGGCCGGGTCCCGGACCATTATGATAGTGGTCGGAGAAAGCCTGGTTCCCCGACTGCTATACATACAGTTATTGGAAAGGGGCCCTGGCATATTGCAGGCCCCTTTCCAATAGATGGCAGCCCAGGGGAGGTGACTCAAAATAATAAACACATAGTCTCACCTCTCCTGGGCACAGCGTCCTCTCCGGCGCTCCTCCGTCATGTAACTGAGGCCTGTGATTAGGCCCCAGCTGTCACATGGGGCGCGGCCACGTAATGACGTCAGTGCGCCCCCACGTGACCGCTGAGACCCAATCACAGGACTCAGCAGCGACGTCGGAAAAGGGCCTGAAAACGCTGAAGACGACAGGATGGAGCGAGGATGCCAAGGAAAGGTAAGGCAAGGTGAGTATGAATGTTTGTTATTTTTAATCACTTCCCCTGGGCCTCCGATTATTATACTCAGGGGTCTGAGGAGACCCCAAAGTATAATAATAGCACTGAAGCGGAAGGGGGCTGTTGGGTGCATATAATACTGTGTGGGGGCCACTGTGGAGCTTATAATACTGGATGGGGGCCCCTGTAGAGAGCATATAATACTGGGTGGGGGCCACTGTAGAGCTTATAATACTGGGTGGGGGCCACTGTGGAGCTTATAATACTGGGTGGGGGGCACTGTGGAGCTTATAATACTGGGTGGGGGCCACTGTGGAGCTTATACTCCATACAGTGGCTCCTTCATTTTTTTTTACATTACGCCGGGGCAGGTGAAAAAAACAAAACAAAACAAAAAAAACCCCCAAACTTTCCTGTCCCCAGTGTCTCCCAGCGCGGTTCGGTCCTGCAGTTCTGTTGTTTTCTTCCAGCTCAAGTTCCTTCTGCACATGACTACCTGTGATGTCACCCCTGAGGCCAATCAGCGGCCTAAGGGAAGGGACCTGGGACGTCACAGCCAGTGAGGACTTCCGGCAAAAAGAAGACAGCGGAGCTGCAGGACCAGACCGTGCTGGGAGGACACCGGAGCACCGGAGACAGGTGAATATGTTTAGTGTGTTTTTCTTAGTTTTTTTTTTTTTTTGGGGGGGGGGGGAGTAGGGGGGATTCACCTCCCCCGGACTAATTATTAAAAAAGAAAAAAAATTATACTGGACAACCTCTTTAAAGTGTGGCGCATTAGGGGGGCCCTGGGGGGTATATTAAAGGGGTTGTCCAGGCATAATTTGTTATGGTTTATCGTCAGGATAGGCCATAGATACCTGATCTGTAGGGGGCTGACCACGGACCGATCAGCTGTACGAAGCCACTTCTGATGCCCATCCTGTACACAATACAGGGCCAGAAGCAGAAAGCTCTGTCCACTGAATATTAGCCGGGCACCTTCACTGCATCTCAGCACTTATTGAAGTCAGTAGGAGCTGAGCTGCAGTGAAGGCGCCGGGCTGCTATACAGCGGATGGAGCTTTCTGCTTCCGGCCCTGTGTTGTGTACAAAACGGGCTCCGGAAATGGCTCTGAACAGCTGATGGAGCCATGTGTCAGCCCCCTACCGATCAGGTATTTATGGCCTATCCTGAGCATAGGCCATAAAAAAGATTAACCCTGGACAACCACTTTAATATGCCCCACACAGTTTAATGTCCCCCCCCCCCCCGCAGGATGTCAGCCCCCATCACTGCTCCCACACAATATAATGACCACATCACTGTTCCCCATACAGTATGGGGGACCAGTGAAGAGGCCACTATGTGGGGGGACCAGTGAAGTGACCATAGAAATATTTGGCCCAGACAACCCCTTAAAAGAGGTTGTCCATAAACTGGAGCGACCACTGTGTCGGTTGCCAGGGGAGGTGTAAAAATAAGAAAATTAAAAAAAAAAAAAGCATATTCACCTGTCCCCAGCACCCCGATGTCCCCTGCCTGTGTCTGTTCGGTCTCATGGCGGCGCCTCATTTCTGGAAATCCTGTACCTAATTGGTCTTAGCGATCACATGAGGTGCAGGACTCCCAGCAAGGAGTCGCCGGCACGAGACTGAATGGACACTGACAGCGGACAATGGAGCGTCGGGGACAGGTGAGTATGCTTTTTAATTTACTTATTTTTTACTTTACACCTCCCACCAGCTACATTGGTTGCTCCAATGCCTGGACAACCTCTTTAAAGGATTTATCCATCTTTTTAATATTGATGGCCTGTCCTTAGGATAGGCCATCAGTATTACATCTGCGATGATACAACAGCCAGGACCTCTGCAGATCAGCTTTTCCAGGACAGTGCGGCTACAGGTAAAGGTAACAATTCTTGGAGCCACGCTGCTTACTTGCCATACAAGGTGTAGCAGTAGGTTTAGGTAGTGCAGTGGTGCACATGGTATAGTGGTTGAGCAGCATGGCTCCCAACATGTTATTACCTTTAGCCGCCCTGTCTCGGTACCGCTGATCTGCAGGGGTCCTGATGGTGGGCCCCTAGAAACAATTTCACTGGTGGGCCCTAGACATCCCAGTCCGACACTGGTTATATTACATTTATTATTGTTACAATATCTATCTATCTATCTATCTAAAAGAAGTCCAAAGCAGCACAGCCAACATAGCAAATCCTAAGGAAGGCGGCTACTTCCAATATTCATATAAGGAGTAAAAACGGCAGCACCCCACTGGTTCCAATAACAAAGTGTCTTTTATTCCAAGTAGCTACAAGGACATGTAAAAATAGAGATCAAATTGCAATACTGCTTTTATTTAATATCTACACATATAAGCTAATATGATCTATAACTACACAGATAAATTAGAGGTTCTTCATTATACATATTTGATCAAACAATAAGAAGCTCATCTGCTCGTCTCAACTTATTTCTGTGTCGGAATAAATTGAAGTCATGTTAGGATGTGAGTAGTAAATAGTTTAACCTATAGTGTATCCTTTACTGAGCCTAGTGATGTGCACATTCAGCTACCTAAATGTTTGAAATTCCAAGATGAGGCAGATATGTATTTCAGCTGGACCTGTCAAACTCAGGGAATACTTAACCTTAGAGGCCAAGACTTTGGAATCTCCATGGGATCTACTTGCATCTGTCACTAGTTCTCACCATATTGAAGCCATCAAGTTGACCTCTCACCTAACACCTTGCTTGAACTCTACCATCATCAGAAGAAGGTTCAATAAATAAACACAGCAGAGGGTTTGTTCTCAATGACTCTTACTTGATAATAGAGTAGGAGAAAAAAATTGGCCACATGGTAATAGTGAAATATAAATGGTGTCTCCTGTTGCTGCTATTATCTGATGTATTATATTTTGACAGTGTAGGCACTAATTAAAGCATGTTGTTAAAGTCTAACTTTAACAAATCTACCATACATTTTGTTTGAAAAAAATTATAAAACCTGTTGTTATTACCTAGGTAATAACTCTGCATAGAATAGGTTAAATTTTAAGGCTTTAAAGAGGACCTTTCATGTCCTCATGAAAGTGCAGGTTTTAGATACCACTAGAAAGCCGACAGTGCACTGAATTCAATGACGCTGAGCTATGAGGAACGCCCTTCTGACAGTGGGGCGATATCGGTGCTGAAACTAACGGCATTGAAATCTCCAGCACAAGGGCACATAGTGGCAAAGTGGTGTATAAAACCACACTTTCATGAGGACATGAAAAGTCCTCTTTAAGGGGTTTTCCCACAAAAGACACTAAAAGAATATTCACAGGACATGACATAAATGTCTGATAGATGTAGGTACCACCTCTTGGACCCACGTCTATCTCTAAAATGAGCTCCCCCTACCAACCTCAGTGCCCTGCCATTTACCTGACCTCGACTTGCTGAGAGGACTCTCAACTATGGTCGGGGCTTTACAGAAGAAGCATGGCTCTGAGCTACACTGTTTCCGTAACTCCCATATAGAAGTGAATAATCCCATGGAAGTCTATGATTAATGGTTTCCAGAATTCTTCCCTCCTGAACTTTTCTTCTGATGAATATCTATATGCAAAAGAAAAGCCTGTACCACAGTGGAATAGACCTTTGGATTTGGATCTAGTTGACCTTAGTAACGCTTAAGTCTAATACTTTATAAGTAACGATGTAATGCTAAGTCAAATGACAGATAAGGGCTGTCCTGTCAAATGATATATTCAAGTGGCCGATCAGGGGAATTCAGCACCTGTTTACAGCTGATCAGTGAGTACAAGCAGCAGGGAACTCTGGAATCAACTTATTTAGTTGGGACTCCTCTAACAAAAAGGGTTTTCTTATCGCTATTACATAGTCTGTATGGTAGAATTGCTGTATGTTGGTATGAATTAGACTGGTATGCTTGACATATGTCAATTTCAATCAGTTTTCTTCTATTGAACGTATATTGTACATATATACTTTCTGTACGTATCCTTTCATGTAAACAAATAAATCAAAAATAATTATTTTAGCCTAAAATAATAAAAAAATAAATAAAATGAAGAATCCACATTGATTCCACTGGGGGGCCCAGAGTTCAGATCTAAATGGGTTATCTCAAGGATAGACCTTCAACTTATAACTATGACCATTGTTCCATTTTTTTTGCTATTGTATATTGGGCTGTATGGTTAGTATTTTTATACAATAGTTTATTAACTGATTTTGCTTTCTTTTATTAAAAATAATAATAATAATAATAATAATAATAATAATAATAATAATAATAATAATAATAATAAAATCTTTAAAGATGCAGGGTAGTTTGCCCTGCTTCCAAAATTCATAATTTCTTTATTTTTATGTCAACATGACTATATGAGGGCTTATTCTTTGCACAAGTAGTACTTTTAATTGACGCCATTTTTGGGTACATACACACGTGGACAAAATTGTTGGTACCCATTGTTTAATGAAAGAAAAACCCACAATGGTCACTGAAATAACTTGAATCTGACAGACTGGAATTTGCCAAACTACATGTTGACAAGCCACAAAGCTTCTGGGAGAATGTCCTATGGACAGATGAGACAAAAATCTAAATTTTTGGCAAGGCACATCAGCTCTTTGTTCACAGATGGAAAAACTTTTGTCAGATTCAAGTTATTTCTGTGACCATTGTGGGTTTTTCTTTCATTAAACGAGGGGTACCAACAATTTTGTCCATGTGTGTATAATATATTAATTACCTAATATAAATGGCTTTGTGGTCTGTATGTTTAAAAAACGTATAATTATGTTTTGTTTTTGTGGTTTTCATTCTGCATTATAAATGACATGGCTATACTATATTTATAATAGTTATATCTTTTACCAAGATTTTATTACAATTTTTTTACTGAATAAAACACCATTTTGCAAAAATAATTATTTGCCTGGGGGCATTGTATTATGATGTTTTTTTTTGTTGATGGAGCAAGGGCTCTTTTTTCGTAGGATAAGTTGTAGTTTTGATTATTATCATTTTCTGGTATGCAAAACTTTTTTTTGCTTTTTTTGGGGGAGTTGAGATGACTGAAACAAATTAATTTTCGCATTGCGGTACTATTTTTACAACTTCCACCATACTGGATATAACGTTATTTTTGGAAAGTGTGGACTTATATGCATACGAGGCTACCTAATATATTTTTATTTTATTTGTTTACATTACATCCTGACATTGTTTAGTATCTGCGCCTCATGGTGACCAAAACAGAGGCAACCCTGAGCAGATGCAGAATAGCAGCCTAGTGTGGGTGCTGTAAGAGGGGGAAATGTACAGTGTGGGGCCATAAAAAGCAGCATTATACTATGTAGGGGGCATAAAAGAGGGTGGTGTACCATGTACAGTGTACTCAGTGGGGACCAGTTAATGGGACGTTGTACTGTGTGGGGACCATAAAAGGGTGCAATGTAACATGTAAGGGCTTGAAAACTTAGCACTATACTATGTAAAACTTAGTGATATACTATGTGGGGGCCATAAAATGGGGCAATGTAACATGTGGGGTCCATAAAAGGAGGCAATGTGCCATGTGGGGCCATAAAATATTGTGTTATACTGTGTGTGGACCATAAAATGAGGCAATGCAACATGTGAGGGCCATAAAAAGCAGTATTATGCTATGTGGAGACCATAGAAGGGGGCATTATACTGTGTAGGGGTCAATAATGGGGGATTTTTTTGACCTGCAAATGGGGGATCAGTTCTGGTAAAAAGGTGTTGTGGCCTAAAAATTTTGATTAGGGGGCCTCCAAAATGTGCCCCTGGACACAGCTGAGGGCAGGACACTAGATAATTCCAATATGTTCACTAGTAAGGAGCTAACCTTCCCTACAATATAAATAGAGAACCTTAAAGACCAGATCATAAAATTTTTTGTGGGGGTACTTCTTTAAGAACCATCTGGCACAGATTTACTGTGTAGAAAATTTTCAAATATATAAGTCATTCTTGTTTAACCCTTTCCCAACATCCACCGTACTGGTGGTCACTAATAGGCTGAGCAGCTGCCTTGTCTCCGCTGTATAATAGCGGGCAGCAATGCCCCCAATCAGTGCCGGCATTAATCCTACTGATACCTCAGTTAAACCTGGTAGCGGGAAATAAAAACCTAAAAGAGCCGAACCGCAGTTTTTTCGCCGTTTCACCTCCCATAAAAATTTGAAAAGCAATCAAAGCTCAGTCATTCCCTAAAATGGTATAATTAAATAGCACATCTGGCCCACAAAAAAAGATGCCTTATGCGCCCCGTACACGGAAATATAAATAGGTTAGGGGTGTCAGATTATGGTGACTGTAAGAATTACTTTTTTCAAAGTTTTGGATTGTTTTTAAGGTGTTAAAATGTAACAAAAGCCATATAATTTGGTGTCACCATAATTGTGCCAACCCTCAAAATGCAGGTAACGTGAACACCTTAAAAACAAAGCTTATTAAAGAAGACCATAAGAAAGTCATGCAAGCGCAGTTTTTCCCTGTGTAAAAAAATCAAAAAATTACTGAAGCGGAAAGGGGTTAAAGACAAAGAAAGTCATGAATATACATACAGTATTTATAAGCTGTATCACTTAATTCAATGAATTCTTTCCACGTGCTATCATCAGTTCTCCTGTTAACACATCTGGAAAGTATGATACATATAATACGTAACAGTTCTATTCATTCATTGCAGGAGAAACTGAAATACTCAACAAAGATGTGTGAGAAAGTTTCCACTGACTCTTACCTTTCCGAGTTTCCATAGAAATGTGAGTTTCTTTTCCTTTTAGGGTATGACGTGTACAAATTGGAATGATAATGGAAATACCTGAAGATAGAAGTTGAGAGAGCATCAGTAATAAAGGATCATTTCAGAATTTAGCACAATGATCTCTGTTCAACTTTGTTTTAAGGCTCCATGCAGTGTACGGGTCAGTGAAAACAGAATGGATGGTACATGATTTGGTATCTGTTTGCCGTCTGGGATTTTCAATGATCCATACACTTCAATGAATGGGCAGATCCATAAAAAATGGACAAGTATAGGACCTGCTCCATATTTTGCAGCTCTGTTCCATATTCCTGGACACACGGCCGCAAAAAAATACGCCTATGTGTATAGGCTCATAGAAAATGATGGGACTGTATATTATATGCAATTGCAGAGCCGTAATTGGGGATAATATTGCAGCATCCTAGTGGAAACTGCTTAAATGTTTTTGTTTTATTTTATTGTTTATTCATCACTATCTGTATACACTGTATATATTGTGTTCGTATATATATTGTTTGTATTGTTTTGCGGCTTCCAATATGTGTTTTCCCCCCTGTTTTGGAGCTCTCCACTGTGGTAAGGTACATCCCTACTCTACAGTGGACTTGGCTTAGCCCAAGCAATTGGCTAAAGAAGGGGAGGAGATTTGAAGTCTCTAGAAGGAATTAGTGCAGTAGATTCTAACTCTTGAAGCAGAGCAGACCACCATTTCTGACAGACCATTGCAACCCCAGAGGGAAATGTGGTGGAGTTTTTTCATAGCCTCCCCCCATAATCCTTTTTGCTATATCCCTGAGAGAGGGAGATTTGCTGTCAGCCCCATGAAGGGAGAGAAAGTGCCAATTTGGAGGAGAAGTTGAGGGTTTCTAGAGCCTCACAGCCTGGACCCTGCAGTATACAGTGTAAGTATGTGAGCCAGAGGGCGCTGTTGAGCGACCCAGGCCAGGCCAGAAAAGGCCCTCAGCCACGCCTTTGGGTGGTGGCACGCAACTCCAGAGGGGCTGGAGCATCCTGCAGGAAGCAGGAAGTAGTGGACCAGCGAGGACGGAGAGAGAGGCTCTGTCCCAGAGGGCTGGCGTCCACAGGAGTGGACCATCGAGGACGGAGAGAGAGGCTCTGTCCCAGAGGGCCGGTGTCCACAGGAGTGGACCAGCGAGGACGGAGAGATAGCTCTGTCCCAGAGGGCTGGCGTTCACAGAGGACTGTTGCTAGAGCTGAGTAACAGTCAGGACAGTTAGGGGCTCAAGGAGTGAGTTAGGCCCTAACTGTGGCATAGGTTTTTTGTTGTTTTGCTGTGTTGCAGTTAAGCTGAATAAAGCCACTTTTATTTTACGCTTGGACCGCCTGAAAGCTATCTTTCCGGCGCCCAGTACCACGAACCACCGCTGTCCGGACCAGGAGTCAGCCGCCATTTTGAGTTTAATTCCCCAAATTATCACAACAGGTAGACATGAAGCATTGGGACTTACTGATAAGAGCCCTCATTCAGCGATTGGGAGAGGCAGAGTACATTATTATTGGAGTGGGGAGAAAATATACCGATTTAATATCTACTTATAGGCATCTATGGAAGATCCAGTCAAGTGCCATCATCCACAGTGGAACTCCTATTACTACTCCCATCCAGGAAGCTGAATTTGCATTTGTTATCTCAGTAAAGTTACAGCATTTGATTTAATAACACTGCTGCCTCCTGAGTCATTCCTTTGCTTTCTATCAGGGTACTTCTAACCGCCATCATCTGGCTCAGGAGAGAAGAGGACTCTTGTCCAAATGGAAGGGCACTGGGGGAACTACCACCACTATCAGGTACACCGCAGGCCCCCTCAACCTTGCGCCAACTTAGGAGGTAGACTGGAAGAGTCGGTTCCGTGTCCTTGGCTTACCATTGGCAACACAGCTGTTACTACTACAACCCTCCTCCAGTTCACTCCATTGAGTCGTATGTGGAAAATAACTACAGTCATGTGCATGGGGCCTTATTAACCTCATAAACCTAAACAATATAGAACTGATGTGTAAAGTTCACATATATATAAATTTTAAGAGCATATTTTTGTGGTTGAAAAACACTGTTGAAATCAGCCTCTGAAATCCAGTCATTTTGTGGGTGTTTTTTTTTTTCAGGAGAATTTTAGCCATGTAAAATCAGCCAAAAAAAAGAGAAAAATAAATACCAATTAGTAGACAATCAAATCCACTATTAAAATCCACTTTTTTTTTTAGCCAAAATCAGCAGCCTAAAAATATGCCTTATTTAACAACAATGCATATCTCCAATTGAAACCAATATGATCAATCACCTATCCACCAACCTACAGTGCTGGCCAAAAGTATTGGCACCCCTGCAATTCTGTCAGATAATACTCAATTTCTTCCAGAAAATGATTGCAATCACAAATGCTTTGGTAACAATATCTTCATTTAATTTGTCGTCAATGGAAAACCACAAAAAGAATTGTCAAAAAGCCAAATTGGATATAATTCCACACCAAACATAAAAAAGGAGGTGGACAAAAGTATTGGCACCCTTTGAAAAATTATGTGATGCTTCTCTAATTTGTGTAATTAACAGCACCTGTTACTTACCTGTGGCACATAACAGGTGGTGGCAATAACTAAATCACACTTGCAGCCAGTTGAAATGGATTAAAGTTGACTCAACCTCTGTCCTGTGTCCTTGTGTGTACCACATTGAGCATGGAGAAAAGAAAGAAGACCAAAGAACTGTCTGAGGACTTGAGAAGCAAAATTGTGAGGAAGCATGAGCAATTTCAAGGCTACAAGTCCATCTCCAAAAGACCTGAATGTTCCTGTGTCTACCGTGCGCAGTGTCATCAAGAAGTTTAAAGCCCATGGCACTGTGGCTAACCTCCCTAGATGTGGACGGAAAAGAAAAATTGACGAGAGATTTCAACGAAAGATTGTGCAGATGGTGGCTAAAGAACCTCGACTAACTTCCAAACAAGTTCTAGCTGCCCTGCAGTCCGAGGGTACAACAGTGTCAACCCGTACTATCCGTTGGCGTCTGAATGAAAAGGGACTCTATGGTAGGATACCCAGGAAGACCCCACTTCTGACCCAGAGACATAAAAAAGCCAGGCTGGCGTTTGCCAAAACTTATCTGAGAAAGCCAAAAACTTTTTGGAAGAATGTTCTCTGGTCAGATGAGACAAAAGTAGAGTTTTTTGGGAAAAGGCATCAACATAGAGTTTACAGGAAAAAAAAAAAGAGGCCTTCAAAGAAAAGAACACGGTCCCTACAGTCAAACATGGCGGAGGTTCCCTGATGTTTTGGGGTTGCTTTGCTGCCTCTGGCACTGGACTGCTTGACCGTGTGCATGGCATTATGAAGTCTGAAGACTACCAACAAATTTTGCAGCATAATGTAGGGCCCAGTGTGAGAAAGCTGGGTCTCCCTCAGAGGTCATGGGTCTTCCAGCAGGACAATGACCCAAAACACACTTCAAAAAGCACTAGAAAATGGTTTGAGAGAAAGCACTGGAGACTTCTAAAGTGGCCAGCAATGAGTCCAGACCTGAATCCCGTAGAACACCTGTGGAGAGATCTCAAAATGGCAGTTTGGAGAAGGCACCCTTCAAATCTCAGGGACCTGGAGAAATTGGCCAAAGAAGAATGGTCTAAAATTCCAGCAGAGCATTGTAAGAAACTCATTGATGGTTACCGGAAGCGGTTGTTCGCAGTTATTTTGTCTAAAGGTTGTGCTACCAAGTATTAGGCTGAGGGTGCCAATACTTTTGTCCGGCCCATTTTTGGAGTTTTGTGTAAAATGATCAATGATTTGACTTTTTTTTCATTCTCTTTTGTGTTTTTTCATTGCAAGCAAAATAAATGAAGATATTATTACCAAAGCATTTGTGATTGCAATCATTTTCTGGAAGAAATTGAGTATTATCTGACAGAATTGCAGAGATGCCAATACTTTTGGCCAGCACTGTATTTGCAGGTATATTTGATGTATAGTTTGATGCACAATATGAGACTTTTATACACCAAAGTATGTGGCATAAAATGCTGTGTGAACTTAGCCTAAGGATATATTCACACGCAATAGATTTATCTCAGAACATTATGCAATAGAAAATCCCTTCTGTACCGGGGCCCCACGTGGCGTAAATGCTGTGATGCACCTGGAAAAAATTGCGGAGTTTTACAGTCAGAACAAAGTGGATGGGATTCTAGCAAATCCCTGCCCACTTTGTGGTAAAACCGCTCAGCGGACACGCAGTGATTTTCAAAACCCGCTGGTTTTGGAAATAGCAGTATGTCAATTATACCTACGGAAACACCAGCGGTTTCCCCATAATGTATAATTGAAACAGAAAGTCTGCAGAGGAAACCTAAAGCTAAAGTCTAAAGTGCTGCGAGAAGAACCGAGATGCATTCCTGCTGCGGATTTTCCTGCACGCTTTTTTGCTGCGGGACGCCACGATGGGCCTTAGCCTAAATGTTTTTTTTTTTCCTCTGTAGGAAGATAATGGATTTCAACAACAAATCTGCAGAGAGTCTATATAAATTCATTGTAATAAGCAAAGTGAGTAAAGATTTTAAAAAGGATCTCTATCTCCATAAGATCTGGTGATACCATTACTTTTTTGTATTGCAAAGCAAATGCAGTTTATGTTATATTGTATGTATGTATGTATAAACTTGTGCATAAAAATCAATGTAGCTTTGCTGGCAGTTCAAGGTTTCTAGACTTAGGCTGATTATGGTGATCCATGATTCCTTTTAGTAAAAACTATCCGAATTATATTCCAAACAGATGGTGGCGTGTTCAGAGAAGCATCTGCCTAGTGCAGGTGTGCGTGAATTACAGATAAGGGAATTGTGCTGTATCCAGAGAGCATCTAAAACACAAACCAAGCATCCCTGATATGTTTACAGGAGAGCACTTTCTCGATTTCATCCTGGAGTGACTATGTTTAGAACTACCAATGTTTATTAGTTATGTAAAATACATGGACAAAGTAACATCAAAGTTTCTTACCTGGACACCCATTTCCTGACAAGTCTGTTAGTTTGAGTTTTGATTATTGTGAACAAATGACCTTTTACAAATGATGAGTCAGTAAGTTATGTGATATGGTGGAAAACCCCTTTTTTTTTGTTTCAGAACTGTAAATTCTATCCTACAATTAATAAATATTAACTATATTCTGTGTTAACATTCCAGGGACAAGAAACCAAAGAATGTCAAGTGAAATCACTAATGTTATCTATTGCTTTTTTATTAGAAGGGTTGTGCAGGACTTGGAAAACATGGCTTCTTTCTTCTTCTCAGGAAGTGACATCATGTCCATTGGTCACATGGCCAAGCTGCAGCTCAGTCCCATCCAAGTCCCAACGGACATGATGTAAATTCCTGAGAAGAAGAAAGCAGCCATGTTTTTGTGTCCTGTACAACCCCTTTAATTATGGTTTATGTTAATTGGTAACATTGCAGAGATTCCAAATGTCATCATTTCTAGCTGTGCATAAACATGTCATTAAATACTTGCCATTCAACATTTACCTTATGTCTCTAGTTATCTCTTTTGAAGAAGGGGATTGGTTGCAGAAATGTTTAATATGCATTCCTTAATCTAATGCATGTTATTTTTATCAATGCTGTATATTTTCCATGACTTTCAGTATAATAACCATGTGATTTTTAGCAATTGCTTATTTTTATTATAGTACACTTACTGAAAAATATGTCTTGGTATAGGGTTTGGCTGTGTAGTTTGAACTCATTTGTGGGAAACATGATTTCAGTTAACTTACATACTGTATATAGACTTTTTAAAGTATTAGGTTAATTTTCTCCATCTATGAAGCCACATACCCTTGTTTGCTTAACATTCTGTATGACCACATGTACTCGCAGCTCCTGTCCATAAAATAGATACAGATGAAGGGGCATGTTGCAAGACAAGCCAACCAACCTCCTCCATTGACCACACATCTCATGTGCTAGTTTTCCTATGTGCAGTGTGTTTCAATGGAGGAAGCTAATTGATGTGTCAAACACCTCTCAATTTTTGGCTATTTTGTTCTAGAGCAACATGCAGTTGGATCAGAAAGCTAAGGTAGCAAGAGGCTATGATTTCATGGGTGGAGAAGATCCATCTGAACTTTTGAAACATTTGAAAAAAATTTTATATGTTGTTTTTTTTTTTTCATCATAGCTTTCCAAACACAATACACTACACTGATGTAGCTGTATGACAGCTTCTTTGTTTTAGGATCCTTTTTGTCAGTGACACCATTTTGAGGTACAAATAATTTCTTAAATAGTTGTTATTTAGTTGGGAGAAAAGGCATAAAAACAGCAATTCTGCCTTTTTTTTTGTAATTTTTTGTTTACAATCCTGTAAAAAAATAGCAAGCTGGACTGTGATATATTTATTTATTATGCTTACTTATATAGCGCCATCATATTCCGCAGCGCTTTACAGACATTGATAGTCACTGTCCCATATAGGGCTCACAATCTACATTCCCTATCAGTATGTCTTTGGAGTGTGGGAGGAAAGCAGAGTAAACCCACACAAACACGGGGAGAACATACAAACTCCTTGCAAATGTTGTCCTTAGCAGGATTCGAACTCAGGACTCCAGCGCTGCAAGGCTGCAGTGCTAACCACTGAGCCACCATGCTGTGTTGTTTCACAAAAATTTGGGAGAACAGGTGTTGAAAAATGCCAATTATAATATTGTCAGTGTATCACAAGGCATTATGGGAAAGGAGCTGGGAGCTCATGCGCCCTCTATTGGATGTAACAAATCCTCAATTTGCTTTTGACTCACCGAGCCTTGAGACAGCAAAAGGGATTTTAGCCAAGCCAATTTCACTTATCTGCATACAGCGCTGTTTCCGGATTGTTGTCCTTCATCAGTACAGAGCAAAGTGAATTGGCTGGCTTAGTGGGAGGCAATGAGTGGGTTAGGGACAAGAATCTCTCACATTGAGGAGAGCACCAGTGAAGGTGTGTAGAGATTTTAATTGCCTTTTGCCCTCTACTTAGCATCTACATATCACAAGGCATTATGGGAAAGGAGCTGGGAGCTCATGCGCCCTCTATTGGATGTAACAAATCCTCAATTTGCTTTTGACTCACCGAGCCTTGAGACAGCAAAGGGATTTTAGCCAAGCCAATTTCACTTATCTGCATACAGCGCTGTTTCCGGATTGTTGTCCTTCATCAGTACAGAGCAAAGTGAATTGGCTGGCTTAGTGGGAGGCAATGAGTGGGTTAGGGACAAGAATCTCTCACATTGAGGAGAGCACCAGTGAAGGTGTGTAGAGATTTTAATTGCCTTTTGCCCTCTACTTAGCATCTACATATCACAAGGCATTATGGGAAAGGAACTGGGAGCTCATGCGCCCTCTATTGGATGTAACAAATCCTCAATTTGCTTTTGACTCACCGAGCCTTGAGACATTGTCAGTGGGCAGAGACACTGATAAAAGTTGGAAATATGATAGTTAGGATATATTGTATTTCTGTACCCAACGAGGGTCAGAGAGTTATTTGTAGGAAAGTGATATGCTTGATACTCTTGAATAATACACAATATAAAATAGTGTGTGTGTGTGTGTGTAAATTGGTTAATAGTGTCATGGTTACAAGTGAGGGTAGACACCCCATACAGGGATATGAGCAAACTGCACTTAAAGGGAGTCTGTCAGCGGGAAAATAGGTATCAGACTAATGACAGTGCCTTGTAGGGCTGCTTCTACATGTTCCAAAGATGCCTTTCTTATTCTGCATTGCAGCTCCATTTTAATGAAAATCAGTGCTTTATTCTTGTGCAAATTATTTGAAAAGTGCTTTAGGGGCATATCTTCTCCTGCTGTGGCTTCACTCTTTGCTCTAAATAATCACCCCTAGCTGCTGCCCAGCTTTGCTCCCCATTCCTTGAGTGAAATCTCTCACTTTGTGTGCAGTTAGGGGCGGTTATGTGGTGCACAGAGTGAAGTCCCAGCAGGAGAATAAACACCCCTAAAGCACTTTTGAGATAATTTACATAAGGATAAAATCCTGATTTTCATATAAATGGATCTGCAATGCAGAAAAAATGCCATCTTTGGAAAGTATAGAAGCAGCCCTTCAAGATACCATCACTAGTCTGATACAGATGGGCCTAATCAGGAGGGAGTCTCGAGCTACGGACTCCATGGCTGAATCAGCCGCAGAATCTGCAGCAAGATCGAGCAGGACGCTTCTTTTTTCCGCATTCTGCTGCAATCTCTGCCTCCTATTGATTCCAAAATCTGCCCCCAAATCCGCAGCAAATTGATCCGTGTGAACATATCCTTAAGGATATTTGGAGAATACACCACCCATTTGATATAGATTATTGTTTTCTTTCCACATACACATGGTGTTGTTAACACTACATTATATTTCTGTCTACCAATTTGATAAATAAAGGAAAGTCTTAATACATTCATGATATAGCTGTGTTATATCAGATCATGCCCCAGTGAAAATACATCTAGATATAACAATCCAATATAAAATAGGACTAAACTGGAATTTTTCAACATCTGTTTGTTAGGAAACAGATGCAGCGTTGCGCTAAGCAGTGAGTCCCAGCACCAGTCAAACCGAATCAAAATGGTAAAAACTGTGCTGAATGTCCCGCGCTCTCCCAACCGCACCGAACCCCACCCCTCAGAGATGTTCATCAGGGCCCCTGATGGTGGGGTTGGACTTGGAAGCTACTGATGGGCAGAGCCACACAGGTCAGAGAGCGCTGGACGCACAGCACACCACCAGACACAGCAGAACAGAAACCGGAATCACTTACCAGTAGTAGCAGGAGTAGGGATGTCAGTCTGCAGAGTAGAAAGCAGCGGATGACGGCAGGCAGTAGATGGCAGCAGAGTTCCAAAGAGTTGTCGTACAGTCCGAGTTGTCAGCGTGAGGTTAGCGAAGTACAAAAGGGAAATCCAAATAGATGTGTCAAACGAGCCGGGTCGGTAGCAGGAGAGCAGAGCAGCACCAAATCAAAGTTCAGGAGGACGAAGTCTGAAGGCAAGCCAAGGTTGTTAGCAGGAGAGGGAGAACAAGGTACAAAATCGGGAGGCCAGAAGGATAGTCAAACAACAGAAGTAGGAGGTCTAGGCAGGCGGTAACAGGACAGGAAATATACAATGCTTACTCCCAGGGGAAACTGAATAGCCAGCGATTACCTGGAGTGGAAGTCCCGAATAAAAAGGTTCGGACCGAGCACCTGCTCCGGAAGAGAATCCCACGGCCCGAGCGGGGAAGGATCAGCAATCCCCACATACCGTCGCGGAGGTTCCGGCCCGCCTCCCTAGGGTCCGGAAGGAGCACTTAGAGGAGAGGACCGGCAACCCCCGCATGCCGCCGAGGAGGCTCCTAGCCGGCTCCTTACACTGTTCTTAACTGAACAGCGAATTTAGGAATTTTATCTCCTCACTGATGAAATGGCATGATGATGATGATGATGATGATGATGATGATGATAATGAATCAAGGATGATCCAATTCTATACTGGTAAACTCTGTACCAGAAAAATTATTATGACAGTTACTGTAGGAACTTCCTATGGCCTAAGACATGTTAAAAACCCAGCCATGATTTCATTATTGTGGTCAAGTTATCAGGCAGGGACACTACATGTATGATAAGATAACACAATAAGGAAATCAAGACTGGGTTGCTGACAAGTGCCAGACTATAGACAGATCCTGCATTAATGATAATATCATATCCAATGACAACCAATCAAAACAACCAACTACAATGTGGACTCTCTCTGTCTCTCCAGATATTTGGAATATGATGGCGCTATATAAGTAAGCATAATAATAATAATAATATCAATACATATCTTTTGGAGACCTGTCTGTGGTTAAAGTAAGATTAAATGCTCTGCTGGGGGAGGGGGATAAGAAAAGTAGCAAGTAAGTTTTTTTTTTTAGAATGATTTTCATATGCTCCATCAGATGTTCAGATATGAAACAGCCACCATAAAATTATATGTAATTTTCTTCCAATACAGTATATTCCTTTTAAAATTTCTCAGACAAATATATTGTCATCATTGCAGGTAAACTTCTAATATCTCCTGACTTTGGCAGGTAAACAGTTTTTCTCTCTCTCTTCTTTATGGATTAATACAGAAATGCTATTATTTTAGTTTTATTGCTCATATTCATCTAGAGCTGTTATTGTTTTTTTTTATTGTTCGTGTTCATCCAGAGCTGCCACTGTTTCTTTTTATTGTTCATAGTCAATTTCAGTCACAAAAACTAAGAAAAACCTGTAAAAAATGAATATAACAGCAAAACAAATTTATTGTACCGAGTGCAGCAGCTGTTGTTGTGCATGCAATTTGTTATCATAATATTTCCAGTCCTTATCACATAGTCCTTCCATAACAAAGCGGCACCTGCATTCTTGTTGAAATATGTTATTTACTTCAAATTAGGAAAAATAAGAAACAATAAAGCCAATCTTTAACATTGACAGTCAGAGTTCTGATATGATATTTAAAGCTAACATACTGTACACACATTGATTGTGTTTGTCTAAATCATGCACTCAGTTACAACTAAATTTCCTTTTACGTGTCCTGACCTAGCAGGCGATAATTGGGAATGCGAATTCCTAGGTACCTTCATCCCAATTCTTTGTCAGTTTTTTTACTGCATTTACACATATTATATTATTAACATTAAGCCCTTGGGGATGCAGCCAAAAAGTACCTTAAAGGGAGTATATCATTGCTCCCAGCTACTTTAAACCACTCCCATAGTGCTGCAGATGCTGTTAGCAGAATAAAAACCATACCTTTCTTATGTTTCAGAGCCCCAGGGATGCTTAGAAAAAGCACTTTTATTCTTTATTCAAATGAAGATCTTGGAGCACAGGGGGAGTTTTCTTCTATTACTGAGCACAGCTGTATCATCACTAAAAACGCCCATCCTGCATTGGGACAGAACAGTTTTTGGAGGGCAGAATTTGTTGTAATAGTTTTCAGTTTTTCATTTGCAGAGCCCCCAAGGTGTCAGAACAATAAAAACTCCCAACATATGACCCCATTTTTTAAACTAGACCTCTCAGGAAATTTATCAAGTGGTATAGTGAGCACTTGGACCCCACAGATGATTCACAGGATTGAGCAGTAACTTTGGAACATGAAATATTTTTAAATAAAATCTTGCTTTAACCCTATTTTTTTCATTTCCAATTTCCCAATTTGCGAAGTAATTTCTCATGCCTATGTAAATGTCCCACATGTGGATGTAAACTGATGTATGGGAACACAGCGGGACTCAGAAGGGATAGAATGCTATTTGTAGGGCAGAATTCCCATAAATAGTTTTCAGGCACCATGTCCCATTTACAGGGCCCCTGAAGAACCAGAACAGTGAAAACCCCCAAATAATCAAATAATGACCTCAGTTTGAAAACTAGACCCCTCAAGAAATTTATGAATGGGTATAGTGAACATTTGGACCCCACAGGTTAATTTATTTTCCAGAGGTTGAAAGGTAAATCTGTGCAGAGTACATCACAGGATATAAGGAGGTGATATTCCATGGAAAATAAATTTAAAAATGAATAATCCATGGATGTGTGGTACAGTCTGACGCACTTCTTAATGCAGAAGCTAGGTGACAGACCAGATGCATGAAAGATGTGATCAACTGACAGATGATGCTAGGTTTACACTAGCACCGAGCTCTCTGGCGTTACCTGAACGACAGAAAGTCGGACCACTAAAACAGCGGTTACACACAGAGAGTGGTGGACCCCATTTACTATAATGGGATCTGCTGAGTGTACGCTGTTTCAAAACTGAAAGCAGCGGAGAATAAAGTCCTACTTGCAGGACTTTTTTCTGCGCCAATTTTCGCCGGTCTCTATGACAAAGTCTCCAACTCCGACACAGATGTGAACCCAGGCTGTGCATTTCCTTGAATGCTGGGTGATACTGCTTGGCCTGATGACAGGGCCATGTAAACTCCATATTAACCCCTTAAGGACACAACCTAAAATCCCATTTTTCAAATCATATGTTAGATTATGGTGTAATAACTGTGGAATGCTTTAACTTACTCATGTAATTTTGAGAATGTTTATTCTACTTCAAGTTGGTAGTAAACTTTGGTTGATATTTTTTATATTTATTTATGAAAAATAGTAAATTTGGCATAAATTAGAAAAAAAAAAATCACAATTTCAAAAATTGAAATGCTGTTTATCAGTCAAATTTGATAGTCAAATTAGTAAATAACTTTTTAAATAAAGTTTTATTTTTTAGGATGTTAGAAGACTTTCAAGTCTTTCAGTTCTGAAGGAATTTTAAAGACCTATATTAGCAACCACCATACATCACCACATTTTCGAAACTAAACCTCACAAACCATTCAAAACAACATTTAGGAACTTTGTTAACCATTTAAGCCTTTCATTTTTTTCAATAATATATTAATTTAGTCCTAAAATGTACACATTTACAACAGGCTAAATGAGATAATGCATACCACAATTAGGAGTGTCAGTGAGCTTCTGGAGGGCAGATTATGCCAGAACAGTTTTCAGGTGACATGTTGCTTTTGCCAAACCCCTGAGGTACTAGAAAATGGAAATCTCCTTTAAATAGCCCAATTTTAGAAAGCAATCCCCTCCAGGAACTTATCAAGGGGTATAGTGAGCATTTTGACCCCACAAGTGTTTCAAAGAATTTATTTGGTCATGAAAATGTATATATTTTAAAATAAATGTTGTTTTGAAAAGGAGCTTTCATGTCCTCTGACATTAGCAGTGTTATACACCGCTAGAAAGTTGCCTGGTGTGAACCACTGTGCCAGAGCTATTGGTGCCGTTAGTTTTGGCACTAAACTCAGTGTCATCACTGAACGGTAAGGAATGCCCACCTGGCGGTACAGTTCCATAGCTTTATACTGTCATGGAGGCATTTCTCACAGCCCAGTGATAATGCTGAGCTGTAAGGTGGGCCATTCTGAAAGTGCAGGGATATCAGTGTCAAAACTAACGGCACCAATATCTCTGGCACCTGAGTGCATACCAGCAAAGCTGACAGTGCACTGAATTCAACACACTGTCATCTGTCTAGTGGTATATAATACTGCTGATCTAAGAGGACATGGAAGGTACTCTCTAACTATCAATTTTACATTTTCACAAGGGGTTAAAGGAGAAAATGTACACCACAATCCTGAATAGAGAAATATCCCATGTATGCTTGTAAACTCATGTATGAGTGCTATTTACAGGGCAAATATTGCTGGGATAGATTTCAGGTGCCATGTCTCATTTGCAGAGCTCCTAAACTACCAGTACAATGGAAATCACCATTTTGAAACTCAAACTGTCAAGAAATTTATAAAGGGGTATAGAGAAATTTTATTAACATTGGGCTGTGAAAATTAAAAACTAAATTGTTGCTTTAACCCAAGTTTTTCATTTTCATGATGCATTTGCAGAGCCTCTAAGGTTCCAGTGAGGTAGAAATGATCAAGAATAGTATAATGCTTTTCTAGGGAATCTAAGGCTAATTGCACATGACCATGTGCGGGCCGCTGGCCATGATTGAGTGCCACGGGCGGCACGCGTATGTCATTCCGCACACTGAACTGTGTCATGTGCATGGGCCAACAGAAATGAATGGGTCCCGGATAGCACACTGTAAAAACCTGGATAGCACACTGAACCCGAACATGGTCGTGTGCAAGGGGCTAAGGGTGAGACCAAAGACCAGGCAAGCTAGGGCACACCCCAATGCATTTTTACCCTAATTTGCATACAAATAAAAGGCGACTTACAGGAAAATGGGGTTCCAAAGGTGAATAACAGAGGCATATTTATAACTATAGAATTATCTTTAGACCGGGGCCCCACGTCGCGAAAACGCAGCGTCAGAAAACACTGTGTTTTACACTACCTGCAAAGTGGGTGGAATTCTGGTTAATTCCATCCCCACATTGCAGAAAAAAATCTGCTGCGGAAATACTGGAATTTTAAAATACATGTCAATTATACCTATGAAAATGCTGGCATTTTCCCTATAGGTATAATAGAAGCAGAAAATCCACATAGTTTTCCTGCACTCTGTGAAAAACGCTGTGGAAAAAAATGCGATGTGTTTCCGCCACAGTCTTTTCCATAGCATTTTTTGGCTGTGGCTCGCTATGTGGGGCCTTAGCCTTACATGGTACTGTGATTAGGTTTTTATAACAAATTTACTGCTTGCAGACTCTCTTTAAGTCACAACGTTCCATAACATACTATTACATTATTTAAGACTGGAAAATGCAGGAGTTAGTTTAATAATTCCTCATTTCACCAAAGAGTTAAATATAAACTGTTGTCCCTGTCCAATAACATTTACTATCTGTTGATGAATCATGAGGTTCTGCAGCAATAACTCATACCAAGGGAGGTCATAAAAACCATTACGATTTTACTGATTGCAAGCATATTTGGCTATATTTTTGAAAACTGAGTCTTGTTCCTTCCCCCTCCCTGAGCATAAAATCCAAACCACTATCCACTGAGTTCATGGAAAAAGCATCTTAAAAGAAAGTCAGATATACATAAGTGATTAAGTGTGAATGTCTCTGCTTATGCATTTTGAGGAAAAGGGTCATAGGGTATCCCAAGCTTTCCTAATTATTTGCCTTTAGTCCTTTTGCTACTGTGAGATAAGTAATACCATTCCCTTACGTCCTACAGCAGCACAATATGGGGTATTTCTGCCCCTGTGTGTTAATAGGACAGGTGGAATTTTTAATTAGCATAATTTATGCATGACTATGGTACCCTATAAGAGGGCAAAGAGACCCCCTTGTGTTTTTTTCTGTCCTGTGTGATGGGACAGGTGGAGGGAGGTCTTTTTTATCCTCCCATATTTAGTTTTTTCCCCTAAAGTTTGTTAACTTACCTTTGGGGAGTCATCTTTATACCTCTCTTCATCCACTGGACGCTCCAGTGGAAAAGAAGGGGGTTTTACTTAGGCAGTTTCTTGTGCCTAGCCAAGCTTTCAAACTTCACTCTGAAAAGGTTGATTTCAGTAGCACATGCAGCGAGCTGTAGTTGCATGCCGCATGCTCAAAGTCCTGTAGTGCAGGCACTTGTACGGCCTTGATGTGGAGCATTGCTGATTCACTTACTTTTTTTTGTGGCTAGCCAAGCTTTCAACCTTTGTTCTGAAAAGGTTGATTTCAGTGGAACATACAGTGGTGGTTGCATGCTGCATGTTCGGGTGTGGTACAAGCTCCGCGTCCGCCAGAAGTGACGTCGGTCACTTTGTTCCTCCGGAACCTTTCTATGTGTTCCAGTTTTCCAGGGACTGAATTCTCGGGCGAACCTTCCTCCTTTTTGCAAGGTTATATTTACTGAGCCTCTTTTCTGGCATCGGTCTGTATATTTTTAGCTTAAATCTGTGTACAAGGAATTAAAGTTTGCAAAATCGCAGGGGGAGGTTTTTTTGTGGTGCACTACTTGCTCATTCCTCCTCCCCTCCTATAGAAGCTTTTATCTTAGTGCAGGAGATGGCTTGTGTTTGTGAGAAAGGCCTCAGTACTCCACTGGGGGGGGGGGGGGGGGCTGGGGCGGCAGCGGCTGCTGCTGCTACTCCTCTCAGAGGATATCACTGGAGCCTTGCAGCGCTAGAGTCCTGGGTTCAAATCCTGCAAGGAGTTTGAAAAAAAAAAAAAAAAAAAGGAGGGCCTAGTTTGTGTGGATTGTAACATACCGTGGGCATGAAATTACCAGTCTAGGGGTTCTGGACAGAAGTTCCCCAAAGAAGGGGACAAGAAGAAGCCTAACTTTTGACACCAGCTGTTTTCTTCCTGTGACAGAGACTCCTACAAGGAGGCCTTGGAAGAGGTTCCCTCTCTGAAGAAGTATTTGGTGTTTACTCCCCAGTTTTTCTGGTGCTAAAATCAACAGGCGACTGGAGGATGATTATAGATCTAAGATATCTGAATCTCTTCATAAGGATAAAGCATTTTTCGAATGGAAATCCGTCACATCCTTTCTACAGCAGGGCACCCTAGACCTAAAGGATGCCTATCTACTCATTCCAGTTTATCTTCAGCACAGAAGGTATTGCTGTCTCAGTTCCCAGCCACAGGAAGCATCTTTAGTTTGCGGCATCCCGTTAGCTTCCCACACCTTCACCAAGGTGGTGGCGCCAGTAGCAGCCGCACTCAGACTTCAAGGTCTATTAATAGTGCCATACTTGGACGACTGGTTAAATAAAAGCTCAGTCAAAATCCATCTTGCTCCAGCATTTGCAGATAGCCGTGTCTTTTCTTTAACTCCTAAGTTGGCTAATAAATTGGGGAAAGTCAGAGGTGATTCCCTCTACTCAGAGAAAGTTCCTGGGGTTTCTCCTGGACTCAGTCCACATGAAAATTTTCCTCAACTCCTGCAAGGAAAGAAAGGTTAACCACAGCGGTCCGGTATCTTCACTGAACACACCTGGTGTCTATGAGAGTCCTTGGCCTAATGTCATCCTCAGCCATGGCAGTCCTTTGGGCTTTATGGCATATTCGCCTTCAGATGGAAGCTAAAGGCCTGGAATCGTACTCCTCTCGGTCTCGACAAGAGGATCAGACTTTCCCCCAGTACCAGTCTTTCCCTCAGATGGTGGATACACCTGAAAGACGGATGTCCATGGTCAAACCTCGTTGAACCCTGTTGACTACCGATGCATCCCTCTCGGCATAGGGACCCCACCTGTACGAGAAGACCGTACAAGGAGTCTGGAGCAGGCTAGAAAAGAGGACATTGTCCGACTGGAAGGAGCTCAGAGCAGTTAACTTGGCACTACTTCATTTTTTTCCTCTCCTCCGAGGAAGAGCGGTCAAGATCCGGTCCGACAGTATGACGACCATAATGTACCTGAACAAACAGGGAGGCACCAGATCGCTATCTCTACTCAGGGAGACGGGTCTGATTTTTACTTGGGCAGAGGAAAATCTGACCCACTTATCCGCGGTTCACATCAGGGGCTCCTTGAACATAGTAGCTGATCAGTTAAGTCGGGGTCTCACCGTATTAGGAGAATGGTTTCTCAGTCCAGAGATCTTCCATCAGATTACCCTGAAGTGGGGTCTTCCAGAAGTAGACCTTATGACAACCAGACTCAATGCCAAGGTGGAGATGTTCTGCTCACTGTATGAGGAGGACTATCCCTTGGCAGTGGATGCAGTGGATTTTCCCTCCACTTTCCATGATACCAAAGGTAAAGATGAAAGTCAGACAGGACCAAGTCTCTGTGATAGCCATCGTACCATTCTGGCCAAAAAGGACTTGGTTTGCCCAGCTCATATACATGAGTCAAGGGACATATTGGATGCTTCCCCCCACCCAGAACCTGGTTTCCCAAGGAACTCTGAAGTACCAGGATCTGAGGAGATTCAATCTGACAGCCTGGAGGTTGACCAGTCCTTATGGAAATCCAAAGGACTATCAAAAGCCGTCTTGAAGACTCTTTCCTGTGACAGAGCAGAGTCTACCAATAAAAGCTACCTAAGGATTGGTATATGTCTTCAAAGAATGGTGCTCCAAACAGGAAGTTAATAGTTTGAATCCTACTACGGGAGAGATTCTAAAACTTTCTTCAGAACGGTTTGGATAAGGGCCTATCCCCTGCCACACTCAAGGTACAGGTTTCAGCCCTATCCGCCTGTTTAGGCAGACGATTGTCTCAGAATCCCTTAAGTTCTAGGTTCCTTAAGGGTGCTATGAGACTTAGACCGGTTGTTTCAACTCCTGTTCCCCAGTGGGATCTTGCTACAGTTCTCTCGGGTCTTTGTGGTTCTCCATTTGAGCCGTTAGATGACGTGGATCTTAAGCATTTAAGCTTTTAAAAACCACCTTTTTTGTTAGCCATCACTTCAGCAAAGTGAGAGGGTGAGCTCCAGGCTTTTTCTTCCGAAGAACCATATACTTCATTCTTGTGGATAGGGTCCAGCTCAGATTTCTCCCTGGCTTTAACCCTAAGGTGCCTTCTTGTGCCAATATCAACCAGATGGTTTCCTTAATAGTGTTTCTTCCAGCTTTTACTTTTCAATAATGCCACTCACAGTTGATCATGGAAAATCTAGGAGGGAAGAAATTTCACATCCTTACTTGTTGCAATGGTGGCATCCTATTATAAGACTATGCTGGTATTTAGTGAGCTGTTTAGAATGAGCCATTCTCTTGGAAATGTTTGTAAAGGCAGACTGCATGGCTAGGTGCCTGATAGTGTAATCCGAGACACAAATACTGCAAAGTAGATTATTATTCCCTGGGGTCTCTTCAGGCCCCAAAGTATAATCAGAAGCCAGGGTCGGTGTGTAAAATTTTAAAAAGAAACATTTACTTAATTTCACGGCTTTGATACTACATTGTACGGCATTCCGGTCGTCTTCATGGACCATTTGCCATATTCTCCAGCCCTCGGTCAGCGCTAAGGCCTGTAATTGGGCCTCAGCATATCATGTAGGGGGTATTGAAATCATCAAGCTTGATGGTACTGACGTTCCCATGTGACTTCTGAGGGCCAAGCACAGACCTTAGGTGTGATATGTGGGCCTATGACGCCCCATGTGACTTGACAGTTACCTTGAGGCTGCAATTTCCAAAATCGCCAAGGTTTTGGAAATCGCAGAATGTCCGCTGCGTGGATTTTTCCACAATGTGTGGGTGGGATTCGCTAGAATCCTATCCACCTTGCAGGGACTGTAAAACACCACATTTTTTTCTATGGCCAAACCGTGGTGTTTACGCCATGTGGGGCCCAGGCCTAAGTAAAACTATCTACAGAGTAAGCATATCTTCACCTTGGCATTGTCTTACAGTATATTCAGATAACTGATATTCCTAAAATGAAAAATAATATAGAAAAAGCTAAATAGTTTCCCATTGTAGATATTCAGTACATAGGTACTCTATGAGGATCACTAAAGAACAAGTTGTTAGCAATAGTGTTTCTTAAATGGTTGTTCCAACCCTATCATTTTATTACAAACAGCTGACTAGGGTACATTATAACATAAAAAAAGAGTAATACCTTACCAATCTTCTGCTGCTCCCCTGCCAATGTTTCCCTGGACCTCTGTTGGTCTCTGTTTAACTGGCTCTAGCAATGTCATGTTTAATTATGTGACCTCTTTAGGCCACAACTGGTTCTAACAGTAACCTCAGTGGTGTCAACACATTACCACTACAGCTAGTGACTGACTGCAATGACATTTCCATGAGAAATTGCCAAGGAATTGCACAATGCAGATTTCTAAGACATAGAGCTCCATTATTTTTTTATTATCGGGAAATATATACCGTATTTTTCGGACTATAAGACGCGCTTTTTTCCCCCCAAATTTGGAAAATAGGGGAAATGAGGAAAATAGGGGGTGCGTCTTATCGTCCGAAAGGGGGAAGGGGGGGTCGGAGGAGCGGGGTCACAGCATTGCCCCACTCCTGCCGCCGCCAGCTTCCTGCAGCGGGGCTTCCTCGAGCGGCAGGAGTGGGGCGATGTGCGGGCCCTGGGATCAGAGGAGCGGGTGTCAGTGAACCCATCCCGGCATCTGCCGTTCTATTAAGGTGGATGCCGGGTCTGTAAAGATGATGGCGGCCGCTCTGCTGCAGAGCGGTCACCATAGCTACCAGGTCTCACACTGTAATGTACAATGCAGACCCGGAGCTAATATCTGATCGCGAGCATTACTACTTTAAAGCCCCCCCTAAAGTAAAAAAGTAGTCCCCACCAGCCCCATACCTTTGAAGTTGCAGGCCAGCTCCTGCGTGGCAAGATCGCTGGAGCCGACCTGTTCATGTGACAGCTGGGAGCCTTATGAAGGCTTCCAGGCCTGTCATAGGAATATTACTATTGTGGCCGGTCTATATGACCAGCCTCAGTAGTAATGTACAGAATCTCCCATAGACTGCAATACACTTGTAGTCTATGGGACTTGCAATCAAATGATTGCAGTTTCAAGCACCCTAGGGGGGCTAATAAAATAGTAAAAAAAAAAAATATATATATATATATATATATATTAAGTCATAGCAGGAAAAAAAAAAAATCAAAAGTGCCGAACTGCTGTTTTTTCACTGTTTCACCTTTGATTTGAATAAAAAGTGATCTAAGCAATAGACGTTCCCCAAAATGGTATAACTAAAAAGAACATCTGGCTCTGCAAAAAAAGATGCCCTATGCATCCCCGTACAATTGCAGGGCCACCTGTCAATGTGGCCTTCCAGCTGTTGCAAAACTACAACTCCCATATATTAAATATTTTACCATTTTTTGCTTCAAAATTTTTTTCCACTATTTTCCTCCTCTAAAACCTAGGTGCGTCTTATGTTCTGGTGTGTCTTATAGTGCGAAAAATACGGTACTTATTTAGACATGTCAGGAGAGTTGATGGCTCTGCTTTAAACCATTTTCCCTTGGTGTTTCACTATTTTTTTATTGCCACTTATTACATACAAAATATTATTACACTGTGCAAATTTCATCTGCAATACTAACAGAAAATAAAATAATAATGGTAAAATACATTTAATTAAATAACAGCTGTTTATTACAAAATGATAGTTAAAAGTGACAAAGTTTCAGAGCTAAAATAAAAATTACAAAAATTGAAATAATAAACAGTAATGACAATAATATCACTATTCAGTTTAAATAGTACTTGAAATGCAATGAAATGATCTTCTAAATGTGAACCTAAGAAATGGAAACTATTTCATTAGAATCCTATGGTAGTACTATGAAGAACTGTACATGACATGCTTCCTACAATGATGATTTGGACCATAGACTTGGTATAAGTTAGAAAAGACTTGAATGGCATGTTCAGCTAGAAGCCGTATGTCAGTCATTATGAGTAGCTGCAATAGGTTGCCCTTACTTTCCATTCGTTGCAATAGTATGTAACAACAATTGGCACGCTGCACCTGTATTGTTCCTATTGCAGGAAATGGAAAGCACAGGTGCGTCCCAGTGCATATAGCGGATGCAGCCGGCATGCTATGTGTAAGGACACTTAAAACCAGTGCTTTGCAGCCTCAGCAGGTGTGAACTGTGGTAATCCAACCACATTGTAATAGTATTTTGTGCAGTATACAGGTAATTTCATACTATTCACTTACTTTTGCTTGCAACTGTAGAAAGTTCTTAAAGGGAGTTTTATGAGATTATAAAAACATTGCATTATCTTGCAATACTAGACACATCCTGTAGAGAAGAGTGGCATTGTTTTTAGAAGAAAGCCATATAGCCATGTGCTTATAAACTCATACTATATATTTTTTATTCACAAGGCCCAATAAGTCTATGAATTTACACTACAAGGAATGAATGGTATATTTTAGAAGGTGTATTCACTTAACAAGCAACCTATTGCTGTTCCTGTAAACCTTCAGTGGTGAAATAGGTGATAAACGCACTAGATTTTGCTATTATTTTTTTGGAGCTACTGCTCCAATGAAATGTATTCATTTGTGTAAATGTCCTAAAGTTCAGAGTCATGTTCATGTTATTTATATTGTTAGAACACTTGTTCTCATGTTCATTCATTTTTTTAATTCAATAAACATTTCTCCACTAAGCAAAACTTTAGGGACCATATCCACTGTGCTGCTGGTGCTGTAGGACCATTGACTGTCCATGGATGTGTTTGTGCCATTCATGTTTCTGTACAACACAAACCCTGATCTGTAGAAAAGCTAGGTCTATTTGACAAGGATGTATCAAGTTATACTGAATCATATCCCTCAAACTTGAGCAGAGACAGCTCGGTCATACATGCGTTCCAAAATGCGATGAATACATGCAAAACTTGGACGATCAGTAGGCATTTTGCTCCAGCAGAGACGCATAAGATTGTATAATTCTAGAGGACAGTTTTCAGGGCATGACAAAATGTTACCGTCTCTAACATAATATATGACTTCTTCATGAGCCATGCCATAGTAAGGTTGCATTCCATAAGAGAATATTTCCCACAGAACAACACCATAGGCCCAAACATCAGACTCTGTTGTATAACGATTGTAAAATATAGACTCTGGAGGCATCCAGCGGATTGGTATGGCATCATTTTCATTTGCCTTGTAGTAATCTGCTGAGTATATGTTTCTAGAAAGCCCAAAATCAGCAATTTTGACCACCATGTTCTCACCCACCAAGCAATTCCTGGTGGCCAAGTCCCGATGGACAAACTTCCGCTCTGACAGGTAGGCCATCCCTGCTGACACCTGGCGGGCAATGTGGAGCTGATCAGTGCAAGACAGTGGTGCTGGATTCAGGTCTGAGAGTCTGACTTTGGTAGCAAGACTACTGTGGCTTAAGCTGCTTAAAGCTCGTGGTGATCTATGTCGCAAATATTCATTTAAGTCTCCATGGGCCATATATTCAAAAAGAAGACACATTGGTTTTCCCACAGCACAGACGCCTGAAAGTAAGGAAAGGTACAATGTGTCAATCATAATTTATACATTATATTTATTAAATATGTATGTATGCACTGCATGTATGTATGCACATATAGAAGTGTTCTTACAATATAATCAAACAATATTATGCTATTAAGAGGCATGCATTTAGGATAAATGTTTTAGTTCAGCAGCAGTTAGCATGTCTAAGCCACATATTTACATTTATGGTCAGCTAGGTCCCAAAATACTGTCCATAAAATGTCCTACAGTACACTGGAAATCTATATCTGTTGGAGAGATTAGTTCCTTCATACTATAGGTTATCTGTGAAGTAGGTACTTCATTGAGAGGTGAAATCAAGCTGCTTATTATATATGGCAACCCTATAAAGATCAATAATGGGATCCTGTGGTTGCTGCCACTGAAAACAGACTACTGCTTCCATTAGAACAATAGGACAGAATTGTGCTATGCAAAACACAGATAAAAACAATTCCCCATCATAATCCTCTTTAAGGCTAAGGCCCCATGTAGCGAAGCGCAGTAAAAAAATACACCATTTTTGACACAAAAAGTCTTCAGAGTTTTCTTCAGTGGACTATCTGCCCCTATTATACCTATATGGAAAACGCAAGCGTTTCCGCAGGTATAATTGACATGCTACAATTTTCAAAAACGCAGCTTTTCCGCTGCAGATTTTTTTCTGCAATGTGTGGAATGGATTAGCAGGTACTGTAGAACGCATTGTTTTTTTGGCGGGCGTTTCACAACGTGGGGCCCCAGCCTAAGGCTAAGGCCCCATGTTACGGAAACACAGCTTTTTGCTGTGGCAGATTTGCTACGTTTTTTTTGAGCCAAAGTCAGGAGTGGATTGAGCAGAAGGTAGAAGTATAAGAGCTTCCTATATATTTCCCATTCCTTTTGTAGCCATTCTTGGCTTTGGCTCAAAATCTGCAATATATAGGAAGCACTTATATGTCTCTCTTCTGCTAAATTAATACGATCGTCTTAATAAATTTGCCCCACTGTATTAATGCAGGGCTTGAGGCAGAGGTTCATGACTCAGGGTTTCACAGAACAGCAAAGAGAGAATTCATGCTCTGCCCCCTCAGGCCCTTCCTTAGGCATACCATAAGTTTATAGTGCTACATATCTTTAGGTACGAAAACAAAATAATTGGTTTAAAAAAACAACTTAGTATTTTAGTTTACCCCTCACAACGTGATAACCTAGGGGCTCTGGCAGCAACCACCATACACAAGTTAATGGGCCTATGCAAAAATGTAAAAAAACAAACAAAAAAACTAAGGAACCATTCAACACTTCTCTGTGTGTAGTCAGCTTTACTTCTGTCCAGATGTTTGTGTTTCTGGCTTCTGCTTCCCCCCAACCCATACCCATTGCCTCTAGCCACTAAACAACATCTACCCTTCTTTCATGTCCCAATTATTTTGGTTCTGATCTATCTCGTCCTATTTTCTTATTGTCTATATATGTATATCTATTCCATTGATGAAAGCCCACTTTGGGACCAAATTCCTTCAGGGCCAAACTATAAGCTCATTCTCTAGTAAGATATATATATATCTACAATACAGACCAAAAGTTTGGACACACCTTCTCATTCCAAGAGTTTTCTGTATTTTCATGACTATAAAAATTGTAGATTCACACTGAAGGCATCAAAACTATGAATTAACACATGTGGAAATATATACTTAACAAAAAAGTGTGAAACAACTGAAAATATGTCTTATATTCTAGGTTCTTCAAAGTAGCCACCTTTTGCTTTGATTACTGCTTTGCACACTCTTGGCATCCTCTTGATGAGCTTCAAGAGGTAGTCACCTGAAATGGTTTTCTCTTTACAGGTGTGCCCTGTCAGGTTTAATAAGTGGGATTTCTTGCCTTATAAATGGGGTTGGGACCATCAGTTTTGTTCAGAAGTCAGGTGGATACACAGCTGATAGTCCTACTGAATGGAGTGTTAGAATTTGTATTATGGCAAGAAAAAAGCAGCTAAGTAAAGAAAAACGAGTGGCCATCATTACTTTAAGAAATGAAGGTCAGTCAGTCTGAAAAATTGGGAAAACTTTGAAAGTGTCCCCAAGTGCAGTGGCCAAAACCATCAAGCGCTACAAAGAAACTGGCTCACATGAGGACCGCCCCAGGAAAGGAAGACCAAGAGTCACCTCTGCTGTGGAGGATAAGTTCATCCGAGTCACCAGCCTCAGAAATCGCAGGTTAACAGCAGCTCAGATTAGAGACCAGGTCAATGCCACACAGTTCTAGCAGCAGACACATCTCTACAACAACTGTTAAGAGGAGACTGTGTGCAGCAGGCCTTCATGGTAAAATAGCTGCTAGGAAACCACTGCTAAGGACAGGCAACAAGCAGAAGAGACTTGTTTGGGCTAAAGAACACAAGGAATGGAAATTAGACCTGTGGAAATCTGTGCTTTGGTCTGATGAGTCCAAATTTAAGATCTTTGGTTCCAACCAGCGTGTCTTTGTGCGACGCAGAAAAGGTGAAGAAATGGACTCTACATGCCTGGTTCCCACCGTGAAGCATGGAGGAGGAGGTGTGATGGTGTGGGGGTGCTTTGCTGGTGACACTGTTGGAGATTTATTCAAAATTGAAGGAATACTGAACCAGCATGGTTACCACAGCATCTTGCAGCGGCATGCTATTTCATCCGGTTTGCGTTTAGTTGGACCATCATTTATTTTTCAACAGGACAATGACCCCAAACACACCTCCAGACTGTGTAAGGGCTATTTGACCAAGAAGGAGAGTGATGGGGTGCTACGCCAGATGACCTGGCCTCCACAGTCACCAGACCTGAACCCAATCGAGATGGTTTGGGGTGAGCTGGTCCGCAGAGTGAAGGCAAAAGGGCCAACAAGTGCTAAGCATCTCTGGGACTCCTTCAAGACTGTTGGAAGACCATTTCAGGTGACTACCTCTTGAAGCTCATCAAGAGAATGCCAAGAGTGTGCAAACCTGTCATGTCCCAGGACTTGGTTTAATTAACTGACATGTATCTGTGATACTGTTTGTCTTTGTAGTTTGTCCCTTTTCTCTCTGTGTATCCTTAGCTGTGATGCTGTAGCTCCTCCTCTCTCTCTCTCTCAGTTTAGTTTCACTTCTTTGTAAGCAACATGTCTGCTCAGCTCCTGGTATTTCATCATTTTTCACCTACTGCTGTATGAGGTTCTACAATATTTACTTGGATTAAAGCATCTGAAATCTTATCTACGCCTCCTCAGTTGAGTTGAACACTATCTGATAGATATCTTGGTGTAAATTGCTGGTTAGCATAGAGACTACAGGACACTCTCACAACCTCACACTTGCAGCCAAGCTATTGAGTCAGAACAGTGAAAAATGATGCATAAAGACTGCCAGATACGGCTGTAAGACAGTTCACCAACTTCTGACATACAGTCAGTCACAGCAAGTTACCTGAAGCCAGAAGGAATCAGCATTGTGTAAGTTGCATTCGCAGCTCAGACTCCCTCAGCATAAGAAGATTCTAGCAAGCAGCCATCTTACTCCAGCAAAGTTATATTTATCCTGTTTGTGTTGCATCATGGCTGAAGGGCACCCTGAAGCACAAGGTAGCATGGACCTCAGTCTGCAGCCCAGTGAGAAGGCTAGACGCTCAATTAAACAGGTTAGAGACAATCTAGAAGGTTTAAAGCATGAACTTTCCTGTGAACTCTCAAAATGGTGGCAGGAAATACAGACTAAGATATCTGCCATGTGCTTGCCTGCATACCATATATCACCACTAGAGGGAGCTCTGCGACAGCTTTGTGCTATGCATGGACATTATAAAATGAAAGCTGAGGAGTATGAAAGCATATTGAGGAAACTTCATACAGACGATTCTTTAGCTGAATTGCAAAGCTTCCAGCATCTCAATTCAGAACGAGAAAGCTTAGTACATGAAACTAAGTTAAGGACAGAGGCAAGAATTGCGCAACTGCAGGAAATGGCATCCCATGTTTCTGAGTCTACCAAGCGTTCAATGCGTACATCTAAGTCACGTTCCTCAAAATCTTCCACACTCAGTGAGCAACTTATAAAAGCACGTGCAGAGGCGGAAGCTACTAAGATACAGGCAGCCTTTGCACAACAGAAAGCAGAAATGGAAGCTAATGCAGCTCAAAAAAGGGCAGAACTAGAGGCTCTAGAGAAACAGTATGAGCATGCTGCAGCCATGGCAAGGTTAAGCATTTTAGAACAGGCCATCAGTGGAAGTGAAAGCGACAGCACCAGTTTGTGTGATGTGGAAGCAGAGGATCCCCTCAAGCGCACAAGAGACTATGTACTAAGCCAAAGCAGTGAATCCCTATTTGCCACAAATGTTCCTGTCAGGGACAACATTTCTCCAGTGCAACAGGGCACAGTATCTTCTGAAGCACAGCGCATTCAAGGTCAGTACAATGCCCTGCCTGTCCAGCATCCAGTTTCTTCTTCCTTCATGGATTCCCAAAGCCTTGCACCTCAGCAAATGCAATATACTGATACTTAGGTAAACACCAATGTGACACCATACTACCAGACTGCAAACAACCGTCCAGTCTCACATCCATATGTGGCTAAACCTATGGACTTTAAGCTAGCTCCTAGGCTGAATGCCTACGCAGCCCCTACACTACCTACCTCTGTTAACCAGAACCCCACTAACAACGTAATCACCGCTACTCAGCCAGCAACTCAATATTTAAAGTCAGAGAGAACAGACATGTCAGAGTTTGCAAGGTACATGGTTCGCCGTGAGCTTACTAAGACTGGACTCACAAGGTTCGATGACCAACCTGAGAACTACAGAGGCTGGAAATGTGCCTTCAAAACTGCAATTAGTGACCTTGGCATTACTGCAGCTGAAGAACTAGATTTGCTTATCCGGTGGCTTGGCCCACATTCCACAGAACGTGCTAAAAGACTCAGATCCGTCCACATTTACAACCCCATAGCAGGCCTTACCGCTGCTTGGGAAAGACTGGAGAAAACCTATGGCAGTCCTGAAGCAATAGAGAATGCTCTGTTCAAACGGTTGCAAGGGTTTCCAAAGATATCTGGTAAGGATCATCAGAAATTTCAAGAACTTAGTGACCTACTCATGGAGCTCCTACTGGCTAAGGCGGACACTCTCCTACCGGGCCTCAGTTACCTGGACACTGCTCGTGGGGTAAACCCGATAGTCACCAAGTTGCCATATAATATTCAAGAAAGGTGGACCACAGTTGGGTCAAGATACAAAACTGAGAATAGAGTCTCCTTTCCTCCATTTTCCTACTTCTGTGAGTTTATCAAGAACATTGCAGAATCCAAGAATGACCCAAGCTTTTCCTATGGGGATCCCAGTGTTCCTGGTTCACCTCCTATTAAGTATGACAGCTCACATTCTAACTACAGAAACCGCAGAGGCCCAGTTTCGGTGAAAAAGACTGATATTCTTCCTATACCTACATCAGCACCAGAAGAAAGCAGTTGCAACAACAACCAAGACGAAAAGGTAGAAAATCCTAACCGTCTGTGTCCTATTCACAAGAAGCCTCATCCCCTCAAGAAGTGTATTGGCTTCAGGAGGAAACCAATCCAGGAACGTAAAGAGCTTCTAAAGAAACTAGGGATATGTTTCAAATGTTGTGCCTCTACTGAACATGTTGCTAGAGACTGTAAAATTGCTATTAAGTGTATAGAGTGTGGCAGTGAGAACCATGTACAAGCTCTTCATCCATCCCAGCCTAGTGCCACACCGCCTAGAGGTTCCCCTTCCCCAACTAAGCATGGCGGGGAGAACACAGATCAAGCAGCAAATACTACCACAGTATCTTCCTCATGTACAGAAGTCTGCGGAGAAGACCTTTGTGACAAGTCCTGTGCAAGGATATGCCTAGTCAATATATACCCCAAGGGCCAACCAGAAAGGGCTCTGAGGGTGTACGCCATCTTGGGCGACCAGAGCAACCACTCACTTGCAAGGTCAGAACTCTTTGATCTGTTTAACTTAAAGGGTGATACTTATCCATATACCTTGGGTACTTGTAGTGGCATATCAGAGGTTTCTGGAAGAAGGGCCAGTGGTCTTGTAATAGCTTCTCTCAAGGGCAATTTGGAGATACCTTTGCCCACACTTGTTGAGTGCAACCAGATACCATCAAACAGAGAGGAGATACCCACACCAGAGGCGGCTTTCCAGCACCCTCATCTAAGGGCTATAGCCAGTGAAATACCATCCCTTGACAAAAATGCAGACATTCTACTTCTGCTAGGTAGAGACATTCTCAGACTGCACAAAATACGCCAGCAAATTAATGGACCACATGATGCACCATTTGCCCAGCGCCTCGATCTAGGATGGGTAATCATTGGCAACGTCTGCATAGGTAGGATGAAAAGGCCCACCAATATTTCTTCTTTTAAGACGCATATGTTACCAAATGGTCGCAGCACTTGTTTTCAGCCATGTCCACATCACTACCAAGTGAAAGAGAAGATAAGCAACAGTAAGTGGCTGCATAATCACCGAGACAACGTGAATACTTTCCTGCCTGGGGACGACACCCTTGGATTAACAGTGTTCAATACAACAAGTGATGACAACAAGCTGGCACCGGCTATAGCTGATAAAGAATTTCTCAAACTTATGGACAAGGAATTCATTCAAGATGATTCCAACAGCTGGGTAGCACCTTTACCTTTCCGCTCCCCGAGATCAAAACTACCAAACAATCTGAAGCAAGCAGTTTCTAGATTTTCCTCTTTAAAACGTACCCTCATGAGGAAACCAGAGATGGAGAAACACTTTGTAGGTTTCATGCAGAAGGTATTTGAGAGAGATCATGCAGAACCTGCACCTCCATTAAAGGAAGGAGAAGAATGCTGGTACCTTCCATCATTTGGCGTGTATCACCCTCGCAAACCTGACCAAATCAGGGTCGTGTTCAATTCTAGTGCTCAGTATGAAGGCGTCTCTCTCAACAACCTGCTTCTCACTAGTCCTAACCTAAACAACAGCCTCATAGGAGTCTTAATCCGTTTCAGACAGGAACCAGTTGCAGTGATGGCCGACATCCAACAGATGTTTCATTGCTTCATTGTTAAGGATGATGACAGAAACTATCTCAGGTTCCTATGGCATAAGGACAATGATGTCAACAATGAAGTCATAGATTACCGGATGAAGGTACATGTCTTTGGCAATAGCCCATCTCCTGCAGTAGCGATCTATGGACTGAGAAGGACCGCCCAAGAAGGTGAGAAAGAGTATGGCTCTGATGCTCGTCAGTTTGTTGAGAGGAACTTCTATGTTGATGATGGTCTTAAATCCTTACCTGCAAGTGAAGAAGTGATCGATCTCCTCTCTAGAACACAGGAAATGCTGTCTGTAGCTAATCTCAGACTTCACAAGATCATCTCCAACAATATGGAGGTAATGAAGGCATTTCCCTCTGATGATCATGCAATCAACTTGAAGGATCTTGATCTCAGTTCTGATGCTCCTCCTATGCAACGCAGCCTAAGATTGCTATGGAACACTGAACAAGACACATTCACATTCCAAGTGTCTTCTTGTGACAAACCTTTCACCAAACGAGGAGTTTTATCTGTTGTGAACAGCATTTATGATCCTCTTGGTTTCATTGCTCCCATCACCATTCAAGGCAAGCTACTACTAAGACAGCTTACCACTGAGAACATGGACTGGGACACTCCACTGCCTGCTGAGAAACAACAAAGGTGGGAAAAATGGAAAAGCTCTTTGCAAGTATTGGAACAACTCCAGGTTCCACGTTGTTATGTACCCAGCTCCCTTTCAGCGGCAGTAAGGAAGGAAATCCACATCTTCTCTGATGCGTCAGTGGAAGCTATAGCTGCAGTGGCCTATCTGAGGATATTAGGAGCCAATCATGAGCTACACTGTGGATTTGTTCTTGGTAAGGCCAAACTGACCCCAAAACCTGCACACTCCATTCCGCGACTCGAACTTTGTGCAGCTGTGCTTGCAGTAGAAATTGCTGAAGCAATAAGAGATGAAATGGACATTGCCATTGATTCATTTACATTCTACACTGATAGCAGAGTTGTCCTTGGCTATATACACAATCAAACAAGACAATTTTATGTGTATGTTGGAAACAGAGTGGAACGTATCCGAAGTTTCTCTGCCCCTGATCAGTGGCATTATGTTTCCACACAACTTAACCCAGCTGACTGTGGCACTAACTTCGTTGGAGCCTGCAAAGAACTGCATTTAGACAACTTCTTATCCAACAATGGGTGCACTTGGACGTTTAACCCTCCACATTCATCCCATATGGGAGGTTCCTGGGAACGTATGATTGGGATCACACGCAGAATCCTTGACTCTATGTTGATGGACCACAAGTCGACACTGCTTACCCATGAGACGTTAATAACCTTTCTTGCTGAAGTGTCTGCCATAATCAATGCAAGGCCACTTGTCCCAGTATCTTCAGACCCTGAATCTCCAATTATCTTAACCCCAGCAACGCTTCTTACTCAGAAAATTGGTACTGCTGCTATCTCTCCACGTACCTTAGATCACAGTGACATTTACAGACGCCAATGGAAACAAGTTCAACACCTATCCAATGTGTTCTGGCACCGCTGGAAAACAGAGTACCTCCACATGCTACAGAGCCGTCACAAATGGCAGACCTCAAAACCTAATCTCCAGGTGGGTGACCTCGTCCTTCTAAGGGATAAAGAAGTCCATCGGAATGAATGGCCTATGGGTCTCATCACTAAAGTTGTCCCTAGTGATGATGGGAAGACTCGGAAAGTGGAGGTCAAGGTAACCAAGGGAGGCTCAGTGCGAGTTTTCCTCCGCCCAATTAATGAACTGGTGCTTCTTCTTCCAAGAGGAGACGTCACATAAAAGAAGATAAGGACACCATTCACAGCTCATGGTGGGGAGCTTCCTTCCATGAACTAAAACCGTGTTCTTGTGGATTACAGTGTGGGTCGGTGGAGGTGTTGGCAAATTGCGGCTTCCCGATCTGAAGATTGGTTTATTTGGACTAACTGTTGATTATTGTTTGTTGTGCATGTTTCTTTTTTGTTTTTCAGGTTTGAAGAGGACTTTATGGACATCTCAGGACATTTAATGTTTGTTTTCATTGAAATCTAAAGATTTCAGGCGGGGAGTGTCATGTCCCAGGACTTGGTTTAATTCACTGACATGTATCTGTGATACTGTTTGTCTTTGTAGTTTGTCCCTTTTCTCTCTCTGTATCCTTAGCTGTGATGCTGTAGCTCCTCCCTCTCTCTCTCTCTCTCAGTTTAGTTTCACTTCTTTGTAAGCAACATGTCTGCTCAGCTCCTGGTATTTCATCATTTTTCACCTACTGCTGTATGAGGTTCTACAAGATTTACTTGGATTAAAGCATCTGAAATCTTATCTACGCCTCCTCAGTTGAGTTGAACACTATCTGATAGATATCTTGGTGTAAATTGCTGGTTAGCATAGAGACTACAGGACACTCTCACAACCTCACACTTGCAGCCAAGCTATTGAGTCAGAACAAAACCAGTAATCAAAGCAAAAGGTGGCTACTTTGAAGAACCTAGAATATAAGACATATTTTCAGTTGTTTCACACTTTTTTGTTAATTATATAATTCCACATGTGTTAATTCATAGTTTTGATGCCTTCAGTGTGAATCTACAATTTTTATAGTCATGAAAATACAGAAAACTCCTGGAATGAGAAGGTGTGTCCAAACTTTTGGTCTGTACTGTGTATATATATATATATATATATATATATACACACACACACACACACACGTGGACAAAATTGTTGGTATCCCTCGTTTAATCAAAGAAAAACCCACAATGGTCACAGAAATAACTTGAATCTGACAAAACTGGAATTTGCCAAACTACATGTTGACAAGCCACAAAGCTTCTGGGAGAATGTCCTATGGACAGATGAGACAAAAATAGAAAATTTTTTGGCAAGGCACATCAGCTCTATGTTCACAGATGGAAAAATGAAGCATATCTTGAAAAGAACACTGTCCCTACTGTGAAACATGGAGGAGGCTCTGTTATGTTCTGGGGCTGCTTTGCTGCATCTGGCACAGGGTCTTGAATCTGTGCAGGGTACAATGAAATCTCAAGACTATCAAGGGATTCTAGAGAGAAATGTGCTGCCCAGTGTCAGAAGGCTTGGTCTCAGTCGCAGGTCATGGGTCTTGCAACAGGATAATGACCCAAAACACACAGCTAAAAACACCCAAGAATGGCTAAGAGGAAAACATTGGACTATTCTGAAGTGGACTTCTATGAGCCCTGACCCAAATCCCATTGAGCATCTTTGGAAGGAGCTGAAACATGCTGTCTGGAAAAGGCATCCTTCAAACCCGAGACAACTGGAGCAGTTTGTTCATGAGGAGTGAGCCAAAATACCTGTTGAGAGGTGCAGAAGTCTCATTGATAGTTACAGGAATCGTTTGATTGTAGTGATTGCCTCAAAAGGTTGTGCAACAAAATATTAAGTTAAGGGTACCATCATTTCTGTTCAGGCCTGTTTCATGAGTTTTCTTTTTTAAAATATTCTGTTGAAGCATGGTTGAAAAGCAATGTCTGACTTTCATTTGTTCATTTTCATAGAATTTTTATATATTATTACTTTTGTCAGATTCAAGTTATTTCTGTGACCATTGTGGGTTTTTCTTTCATTAAACGAGGGATACCAACAATTTTGTCCACGTGTGTATATATATATATATATATATATATATATATACATACACAATTTAGCATGGTGAGAGCAGTTTGTGTAAATCTCCATTTTGTGAAATTGCCAAAACTGGTGTAGAAATATATGACATCCCTGTCCAGCTGTTGTTTACAGTTCTCCAGCGGAATGACGATGGTAACAATGCAATTACTAGGAGAGCTGACCACAAGCAATGGAATGTGCATGATCAAATTGCGGAGTAAACACAAATTGCTGACCTTCTGTGATGAGTCATTATAACAAAGGTGACAGCTGAATATTCATCAGCGTTTATCCAGACTTTTCGCATTTGCGCTACATTCACCAAAAAAATCAGGATCTAGCTATCCATCATCTATCATACAATACAATCCATCTATCTATCACAATATTATAAATGCAGAAACTGTAGCAGAACTCCGCAGCACCAGCACCAGGATAAATAAAAAAATAGAGATCAAATTGCATTACTGCTATTATTTAATATCAATGCATATAAGTGAGGTAATATCATCTATAAACTATACATTAGAATTAGAATGGTTCTTCATTATACATATTTGATTGAGCAGTAAAAAGTCCATCTGTCCTGACAAGGCGACCTCATTCAGATGGGACCCTACACTAAATAAACATACCTCTCTTGGACCCACAGGAGGTCTACAATGTGAATACAGGGCAATTAGGATTCAGAGCCATACTCTACTCCAATTTTTTTTTTATATGTCCTTGTGCTGTGTGCAGAATGCTGCTGCATTTCCTGCATTTGTAATACTGCAGTAGCTTGCACCTGTTCACATTGGGTTGTGCTGTCTGGATTTTCTGCATGCTTATTGCATGCGGCTCCCTCCATAACTGGACTTGCACTCTTTCCAATTGCACAGGTCTATTTCATTGAATAGAGTAGGCCTTTCAGTTGCCCCTCTGCATGCGGTAATGCAGCGTTTTTCCCGGTGTGGAAACACAGCAGAAAAAACGCTGCTAATGCCATTCACACTTTGCTAAAAAAAAAATCACACACACACACTGCAGAAAAGCTGCGTTTTTAAAATATGCACACATTTTTGAAATATGCTGCGTGTCAAATATACCTACGGAAACGCTCGTGTTTTCCCTATAGGTTTATTAAGGGAAGAAAATCCATCATGAAAAACTGAGCAAAAATGCAATGAAAAATGCTTCAGAAAAAAAATGCAATTTAACCACAGTGTTTTTTAGCTGCGTTTCGCAACGTGGGGCCTTAGCCTTAGGCTATTTTGGAGTAGAGTATGGCCCAGCTATGTGTTTACATGTGTAGAACTATTCTGAGTCCAAGAGGTATGATAAGGTAAGGTATGTTTAGTTAGTATAGGGCAGTGATGGTGACCGAGTGCCCAGACTGCAACTAAAAATCCACTAATTTATCGCAAAGTGCCAACACGGCAACCTTAATACTGTGTGGATCCACAATTGCAGACAGTTATGGACCCGCAAAATACAGTCGTGTAAATGGGATTTTACAGAGCGTTCAATGATACAAAACAACTTTGTACTGAAAGGTAGAAGTTTGCATTTGGTATACTTTTGAACAATTAATGTACACTATTTACATCGGACATGATCTGTTTTATAGTGACCATGCAATGTTATTACAGCCTGTAATAATATCATGTCTGCTATAAAACAGATACTGTGTGACATAAATAGTGAAGGGCCACCACATGGTACAATGTGCTCCACAGTGGCCCCACACAGTACAATATGCTCCACAGTAGCCACCAAACAGTAAATTATGCTCCATAGTGGCCCTGACACAGTATAATATGCTCCACAGTGGCCCCCACGCAGTATAATATGCTCCTCAGTGGGACCCCACACAGTATTATATGCTGCATAGTGGGCCCCCACACAGTATTATACGCTCCACAGTGGGCCCCCACAAAGTGTTATATGCTCAACAGTGGGACCCCACATAGTATAATATGCTACTTACCTGCACTCCCACGAAGCATCCTCCTTCTATCACTGGAGGCGCTGATGGATGTCAGGTCACACTCTACTATCAGTGTAAACCGTGGTCCCGTGGACCCGCAGCCTACACTGAAACAAGCTCTCACTAACGAGGAATTTTGTACTGGATTCCCTGTTAGTGAGGATCAGGGAGCCTGGATGTGGCGACGGCATGCATGCCAACAGAGAGGGCTCTGAGTGCCCACTCTGGCATGCATGCCATAGGTTCGCCAACACCGGTATAGGGTCCCATTTCAATGAGGTCACCTTTTCGGGGCAAATGGGTTTTTTAATACTTTAATCAAATATGTTTTACGAAGAACATCTAATTTCTATATGTAGTTTATAGATCATATTAGCTCATTTACATGTGTAGATATTAAATAATAGCAGTAATGCAATTTGATCTCTATTTTTTGTATATGTCCTGGTGCTGAGTGTGCAGAGTACTGCTGCATTTTCTGCATATCTGTCTATCTATCTATCTATCTATCTATCTATCTATCTATCTATCTATCAAACAAAACAAAAGTAGCAACGGTTAAATAAATGGAATGGGTGCATGTCCTAAGAGCAACAGCACTTGGTTACTTCAGTAATATAAAAATAGATCAGCACTCCAAAAACACCTATTTTTTATCTTTCTATCTGTCTATTGTTTCTTTGCTCTACACATTTGCTGGAAACTTTAATCAATACCAAGGATAGCATAAAAAGGGGGAGGGGCAGGATTTAAAAAAGCTGTGATTAAAGTCATCCTATGGTGATTCTAGTGGAAAACCTCAAGCAGTCAATCCATGGAATAGGTAGCCTGCCACAAAAGGCTAGAATCCAGAAAAAAGTAAACCAACATGCTACTTATGAGTGCATGTTTTACTGAGCAGTGTTCTCTTAGAGAAAGAGACCTAAACAAGTTTGTGTAGCATGGACCAGTCCAGGATTCATGTTTCAAGGATGCAAATTGTATAAATTGCACAATAACTTAAATGTACACAAACAGTGCAAAAATAAATAAAATAAAGCCTCATATAGCCATGCAAAAGTAGAAAAATTAGTGGATCAATTAAGTACAAACAGGTCGGGTCATAAATGAGTTAAACTTCTGAACACAAATAGAAGTGCGCACTATACAAAATATACTGTATCTTGATTGGAACATAAAAGGATTGATAAATATTAAGCTTCGGCCTTATTGCTAAATCCAGAAATTGTGCCAAAGTTCACTGCCAGATGAAGTACTCTGAACAGATTGTTCTGTGCAATTCACTGAGGAATACAGTACAATGTCATCTCAAGAAGAATTTGTGCAAATATGTGGTTAAAAGAGATGTTCAAGCTTTTTACAAGGAAAGGGAAAAGCTTGTTTGTTCTTAGCAGCTCATACAGTCAGCCACAACAGATTTACAAGCTGCATAAATATCCCATATCCAGTATTGTGGGCACTTTATCATGGCGAATACCCTGAGATAACTGCATTAATATGAGGGTGCTGTATTGTTTGACTTTATATTTGACTTTACAGTCGTGAGACTAGTTGTACTTTTACTAAGACAGTGTGCTGGCTGAGAAAAAGGATTGTTATAAAGTGTAATACTGACATGGATCTTTTTACCCATATCCATATTTCAATTGTATATTATAACCCTATATACCAAGCACCGTAAAAAAAGTATCCCATTTAAGGGGATACGTTGTGGAAACACAGTGTTGTTCTTGCTGTGGAAAAAACACAGCGTTTTACGCTAAGATCCCACGTTGTGGAAATGCAGCCTTTTTTTGTTGTAGATTTTGCTGAGGTTTTTTGAGGCAAAGCCAGGTGTGGATTGAGCTAAAGGTACAGTTGAAACCAGAAGTTTACATACACTATATACTATATACATACACTATATACACTATAAAAAAACATATGCATGTTTTTCTCACTATCTGACATGAAATCAGAATAAACCTTTCCCGTTTTAGGTCAATTAGGATTATAAAAATTATTTATATTTGCCAAATGCCAGAATAATGAGAGAGAGAATTTTATTACTTTCTGCAAAGTCAAAAGTTTACATACACTAAGATTACTATGTCTTTAAACAATTTGGGACAGCCCATATGGTGATGTCATGTCTTTGGAAGCTTCTGATAGGTTTATTGGCAACATCTGAGTTAATTAGAGACCCACCTGTGGGTATATTTTAAGGCACACCTGAAACACACTGCTTCTTTGTGTAACATCATGGGAAAGTCTAAAGAAATCATCCAAGACATCAGGAAGAGAATTGTGGACTTGCACAATTGCACTGGTTCATCCTTGGGTGCAATTTCCAGAAACCTAAAGGTGCCTCGTTCATCTATACAAACAATTATAGGCAAGTACAAACAAGATGGGAATGTCCATCCATCATACAGCTCAGGAAGGAGATGGGTTCTGTGTCCCAGAGATGAATGTGCTTTGGTATGCACAGTGAAACTAGTACTGTATCGACATGGGCTGAAAGGCCACTCTGCCAGGTAGAAGCCATTACTCCAAAAGAAAAAGAAAAAATCCAGATTAATGTTTGCAAATGCACACAGGAACTAAGTCCTTCATTTTTGGAGGCATGTCCTGTGGTCTGACAAAACTAAAATTGAACTGTTTGGCCATAATGACCATCGTTCTGTTTGGAAGAAAAAGGGAGAAGCTTGTAAGCCTGAGAACACCATCCCAACTGTGAAACACAGGGGTGGCAGCGCCATGTTGTGGGGTTGTTTTGCTACAGAAGGGACTGGTGCACTTCACAAAATAGATGGCATCATGAGGAAAGAACATTATGTGACAATACTGAAGCAACATCTCAAGACATCAGCCAGGAAGTTAAAGCTTGGGCCTAAGTAGGTCTTCCAAATGGACAATGACCGGAAGCATACTGCCAAACTGGTTACAAAGTGGCTTAAGGATAACAAAGTCGATGTTTTAGAGTGGCCATCACAAAGCCCTGATCTCAATCCTATTGAAAATTTATGGACAAAGCTGAAAAAACAGGTGCGAGCAAGGCGGTCTACAAACATGGCTCAATTACACCAGTTCTGTCGGGAGGAATGGGCCCAAATTCCTATCAACAATTGTGAGAAGCTTGTGGAAGGATATACAAAACGTTTGACTCAAGTCATACAGTTTAAGGGCAATGGTACCAAATACTAATGAAATGTATGTAAACTTTTGACTTTGCAGAAAGTAATAAAAATGCCTTTAAAAAATTCTCTCTCTCTCATTATTCTGGTATTTGGCAAATATAAATAATTTTGGTAATCCTAATTGACCTAAAACGGGAAAGGTTTATTCTGATTTCTTGTCAGATAGTGAGAAAAACATGCATATGTGTCTTTTTATATACAGGTGCATCTCAATAAATTAGAATATCTTAGAAACGTTCATTCATTTCAGTAATTTGGTAATACAATTCATAATCAGCGTCTTCCATGATTGAGTGTCCTACTGAACCAGAATGAGGGACCATTTAAAGGCTTAGGAAACCTTGGCAGATGACACACTGAATTTACAATACTGAACTTGTTTACAATATTCTATTTTTCTTAGATTTGGGTTTTCATTACCTTTAATCCATAATCAACATTTACAGAAATAAAACGCTTGAAAAAGAACACTCTGTGTGTAAAGAATCTAGAAAATATAGGTCACTTTTTTAACTTAATTGCTGAAATAAATAAACGTTTCAAAGATATTCTAATTTATTGAGACTCACTTGTAGTGTATGTAAACTTCTGGTTTCAACTGTAGAAGTATAAGAACTTCCTATATATTTCTCATACCTTTTATAGCCAGTCTTGGCTTTGGTTAAGTAACCGCAGCAAAATCTGCAACAAAAAAACTGTGTTTCCTCAACGTGGGGCCTCAGCCTTCTAGTACCAGCAAAACTAATGAGATTCTGGCTAATCCCATCCACACATTGTGGGAAAAAAAAACACTGTAGAAAAGCTGCATTTTACCTGCGGAAACGCAGGGAAGAAAATTTGCAGAGAAAAATGGAGCAAAACGCAATGAAAAATGCTGTGGAAAAAAACAGGATGCGTTTCCGGTTCTTTTTTTTCCCACAGCATTTCATAAGCTGCGTTCCACAATGTGGGGCCCTTAGCCTTAGGCTTTGTGTTTTGGGTTGCATCGGACACACAGAAGAAAAAAAACACTGCGTTTTACTGTACCAGCAAAGTGAATTAGATTTTAGTTAATTTTATCCACACGTTGCAGAAAAAAAAGAGCTGCAGAAAAGCTGAGTGTTAATTTTAGCTGTGAAATCACAAGCTGTTTCCCTAAATATTTAATAGGGGAAGGAAAAAGCAGATAAAAATTTAGTCTATAGATACAATATATATATATATATATATATATATATATATATATATATATATATACACACACGGTTGTGCTAAAAAGTTTACATACCCCGGCAGATTTTTTTTTTTTTTTTCAGAGAATATGAATGATAACACAAAAACTTTTTCTCCACTCATGGTTAGTGGTTGGTTGAAGCCATTTATTGTCAAACTTCTGTGTTTTCTCTTTTCAAATCATAATGACAACCAAAAACATCAAAATGACCCTGTTCAAAAGTTCACATACCCCAGTTCTTAATACCATGTGTTGACCCCTCTAACATCAATGACAGCTTGAAGTCTTTTGTGGTAGTTGTGGATGAGGCTCTTTATTTTCTCAGATGGTAAAACTGCCCATTCTTCTTGGCAAAAAGTCTCCAGTTCCTGTAAATTCCTGGGCAGTCTTGCATCTACTGCGCTCTTGAGATCTCCCCAGAGCGGCTCAATGATATTGAGGTCAGGAGACTGAGATGGCCACTCCAGAACCTTCACTTTCTTCTGCTGTAGCCAATGACAGGTCGACTTGGCCTTGTGTTTTGGATCGTTGTCATGTTGGAACGTCCAAGTATGTCCCATGTGCAGCTTAATGGCTGATGAGTGCAAATTTTCCTCCAGTGTTTGCTGATAACATACTGCATTCATCTTTCCTTCAACTTTGACCAAGTTTCCTGTGCCTTTGAAGCTCACACATCCTATCATCATCAGTGATCCACCTCTGTGCTTTACAGTAGGAATGGTGTTCTTTTCATCATAGGCCTTGTTGACACCTCTCCAAATGTAACGTTTATGGTTGTGGCCAAAAAGTTCAATTTTTGTCTCATCACTCCAAATTACCTTGTTCCAGAAGTTTTGAGGCTTGTCTCTGTGCTGTTTGGCGTATCAAAGGCGATATTCTTTGTAGCATTTGTGCAGTAATGGCTTTCTTCTGGCAACTCGACCATGCAGCCCATTTTTCTTCAAGTGCCTCCTTATTGTGCATCTTGAAACAGCCACACCGATAGTCTTCAGAGAGTCCTGTATTTCAGCTGATGTTATATGTGGGTTTTTTTTTGCATCCTGAACAATTTTCCGGACAGTTGTGGCCGAAACCTTGGTTGGTCTACCTGACCGTGGTTTGGATTTTATAGAGCCCCTGAGTTTCCATGTGTTAATCACAGATTGAACACTGCTGACTGGCATTATCAATTCCTTGGATATCTTTTTGTATCCCTTTCCTGTTTTATACAGTTCAACTACTTTTTCCCGTAGATCTGTGGACAATTCTTTTGCTTTCCCATGACTCACAATCCAGAAATGTTAGTGGCTGAAGGAAAGATGCAACAGTCTGTCTGGATCCCAGAAACGCTCTCAGCTTTTATACACACACACTGATTACAAGCAAACAGGTCACAGGTGAGGATGTTACCTTTAGTAGCTATTCAAACCCTTTGAGTCAACTTCTGGGAATGTTATCAGGCCAAAATCACCAGGGTATGTGAACTTTTGAACAGGGTCATTTTAATATTTTTGGTTGTCATTATGATTTAAAAAGAGAAAACACAGAAGTTTGACAATAAATGGCTTCAACTAAACACTAACCATGAGTGGAGAAAAAGTTTTTGTGTTATCATTCATATTCTCTGAAAAAAGTCCAAAAACCCAAAAAATCTGCCAGGGTATGTATATATATATATATATATATGTATAAATGTATATATATATACACAGTATACATATACAGATTTGATAAATATTCAAAAAATAAATGGTCAACAAGCATCCAATAGTTTAACATATATGATTATGTATCTTGTACAATTAATAGTGAAATACATCTACATACCTGGCAAACTAGGACATATCACATTTTATATGGCCATCTGTGAATTTACCTAGATGTCTGTTAGAAATTAACCTTACACAGGTCTATAAACCCTAAGTCTTGGTTCACAATGGAAAAAAATTATAAAAAGAAAATTGACAGTTGAAAATATTGTGTATTTCTTTTTCACGTACGGCTGCAAGGCCCTCCCCAACGGAAGTCTTGGCAGCTGATTGTGTTCATATTTGGGGCTCTGGCAGAGTCAGAGCAAACTCATGAGCATGTAATTCATATAGGACATGTAAAAGATACTATTACCTCAAGTGGCTTGTCATGTGATATTTGCAGTTTCTTCTTATTAAGTTCAGTAAAGAACCAATATAGTACTAAAACCATTATGGTTTGAAGTTGGGTTAGGAGGTGCTGGCTGGCAATATCTGTTTGGTATACTGAGCTGAAAACTCAGCTGTCTTATTGGCACCAGCAATTCATACCAGCGCTGACAGTCCAATTGGCTAAAAACAGGCGAGTAGTGAGTTTCCCTACTCCCTATGCATGTGCAATCTATATTCAGAGAAACTGAAGAAATATGTTCAGACAAGTGCACAAGGCTGGAAGTAGGGGGGCCAGCTTTGAGCACCATGCAGTAAGGAGGGTGTGATGATTCTGCTTAAATATGGCTATAACTCAGAGATGTATTTTGATCTCTGGGTATCGTATCTACCGCTTTCTTCCATTCATTCATAATGTGCACAGCCTACTCATAGGTATATTGCCAATAGTGGCCGGACTGGAACAATAGGGCTTTGTATCCATCCCAGCAGGGCTCCATTGTATTCCTACACAGCCCTGAGTGATCAAACAAACATGCATTGATCAGCCTGGGCTGTTGATCAGACATGGTTGATAACATTGTATCATTTCACTTGGTCTCATCTCCATACAAAGAATCGTGACTTGAGTGCGTTAATCAATCGGACTTGCTGTTGTTGATGACCTCATTCTGGGAGGTGGCATAAAGGGTATAAAAGATGAGGTAAGAGGTCAGTGAGACAGACCATCACAGACTACAGGAGACTACAAGAGTTTTTACAGACAGACTACAGGAGATTACAGACAGACTTCCACTGTGAGAGACTATTGGAATACTGTGAGGAGCATGCAGGCTGGATTGTTGTGTTGATGCCACATGCTAAGAGCCTCCACTGGGTTATTCACACTTGCCAGAGCATGTATGAGTGTTGGACTATAGAACCACATCAAGGATATGTGTGGTAAAGTAACAATTTCACTTTTATGCCCTTTTATTTCATTGTACTGTATCTTGTAACTAGTAACTGTTAATGCTTGTATATATCTATATATCTGTTCTGAACTGCATGTGTTAGATGTTAATACCGACCCATTTAGGGGTTAATAAATATATAAAATTTAGAAAGTTTGTCTTGTATTTATCTTGTGAACCCAGCACTCACTGGCGGTGAGTGTGGTTTTTTATGAAAGAAGTCTCAGGTGTGGGCCAGCGCGGTGTTGGCGCACTGAGGATCTTTCACAGAGGGTAAGTGTGATATTCATGGCACAATGTCTCTTTAAACATTTACCTTCTAATGAAAAGATTCGGCAGTTCGATTCGAAGTTCCAAAAAAATTTGCTTCGATCCGAACTACTTCGCGGTGAATATCGGTAAAAAAACCTATTTCCTAGCTTCAGAGAGCCTGTATAGTGGTGTAGAACACTGTGCCTTGCAGTAACACACATAGGGAGCCTACTGTGGTAGTGAAACAATACTGTGAGTCAGTATGACATGCACATGACAGGCGTCGCTCTTAGAACTTCACTTATTTGGACAGGTACGGGACCAAAACTGACCAACTAACTCAAGTGTGAACCTAGCCTTACAGGTCCATGTTAGTGCCAGCTAGAAAGAACCGTGCAGAGGCCCAACATCCTACTGTAGAGTGAAAGAGCGCATTCCTTTTACACCCTCGATTCCACATACAGTGGGGAAAAAAAAGTATTTAGTGAGCCACCAATTGTGCAAATTCTCCCCCTTAAAAAGATGAGAGAGTCCTGTAATTGACATCATAGGTAGACCTCAACTATGAGAGACAAAATGAGAAAACAAATCCAGAAAATCACATTGTCTGATTTTTAAAGAACTTATTTGCAAATTAAGGTGGAAAATAAGTATTTGGTCAATAACAAAAGTTCATCTCAATACTTTGTTACTGTATATATCCTTTGTTGGCAATGGCAGAGGTCAAACGTTTTCTGTAAGTCTTCACAAGGTTGGCACACGCTGTTGCTGGTATGTTGGCCCATTCCTCCATGCAGATCTCCTCTAGAGCAGTGATATTTTTGGGCTGTCGCTGGGCAACATGGACTTTCAACTCCATCCAAAGGTTTTCTATGGGGTTGAGATCTGGAGACTGGCTTTGCCACTCCAGGACCTTGAAATGCTTCTTACGAAGCCACTCCTTCGTTGCCCTGGCGGTGTGCTTGGGATCATTGTCATGCTGAAAGACCCAGCCACGTTTCATCTTCAATGCCCTTGCTGATGGAAGGAGGTTTGCACTCAAAATCTCACGATACATGGCCCCATTCATTCTTTCATGTACACGGATCAGTCGTCCTGGTCCCTTTGCAGAGAAACTGCCCCAAAGCATGATGTTGTCACCCCCATGCTTCACAGAAGGTATGGTGTTCTTTGGATGCAACTCAGCATTCACTCTCTTCCAAACACGACGAGTTGTGTTTCTACCAAACAGTTCTACTTTGGTTTCATTTGACCATATGACATTCTCCCAATACTGTTCTGGAACATCCAAATGCTCTTTAGCAAACTTCAGATGGGCCCGGACACGTCTGGCACTGCAGGATCCGAGTCCATGGCGGCGTAGTATGTTACTGACAGTAGCCTTTGTTACGTTAGTCCCAGCTTTCTGCAGGTCATTCACTAGGTCCCCCGTGTGGTTCTGGGATTTTTGCTCACCATTCTTGTGATCATTTTGACCCCACAGGGTGAGATCTTGTGTGGAGCCCCTGATGGAGGGAGATTATCAGTGCTCTTGTATGTCTTCCATTTTCTAATTATTGCTCCCACAGTTGATTTCTTCACACCAAGCTGCTTGCCTATTGCAGATTCAGTCTTCACAGCCTGGTGCAGGTCTACAATTTTGTTTCTGGTGTCCTTCCACAGCTCTTTGGTCTTCACCATAATGGAGTTTGGAGTGTGACTGTTTGAGGTTGTGGACTTTTATACTGATAACAATTTCAAACTGGAGCCATTACTACAGGTAATGAGTGGAGGACAGAGAAGCCTCTTAAAGAAGAAGTTACAGGTTTGTGAGAGCCAGAAATCTTTCTTGTTTGTAGGTGACCAAATACTTATTTTCCACCGTAATTTGCAAATAAATTCTTTAAAAATCAGACAATGTGATTTTCTGGATTTGTTTTCTCATTTTGTCTCTCATAGTTGAGGTCTACCTATGATGTCAATTACAGGCCTCTCTCATCTTTTTAAGTGGGAGAACTTGCACAATTGATGGCTGACTAAATACTTTTTTCCCCCACTGTAGATGTCTACAGAGTGGCAAGGCGACATAATGTGGAGGTAGTAGCAGCCTTAGGAGGGCATACAGTGACCCAATGGCAGCGGCAAGAGGAGTACCCAGAGTGACCCAGTTCCTACCCTGTGTGACTTTGTTCGCCCAGGCAAACGAAGTGTAGAACAGCGTGATACCGCTGTGCCCTGCACATGTGGTATGCTGGAGGAGCATACACCTTATTTAAAGGTGTTTATTAGTGTGGAAACCCATCAGGAGGATCTTATTCGCCATTTTGTTCCCAGTATAAAGTTGCAGGCCATTTATCAATACAGTATTGTCAATAATTCGGAGTCACAAATCTCTGCCTTTATCACGCTTTTGTTATAGGTGTTCATTAGTGGTGAAAGAAATAAAGGGCATATTTGCCGTTCTCTTCAAAGCAGAAAATAACAGGGCTTTTTGCCCTTTGCAATTACGTTTTTTCATCGAACAGTATGTCAGACAGAGAAGTGAGAGGCCATGCACAGGGGAGGGATGCAGGCCTAAATGTTTCTGATGCAGGCACAGGTCACAGCAGAGTAAGGGGGCGTGGCAGCAGGGGTCACTTACAGAGGTCTGAGCTCCCAGTGTCAAGTAGCGGTCGTATCTTGACCAGCAACCCAACGGTTGTAGACTGGTTCACTCGGTCATCCAATTCATCCCAAGTCACATCAGGCACCACCAGCCAAGAGCCGGTGGGTTCGTCAGACACAACCCTTAGTTGGCATGGCCTGGCAGCAGGCCCTGTGCCCTCACCTGTCCTCAACCTGCCTCTGTCCTTTTCTGTTCACTCAGCAAGAGAAGTACTCTATGCTGTGGGCTCAGATCCACTGTACAGTGAGGAGGAGGTATTATTATTATTATTTATTATTATTGTTTATTTACATAGCACCATTAATTCCATGGTGCTTTACATTTGAGGGTTAACATACGGTACACAAAATATGTAAAACAGATAATACTAACAGTGACCAACTGGCACAGTGGGATACAGGGCCCTGCCTGCAAGGGCTTACAATCTATGAGGGAAGAGGGATAGAGACAGAAGTTGGGGGTAGAGGATATTCAGGTGGTAGTATGGAGACAGTAGTGTTATTGGGGGTTGTAGGCCTTCCTGAGTAGGTGAGTCTTCAGGGCCTTCTTGAAGCTTGTGATTGTGGGGGTCAGTCTTATGTGTCTTGGTAATGAGTTCCAGAGTATGGGGGATGCACGGGAGAAGTCTTAGAGATGGTTGTGTAAAGAGCGGATAAGAGCAGAGCGGAGTAGGAGGTCTTTGGAGTATCGGAGGTTATGTGCGGGCAGGTAGCGGGAGACCTGGTTGGACATATATGGAAGGGACAGGCTGTGGATGGCTTTGTATGTCAGCGTTAGTAATTTGAACTCTATTCGCTGGGCAACGGGTAGCCAGTGAAGGGATTGGCAGAGGGGAGTGGCCGATGAAGAACGGGGGTAGAGGTGTATTAAGCGATCGGCGCAATTTAAGGTGGACTGGAGGGGGACGAGAGTATTTGCTGGGAGGCCATGGAGAAGGGTGTTACAGTAGTCTAAGCAGGAGATTATGAGGGCATGGACTAGCATCTTTGTAATTTCTGGGGAGTGAGGAAGGAGCAGATTCGATGGATGTTCTTGAGTTGGAGGCGGCAGGAGGTGTTGAGGGTTTGGATGTATAGCTTGAAGGATATGTCAGAGTCTAAGTTTATCCCACGGCAGCGGACCCATGGGACTGGGGTAAGTGTAGAGGACAGTCAGCAGCTACTGCTCAGCCAAGATCTAGAGGAGACATCCACTGCTTCCTCCGGTAGACGGGCAAGTAGTGATGAGGAGAGTGGCATGGGAGCTGGTGTTGAGGAGGACATCAGTGAACTTCAGACTGTAGTGGATGACGATGTAGCTGATCGTAATTGGGAGGGGCTTCATTGTCATCAATAGAAGAGGGTTGCAGCTTGCACATGAGGCAGCGGTGGAGTCAGCAGGGTGGCAGCAGTGGGAGTTCAGGAGCTAAACATGCCCGGGGTAGATCACCTGCTTCACAGCAGCCTACCTGCCCGGAAAGCAGTGGTGCAGGGGTTCATGGAGGTTCATGGAGGCAGTGGCGGTAGCAGTCAGTTAGTGCAGAGTGTTGGGGGTAAAATCACCTACTCGGCGGTGTAGCAGTTTTTTGTAAATCCGCCGGGGGAGGTCAACATGGCCATATGTTCAATCTGTGGGCAGAAGGTGAAGCGTGGTCAGGGTGCCAATGTTGACACCACAGCCCTGTGTCAACATATGCAGCGTCACCATAAAGTGGCCTGGGAGAGCTGTGGCTCCAATGTGGTGGTCCAGCCTGCCGCAGCAACTGCTGCAGCACCCAGAGGCATGCACACCATTTCAGGCAGTCAAGGGTCCAGCACCTCAGCCAAAGGAAGCTGTGTGTCCTTCCCATCATCTGCTGGTTGTGATGCTCCTGCTCTTCCTCCTCCTCATCAGTCATTGCGTCAGCAATCCATCACAGAAGCGATTTCGAAGAGACAACAGTATGCGTGCACTCATCCAGCAGTGCACAAGCTGAACGTGATCCTGTCCAAGTTGCTGGTGCTACAGTCCCTCCCTTTCCAAGTGGTGGACTCTGCACCTTTCAGAGAACTCATGGCTTGTGCCAAGCAGAGGTGGAGTGTCCCAAGCCATCATTTCTTTGCCAAAAAGGCAGTACCAGCCCTGCATAAATATGTAGAAGAGAAGGTGGGCCAGTCCTTAAGCCTTTCGGTGTCTACCAAAGTGCACGGCAGCGCCGACATGTGGAGCTGTAACTACAGTCAAGGACAATATATGTAATTTACGGCCCACTGGGTTAATGTGGTGCCTGCCCAGACACACCAGCAACTTGGACAGGTGACGCAGCTTCAGCCTCCACATTCTCACGCCATTGGTCCTGCAACAATGTCAGCCTCATCCTCCACTGTCTCCTCAGCCTCCTCTGCAGGGACAATTCGTAGTGCTCCTCCAGCATACCACATGTGCAGGGCACAGCGGTGTCACGCTGTTCCACACCTCGTTTGCCTGGGCGAACGGAGTCACACAGGGGAGGAACTGCTCTGTGTCCTTCCTCAAGAAATCGAATCGTGGCTTTCTCCGCAACACCTCAAAATCGGAACCATGGTGAACGACAATGGGAAGAACCTGGTGTCGACGCTTCGTCAAGGAGGGCTGATCCATGCACCCTGCATGGCGCACGTGTTCAAGTGTTCCACCCATCTGCAAGACATCCTAAAAATGTCAAGGAAACTTTGCATGCACTTCAGCCACTTGGACACTGCCAAGCATACCCTCTTTGAGCTGCAGCGGCAGAGCGGCTTCTCACAACATAGGCTGATATGCGATGTTTCCTCCCGTTGGAATTCCACCCACCATATGTTGGATAGACTATATGAACAGAGAAAAGCCATAAACGATTTCTTTATGATCCAAGCGGATAGAAGTACTCCCTGTGTACAGTTGTGCTAAAAAGTTTACATACCCCAGCAGATTTTTTGTTTTTTTGGCCTTTTTTCAGAGAATATGAATGATAACACAAAAACTTTTTCTCCACTCATGGTTAGTGGTTGGTTGAAGCCATTTATTGTCAAACTTCTGTGTTTTTTCTTTTCAAATCATAATGACAACCAAAAACATCAAAATGACCCTGTTCAAAAGTTCACATACCCCAGTTCTTAATACTGTGTATTGCCCCCTCTAACATCAAGTCTTCAGTTTCTGTAAATTCCTGGGCTGTCTTGCATGTACTGCGCGCTTGAGATCTCCCCAGAGTGGCTCAATGATATTGAGGTCAGGAGACTGAGATGGCCACTCCAGAACCTTCACTTTCTTCTGCTGTAGCCAATGACAGGTCGACTTGGCCTTGTGTTTTGGATCGTTGTCATGTTGGAACGTCCAAGTACATCCCATGTGCAGCTTCCTGGCTGATGAGTGCAAATTTGCCTCCAGTATTTGCTGATAATGTGCTGCATTCATCTTTCCTTTAACTTTGACCAAGTTTCCTGTGCCTTTAGCACAACTGTAGCTTTAACGTTAGCCAGTGACAGCTCATGCGCGACACCTGCCGTTTGCTCGTTCCCTTTGAGGAGGACACTTTATTAGTCAGTCGCCCGGACTACAGGATGAACAACGTCATTCCACTAATTCACATCGTGGAAAAGATGCTTTTCAATTTAGCTGGTCAGGTGTCTACATCTCAAGGCCACATGAGCCCTGTGTGGGCTGAACTGGAGGAGGAGGAGGATGAGAAGGAGGATGAGGAGGACATTGGAGCACAAACAATGTGTAGCCAAATGGGTGGAGAGGAGGAGCAGGAGCAACCAGAAAAGCCAGAGAGAGATGAGGATGATGAGGCAGATGACCCAGACATACCGTGGCAGTATGCAGTGGAGATGGATGCAGGGAGTCCCTCCGAGTCACTTGCGCAAATGGCCCGAAGCATGCTGACTTCCTTGCGCAGTGACAGCCAAATTGTCACCATTCGGCAGAGGGATGAGAACTGGCTCTCTACCATGTTAGACCCTCGCTACTGGGGAAAAATGGGGGCCTTTTTTACACTCAGTGAGAGGGAGGACAAACTGAACTACTATAGAGATATCCTATGTAGTAAGTTGGCTGCTGCCTATCTGCGCCATCGTCCATCCTCTCACAGTTCCGACTGGGCTCTGAGCGGTCACCTTGCACTGCCATGGCAGATGCGGGGAAGGGGGGGGTTGCAGGAGCAGTATCAGCTCCATCAGCAGCAGCCTGAGCCTAGAGTCGCTGATGAGCAGCTTTCTTCATCCGCATAGTGAAGAAACTGCTCATCAGTAGCTAGACACAGAGAAGAAACTGAACCAGCAGGTGGTGGCATACTTAGAGTGCACCCTGCCACCAGTCATCGAAGATCCGCTGGACTACTGAACAGCCAAACTGGATTTGTGGCCGCAACTGGCCGAGTTTGCCCTGGAAAAGCTGTCCTGCCCGGCCAGTAGTGCAGCATCAGATCGGGTGTAGTGTGGCGGGGGCCATAGTTAACCAAAGGAGAACTCACCTGTCCACCCAAAATTTGGAGAGACTGACCTTTGTGAAGATGAATCAGGCGTGGATCAGCCAGGATTTCCACCCACCAATGCCTGATGCAGCAGATTAAATGATCCATGCTGCCTCACCACACTCTGCCACTGATTCACTGTATAGCCTCCTAAGGCTGTTGCTACCTGCACATTATAGAGACATGCTATGTAGCAAGTTAGCCGCTGCCTATCTGCGCCATCGTCCATCCTCTCACATGTCTGACTGGGGGGGCCCTGAGATCTCAATTTGCACTGGCATGGCAGCTGTGGGATGGGGTGGGGGTGGCAGGAGCTGTATCAGCTCCATCAGCACAATGGGAACAAAATGGCGAATATGGTCCTCCTTAAGGGTTTAGACACTAATAAACACCTTTAAATAAGTGTTAATAACAGCTAAGAATTATTGAATTCTTATTGAAAATACTGTTTTAAAAATGGCCTGCAACCTGATAGTTCACTGTTTTTTGCTGCACTGCGCTGCAAAAGGCTTGTTGTGTTCTACCTTGAAGCCACAGATATGGGTAATGACCAGCAGTATAACGGCAGTGAGTGCTGCAATGTGAATTATGCTGCAAATTCTTGCTGTAAATGACCCTGCAACCACCCCAAATTCTTCTCTCAATTCCTCCCTATCGTTTCTCTACAGTTCTAAGGCTCAGCCTCTTTCCCTGAACTTCTATGTGTTTTCTAAGTCTTTCCCTAGCTCCTGCCGACGTCTGTCCCTACAGTAAGAGCGATGTGGAATGACTGTACCTAAAATGGCCGAGGGTTTTTATAGGGTTGTGACATCACAGATCCTGCTGGCTGCTGATTAGCTGCATGCTTGGCATTGTGGGTGACCCTGCGCTCCCAGAGTCCCTTGCCCCTTGTCCTAACATGTGCGGTGGCCATTTTATTAAAAAAAATGCAATTCGATGCATCTAAGCGTGAGGAAATCCGGAATCGTGGCGAATCGAAGATTTCCTGAAATTCGGATCAAATTCCACTTCTGCAGAATCGTTCGCTCATCTCTAATTATAATGACTGTACTGAAATTTGATACTAACAATATATGAGACATTGTTGCATGGATTTATGACTTTAATGAACATTGTTATGGTCCACCATGAAGATAATATATTTTAGAATAATATCTGTCAAGAATTATTTTGATTATATGTCTATTAGCTGTACACACTCAGGATTAGTATAAGGTTTGGACAGCTATAGTCTCCTCTTTTTTTAATAAGTTGACATATTTTGATTTTTATCTATGAATTTTATCTTTCTTTTAATCTTTGCCTTTTTTGTACATGATACTTGGAAGTAGCGCCTTCCATACGTTTGTTAATAGTATTATTTTGTATGAATTGTAGACCAGCTATCTTTTCTTCATGTTATTTACTACTAATTTCTTAAACTACTGTAAAGTTTCCTTACCTAGAAGCTTTACAATGTTGGGATGATCAAACTCTGCCATAAGTGCAGCTTCCCTTTGGAAGTCGGCCTGCATATCTGCAGAGGCTTCTTCTTTCAGCATTTTCACTGCTACCATTGTGAACGATTCATAAGGAAGCAACTCTGGTGCCCTAAAAAGCAATACAAGAAAATTTCTAATTTCCAACATAAAGGCGAAGTAGCATTTGCTAATGCAACATTACATTTGCAAAGTTTATAAAAGATGTGTTATAAATATATATATATATATATATATATATATATATATATATATATGAGGGGGGAGGTTATGCCAAAGATTAAGGGGTAGCCACAACTGAGCAATATCAAAAATTCCAAAAACTTGACAAAAAGATCTATTCAACAAAAACAAGAGTGAACATATATTTTTAAACATCATAATAGTAAGGTCTATCTGCAAATATAAGATTCATAGCAGTTAACTCCAGTATCCACTCCCCCCACAATATGCTATGAGGGGTTCAGTAAGCCTAGAAAAAGTTTCCCAGTTTCCTGGCATCAAGGTTACTAGGATTTTGTGATAAAAAGTCATAAGCAATATGTTTGCACTTCCTCTTTTCACTTTTGCCACAATGACCACTGCAGTTAGCTCAGTGTAGTCCCTCTTCCTTATAGGTCTTACAATTAATTTTCTTATGTAAATATTATAATGTTAGCAATGGCAATATTTACTACTAATCAACTATTTTACTGTTCGGGAAGAGTCAGCTGTGAGCAGCGTGCGGAGGGGCTTTGCACAGCGGCGAGCAGCGGCAGCGGCCCAGTGCGGCCAGGAGAGAGCTGCCGGCCTACTGCCGGGCGGCAGCACAGCGGTGAGCAGAGGCAGCGGCCCAGTGCGGCCAGGAGAGGGCTGCCGGCCTACTGCCGGGCGGCAGCACAGCGGTGAGCAGCGGCAGCGGCCCAGTGCGGCCAGGAGAGAGCTGCCGGCCTACTGCCGGGCGGCAGCACAGCGGTGAGCAGCGGCAGCGGCCCAGTGCAGCCAGGAGAGGGCTGCCGGCCTACTGCCGGGCGGCAACAGCAGCAAGAAGAAGAGCGGAGGCGCCCTACAAGGGAAGGAGCCACGGACACCCAGACCAGAACAGTGGGGCCAGGAGAGAGCTTCACGGCGGTGAGTAGCGGCCCAGCACGGCCAAAAGAGAGGAATATGGAAGAGGAGAAAACTCACATGGTAAGCTGCAGCATATGCTATATGTTTACAGATTTGCTTGACCATAAAGACAACTTCACCTGTATGAAATGCAAACTAGTGGCCCTTTTAGAAGATAAAGTGCAGAGGTTGGAAGAAAGAATAGAGACGTTGAGAGGCATCAAAGAAAGTGAGGTTTTTATTGATGAAGCAGAAGCAAGCCTCTTGAATATAGTAAGGGAAGAAAGTATGAGAGAGCCTACAGTGGTGGAGGCTGAAGCAAACCTCCTAAATATAGTAAGGGAAGAATACTTGAGTGAACCTACAGAGACAGATAAATGGATACAGGTGACCAAGAGATGCAAAAGGATCACAATGCCATCACCACTTACACAGCTAGGTAACCGATATGAAACTCTTATGCAGACTGATGAAAATGATAAGAATAATCTATCAGCAAAAGAAGAAACAAAAGTCATCCAGAGACAAGAGGGAGCAACAAGAAATAGCGTAGCAAGGAAAAAAAAGAAGAGTAGTGGTTATGGGCGACTCACTGCTAAGGGGCACAGAGGCAGCTGTCTGCAGGCCAGATATAACTGCACGAGAAGTATGCTGCCTCCCAGGAGCAAAAGTTAGGGATGTGGTCGATAGGATTCCATGCCTCTTCAGCTCCAAGGATAACTACCCATTTTTGCTGATACATGTGGGTACAAACGACACGGCAAAAAATGATTTACCAACTATTCGTAAAGACTTTGAAAATCTAGGAAAGAAAGTGAAGGAACTGGATGCGCAGGTAGTATTTTCATCAATTCTCCCAGTTGATGGTTATGGTATCAGGAGATGGAATAAAATACTAGAGGTAAACAAGTGGCTTCGGCAGTGGTGTAGAGAGCAAGGTTTTGGATTTCTGGACCATGGAGTGAATTACCTCTATGATGGACTCCTTGCTAGAGATGGGATACATCTCACAAAGCTTGGGAAACACATATTTGCCAGAAGACTTGCCACACTTATCAGGAGGGCTTTAAACTAGAAGAGGAGGGATGGGAAGTAAAAAGAAAGACAAGAACATGCAGCTAAAGGATATACTAAACAAGGTTACTAGATGTGGTAATGAGGACCTAAGACAGGATACTCAGAAGGAAATTAAGAAAAAGGAAGTATCAGAGCACAATCTGAAATGTTTTTACACAAATGCGCAAAGCTTGGGAAATAAACAGGGAGAATTAGAACTGATAATACAGAAGGAAAAATATGATGTCATTGGTATTACAGAAACTTGGTGGAACGATAAGCATGATTGGAATATACAGATGGAAGGATACAACTTATTCAAAAAAAATAGAACTAATAAAAGAGGGGGAGGAGTTGCATTGTATGTTAAAAAAGATCACATTTCCACGGAAATCACAGTTTTACAAAATGATAACTTATTGGAAAATATTTGGGTAACAATTCAGGGGAAAAACAATGATAAGGACATCATAATAGGTGTTTATTATAGACCACCAGGACAGACAGAAGACAGGGATGAGATTTTTTTCACAGCAAATGACCACGCTTTCGAAGAAATTTGAAATTGTTATCATGGGAGACTTTAATTACCCAGATATTCATTGGGAAACTCACACAGCTACGAGTAAAAGCTCTATCAAATTGTTATCCTCTCTAGCAGACAACTTCATTGCCCAGTTAGTAGAAAAAAACACGAGAGGAACATCCATTCTGGACCTAGTTTTAACTAACAAGGATGACATGGTTAAGGAATTAAGGGTAGCAGGGACATTGGGATTCAGCGACCATGCTATACTCGAGTTTGGGGTTGTAAGAAGAAGAAGACCTGAGAAGACAAAGACTAGGAGGCTCAATTTTAGTAGGGCAGATTTTAGGGGCCTAAAGGTAAGGGTTAGTAGAATTCCATGGCGAAAATTACTTAAGCACAAAAATGCACATGAGGGGTGGGAAATTTTCCGTAGGGAAATCATTAATGCACAGGAACTAACAATACTTAGAAGCAAGAAAAATGGGAATCACCTAAAAACTCCAGGATGGATGACCAAAAAATTACATAACCTACTAAAAAAGAAAAAGGAAACTTACAACAAGTGGAAGATGGGCGCTATATCTAAGGGAGAGTATACAGCAGTTTGCAGACTCTGCAAGATAAGCATTAAAAAAGCCAAGGCTGAATACGAATTGAAGCTTGCAAAAGAAGTTAAGAGTAATGTAAAAGGTTTTTGGGGATGTGTTAAGAGCAAAAGAAAAGTGAAGGAAACCATTGGAGTCCTGAAGAACGAAAAGGGTGAAAAAGTTAACATGGTGGATCAGCAGGTGGAGTTACTAAATTCATATTTTGTATCTGTCTTCTCCCAAGAAATGGATGGTAATATCAACATTAATGGTGATATTAATGAGGGGAATGAGGACTCCAAGCTGATTATAAGTGAAGGTTTGGTAAGAGAACATTTAGCTAAGATTAAGGAAACCAAGTCCCCAGGACCGGATGATTTACACCCTAGAGTTTTAAAAGAATTAGCAGAGGAAATAACAGAACCCCTTGCAATAATCTTTAATAAGTCATGGGAAACAGGAGTGGTCCCTCTAGATTGGAAAAGGGCAAATGTGGTCCCCATCTACAAAAAGGGGAATAGGGACGACCCAGGAAATTATAGGCCGGTAAGTCTGACCTCGATAGTAGGAAAAATCTTTGAACAAATCGTTAAAGAACATTTAATTAGGTACCTGGATGGGAAGGCTTTAATTAATCAGAGCCAGCACGGCTTTATGCCTAATAAATCTTGTCAGACTAATCTTATTTCCTTCTATAATAAAGTCACTGAATGGTTGGACCAGGGGAATGCAGTGGACATAGTATATCTTGACTTTAGTAAGGCCTTTGATAAAGTATCACATAACATTCTTATTGAAAAAATGATCAAGTATGGCTTTGATAAAATATCAGTGAGGTGGGTTCACAATTGGCTTAATGATCGGGCACAACGAGTAATTCTAAATGGCTATGCATCAAACTGGAAGAAAGTAAAGAGTGGGGTGCCGCAGGGCTCTGTCCTGGGCCCAGTACTTTTTAATATTTTTATAAATGATCTGGATGATGGGGTTAATGGGGAACTAATAAAATTTGCAGATGATACAAAGATAGGAGGAATGGCCAACACTAGAGAGGAGAGAGAATGCATCCAAAAGGACTTGGACACACTGGAACAATGGGCTGAGGTGAACAAAATGGTATTCAACAGGGACAAATGCAAAGTTCTACATCTGGGTAACAGAAATGCAAGAAGCATATATAGTATGGGAGGAATAGTACTAAGTGAGAGTACAGGGGAAAAGGATCTGGGCATAATAATAGATCGCAAATTCAACATGAGTCAACAGTGCGGTGGCTAAAAAGGCTAATAAAATTCTAGGATGTATCAAGACGAGCATTGAAGCTAGATCAAGAGAGGTAATTATTCCGCTGTACTCTGCCTGGTCAGACCCCACCTGGAGTACTGTGTACAGTTCTGGGCGCCCCAGTTTAAGAAAGACATCGATTTATTGGAGCAGGTCCAGAGAAGAGCAACCAAAATGGTGGAAGGTCTACAAACCATGTCCTACGAGGAGAGGCTAAAAGAATTGGGACTGCTTAGTTTGCAGAAGAGAAGGCTAAGGGGAGACTTAATAGCGGTATTTAAATATCTGAAAGGTTGTCACAGTGCAGAGGGATCTACCCTTTTCTCATTAGCAGAAGGAAGCACGAGAAGTAATGGGATGAAACTAAGGGGAAGGAGATTCAGATTAGACATTAGGAAAAACTTTCTAACAGTAAGGGTAGTGAGAGAGTGGAATAGGCTGCCACGGGAGGTGGTGAGTTCTTCATCAATTGAAATCTTCAAGCGGAAACTGGATAGATATATGGCTGGGATGATTTAGGGAATCCTGCTTTTGCAGGGGGTTGGACTCGATGGCCCTTGAGGTCCCTTCCAACTCAAACAAACAAACAAACAATAAAGATGGATGTGTCTTGCTACACATTAGTATTGTAGAACATAATTTCACATTCCAATGATCCTAACTACATCAAGCTACAACCATGCAATAAAACACTGAGTAAGAACATATCACTAACCCCCCTCCTCTGACTACCATGACTCTTATTTCCTGCAATGACAAACTCCTTCACTGTATGCAAGCTGAAAACCTAAACAGAATAAACACAATGCTGTTAGATGACATATTATTGGCACTAAGCAAAGAATTATGTCTCAAGAGCTGAAAATATAGCACTGGGGAAATGAAGTTTAGGAACAGGCATGTGTTTAACATACGACAAGACAAATATTTTAATAAGAGCAGAAGGAGAGGTTTCAAATTGTGTTGATAAATGTCACATTTCATGGAGATGAACATATGGTAGAGTAGTGATACAATATATACTGTATCCAACACTGGGTAACAAACAGTCTGCATGTCAGCAAAGGATGGAGGATATATGTCATTCCACTGTTCCAATGGAAAATTACTGATGGTGATGTAAGAAACATTTATCATGTGTTCGTGTTAAAAAACATTGTATGGCACAACCAGTAGAAAATAGCATTTATTTACCTGGCTTGAAAGACCCGTCCAAAGGCTCCTTCTCCAATGTCCCTGACATACTCAATATTGTTCCTGGGGTATTCAAGGCTTATGAGTTTAGGGTTGAGAAGAAGAGGCATTCTCTGGTACATGGGGTTTGGATGTAATCTGTCCAGTACAAGTTCTGATGGAAGAGCTGTAAGTGTTGGAGCAGTAGTTTCTCTGGAATAAGGAATACATATTTGCAGCTATTAAATCTTATCATAATCCATTTGCTACATGTAAAGAACAACTTTACATCTATAGATATTAAGAAATGAGAATATGTGTTACATAAAAAAGTTTGGCAGTATATTATTTAATTAAAGGGGTTATTCTCCGAGAAACATCACCTTGTCACTATTATGGGACACTTCAACTTACCCAGATATTTATTGGGAAACTGAATCTTGTGAATCTCGTAAAGGAAACATGTTTTTATCAATAACTAAACATGGTTACCTTTCCCAGTTGGTTTAGAAGGCAACTAGACAGAGTCCTTTTGGGCTTAATATTTACTAATAGACCTGACAGAATTGCAAAAGTGAAGGTTGAGGGCACCTAGGAAATTGTGACAATAATATAATTTACATTTGTCTTTCAACAGAGTGCTTTACTCAAAAAGCCACAAAAACAAGGAACTGTAGGAAGGCAAAATTTGACAAGTTTAGAGATGCCCTCAATCCCTTCCTGCTGTCCACTATAATATTACGTCACACTGAGCATATAATCAATGCTCAGCGCCATAATAGTACAGCGCTTTCATGCTGTAGGCACAGGAGCTTCTGGGTTTTGGCTGTAATACACCGCCGGAGTCAGAAAATACTTTGAATAAAAGTTTTAGGAACAGGAGAAAACCCATATAACGCATATAAATTACTTCAAGTGGAAGGCAGTGAAGAAACATAAAAAATCTACAAGGATAACAATAAATTATGTAAAAATGGGTAAAAGCAGCAAAGCTGGAGACAAAGAGAGGATTATTTCCAAAGAGAGTAAAACAAATCTCAAAATAGTATTCAATTATGTAAATAGCAAAAAGGTAAAATCTGAAAATGTTAGACCTTTAGCAATGAGGGAAAAATGAGGAGATAGGCCATCAATTTTTTGATCTGCAGGGTCACACATCTGGGACCTCACCAACTCACCACACCTCACCAACTCACCAAGATTTGTCCTAAAAAGCTGTGTCTTTATTTCATGATTTCCAAATAAATGTGAGAGGCAGGCAAATACACCACACTTACCCACGTTTGTCAACCTGTATATTTTCAATGAGTACCCTGGAGTTTGTGATGAGCTGTACAGTTGTATATAGTTGCACATTATATTGTGTGGACTAATACCCGCAGTGTTGCCTTTTGGCCACAAGATGACACTGTTCCCCCCTGCTGTTCCTCCACAGAATTTGATAGAGACTTGTTGGTAGGAGGAAGTGCTACACAGGAAGCACTGATGTGGCCATTTTAGTTAGTCTCCAAGCATCTGTGAAAGGCAGAGATGCTGGCATAGGATCTATCGCCATCGGCGCTAGAGAACTTTCTGCCAGAACCGAGAGCAGTGCTGGGTGAACAGAGATGACCTCTTCTACACTCCTCACCTTAGATGGGAGAAGATCGTGCAGGAGAGCACCACTGGGGAGTGACGAAAGCCAGGCCTTGTGAGGAGCCGCATCGGAAGCTGTGACTGAACGTATGACAGTCCAGAGGCAGTGCTGCTCGCAGTGGAGGAGATCCCACATCAACAGAAGCTATTTTAGCCGGAAAGGTCCACAACCCGGGTCGGTAAGCCTGAGCTCAGGTCCGCCGCGTTGGTGGTGGTCTACAACATGCACGCAATAATAGCTTTGGTGCCAAAGTGTAGGATTAGGGTGTTAACACTTTCTATTGACACCCTGTTGCTATCAGTTAAAGACATCTTCAGTTAATTTTTATTTGCATTATTAAGGACTCTGGATTCTTCACCATTTTCTGTTGCAACTTAACCTCAGAGGATCCTGTGCATTTCAGAGATATTACCAAGTTCATCAAATTGCCTGTTTTGCACTTGCTCAGTACTGGATACTGATATTCACTAAGGGTGACCAGGGAGGTCTGGGTTTAGAGGTTTCTATAAGTTTGTTAGCCCTTGTGCTGCATCACCGGTAAGCCGGATATATGCACAAAACACTTCCTTTATCAGTGGTATTAATAGGTAATTGAGGCGGCCGTCCTAGACGGGCCTGTCGGTAGGCAAATTATAGTGAAGTAGTTTGGACATATAGAGCCTACCAGGTTATGCAGCACAGGGGTCTCAGCTATCCGGTCGAGTGTGTGTGAAATTCTGTGTGGTTCTTTTACCGTGGCCTTAGTAAAAATATGTTTTTAGCTGAACTGGTATTGAGTCGTTCTTCTCGTCGCTTCGCTGTATTCTGGGGAGCCCACCCCTGTCATAGCTTACAACTTGGCCTAGATAGCAGGATACAGTTACTGCCATGGACGCAAACGCGGAGGGAAATAATCCCCCCGGCACTAGTGGCGCTCTTAAGTGCAGTGGGGTACCTCCCGGCTGGGACTCTGTTCCACCACAAAGTTTGACAGCAGAAATATGACTCTTCAGGACTGGAAGGAGAGGGTTGGAAGTGCAGTTAAAGTGTGTAATCTGACCCAAGAGTTGCAGGCAGAGATAGCGTTGAATGCATTAGAGGGTGATGCCAGGCAGACAGTCATGGTCCACCCTGAGACAGAACGAGATACGCTGGAGATGATCTTTGACTGTTGGAGGGGGTTCATGGGGGACACACTAAAGTAACCCAATTGAGGAGTCAATTCTTTAACCAGCCACAGCGGGAGGGCGAGACTCTGATGCAATACTCGAACGCCCTGCAGGAAACCCTAAAGGAGGTGCAGCAGCAAGACCCTATGGCCATGGGAGCCTTCCGTAATGTGGACCGATTGCTGTGTGATCAATTCATTTCTGGCTTGGCCAATAAGTTACTGCAAGATAATCTGCAAGAGATGGCCCGAGCAGATGGAGAGATGACTTTCTACACTATTTACCTGGCTGCCATAGAGCAGGAAGAAGAGACGGCACCCGTTTTTCAGAGGGCCGTGAACAGTCACAGGGGTCGGGCTGAATTAGGAGAGACTGAGGACCTGAGAGAAGTGGTCCAAGCGCTGACGGCCGAAATGCGTGATCTGCGGCTGGAAGTGGCACAAATGAGAGCCAGGTCACTTCCCCCACCAATAACATCTCCGATGCATCGCGCCCCTTCACCTGCCATGGTGTGAGAGCAAGGACCAGTGAACCCAAACGGGCTGGGGCCCCAACATCAACAGGGACCATTGTGCTGGCGTGCTGGCGGTACGGGCAAATCGCAAGAGAGTGTGTTGTACAGATAGGAACTGACCTGGCTTTAATCTACCACAGACGCCCAGCTACTGTGGCGACCCAAAAAACCTACAGCACACGGTGTGAAGAGCACGACCTTTACTTAAGCAGCCCTATCATGGAGGCCGAGCTTGAAGGACAGAGAGTCCTTTGCCTGGTTGACACCGGATCGGAGTATACCCTGATGCCTCTTGAATACTTTGAGTACTTTGAATACTTCAGACACATGATGGAACCAGAAGATGGGAGCATCATACGGCTGACGGCGGCCAATAACAGCAAGATGAGTGTGAAAGGGATAGTCTGGATGCGAGTTAAACTGTTTGGCCAGGACATAAGCACCAAGGGGATCGTAATAGTGGATCACCCTCCCAGGAGAGGAATGTAAGTGACCCTGGGGATGAATGTCCTGAGAGACTTAGATCACCATCTATACGCCAAAGAGGGACCCAAGTATTGGCAGCATGCCACCACCCACCGTCCGACCCAAAGGGCCTTACAACAGATGGTGAGGAGCTGCAGTATGCAAAAGAGTGCTCTGTCCGGCCGTCCGATTATTATTATTATTATTATTGCTTATTTATATAGCACCATTAATTCCATGGTGCTTTACATTTGAGGATTTACATACGGTACACAAGATATACAAAACAAATATAATACTAACAGTGACCAACTGGCACAGTGGGATAGAGGGGACTGCCCGCAAGGGCTTACAATCTATGAGGGAAGAGACAAAATGTGAGGGTAGAGACTGTACAGGTGGTGGTGTGATGACAGTAGCGATATTGGAGGTTGTAGGCCTTCCTGAATAGGTGAGTCTTCAGGGCCTTTTTGAAGCTTGTGATTGTTGGGGTCAGTCTTATGTGTCTTGGTAATGAGTTCCAGAGTATGGGGGATGCACGGGAGAAGTCTTAGAGATGGTTGTGTAAAGAGCGGATAAGAGCAGAGCGGAGTAGGAGGTCTTTGGAGGATCGGAGGTTACGTGTGGGCAGGTAGCGGGAGATTAGGTCGGAGATATATGGATGGGACAGGTTGTGGATGGCTTTGTATGTCAGCATTAGCATTTTGAACTCTATTCGCTGGGCAACGGGTAGCCAGTGAAAGGATTGGTAGAGGGGAGCGGCTGATGAAGAACGAGGGGAGAGGTGTATTAAGCGAGCAGCACAGTTTAAGGTGGACTGGAGGGGGGTGAGAGTGTTAGCTGGGAGGCCATGGAGAAGGGTGTTACAGTAGTCTAGGCAGGAGATTATGAGGGTGTGGACTAGCATCTTTGTACTTTTAGGGGTGAGGAAGGAGAGGATTCGATGGATGCTCTTGAGTTGGAGGCGGCAGGAGGTGTTGAGGGTTTGACTATGCGGCTTGAAGGATAGGTCAGAGTCTAAGGTTATCCCCAGGCAACGGACCTGTGGGATTGGGGTGAGTGTGGTTCCGCTGACTTTAATAGATGGGTCATTTAGGGGGGCCATGTGAGGAGGGGTGAAGATTATGAACTCCGTTTTCTCCATGTTGAGTTTGAGAAAGCAGGAGGAGAGAAAGGAGGCTACGGCAGCTAGACATTCTGGGACTCTAGACAACAGAGAGGTAATGTCCGGTCCAGAGAAATATATTTGGGTGTCATCAGCATAGCAATGGTAACGGAAACCATGGGATTCTATGAGTTGGCCAAGGCCGAGGGTGTAGATGGAGAACAGGAGGGGTCCTAGGACAGAGCCTTGGGGGACACCTACAGAAAGAGGGCGTGGCTGGGAGGTGGTGTGCGAGTGGGAGACACTGAACGTGCGGTTGATGAAGTATGAGGAGATCCAGGAAAGGGCCAGGTCTGAGATGCCAAGGGATGAGAGCGTTTGTAATAGGAGGGAATGGTCAACTGTGTCGAAGGCAGAGGAGAGGTCGGGGTTATCAAGGTGCCACTGCGGGTCCCGGTGAAGATTGCCCCAAGACAAGAACAGATCCTGATGCTGCCGGTGGGGTCTGGACAGAAATTGAACAGACTCAAGGTGTTGATAGAGCCTGCTCCGCAGGCAGAGACACAAGGTGGATCATTGGTGGCCTGGGTGTTAAGCACCGTGAGAGATGGTGCCCTTTCGCTGTATAAATATACTGGATGAAGAAGTGATTGTTCCTGGGGGCACACTGTTAGCTGAGGTTTACATACCTGATGGAGAAATCCTTCGGCGGGAAGGTTTTACCCTGCAGCCAGATGAGAGATCAGCATGGACGTACACCGTTAACACGGTGAAGAGGGAGAATCCAACCATCAATTGGCATGGCTGAGTCATCATGGGACTAATGGGGATAGATTGCAGAACCCTGACTCCGACGCAACAGAAGCTTGGAAGACAGCTTATGGGAGTTTCAAGAAGCGTTCTCTTGGCACAATGAGGATTTTGGGTACTCCACCTCCATCGAGACACCCCCGATCCGGGAGCGTTACTGGCAGATCACACCACGGATGTGATACGGGAGAGCCAAAGGCCCTGGGCCGCACCCCTGGTCTTGGTGCGAAAGAAAGATTGAACTCTTCGCTTCTGCATAATCTATAGAAAATTGAATGCGCACACGGTGCGAGATGCCTACCCCCTGCCATGGATCGAAGAATCCCTGTCCGCTTTGAGTAACGCCAGATACTTCTCCACCCTATATCTGGCCAGTGGGTACTGGCAGGTGCCGGTAGTTGAAAAAGATAGGGCAAAGACGGCGTTTATCCTCCCCATGGTACTCTATGAGTTCAAACGGATGCCATTCGACCTTTCCAATGCACCAGCAGCTGATGGAACATTGTTTGGGCGATCTCAATTAGTCCTTATTGATTTATCTGGACGATGTGATGGTATTCGGGACTTCTTTTTGATGACCATCTACAAACGTTACTGCAGGTCTTGAGACGATTACGAGACCACGGATACAAGATAAAGCCTAAGAAATGCCAACTGTTCCAACAGCGGATTCAGTACCTGGGACACATGGTTACCCCAGAGGGGGTGCAGCCAGCCATTAAGAAGGTGGAAACCATTCAGAAGTGGCCCCGACCAAACACCCTGTGTGAGTTGAGAGCTTTCCTAGGACTGGCCGGGTACTATCGTAGGTTCATCCCGAAATTCGCCCATCTTGTTGGCCCCTTGAACGAGTTGCTGAGAGGCACAGCCGGAGGACCAAAGACTCATCCTATCGAGTGGGGTCCCCGTCAGCAAAGGGCTTTCGAAGCAATGAAAGATGCCTTTACCAGTTCTTGCTGTATACTGACGGGAGTCTGCATGGCCTAGGGGCTGTTCTGTCCCAAATTCAGGATGGTCAGGAAAGGGTGATCATCTATGAGAGCCATTCCCTGAGGCTTGAGACAATTATAGTTCATTCAGGCTTGAGCTCCTGGCCCTGGTCTGGGCAATAACAGAACCGTTTGTGGAGTATCTGATGGGCGCAGAAGTGACTGTCATGACAGACAACAACCCACTTGCCCACCTGGAGAATGCTAAGCTAGGGGCTCTTGAGCAAAGATGGTTGGATCGTCTCTCCAAGTACAACTACCACATTAAGTTCCGATCAGGAAAGGAGAACAGCAATGCTGACGCGCTTTCTCGAGTCCCTGTGGGGACATGCGAGAACATTCTATCCCGTACAGCTGGTACAATTCACTCATTAAGGCACCCTGGAAGCAGGCCCCTTGATCAAAATGGATCCGCCGTGGATACCCAAACACTTGGATAAGCCATCAATATTAGATGTGCGGAGGTCCAACAGGTACAAATTGTAGCAGCGAGTGAGCAACATGGCTCTCCCGCTCTATCATAAGGATAAGCCATCAATCTTACAAAACCTTTAAGGCATTCCACATCACATACTATAATATACCATAAATCTAAAAATACATGTAGGGTAAAGGAAATGCTAACCTGTTTATGTTTTTCATTTTCTTCTGTCTCCGACAACAAACAAGGGCAATAATTATCAGTAGTGTTAAGCCAGCAAAACTGCAGATTGTTGATATGATGACCATCATAGAATGTGTTGGAGAGAAAGATGACGATGTTGATGGCATAATGGGTGGCTCATGTGCTGTTTTTATTGTTGTTGGTAAATGAGGTATACCTTCAGAGAAGACAGGAAGATATTGTTGTAAGGCATAAAATATATAAAAAGCCAGAAATGGAGTTAAATCATTTTCTTAAAACAATACATTGGATGTACATGGCTTTATGTACTATAACACTACCATTATTGAATTGTAAGAGGTGCTTTTAAACTAATGTAAGATGACTCACTGAAAGGTTAGATCCTCATCTCGGACCATCTCTACACCAGGTCTCAATAAGACAAAGCAACCCAATCCAGTGGGAAAACACCCCAGGGCAGTTCTATGGATGCCAAATCATGACATAGTCTAGCTACTGATCTATGCCTGATGAAGGGTAAACTGTGCCAGAAACGTTGTGTAATGTGAATCAGTAATATAAAATAATCTACTTTCTGCGTGTTTGGAAATAAAGACAAATTTGATTGATGAAGCACAGAATGTGCACCCTAGATCTGATATCATTGAGAGAGTACTATCTGGAACTGTGTTCTTGGGAATCTATTGTGTCATGGGTTGCAGAACCAATAGTAAAGAGTTGGCCTTAACCTCCTAACAGTCACATTAAAATTACAAAAACCCTTCCGAAAATGTCCCTTATTTATTGCAGATTTTGAATTTATGGCTCAAATAAATATTGCTGGCACATATCTCTGGTACCATTACATTTTAATCCTGTAGTGATCTAGCACATTTTAGTCTTAAACCAGTAACATTTTATCCCTCTGCATTCCAGCTTTAGGCCGTGGCCCCACGTTGCAAAAACGCTGCGTTTTACAGTACCTGCAAAGTGGATGGGATTCTGGCTAATCCCATCCACACATTGCAGAAAAAATCTGCAGCGGACACGCGTCATGGTTTTGTAAATCGCAACATGTCAATTATACCTATGGAAAAGCTGGCATTTTCCATATAGGTACAATAGAAGAAGAAAGTCCACAGAGGAAAACGCGGACTTTCTGTCAAACGTGCTGTGGGAAAAAAACGCAAAACGTTTCCACCCACATTTTTTTCTGCATCGCTTTTTGGCTGCGGCTCGCTATGTGGGGCCTTAGCCTTAATAAATTTCAATGTAGCTTTAAGAGACCTTATATTTTGTTGGTACATAAGACTTATGTATTAGTTTTTATTACCTTTTGTTTTTGAGTGCTGAGATTATCAAAAAACATGAATTCTGGCATCTGAATTTTAAATTTTTTGGCAATTATCATATAGAATAAATAACATACTAATTTTATTTTAGGGGTTGTTACAGATGTGGTGATACCAATCGTGTGTTTTTTATTTTTTTTCATTAACAGAGGTAAAAAAGTCTATTTTTACTTAGGTAAAAACCGCAGCACTTAAGGGGTTAAATGGCAAGTATCTGCTCGGGGTAAACTGTACTGCACTTTGCACACAAAGCTGTGTGTGTGTTAAAATGGTTGTCCAGGGAAGTAAAAGTTAGGGGGCATTCACACTACCTTTGGCGACCGTCAGTAGTGTCCGTTGCTATTGTCCATTACAAGATTTCAGCAATGAACACTAGCTGAACCGTCAGAAATCCATTAAAATTTCCATTCATTTCAATGGGATTTTATCGTGTGACTGTTAGTGTCCGTTTACACCCAATCTGTCACATGTCCGTTTTTTTCACAGACAAAAATTCCTTGTTTTTTTTTAACGGACAGTATCATAACGGACATCCAACGGTAGTGTGAACCCTGCCTTACTTGGTTGTTGCCCTAATGAAGATAAAAAAAAATCAGGACATTGAGGCAGTATTCGGAATGAAAGTACAGTCATATGAAAAAGTTTGGGCACCCCTATTAATCTTAATCATTTTTAGTTCTAAATATTTGGGTGTTTGCAACAGCCATTTCAATTTGATATATCTAATAACTGATGGACACAGTAATATTTCAGGATTGAAATGAGGTTTATTGTACTAACAGAAAATGTGCAATATGCAATAAACCAAAATTTGACCGGTGCAAAAGTATGGGCACCTCAACAGAAAAGTGACATTAATATTTAGTAGATCCTCCTTTTGCAAAAATAACAGCCTCTAGTCGCTTCCTGTAGCTTTTAATCAGTTCCTGGATCCTGGATGAAGGTATTTTTGACCATTCCTCTTTACAAAACAATTCCAGTTCAGTTAAGTTTGATGGTCACTGAGCATGGACAGCCCGCTTCAAATTATCCCACAGATGTTCAATGATATTCAGGTCTGGGGACTGGGATGGCCATTCCAGAACATTGTAATTGTTCCTCTGCATGTATGCCTGAGTAGATTTGGAGCTGTGTTTTGGATCATTGTCTTGCTGAAATATCCATCCCCGGCGTAACTTCAAATTCGTCACTGATTCTTGTACATTATTCTCAAGAATCTGCTGATACTGAGTTGAATCCATGCGACCCTCAACTTTAACAAGATTCCCGGTGCTGGCATTGGCCACACAGCCCCAAAGCATGATGGAACCTCCACCAAATTTTACAGTGGGTAGCAAGTGTTTTTCTTGGAATGCTGTGTTTTTTGGACGCCATGCATAACGCCTTTTTGTATGACCAAACAACTCAATCTTTGTTAGATCAGTCCACAGGACCTTCTTCCAAAATGAAGCTGGCTTGTCCAAATGTGCTTTTGCATACCTCAGGCGACTCTGTTTGTGGCGTGCTTTCAGAAACGGCTTCTTTCGCATCACTCTCCCATACAGCTTCTCCTTGTGCAAAGTGTGCTGTATTGTTGACCGATGCACAGTGACACCATCTGCAGCAAGATGATGCTGCAGCTCTTTGGAGGTGGTCTGTGGATTGTCCTTGACTGTTCTCACCATTCTTCTTCTCTGCCTTTCTGATATTTTTCTTGGCCTGCCACTTCTGGGCTTAACAAGAACTGTCCCTGTGGTCTTCCATTTCCTTACTATGTTCCTCACAGTGGAAACTGACAGGTTAAATCTCTGAGACAACTTTTTGTATCCTTCCCCTGAACAACTATGTTGAACAATCTTTGTTTTCAGATCATTTGAGAGTTGTTTTGAGGAGCCCATGATGCCACTCTTCAGAGGAGATTCAAATAGGAGAACAACTTGCAATTGGCCACCTTAAATACCTTTTCTCATGATTGGATACACCTGGCTATGAAGTTCAAAGCTCAGTGAGGTTACAAAACCAATTTTGTGCTTCAGTAAGTCAGTAAAAAGTAGTTAGGAGTATTCAAATCAATAAAATGATAAGGGTACCCAAATTTTTGCACCAGTCAAATTTTGGTTTAATGCATATTGCACATTTTCTGTTAGTACAATAAACCTCATTTCAATGCTGAAATATTACTGTGTCCATCAGTTATTAGATATATCAAATTGAAATGGCTGTTGCAAACACCCAAATATTTAGAACTAAAAATGATTAAGATTAATAGGGGTGCCCAAACTTTTTCATATGACTGTATATTAGTAAATTTTATTCATTTTTATTTTGGCAGCAATCAAACAACTTTTTATTTCCCTAGACCACCTCTTTAATATGTCCAAAGTGAATGTTAAAAGGAATCACCTATATTTTTTTACCAACTAAAACCAGGTAAGAAAACATACAGTATTACTTTTTGCTCATTTCTGTACTAGGTTATGGAATCAGATATCTTGCCTCAGCAGCATTTAGAGATATGCTTTACAGCAGTTACATGAACCATAAAAACAATGTTGGGGCAGATTTATGAAAATGGTCTAAAAAAAACTGTTGTAGTTGCCCATAGCAAACAATCACAGCATAGCTTTAATTTCTTATATTGCTTTTGAGAATGTTCTTTGGTGCATATAGGAACATTTTTAGACATGCTTTGTGCAGTAGTCAATGTGTACTGAAGGGGAGTAAGTATATTGTGTCCATCACCTACTGTGAATTGTGTCCCCTGTGCTATCTACTGTATATATAGATGATATCTGTCATTGAATCCTACTTGTGATGATAATCAAGAAATCACCTACAGATTAGGAAGTATCTGCATATTATTAGACTTAGTGGCCAGAGAGAAACAGGATTTTAGGGGTTTTTTAAATATAAAAAAGATATGAAATTTCATTAAAAAATTACCATCAATTCTTAAAAACATTAACAAAAATTCAACAAAATTTGGTTTAAAAAAGGGCTCATTTTCTGATGACACATTTCATTTAAGACTACTGGCCCATCATGTGACAAACCCATTTTGCATCCATCTTTTACGTCAATTGGGTACTGCACTTTCCAGTATAGTATATTTCTTTTGAGATGATCGACAAATATCCTATTAGATCTTATTGATGTCCTCTATGACAACAAAAGAAGATCTGTGCATGTTAGAATCTCAGAATAAAGTCCAATCAGGAGAAAAACTAGTCTAATATTACCTTCATCTCCAGGCACTGATATGTATTGTACATTAGATTAAACTTTCCATGCATGTTATTAGAAAAACATAAACTGGGGGAGCGGCTTAGACATGGCACCATATTCCTGGAGTTACCACCATCCGATTCTTTCAGTATGGGACCACAAAACCCTTCGGCCTCCTACAGCCCCACCACGGCATGGGCAAATGGAGAGGAGCAAGGGAACACCTCCTGTTTGCAGTCATGCAACCTTCTCTCCCTTGGGGCTCCTTTGCTGAGATCAGCCGCTATATGGCTGGCATGCTGGAGCACCCTGAGCCACTTCCTCATCAGGCCCACAGCTCTTCTCAACCCTGCACTCCATCTCCACCTCTGGGGACCTATCCAACAACCCCGAGACTGGCCTCACAATTCCACTCACCTGGGCTAGAGTGGTCTCCTGCTCCATCACCATCCAAGCTGGAGGCACCTGCACAGCAATCAGTCAGACCTTCCTTCTCTTTCCTACAACCACAGTCTGCCTTGGGCAATATCCCTAACAAGGCCTACTTTGAAGCCATGATGCAGAGGCTAGAGTCTGTCTAAAATGTAAAAGGTCGTCGACCACCTAAGCATCAAAGTGCATCATTTGGAAATATCTGTTACCACTGTGGACTCAAAGGTCACTGAGATTTCCAACAGACAAGATGCCCATGAAGCAACCCTACGTAACTTTGTTCTCCACCTAGAAATAATGTTCATACATGTAGGGTCCCGGAGGCGGCTGGCCCCTCTGATTTACATGCTACCTTGATGGGCATCTTTAACTCTTACCTGGGCAGACCACCAATGGAGTCTATTGAACTGGACAGAGTCCACCATGCCCTGAGCTCCAAACCCCTTGAGGGTAACAGGCCTCGAGACATCATCTGCAAGATGTGAAGCAGGCGGCTGATATACCTGGAGACATCCTTTCCACCTTCGTGTACAAGTACATGGCTCCGCAATTTCCATGTTCAAACCAGAAGACTTCCCGGACCTCTACACCCTCATGGGCATCCCTTCTGTTAATGTCCCGGATTGGATCCAAGCGGCCCTTCAGTCCCACTGACCACAATTCTCCACCTGGCTTAGAATCCAGTGCCTGCAGAGACCCGGCCGCCAGTGACCTCCTCCAGAGACTTAGCTAAGTTGATGCTCTTGCCCCAGCTGCTCTTTCCGGTTTGCCTCCCTTCCTGACATTTGCAGGCAGTTGTGCAGGGGTAGGGTTCATTTGTGGCCTTTGCCAGTTACTCTCACCAGTGTTTTCCTACAATGTGGCAGGATTCAAACCCAGGACTCCAGCACTACAAGGCTGCAGTAATAACCACTGATCCACTGTGTCACATGGACACCTGCCAAGATGGAGAAGGATGATTTCTGGTAGTAAAAGGAACTATTGCAGCCAGAACTTTCACTTTTGCTGCCATTTATCTACCCAATACGGGCCAGACCACATTCCCTGAATCTATTCTAACCACCTTCAGACGCTGATAATAGGAGGGGACTTTAATTTAGTTTCTGACCTGGAGTTGGACACTTCCAGAAGAGCAACCACCCTACCCCATGTTGAGGTGGTTTTAAAAAAAACAAAACAAAAAGGTTTATTGCTTTTTCTTTCAGTCACACTCTTTTTTTTTTATTAGAATTGATTTCTCTTTGGTCAGACACTACGAATTGGGGATGGTGGCGGACTCTAAGATATAGCATCTTGGACCACTCTCCAGTCTCCTTGACCCTCGCCTAGCCCTCACCTCCGAGGTCCACTTGGAGACTGAACAAGTCCCTACTTCAGGACCCAGCCGTCTCCAAGGAGATTCAGACTGAATTTGACCTCTTTTTAAAACCAAAGCGGACCCTTCGATTAGCCCCCTTGTGGTGTGGAAGGCACACAAGTGCTACATAATGCGGCTGCTCAGAAAACACCGAACATGCCTTAAACACAAGTGTGTTAAACTAACCCTGGACCTGTTAGCACACTTTAGACATCTTTAAACAACCCATAAACATAATCCAACCACAGCGCGATTGTCAGAACTCACTTCCCTCAGGGAGCGCTTTCAGATGATGGAGCTATCCGTAGCAAAGGCAGCATTATCCAAGTGCCAGGGAACCTATTATGAATATAGCAATAAATGTGGCAAGCAGTTGGCGAATGCCCTTTGTGCTCAACATGCCTGTACAAAAGTCCCCCGCATCCACACACCTTTGGGTCACAATCACCATGAGCCCAAGGCCATTGTCTCAGCTTTTTGATATTTCTACTAGACTTTCTATAGTATTCACTCTCCTGGCCCCTCTCGCACACAGGCAATAAGGGACTACATAGCAAACTTTCATCTTCCAACTCTCTTGCTTGAGATTGTTGAGCAACTAGAGTCACCTCTAACTGCTATAGAATGCTCTCGTATACTTGAGAGCAGTGTGGTGGGTAAGTCCACTGGCCCAGATGGGTTCAGATTTCGCTATAACAATATCTTTCGATTCCATCAGAGGACTTTCTCCGTGTCTTTAACACTATCATCATGGATCATGACATGCCTAAAGATTTTATTTTTGCCCATAAAATGGTTGTTCTCAGTGAAGAGAAGGATCCTTCCTGCTGCACCAATTTCCATCCTATTTCCCTCCCATATTTCCCAGAAACTAAACTGTTCGCAAAAGTTCTTGCCTCTAGACTCACCCCATACCTTCAAACACTGATACACCTAAACCAGTGATGTCGAACCTTTTAGAGACCGAGTGCCCAACCTGCAACCCAAAACTCACGAATTTATTGCAAAGTGCCAAATCGACAATTTAACATTAATACAGTGCGGCACCGATCTCTGCCCACTGTCAGAAAGGCGTTCCTGACAGTCTAGCTGGGCGGTGAGGAATGCCCCCCGACAGTACTCGTCCATAGACTTGTACTGGGGGGGCGTTCCTCACAGCTCATCATCATCGCTGGGCAGTAAGGAACACCCCCTCTGACAAAATACAGGGCTATGGACAAGTACTGTCAGGGGGGAGCATTCCTCACAGCCCAGCTAGACTGTCAGGAACGCCCTTCTGACAGTGGGCAAAACTAATGGCACTGATATCTCCAGCCCCAGGGCACATAACGGTAAATCTGACAGTGTGCTGAAATCAGCATACTGTCGGCTTTCTAGCGGTATATAAAACCACATGTGCAGGAGGACATGAAAGGTCCTCTTTAATGTTCACTATATACATCGAACAGGATCTGTTTTATAGTGACCGTGCAATGTTACTGTATTACAGCATATAATAATATCACGTCTGCTATAAAACAGATACTGTGTGACATAAATAGAGAAGGGCCCCCACGTGGTACAATGTGCTCTACAGTGGCCCCCAGATAGTACAATGTCCTCCACAGTGGCCTCCAGACAGTACAGTGTGCTCCACAGTGGCCCCCAGACAGTACAATGTGCTCCACACAGTACAATATGCTCCACAGTGGTCCCCACAGTATTATATGCTCCACAGTGGCCCCCAAACAGTATTATATGCTCTACAGTGGTCCCCACACAGTATTATATGCTCCACAGTGGGCCCCACACACAGTATTATATGCTCCACAGTGGCCCCACACAGTATTATATGTTCCACTGTGGGCCCTCGCACAGTACTATATGCTCTACAGTGGGCCCCCACACAGTATTATATGCTCCACAGTGGGCCCCCACACAGTATTATATGCTACTTACCTTACCTCCCACGAAGAGCAGCCGGGCGTCCTCCTTCGATCACTGAAGGCGCTGATGAATTACGTCATCACTCACTAATGCAGAATCCTGTACCAGATTCCTCATTAGTAAGCGATCAGGGAGCCTGGATGGGGCAATAGCGCGCGTGCCAACAGAGAGTGCTCTGAGTGCCTCCTCTGGCATGCGTGCCATAGGTTCGCCAACATGGACCTAGACCAAGCAAGATTTTTGCCGTCACAGGAGGCAAGACACAACACTACAAGAGCATTGGATATGATTTGCTACACTGGTACCAAAGCTTATAAGATGCTTCTCTCTCTCTCCACTGATGCCGAAAAGGCTTTCAATCGGGTGGACTGGGAATTTCTTGCTCAATCCCTGAATCACTTTGGCTACGCTGTGGCCCACTTGACTAGAATTGTGGACTATTATCATCAGGGTCCCGTCAGGAGATCTTTATCACTAATTTATGGCTGGCTCACAGCAGCTCCAGTGGAGTGGTCTCCTCTGTATCTGAGAAAATGGAATAGGGATCTCCAGGTGTCGTGGTCTGCGAAGAAGTCGAAACTTATGACCATGACACACAAAACATCCCTCTCCTCTAGATACCAAGAATCTACAGTGCCTTGTGAAAGTATTCGGCCCCCTTGAACTTTTCAACCTTTTGCCACATTTCAGGCTTCAAACATAAAGATATAAACTTTTAATTTTTTAGTGAAGAATCAACAACAAGTGGGACACAATTGTGAAGTGGAATGAAACTGAAAAGTGGGGCGTGCAATATTATTCGGCCCCTTTACTTTCAGTGCAGCAAACTCACTCCAGAAGTTCAGTGAGGATCTCTGAATGATCCGATGTTGTCCTAAATGACTGATGATGATAAATATAATCCACCTGTTTGTAATCAAGTCTCCGTATAAATGCACCTGCTCTGTGATAGTCTCAGGGTTCTGTTTAAAGCAAAGAGAGCATCATGAAGACCAAGGAACACACCAGGCAGGTCCGTGATACTGTTGTGGAGAAGTTTAAAGCCGGATTTGGATACAAAAAGATTTCCCAAACTTTAAACATCCCAAGGAGCACTGTGCAAGCGATCATATTGAAATGGAAGGAGTATCAGACCACTGCAAATCTACCAAGACTCGGCCGTCCTTCTAAACTTTCATCTCAAACAAGAAGACTGATTAGAGATGCCACAAGCCACCTGAGAGACACACCAAACATGTGGAAGAAGGTGCTCTGGTCAGATGAAACCAAAATCAAACTTTTTGGCCACAATGCAAAACGATATGTTTGGCGTAAAAGCAACACAGCTCATCACCCTGAACACACCATCCCCACTGTCAAACATGGTGGTGGCAGCATCAAGATTTGGGCCTGCTTTTGTTCAGCAGGGACAGGGAAGATGGTTAAAACTGATGGGAAGATGGATGGAGCCAAATACAGGACCATTCTGGAAGAAAACCTGTTGGAGTCCGCAAAAGACCTGAGACTGGGACGAGATTTATCTTCAAACAAGACAATGATCCCAAACATAAAGCAAAATCTACAATGGAATGGTTCACAAATAAACGTATCCAGGTGTTAGAATGACCAAGTCAAAGTCCAGACCTAAATCCAATCGAGAATCTGTGGAAAGAGCTGAAAAATGCTGTTCACAAACGCTCTCCATCCAACCTCACTGAGCTCGAGCTGTTTTCCAAGGAAGAATGGGCAAGAATTTCAGTCTCTCGATGTGCAAAACTGATAGAAACATACCCCAAGCGACTTGCAGCTGCAATCGCAGCAAAAGGTGGCGCTACTAAGTATTAACTTAAGGGGGCCGAATAATTTGGCACGCCCCACTTTTCAGTTTTTTATTTTTTACAAAAGTTTAAAATAACCAATAAATTTTGTTCCACTTCACAATTGTGTCCCACTTGTTGTTGATTCTTCACCAAAAAATTAAAATTTTATATCTTTATGTTTGAAGCCTGAAATGTGGCAGAAGGTTGAAAAGTTCAAGGGGGCTGAATACTTTCGCAAGGCACTGTAACTATAAGTTGCTGACCCAATGGTACCAACTGCTCTCTGTTCTGTCCCTCTGTCTCAGAGGGCACCCTATTACATTTTTACTGGTCCTGCCCACTCTTCTCCCCAGTGGCGTAACAAGGAATGGCAGGGCCCCAAGGTGAACATTTGACATGGAGCCCCCCTCAACCGCCGCCCCCAATTGCCCCCGGACCGCCCCCTCCAACACCCCCCCTCCTGCACAAACCGCACTCCTGCGCAGACTATTATGCGCTATAATGGCCTCTTCACACAGTATTATGCCCCATAGTGGCCCCTGCACACAGTATTATGCCCCAGAGTGGCCCTTTTCAGACCCCAGAGTATAATGATCGGAGACCCAGGGGAGGATACAAACATAAAAAGCAATGCTACTTACCTCTGCCTGGCTCCGATGCACTCAGTGCACTACTTCGGCCATCTTCAATGTTGGACCAGATCTCGCGTCAGCCATGTCGTCTGCTGACGTCTGAAACAGATTTGATCACACACCAGCTCCTCCCACCCCAGAATGTCCTTCAGCTCCCCTCACCACAATGACTTCACCCCATTCACCCCATGTGGCTACTTCCCAACAGACCAGTAAATCCAGAAATCTGTCTTTATCTGACCACAGTCTGACCTTCACACGGGCCCAGGTGAGGAAGGAGATGAAAAAGATCAAGGCGAGGAAAGCCGCAGGGCCAGATGACATCAGTGCAAGGCTAATTAAGACTTGTGGGGACCAGCTGTGTGGTATAATTACATATATGTATAATATGAGCCTGAGGCAGGAAATAGTCCCTGAATTATGGAAATCTTCTTGTGTGGTACCAGTTCCAAAGAAACCTCACCCTATGGACCTCAACGACTACAGACCTGTAGCACTGACATCCCACTTGATGAAGATCTTAGAGAGATTGGTTCTCACACATCTTCGCCCTCTAGTGAGCCCCGCTATGGACCCTCTCCAGTTTGCTTATCGACCGGGCATTGGGGTAGATGATGCCATCATCCACCTTCTGCACAGGGCTCTGTCTCACCTGGAAAAACCAGGGAACACGGTGAGAATAATGTTCTTTGATTTCTCCAGTGCTTTTAACACCATACAGCCCAGGTTACTGAGAGACAAGCTGGGCCTTGCTGGAGTGGACCACCACCTCTCCAATTGGATCCTAGACTACCTCACAAATCGACCTCAATACGTGAGAGCCCAAGACTGTGTGTCAGGTACCGTGATCTGTAATACGGGGGCACCTCAGGGTACGGTTCTCGCCCCTTTCCTCTTCACACTGTACACTGCTGATTTTAGGTGCAACTCATCCAGCTGCTACCTACAGAAGTATTCTGACGACTCTGCAATAGTAGGCCTCATCACAGACGATGATGACAAGGAGTACAGAGAACTGAACCGGTTTTTTGTGGACTGGTGCCACCGGAATCACCTGAAGATTAACGCGGGGAAGACCAAGGAGATGGTGGTAGACTTCCGTAAAGGCAGATGCCCTCCAAAACCAGTGGACATCCTGGGGACAGGCATCGAGATTGTGAACACCTATAAGTACCTGGGTCTGCTCCTTAATAATAAGCTGGACTGGGCAGATCATATGGAGGCCCTGTACAGGAAGGGCCACAGCAGGCTCTACCTGCTTAGGAAGCTGAGAGCCTTTGGAATCCGGGGGACACTTCTTAGGACTTTCTTCAACTCGGTAGTGGCATCAGCCATCTTCTTTGGAGTGGCCTGCTGGGGGAGCAGTATATCAACCAGGGACAGAAATAAACTTGACAAGCTGATTAGAAGGGCCAGCTCTGTCCTGGGGAGCCCACTGGACCCAGTGCAGGTGGTGGGTGACAGAAGGATACTGTCCGTGGTGAGCTCCATGCGGGAGAATAACTCCCATCCTATGCATGAGACTGTGATTGCGCTGGGCAGTACTGTCAGTGACCGACTGCTCCACCCTAGGTGTGAGAAGGAGCGCTATCGGAAGTCTTTCCTCCCCACCGCGGTTAGGCTGTACAACCAACACCGACCTAAGCGGAGATCATTACATACAGAGAACTGAAATATCTCTCTGCCTGTTAAATCCCCCCCCCCCCTGCTACTTCCTATCTGTCTGTCTGCTATTAATGTAATGCCTCTCACCTTGGAACATTCCTGTACATGTTGTATTTGTATTTGTATCTGCTTATCTTATCTTTGCTGCTGTAACACACTGAATTTCCCCACTGTGGGACTATTAAAGGACTATTATTATTATTATTATTATTAAACAGGCCCGAAGCCTGTCCGAGCGCAGGAGGGGTAAGTAACAGTGTTTTTTGTGCTCCCTCACCTCCCCTGGGCCCCCGATCGTTATACTCAGGGGTCTGAAACCCCCGAGTATAATGATAGCAGTGTTTGTGGGGTTCACGGTAGCAGCTGCCACAGGGCTCTGGGCCCCATAACCCGCTACCACTGCTACCCCGGTATTTACGCCCCTGCTTCTCCCCATTCTGGCTAGTGTTCCAAGAGGTAGCTTCTCGACTCACAGACAGGCCCTTGCCGGATCTTGCTTTTCTACCGCACTGATATTTCCGTAAAGAAATACAAATGTTCCCTCCTTATACACATCCTAAATGCTGTAAATGCATGCATTCCTGCTTTGTGGAAATCCCTCAACCCATTGTAACGTCTCTCCCTGTTCGGGTCTCTGCGCCACCCTCTGTTCGCACGCAGTGGCGAAGGAGGCGTGTTCAGTTTGATTCCTTGCTTAAGGTTCTTGTTGCTCAGTCTGAACACTGTCCTAGTACTACTTCTCTGTAACTGAATTTCAGCCACATCCGTCTCCTGCACCTTGTTTCTTTCTGCTCCTCAAATAGTTAATCTTAGACTTGCCTGTGTGAGTGACAGCCTGTCTACCAATCAAGTCTGGGGCAGGTCCTGGACTTCCTATAAACAACTCATGGTCACTGGCTATTGTGACTCTGTCCTGTGACCTTGTCCTTGCTAAGCTGTTCCTTTGTTATTGTATTGTATTACTCACCTCTGACCTTTGGCTTCCTTGTTACTACTCTTTTGGATTACGATTTGGTACTGTTTTTTCTCTCTGGTTTTGACCCTTGGCTTGCTGACTCCTCTTCTGTGTTGTTAGTCTTGTCTTGTTCTGTGTTATATTTATTCAGAGAAAGGCTCTCTGCCAAGTTGTCGGCTGTCGCCTAGGACAGTCAGGCAATTAGGTAGGGACAGGGGCTGGGTTGAGTTTAGGGCTCACTGTCTGTCATTCCCTTCTTCCCTTGTTTCTGCAGCAGCACTGGGGAATTGCTCAACTAGCAATTCCCTTACACCCATCTATTATGGCACAGTAGTTGGCTAGAGTAAACAAGATCATGTGAATGGATTTTATGACCTCTGTGGGTAGAAATGACCCTGCCAAACATAACCTGATCTGGTTCTACTGGATCCAATTCACTTTCTCTGAAGAGTATGTTCACCTCCAGGTTGCCCAGGTATAGTGTCCATCATCTATCTGTGGAACCATGGTGGCCATCAACAAGGGACATTTGTGGCCGAAGTCCTCCTCCCTTCCCCTTTTTTTTTCTTTTTTCTACTTAATTTTTTTTTCCTACACCCCTCCATTTCCCTACTGATTACAATGCTTTTTTGCTGCGAGGTTATAACCCTCAGTTATTGTGCTATCAATGTTGATTTTATTTTTCTTGCTGATTGCTTGTTTGTTTGTATTTTATCTTACTGTTAATTACTATTTGGTTGCATGTAGCCACATGATACCATTTGCTTATATGTTATCTTACAAACATCAAATAAAACTGTGATATGATGAATTGGAATACAGTTATAATTATCACAATGCAACCATGTTGTACTTATTACCTGCCCTACATGCTGGAATGTTACAATATTCCCATCTAACTTTAGCATCTGTTGTATAACACCATGGACGCTCATATTCTCCTCCAGGGTTTCTACAATAATTTTCTGCATTGGAAAGTTCTTGGAAAACAGTAGACATCTTTCTGTTAAGGTGAGGCATCTGAAAAAAATTAAACAATTTCTTGAAAACACTACAATAAGTGTTTATGTATATATATATATATATATATATATATATATATATATATATAATACTATTTTTTTAATGTTTTCTGAAACTAAAGCTAGACCTGCAGCTGTACAGATTTCTCTGTTCTCAAAGCTCTCAAACAGATTTTGTTTATATCTCAAGTTTCTCATTTTAAAACCAAATAAAGCATTTGGAAATCTGGCTCTGGTTTGGCACAGGGAAATACAGGTGCCTGAATGGAATAGTAAATACTTTTCAAAGGTCTCAGCTGAATAAGAATTTATTTTATTAGCTCTGTTCCCATATTAAGATAACACGTTTGAATCCTGACATTCCTCCTGAGAGCAGCAAGGGAAAATTCAACAAATGTTCATATCGCAACTTCTGACCTGTTCTTGATGAGTTCTTTTGGTTTCCATGACTTTATAATGTATTATTTATTACATTGTCAGATATATTACCTGTTGACTCCATTTTTGACAAGGGATTCCTGAAGCTGTCACATTGATGGTCCCTTGGTAATGTCTGCCATTGCCTTTATAACATATTTCTGTAATAGTCAGGATATTCTTTATTAGATATTGTTTTCAATTTTTACATGACATACATAAACGGTGGTGAATTTAATCAGGATATATATTAGGAAGTGTTTTGTATTGATGCATCCTGCTATTTGGCCCATATTTTTTAAAAACTGGATAACCCTTTTAATTCAACCTCATATCCCTACTACTAACGTTCTTCAGCATAGATGGAATATTGTTCAATCAATGCTTATAACGTCAATTATTATGTGGCCGACCAATTATCATGTGAGTTGACTGATTAGAATATGCCTTATTCACAGGGCTGTCAGACAGGGCAGTAGGCACTTCCCAACTCTGTTACATGGAGCCTGATGTAGCAGTATGTGTTTAGAAAGAGCTCTAACACCATACCCCCACAATGGACGATGCACAGGGAATTGATTACAGTAGACATTATGATCTCCCTGCAATCAAGGTAAGTGGTGACTTTAGTTGTTAAGTAGCTGACATGCTGGCTACCACTGAGGGCTCCACTGTTGACTAGAAGCAAATGATTCTGGATATATGATAAGATTCCTTATACACCCAGCCTGATTTGACCGGTGATCAGATATACTGGTGGGGAGGGTTTTCACCACTTATTGACATCTGACCCATGTGTATTAACATTCCTTTCCCTGTATCCATTGGGGATTGGGGCTTCCAGGAGAGGTCTTATAGGAGATAAAATGGGCAGCGGATCATAGACACACTGTGCCACCTAACCGTTTGACTTTGGCCTACTCCTGAGGGCATTGTCTGAGTGGTCCCCTGGTTTTCACCCTTTAACCCTTATGGGATCTGATCTTCACTGCAGGGGACCACCAGGTTGCTACCACTAGGAGTAGTCCCAAAGGCCAAAGAGACAGCAGTGTGAAGCACCAAAGGGTCAGGCAAAAGCATGGTCAAGTCCAGTCCGAAGGTCAGGGGCAGGCAGTGAAAAAGTAGGGTCATGGAAAGCCAAAAGGTCTTAAACCAAAGATCAGCAGCACAGGAACAAAGTCAGTAACAGAGTTGAGAAACAGACCAAGGTCAGAACATGATTAGTCAATCAGGACCAGAGCACAATCACAGGCAGTAAACCCTCACAGGAACTAATGAATCAAGAACCTAAGTAGCTTGGGCGCAGTTCAGAGGGCTGAGCAGGTAAAAAATAATCATGAGATTCTAGAGATTGGCTGGGCAGGGCTGACAGGTGTATTCATTAAACTCTCAAGTTACTGAGAGGGAGGACGTGCTCGTCCTATAGGCTGGCCCAGGTGCATTAGCAGCAGGAGGATGGCCAGATGTACAAGCAGAGGTTGTACCGCAAGAAACTGAGGTAACCACTGGATGATGCTTGCTGGGATGAGTAGTAGTTCAATGGTGATTGTAGACTGCTCTTGTTATAGGAGGTATAAATATCTGAGAGATACAGGGTTCAGGATGGCCATTTTGTTGCAGCCCACATGGATTTTTGTCCTACTTTCGGTCTTATATTCCCATGGTAATATAGTATACATCTACAGAAATTCATCGAGATGATGTATTAGGGACAGGACAACTTGAAAGCAAGTGTGGGGGATCAACATACACTTGACTGGTTCTATGACTGTGTGTAATCAAGATCATGTGTGCCTCTATTACAAAATGGCCCTGCCTATCATAAAGAGCATTAAAACTATTCATGGAGGTAAATATACATATTTTACATTGGACACTATGGTTTTGCCTAGAGATGCATAGTGCAGCTTACATCAGATTGTATTCTATAAATATTATATGTACCCCAATAATAACCCACAAGTGTACAAACACCTTTCTATGTATTCATTGCACAGTAAATGGGTCTGTGTGCTTTTGCTAAAAACAACAATATGCCCCACAAAAAAAAAAAAAAAAAAAAAAAAAAAAGACCTCTTGCATAGCTTTGTTAAGGGGTCGTTCAGTAGTGTCCGTTGCTATTGTCCATTACAAGATTTTAGTAACAGACACTAGCAGAACCATCACAAATCCGTTAAAATTTCCATTCATTTCAATGGGATTTTATCCAATCTGTCACATGTCCGTTATTTTTCATGGACAAAAAATCCGACATGCAGGACTTTTGTGTCCGTGAAAAATAACGGTTTCGTGATGGATGTCAAGCGATCATTATTGTTTAACATTAAAGTCTATGAGTAATGGACGGGTGCCCATTATACTGTCAATTATTGCTGCCCTTTTTTTTTTTTCTGCGCATGCTCTGAAAGCAGAAACAAAAAAAAAAAAAGCAAAAAAACAGAGAGTATAAAAATGGACACTAATGGGTGTATTTTTTTTTAACAGAATCCCAAAACTTTTGAATTAAAAAAAATCTGAAACTTTTGGAAAAATCATCACAAATTTGATTTATGCAAAATCGATTTACTCATCTCTATTTAGGAAATCATGCATGCATGTATGGTCAACTCCAACATACAGGGACTTGATAGCGCATACACTGCACCCCCTGTATATATGTATATATAACAAGGTGCATGTGCAGAGCTACAAAAATAATGAAAAAGTGAAGTGCTAAAGTGTGAGTAACAAGTAATAAGTTGAGGACACACAAGTGACACACAGCACAAACAGCCAAATACAAGAAGTGAACAAACACACAATAAATAAATAAATAATAATAATAAAAAAAAATGTGTATATATATATATATATATATATATATATATATATATATAGATATAATAATAAATAGCATCTCAGAAAAAAATATTCTGTGTACACAATAATTTTTTTGAACACTAATGGGAAAATACATACAACTATTTTCCCACGTGTTTTATCTATGTCCGAGTTAATTGCTATAGTTTATAGTCCCTGATAAAAATATTTAAAAATAGGGAAAATAGCTTGTTCAGGTAGACTAAGGGCACTCTGTAATATGGCACCCATAGTAATCAGTTGACTTATATCATACCTACAATTAATCTGTGATTCTGTGAAACTATATATATGGTAATATATATCTCTGTACCATGTTCTGCCATACAGACTTCAGGTAAATAACTACAGTACATGGTTACAGAATGGGACAGTAGTGCAACAGGACATGGACTACTAACATTCTAGATGACTATGTTGATGGGAGTCATATGTATATCAGAATAGAATTTACCCATGGGCAGCTGGCCTTATTTGGAAGGGTTTTGTGTTTCAGTCATTCATAGCCAGACTTTAAAGGGGTTGTCCAGGCAAAAATGGACAACCCTTTTAAAGTTTAAATAAGCTGGGGGCAGTGAAAAAAATAAAAAAAATGTATTCTCACCTGTCCCCATTGCTCTGGTGTCATCCTGTGCCTCCTGGTTCCTCTGCTCCAGCGGCATCTTCCGGCGAACCGGGAGGCACGGGAAGACACCAGAGCAATGGGAACAGGTAAGGGCCGGTTCACATCTGCGTTTGGGTTTCCGTTTGGGGAGTCCGCTTGGGGACCCCCCCGAATTGGAAACCTATATGCATAAAAAGCGGTTTACCTGGGAAACCACACGGAACCCATAGACTATAATGGGGTCCATGTGGTTTCTGCTCGGTTTCCGCACGAAAGCAGACTCCCCGAACGGAAACCCAAATGCAGATGTGAACCGGCCCTAAGTATACATTTTTTTTTTTTTTTTCACTGCCCTCAGCAGATTTAAACTTTAAAAGTTTTGCCTAGACAACCCCTTTAAGGCTGGTTGCAGACAACAGTGTGCATTTTGCGGTCTGCAAACTAGTAATCAGTGTTCCTTTTTTGCGGACAGAGTGTCATCAACGTATGATCAGTGTGTGATCCTAGTTTGCAGATCCACCAAAAAAAAAAAAAAACACAGGAGACATCTAATGATATCCCTAGCTTGTCTGCAAAAACGGACGGCACGCTGATGACACACTGAGTACATCAGTGTGCTGTCCTTGGTTTTTAGTCTCCCATAGGCTTCTATGGATGAGTCTGTTCCGCAAACACTGAACAGAATACGACCTGTTATATATTTTGTGGCATGGACTCTCGGCCTGCACACTGATCAGTGGAAAGCATGGTCGTGTGCATGTGCCCATAGAAATGAATGGGTCAATGTGCTATCGGGGAAAAAACACAGATAGCACACTGATCTCGCCCACGGTCGTCTGCAAGAGGCCTTAGATTTTAGGTTACTTGATACATGCGAGTTGTAAGTGCAATAATGAATGAATCTTAACGCATTAAGTAGTAATACCGGTAGTAGTTGCCTAAGGTTGAAAAAAAATAAATAGTGTGATATCTCTAACTGCTTATTCTTGTCTACTCCATGCACAAACAGGAGGAGTACAGTGTAGATGGTCATGTGTCTAAGAGTCAGAGCATCAAGTGGGGAGGCCAAAATACAAGACTTCTGGCCCACAGGCAGTCCTTTGAAAAGCTCAATATTGGTGCAAATAGTTAAACAGTGAGTATTTTATTTCAACTTACTGGTAATATTTTCCTTATGTAACTCTGTAAAAGAATGGAAAAAGAAAACATTTCAAAGACGTGCCCATTTTAAATGGAATTTGTAAACTGTGTGACATTAAATCATCAATCCCATAAAAGTATGACTTTTTAGAATATAAAAGTTGTATGTAATAATTTGGTGATGCAGCAAATATGATTGTCTGAATAAAACAAATAACTGTGGAAATAGAGGTGGAGGTCATTGCTTGTTTGTCATTTTTATCAAGATACAAATTGTTAACATTATCACCTTTATCCTCATTTGCACTGAACAGACTCAGCTACGACTTTTCTGTATTCATATTTTTAGGGCAGAGAATATTTGGAGTATTGCAAAGTTTAAACAATTCACGGACATGTATAGCTTGGAGATATAAATTCTTAAAACTTCACTTTTAATAATGTCAACTAAAAAATGAATAAACTAACCCAGCGGCAACTCCAACCAATCGGCAACCTAACCCGGGGACACGCCCATAAGATCGCACTCAGAGGTGAACGAACGGACCGATAAACACTGTGTACAGACCCTGAAGCTAGGCGGGACAATCCCCCGTGACTTGAGGGGGAGGTCCCGTTGTGACGTGTTTTGACGATATAGAGCGTGATTGGCCAGCGGTTAAGGAGGGGAGGTCCTCTATTACATGTGTGGAGGTTGACAAAGTGATTGGCCTTTTGCGGTATAGTCATTGGGGGAAGGTGTAAGAGGTATGTGGGGCGATTGGCTATGCAGTCTATTTGGGAGGAGTGGGTTGAGTTATAAGGGCGCGAAATAGTCAGTATCGGGACCGCCATTATCAGAGCGGTCACGCCATGAAACTCTGCTAATACATCTTGGAATAGCAGTTTTAACGGCTTTTTGAGAAATTTGCTATGTAGTATTTGCCCCTGATGAATCTTGTTGAGGAAACGCGTTGGGAAGTTTATTCAAACATTTTGAAGTTAGCCATCTATGTCAGTTGCAGTGTTGAACCTGATTTGCCTTTAGTTTGAATACCTAGTCCCTCTGAGTCCTGTTGGCGTGGCATTAGGCCAGTAGTCTCAGGATATAGGAGGAGTACTGGTTTCTATGTGTTATTTTATGTGAGACAATATTTTGGCAAATGGGATTCAACCTGTAGCATGGCTGCAATATCTTTCAGGCAGTTGAGTTAGGGTCCATATTATTTATTTTATCAATATCTATGAGACTGCTGAGTCTAGGAGAGTCTGACTTCGTTATAGAGATAAATAAAATTCTATGGTTATTGCACTGGTAGTGCAAAATAATTTGTTGATCTGCTTTGTTTTGATGGCATTAGTGGATTTTAATAGTATTTGCCCTGATTGGGTTAGTTTATTCATTTTTTAGTTGACATTATTAAAAGTGAAGTTTTAAGAATTTATATCTCCAAGCTATACATGTCCGTGAATTGTTTGATTATTAAGGAGATTGTCTATCTTTGATTAGTCAGTGAATTTATTCTTTCTTTGGTTATATTTGAAGTTATTTTGTTTATATCAAGTAGTATCTGGGATGGCAGGTTTTATCTTTTCTACTGTTAATACAGAAAACTGGTTAAGTGAAGCACAGAGTGTTTTTTCGGAGGGGGATTTACCAGCCATATCTCTGTCTTCTACCTCTCTGAAGGGAACTTTCAGAAACCTCACTAGACTGTATAAAAACTATTCAAGGTGTTGGTGGGAAATTCAGTCATTGGAAAATTATCTGAAACATAATATTGTGCCAAGAAGGTTACGGATGTACCTGGTTCCAGCACCTAGGTTGAAATCTAAAACACTTCAGGAGAAATGGGAAGGGGAAATTACAAATAGTTCTTTAAGGTTGATGAAAATTTTGTTGGAGGAGGAAAAAACCTTTTTTGGGGGCTTTAGAGTCTGATCTTAACACTGAAAGGGAGAAAGCTAAAACATTATCTGAGCTCTCTGGATTTGAAGGGAAGGATAGACATCTCCAGCAAGAAATAGATAGATTTAATGGTCAGATAAAAGAACGTAAACATTTCCAATTCCAAAGGAATCTTCAGGAATTTCGAGAGAAAAGGGCTTATTTGTTGTTACCTAATACAAGTCTAGTTAGGGGGTCTGAACCTTCATCATCAGAGGGAGAGACAACAGATTCTGAGCAACCAACAGCTAGAGGTTGAGACTTGTCTCTTAATGTGAGATATCCTTCCAGGGGGAATATACGTTCTAGAAAGGGGAGAGGTAGATCTGGACCAAGAGAAGATTTTTTAGGCCAGAATCCCCCGATTTCAAAATATCTCCTAAGAGGAAGGAGATACTTGTAAGGACTGGTATAATGGATAGACAAATGAATAATACAGAGAGGGAGGATTGCTTGAATAAGAAATTGGTGCCTGTGAATGACAAAGTAATTGGGGATGAATTACAAGTCATTAATTTGTCTTCACATATTTTTACGGAGTCTGAGCTGTCACTCCTGAGTAGAGGCTTATTTTATGTTCCCACAGTAAAGTTTGATGCCTTCATTTGGATAAAGGATGTACATCTTTTTGCTAGGAAGTTAAAATGGAGTAAATATCATAAAAAAATGAATAAAGAAAAATGTTTGGAGATGGGTTTGGAACAATCCGACTGGGAAGGTTTGAGGATATTGGAAGATCTTGCGGTTGAATCTGAAAAAGATCCTAGTCTAGGTCCTTTTACGGATTTAAAATCTGTTAATAGAAAGCAAGCTCCCCCTGGTGATTATACTCATATTGATCTGTTTATACAGTTGGTTTCAGATGACCTAAGGCAGTTGGAAAAAGAGAAATTTAACTACAGGGCCAATTTGAGAAAAGATGAAATAAGAGCTCTAATATTGTTGGAAAAGGAAACCGATTTGATCTTAAAACCCTCGGATAGGGGGGAAATGTGGTGGCAATGGATAGGTCACATTATTTGGAAATTTGTTGGGATCTTCTAAAGGATGGGCAGTGTTATAAGGTCATTTCTAGGGAATGTATTAGTCAATTTACATCTGAATTAAGAGACCTCCTCAATAATACTGCTGGAGTGGGGTTAATTAGTAAATCAGAATTTGATTTTTTGTTGCCTCAACATCCAGTTCTGGCGACTTTTTATATTCTTCCAAAGATACATAAGGAGGTGACACCTTTACGAGGACGTCCAATAGTGTCTCAGATTAATAGTCTGACACAGAATGTGAGTGTATATTTGGATAATGTTTTAAGACCCTTTGTTTTGGGGTTATCTTCTTATGCTAGAGATACTATGGATGTTCTCAAAAAGATAGAGGGGGTCACCCTAGATAATGATGTGTTCTTTGCTAGTCTGGATGTTGAGGCTCTTTATTCATCGATTCCACATCAACAGGGATATCAGGCAGTAGCATATTATTTAAGATCAAGGGGGGTCTTCTTGCAATCCCATAATGACCTTGTCATGAATCTGCTGAAATTTGTTCTGGAGAGGAATGTTTTTGTCTTTGAGGGGCGGACCTTCCGCCAGCTGAGGGGTACAGCAATGGGGAGCCCAGTGGCCCCCACTTACGCTAATCTGTACCTCGGCTGGTGGGAGGAAACCGTGGTTTTCTCGGAGGAAAACATTGCCTGGATGGGACATATAGATTTATGGATTCGCTATATAGACGATATTTTGATTTTTTGGAGAGGTACCAAATTGGAATTTGAAAGCTTTGTGGAAGAATTGAACATCAATAACTTGGGTTTGAGATTCACATCAGAATTTCAGACTGAATCTTTAACATTTTTGGACCTGAAACTGATGAGATCCTCCGATGGTCAAATTACTACAACAGTCTATAGGAAAAAAAACGGCCACTAATAGCTTTTTAGATTGGAGTAGTTGTCATCCTCCACAGTTAAAGCAGGGTATACCAACAGGCCAGTTCCTGCGTATACGTCGTAACTGCTCATCCTTTGGGGAATTTATTTCCCAGTCCAAAGACCTGTCCAGAAGGTTTCAACATCGTGGTTTCCCAAAAAGTATTGTTGATAGGGCGTATCATAGGGCAATGAATACAAATAGGAATAGTCTTCTTGTCCCCAAAAAAAAAGGAGAATAAAGTCCAACAGGTGCGGATAATAGGAACCTTTGACACACAGGCTGCAAGAGTACAAGAGGTTTTGAAAAGACACTGGCGAATTTTGCAGGCCAATCATTAGTTGGATGGTGATGTAGGTGTGAAACCATTAATTACCTATAGAAGGGGGAAAAACTTGAAGGATCGGCTGGTGCATAGTTATCTTTCACCAAGTGTTGAATCAAAGACTTGGCTGTCAAAGGATAAACCAGTGGGCACGTTTAGATGTGGTGCATGCACTGCATGTGAGTTTATTGATCAGAGTAAGACCTTTTTAAGTGCCTCTATGAAGGTTTCATATTGATGCCGAGATTTTGTGAACTGTTCAACAATGGGTGTGATCTATCTTCTGAGTTGTCCATGTCCCTATAATTACGTTGGTAAAACGAGAAGGCAATTGAGGAGACGTATTAGGGACCATGTGTGTGATATCCAGAATGGGAGGGATACATCTGTAGCAAGACATTTTGTACGTTGTCATAATGGTCAAACATGTGGGTTGAAATTTCAGGCTATAGAGTGGGTGAGACCACCACCCAGAGGAGGAGATTGGGATAATTTTATTCTCAAAAAAGAAGTACAATGGATTTATAGATTGAATACGTTACAACCGTATGGATTAAACGAACAGTTTGATGTCACCTGTTTTATTGGGTAATGATCAAGATTCATCTGAGAGTTTGGCCTATAGTGTTTTTTTTTTTTTTTTTTTCTCTGTGTTTTTTTGCTTTTTGTTTTCTTTATTTGCATATTACACAGTGATAATCCTGTCCTTTCTGCAGGAGGTGGTGGAGTTCACCCCTGATCCCGATGTATGGTTAACTACTCCTTATTATAATTTCTATGGGCTGTAAGCTGCTTCTTATGCATTTTCCTAATTTTACCTCATAAGTTGTGATGTGGTTCTTTGACACTACATCATGTACAATATCTCCCTATGAGTATGGATAGAAGACTCCTATAACATTATTTATTGAGATGTGGGGAGTGCATGATAATCGCTGTGGGGAGTGGTTTTGGGCGCGTGAGGATGCTTGTATTTGATAGCCAAAGTTCATCTGGGCGTATAAATTACATCAAGTCTCCACATGGGTACATGGTGTGTTTTTTTTTTTTTTTTTTTTATAGATGAGTGTCCCACACTATAGCTTCAGGGTCTGTACACAGCATTTATCGGTCCGTTCGTTCACCTCTGAGTGCGATCTTATGGGCGTGTCCCCGGGTTAGGTTGCCGATTGGTTGGAGTTGCCGCTGGGTGGGACAATCCCCCATGACTTGGGGGGGAGGTCCCATTATGACGTGTTTTGACGATATAGAGCGTGATTGGCCAGCGGTTAAGGAGGGGAGGTCCTCTATTACGTGTGTGGAGGTTGACAAAGTGATTGGCCTTTTGCGGTATAGTCATTGGGGGAGGTGTAAGAGGCATGCGGGGGGAGGTGTAAGAGGTATGCGGGGCGATTGGCTATGCAGTCTATTTGGGAGGAGTGGGTTGAGTTATAAGGGCGCGAAATAGGCAGTATCGGGACCGCCATTATCAGAGTGGTCACGCCATGAAACTCTGCTAATACATCTTGGAATAACAGTTTTAACTGCTTTTTGAGAAATGTGCTATGTAGTATTTGCCCCTGATGAATCTTGTTGAGGAAACGTGTTGGACAGTTTATTCAAATATTTTGAAGTTAGCTATCTATGTCAGTTGCAGTGTTGAACCTGATTTGCCTTTAGTTTGAATACCTAGTCCCTCTGAGTCCTGTTGGCGTGGCATTAGGCCAGTAGTCTCAGGATATAGGAGGAGTACTGGTTTCTATGTGTTATTTTATGTGAGACAATATCTTGGCAAATGGGATTCAACCTGTAGCATGGCTGCAATATCTTTCAGGCAGTTGAATTAGGGTCCATATTATTTATTTTATCAATATCTATGAGACTGCTGAGTCTAGGAGAGTCTGACTTCGTTATAGAGATAAATAAAATTCTATGGTTATTGCACTGGTAGTGCAAAGGAATTTGTTGATCTGCTTTGTTTTGATGGCATTAGTGGATTTTAATAGTATTTGCCCTGATTGGGTTAGTTTATTCATTTTTTAGTTGACATTATTAAAAGTGAAGTTTTAAGAATTTATATCTCCAAGCTATACATGTCCGTGAATTGTTTGATTATTAAGGAGATTGTCTATCTTTGATTAGTCAGTGAATTTATTGCAAAGTTTAGTCTGATAAACACATTCATTTTCTTGTAAAACATAAGTTTTGCATTTAAAGAGGACTTCTCACCATCCCTTACATGTCAGCTTTAGAAAATAATTGAATTTCCAAAGACAATTCTTGATAATCTTTTCTTAAAACTATGTATGCCACCATTTGACAGCTTTGCTAAATCTGCCAATCTGGTAATACCCATTTGCCAATTTAACCAAACATTTCTAGATGGAATAACAGAGGAGTGGTATAGCAGATAACTCTGTGAAAAGATGCAGAATTTTTATTTAATGAAAAATACAGATATTTACTAATACACAGACATGTCCAGAGACTAATGCTCTTTAGGCCAGAGACACACAGTGCAAACATACTGCTGAATTCTCATCTGAAATTCAGCAACGTGTTCTCCTGTATGCCTCAGAGGCACAAAAAATAATGATAAAAACACCCAAAAGCAAGCGGTTTTTGCTGCTGTTTTCCTGCAGGAATTACCTGTATTGCAAAAGTTGAAATCAGCAGGTGAAACCTGCAGTAATGGTTAACATACTGTGGCTTTAAAGTCTACAGTGCAAGATATTTTGAAATGTGGATTTATTCGCAGCTTGTGGATGGGATGTCTTTAAATTTTTTCAACAATACTGCTACAGTAGAGATCTTACGCCTAACCTTCACCATGTGTCACCTGTCATAAAGCATTTTTTGGGGGGTTTTATGATTGCTGACCTATCCTTAGAGAGAAAAGAATAGTGAGGCCAAGACCCTGGCTGATCAGCTATTTGAAACAACAGCGAACTTCAGTGTTGCTTCTACTTCTCACTTGGCCTGTGAAAAGATCAGCTGCGAAACTAAGCATGGCCACAATACAATGTATGGCACTATTCTTGGTATTCAGTGAAGAGACAGTAGCACTCACCTGAACTCTGTGGACTTTTCAAACAGCTGATCAGTGGGCGTCCCAGATCTCTAACCCCTGCCTATCTTCTGTTGATGACCTTTTATGAAGATAGGTCATCAATCTTTAAAGGATTGCCCAGGATCTGAAGATTTTTGATACTGAATACCGATCCACAAGATAGATTATCAGTATCAGATTAGTCAGGGTCACACATACATTCCCTGTCGCAATCATCTGTATTGATGTACAGTGGGGGAAAAAAGTATTTAGTCAGCCACCAATTGTGCAAGTTCTCCCACTTAAAAAGATGAGAGAGGCCTGTAATTGACATCATAGGTAGACCTTAACTATTAGAGACAAAATGAGAAAACATATCTAGAAAATCACATGGTCTGATTTTTTGAGAATTTATTTGCAAATTATGGTGGAAAATAAGTATTTGGTCACCTACAAACAAGCAAGATTTCTGGCTCTCACAGACCTGTTACTTCTTCTTTAAGAGGCTCCTCTGTCCTCTACACATTACCTGTAGTAATGGCACCTGTTTGAAATTGTTATCAGTATAAAAGACACCTGTCCACAACCTCAAACAGTCACACTCCAAACTCCACTATGGTGAAGACCAAAGAGCTGTGGAAGGACACCAGAAACAAAATTGTAGACCTGCACCAGGCTGGGAAGACTGAATCTGCAATAGGCAAGCAGCTTGGTGTGAAGAAATCAACTGTGGGAGCAATAATTAGAAAATGGAAGACATACAAGACCACTGATAATCTCACTCAATCAGGGGCTCCACGCAAGATCTCACCCCGTGGGGTCAAAATGATCACAAGAACGGTGAGCAAAAATCCCAGAACCACACGGGGGGACCTAGTGAATGACCTACAGAAAGCAGGGACTAACGTAACAAAAGCTACTGTCAGTAACACACTACGCCGCCAGGGACTCAGATCCTGCAGTGCCAGACGTGTCCCCCTGCTGAAGCCAGTACATATCCGAGCCTATCTGAAGTTTGCTAGAGAGCATTTGGATGTTCCAGAAGAGTATTGGGAGAATGTGATATGGTCAGATGAAACCAAAGTAGAACTGTGTGGTAGAAACACAATTCGTCGTGTTTGGAGGAGAGTGAATGCTGAGTTGTATCCAAAGAACACCATACCTACTTTGAAGCATGGGGGTGGCAACATCATGCTTTGGGGCTGTTTCTCTGCAAAGGGACCAGGACGACTGATCCGTGTACATGAAAGAATGAATGGGGCCATGTATCATGAGATTTTGAGTGCAAACCTCCTTCCATCAGCAAGGGCATTGAAGATGAAACGTGGCTGGGTCTTTCAGCATGACAGTGATCCCAAGCACACCACCAGGGCAACGAAGGAGTGGCTTTGTAAGAAGAGTTTCAAGGTCCTGGAGTGGCCTAGCCAGTCTCCAGATCTCAACCCCATAGAAAACTTTTGGAGGGAGTTGAAAGTTCGTGTTGCCCAGCGACAGCCCCAAAACATCACTGCTCTAGAAGAGGAATGGGTCAACATACCAGCAACAGTGTGTGCCAACCTTGTGAAGACTTACAGAAAACGTTTGACCTCTGTCATTGCCAACAAAGGATATATACAGTAACAAAGTATTGAGATGAACTTTTGTCATTGACCAAATACTTATTATCCACCATAATTTGCAAATAAATTCTTTAAAAATCAGACAATGTGATTTTCTGGATTTGTTTTCTCATTTTGTCTCTCATAGTTGAGGTCTACCTATGATGTCAATTACAGGCCAGCCTCATCTTTTTAAGTGGGATAACTTGCACAATTGGTAGTTGACTAAATACTTTTCTTCCCCTCTGTACACTGTATGGATCATCTGGTCCGTACAGTGTAGCGGTGGCACCTGGAACTGCAGCCCCGCTTGCGCTGACTTTAATAGGAGCAGAACTGCTTCCAGCCGTATACAGTCATATGAAAAAGTTTGGGCACCCCTATTAATCTTAATCATTTTTAGTTCTAAATATTTGGGTGTTTGCAACAGCCATTTCAATTTGATATATCTAATAACTGATGGACACAGTAATATTTCAGGATTGAAATGAGGTTTATTGTACTAACAGAAAATGTGCAATATGCATTAAACCAAAATTTGACCGATGCAAAAATTTGGGTACCCTTATCATTTTATTGATTTGAATACTCCTAACTACTTTTTACTGACTTACTGAAGCACAAAATTGGTTTTGTAACCTCACTAACTTCATAGCCAGGTGTATCCAATCATGAGAAAAGGTATTTAAGGTGGCCAATTGCAAGTTGTTCTCCTATTTGAATCTCCTCTGAAGAGTGGCATCATGGGTTCCTCAAAACAACTCTCAAATGATCTGAAAACAAAGATTGTTCAACATAGTTGTTCAGGGGAAGGATACAAAAAGTTGTCTCAGAGATTTAACCTGTCAGTTTCCACTGTGAGGAACATAGTAAGGAAATGGAAGACCACAGGGACAGTTCTTGTTAAGCCCAGAAGTGGCAGGCCAAGAAAAATATCAGAAAGGCAGAGAAGAAGAATGGTGAGAACAAGGACAATCCACAGACCACCTCCAAAGAGCTGCAGCATCATCTTGCTGCAGATGGTGTCACTGTGCATCGGTCAACAATACAGCACACTTTGCACAAGGAGAAGCTGTATGGGAGAGTGATGCGAAAGAAGCCGTTTTTGAAAGCACGCCACAAACAGAGTCGCCTGAGGTATGCAAAAGCACATTTGGACAAGCCAGCTTCATTTTGGAAGAAGGTCCTGTGGACTGATGAAACAAAGATTGAGTTGTTTGGTCATACAAAAAGGCGTTATGCATGGCGTCAAAAAAACACAGCATTCCAAGAAAAACACTTGCTACCCACTGTAAAATTTGGTGGAGGTTCCATCATGCTTTGGGGCTGTGTGGCCAATGCCGGCACCGGGAATCTTGTTAAAGTTGAGGGTCGCATGGATTCAACTCAGTATCAGCAGATTCTTGAGAATAATGTACAAGAATCAGTGACGAAATTGAAGTTACGCCGGGGATGGATATTTCAGCAAGACAATGATCCAAAACACAGCTCCAAATCTACTCAGGCATTCATGCAGAGGAACAATTACAATGTTCTGGAATGGCCATCCCAGTCCCCAGACCTGAATATCATTGAACATCTGTGGGATAATTTGAAGCGGGCTGTCCATGCTCGGCGACCATCAAACTTAACTGAACTGGAATTGTTTTGTAAAGAGGAATGGTCAAAAATACCTTCATCCAGGATCCAGGAACTGATTAAAAGCTACAGGAAGCGACTAGAGGCTGTTATTTTTGCAAAAGGAGGATCTACTAAATATTAATGTCACTTTTCTGTTGAGGTGCCCATACTTTTGCACCGGTCAAATTTTGGTTTAATGCATATTGCACATTCTCTGTTAGTACAATAAACCTCATTTCAATCCTGAAATATTACTGTGTCCATCAGTTATTAGATATATCAAATTGAAATGGCTGTTGCAAACACCCAAATATTTAGAACTAAAAATGATTAAGATTAATAGGGGTGCCCAAACTTTTTCATATGACTGTACCTAGTATATGGTTTTTACGGCCAAAACAGATGATTGGGACAGGGATCAGGTGTCGGACCCGACCGACCTGATACTGATGACTATCCTTCATAGAAAAACCCTTTAGGCCGGGGGCTTCAAGTGGCTTAAAGGCTGCGACAAAAACCTGCATGTACACATTTCCGCCGCATTTTTTCCCGCAGCACTTTTTTGCTGTGGCCCACTACCTGAGGCCTTAGCCTTATAGAGGTTTGTCACCTACATGTCACCTACATTCATGACCTAACTTCACACATTATGCTTTAACTATACTGTGACACAGAACTTTAACTCAGCTCTTAGAATGGCTTTTCAATGGCTTTTGTTGTGTCATGTCATACGATATTAAGACGCAGCAAGTTATCAGTGTCTAGTTATACTTTCCTACATCTGTAAATGTATTTTTGTAAACAAATGAATGACAGTCATAGATAAAAGACCATTCACTTATTATTTCTTCTCAGTTCAGAGAAAGGTTAATCTGGAGTAATCTAAACTAGAATGGCTGCAGGAGATGCGCTACCTCACAACCCCATATAAAATGATGTATCTGTTAAACAATATGTTATCACTAACAGCCTGTCTCATGGTCAGTTGTTCAGCTGAAATCTGGATTTTAGACTTGTATTGACAGAAGAGAAGGGGAATTGAATTGATGGCAGTAGTCAGCATAGGTTGTAAATAGCATAAGATATTAAAAGGACACCAGAATGTCATTCTATCTCACCTATTCTAATATCTCTACTTTGATGACTATGATAAATTTTTAAAATGTCTTTTTAAAGCAAAACTCATGTTAATATCTAATTATCCTTAATATATCATCATCTCACCAAAGTATGGAATCTTGATGCAAACTCCGGGGCTTTCTTGCAGACTGGGAAGCTTTTCACAATCAGGAAGTGTCAATAGCATTAATCCAGGTTTATATATCCCTTTGCGCGAATTTTCCTCTATTGACAGCCACTCTTTAAAGCAGTACAGATCCGTTACTGCAAGGCAGTGTTCCCTAAAAAATATGTAGGACAGACTAAGTTCAATGTGAATGTCATAAATAAGACCCTGTATGAAGAAAAATTCAAGTAGAATATTTTTAGTGAAGGTATGATTAAAACAAACAAACAAACAAACAAGACACCACTGCTTGCATAAGTCTGCACAACCAACAGTTATAAGTAACCCTACATAAAGATCAGCTATTCTTGGAAATTCTCTTTAAAGATGTTTGGGTTGATGTTAAGGTTGAGAAGAACCTTTTACGATAGGTGTAAAATGTTTATAAAGTCTGGAAAAATTATTGATGAAGCCTACTATCAAAAAGTGGTGACATCACACAAATATTACAAACACGAATAAGGAACCTTCTAATTCCAAATGCCAATATTTGAAGAGCTACAAGAATTTTTAGAAGGATAGACTATTTTTCTTCCAGCAAATGATAGTGTTGCGTAGTATGGCAAATCAGAAGAAATCTGAATTTTGGAAAGAAAAGCATATACAACAGCCAAAAAAATGACTAGAACTACATATACAAACAACTGCATTTGCCTAGATCAGCTTGGTCTATATCAGTGATGGCAAACTTTTTAGAGACCAAGTGCCCAAACTGCAACCCAAAACCCACTAAATTATCACAAAGTGCCAACACGGCAATTTAATCTTAAATTAACCAGGATCTGTTTAATAGTGACCGTGCAATGTTATTACAGCATGTAATAATATCACGTCTGCTATAAAACAGATACTGTGTGATATGAATAGTGAAGTACCCCCAGACAGTACAATGCTCTCCACAGTAGCTCCCACACAGTATTATATGCTCCAGAGTGGCCCCCACAAAGTAGTATATGCCCACAGTGGCTCCCACACAGTAATGAATGCTCCACAGTGGCCCCCGCAAAGTATTATATGCTCTATAGTGGCCCCCACACAATATTATATGCTCCACAGTGACCCCACATAGTATTATATACTCAACAGTGGCCTCCAGACAGTATTATATCTGCCACAGTGGCCACCACACACAGTATTATATGCTCCACAGTGTCCCCCACACAGTATTATATGCTTCACAGTAGGCTCCCCACACACAGTATTACATGATACTTACCTGAAGTCCCACGAAGAGAAGTACTCCTTCTTCTGACTGCAGGCGCTGATGACTTACGTCATCGCGCCTGTGTCAGGGCAGAGGTCACACTCTCCAGTCAGTGTAAGCTATGGTCCCGTGGACTGCGGTCTACACTGACAGCTTTCAGCCATATGTGCATTTGCACTTACAGCTGAAAGAAGCTAGATCGCTCACTACCGGATTCCCCGTTAGAGAGCGATCAGGGCAACGGCACTGTGATGATTCCACTTGAATATGGCTATAACTCAAAGATGTATTTTAATCTCTGGGTATCGTATCTCCCTCTTACTTCCATTTACTCATAATGTGCGCGGCCCTAATCCTAGGTGCAGGTTGTCAGTGGTGGCAACCATGTAACAATGGGGCTTTGTATCCATCCCAGAATGGCTCCATTGAATTCCTACATAGCCCTGGGTGATCAAATACACATGCATTGTTCAGCCTGGGCTGTTGATCAGACATGGTTGATAACATATAGAAGGCATTGTATCATTCCACTTAATCCTATCTCCTTACAAAGAATCTGGACTTGAGTGCGTTAGTCATCCAGACTTGCCGTCGCCGGTGACCTCATCCTGGGTGGTGTAATCAAGGGTATAAAAGATGAGGTAAGAGGTCAGTGAGGAGAAGACTGGGAGGAGACTACAAGAGAATACTATGATGAGACTACTAAGAGACTACTGGGATTTACTGTGTTGCTGCTGCTAGAAGCCTCCACTGGTTATCTCCACATGTTATGTGTGAGTGTTGAACTATAGAGCCACATCAAGGATATGTGTGGTAAAGTAATTATTTCACCTTTATTCCCTTTTTATTTTAAGTACTGTTTATTGTGACTAGTAACTGTTAATGCTTGCATACATCTGCATATCTGTTCTGAACTGCATGTGTTAGATGTTAATACCGACCCATTTAGGGGTTAATAAATATATAAAATTTAGAAAGCTTGTCTTGTATTTATCTTGTGGACCCAGCACTCACTGGCGGTGAGTGTGGTTTTTTTTTATGAAAGAAGTCTCAGGTGTGGGCCAAAGCGGTGTTGGCGCACTGAGGATCTTTCACAGGCACGCATGCCAACAGAGAGGGCTCTGAGTGGCCTCACTGGTACGCTTGCCATAGGTTCACCATCACGGGTCTATATGCTACAATGGGCTTACAAAGTTAGTATGTCTTAGCCTTATTAAGGAGTTTATCTCATAAGCACAATGCTTTTTAAAATCTGGATCTGACTTCAGAAATTTAAATGGTTTATATGTACTTTAACACTGTAACGGATATGCAACATAACATGAGTTACAAAAATGTTTTAAAACAATAAGTCTCTCATTACTGCATTGGTTTTTTTTTTCATTTTCAATAGAAATAAAAAAAAAATAGAGCCCGATTGGTTGCACAGTGAATACAAAGAGGGCCTGATAGACCATATTGACTAATAATGGGGTTTGTTATTTTCACATGAAGAATAGCACTGCTTGCACCCCTAATAAAGGTTTGAGCATATATATATATATATATGTTAGAGATTTCCTTCAGGATCTTGCTGATTGTGAGTGGATCAGCGCAGTTGTCGTCTGAAGTCTCCTACTGAGAAAAACAGTGGCCATAGAAGTTAGAAATTAATCTGTCCCTTTATTTTCCCTGGAGATAAGTACAGTGTCTCTGTCTCTCTGTTAATATCTCTAAAACATTCATGTTTGGCCATGCCAGAATTGTGACACATTGCATTTCTTCAGAATATGCATTGATATTATAATATTTTATCCTTAATTGAGATTTTCAGATTTCTCCTATGTGATTTTTTATTACCATATGGCTATAGATCATATATTATTATTATTATACAGAATATAAAGTATATCACTTTCTACTCTATTTTGTGACTTCTCAGAGGGCCTAAATCTGACATAGGTCTCCATATATATAAAAATAACAAAATAAGGCAGTATTCAGCTCACGTTTTTTAACAGTTTTTTACAAGGATGCAAAAAACTGATGTAAAAAAAAAGATGCAAACTGATTGTCATCTGTTTACATAGACATCAATGTAAAAAAAAAAAAAAGAAAAAAGGATCAGTTTCTGTCCGGTTTTTTGTGAAGGACACAAAAACGTAGTATACCATACTTTTGTGTCCGTCCAAAAAAAAACAGATCTGGTTTTGATGGATAGTCAGCCGTTTGCATTCTTTAAACAGATGTAAAAAACAGATGTAAAAAATGTAATCTGAATAGACCCCAATACTGCTTAAATCAAGTATACTTTCTAAGTTTAAATTCTCCATTTACAGAATTTTGACCTCAATGACATATAGAATACTCTGTTTGCTTGTGTAGCAGTGTTTAAAGCTGTTTAAACAGTCAATATATTTGCTAAAATTTGCTTTCCATAGCAAAAGTAAAAGTTTTACAATTCACAATTTGTTACTGATAAACATTGTGTAGATAGAGGTGAAACATTCTCTAAGCTTATCTTCTTTTTTAACTAATGGAGTGTTAGATACAGTAACTCAATGATCTAGTTATACACGGTACTATCTACTATACTTTTTATGAGTACAGCTTCTCATTAAATATTCATAAGTCATACAATGTCTATGAGGAATGCTGAGAAAATACCAAATGAGGTCAAGACCCATAGAGTGTAACTGGTGACCATTATTTGTTCCCTCTGTTCTGTTGGCCTGGTGTGGTTTCATGTTCAAGGGTGTAATACTTTTATCAATCAATGATACAACGTTAGGTCTCACAGGATAGAAAATATCATAAAGATGTGAGGTTAAAGAAAAAAATATTATATTATATTACAAATATTATATTACAATTATTTGAAATGGGAACTGTCTACTGCTTCATTTTCCTTGTGGTACAGTTGACATGAGAATTGAACAGTTGCTGTTGGGTCGCCTATATAGTGGGGAAAAAAAGTATTTAGTGAGACACCAATTGTGCAGGTTCTCCCACTTGTAAAGATGAGAGAGGCCTGTAATTGTCATCATAGGTAGACCTCAACTATGAGAGACAAAATGAGAAAACATATCTAGAAAATCACGGTCTGATTTTTTTAAGAATTTATTTGCAAATTATGGTGGAAAATAAGTATTTGGTCACCTACAAACAAGCAAGATTTCTGGCTCTCACAGACCTGTAACTTCTTCTTTAAGAGGCTCCTCTGTCCTCCACTCATTACCTGTAGTAATGGCACCTGTCTGACATTGTTATCAGTATAAAAGACACCTGTCCACAACCTCAAACAGTCACACTCCAAACTCCACTATGGTGAAGACCAAAGAGCTGTGGAAGGACACCAGAAACACAATTGTAGACCTGCACCAGGCTGGGAAGACTGAATCTGCAATAGGCAAGCAGCTTGGTGTGAAGAAATCAACTGTGGGAGCAATAATTAGAAAATGGAAGACATACAAGACCACTGATAATCTCCCTCGATCAGGGGCTCCACGCAAGATCTCACCCCGTGGGGTCAAAATGATCACAACAACGGTGAGCAAAAATCCCAGAACCACACGGGAGGACCTAGTGAATGACCTGCAGAAAGCTGGGACTAACGTAACAAAGGCTACCATCATTAACACACTACGCCGCCAGGGACTCAGATCCTGCAGTGCCAGACGTGTCCCTCTGCTTAAGCCAGTACATATCCGGGCCCATCTGAAGTTTGCTAGAGAGCATTTGGATGTTCCAGAAGAGTATTGGGAGAATATCATATGGTCAGATGAAACCAAAATAGAACTGTTTGGTAGAAACACAATTCATCGTGTTTGGAAGAGAGTGAATGCTGAGTTGCATCCAAAGAACACCATACCTACTGTGAAGCATGGGGGTGGCAACATCATGCTTTGGGGCTGTTTCTCTGCAAAGAGACCAGGATGACTGATCCATGTACATGAAAGAATGAATGGGGACATGTATTGTGAGATTTTGAGTGCAAACCTCCTTCCATCAGCAAGGGCATTGAAGATGAAACGTGGCTGGGTCTTTGATCATGACAATGATCCCAAGCACACCGCCAGGGCAACGAAGGAGTGGCTTCGTAAGAAGCATTTCAAGGTCCTGGAGGCCTAGCCAGTCTGCAGATCTCAACCCCATAGAAAACCTTTGGAGAGAGTTGAAAGTCCGTGTTGCCCAGTGACAGCCCCAAAACATCACTGCTCTAGAGGAAATCTGCATGGAGGAATGGGCCAACATACCAGCAACAGTGTGTGCCAACCTTGTGAAGACTTACAGAAAACGTTTGACCTCTGTCATTGCCAACAAAGGATATATAACAAAGTATTGAACTTTTGTCATTGACCAAATACTTATTTTCCACCATAATTTGCAAATAAATTCTTTAAAAATCAGACAATGTGATTTTCTAGATATGTTTTCTCATTTTGTCTCTCATAGTTGAGGTCTACCTATGATGTCAATTACAGGCCGGCCTCATCTTTTTAAGTGGGAAAACTTGCACAATTGGTGGCTGACTAAATACTTTTTTTCCCCACTGTATATGATGACAAGTGATTTCTGGGAGTCCTATCAGCAGGAAAAACAGGGACCAGACTCTTTAAACAGAAAAACTAGTTGTCCAGAGTGTAGAGCATCTACTTTTCTAAACACATAATCCCAATGCTGAATCCAGAGGACATAAGTGGAATAATTCTTACCTCTAGGTCATTATCTGCTTTATACAGAATAGCCACCAATAATTTTCTCAAAATTTGCAGTTAGCTGAAAAATGTACTAAAGTGTACATTTCATAAACACTGTATTCATCTGTATGTATCTGTAAGATTTAGTACCTCCAGTCATTTATGTAGGTACCAAAGTAACTTTAAACATCAGAAGTCTAAACATTAGCCCCTACCCTCAAATTGAGAACCATATTTACTGTAGCTTGTAGGCACTTTATGGTACAGTGCCTTGCGAAAGTATTCGGCCACCTTGAACTTTTCAACCTTTTGCCACATTTCAGGCTACAAACATAAAGATATAAAATTTTAATTTTTTGGTGAAGAATCAACAAGTGGGACACAATCGTGAAGTGGAACGAAATTTATTGGTTATTTCAAACTTTTGTAAAAAATAAAAAACTGAAAAGTGGGGCATGCAATATTATTCGGCCCCCTTAAGTTAATACTTTGTAGCGCCACCTTTTGCTGCGATTACAGCTGCAAGTCGCTTGGGGTATGTCTCTATCAGTTTTGCACATCAAGAGACTGAAATTCTTGCCCATTCTTCCTTGGAAAACAGCTCGAGCTCAGTGAGGTTGGATGGAGAGCGTTTGTGAACAGCATTTTTCAGCTCTTTCCACAGATTCTCAATTGGATTCAGGTCTGGACTTTGACTTGGCCATTCTAACACCTGGATATGTTTATTTGTGGACCATTCCATTGTAGATTTTGCTTTATGTTTGGGATCATTGTCTTGTTGGAAGATAAATCTCCGTCCCAGTCTCAGGTCTTTTGCAGACTCCAACAGATTTTCTTCCAGAATGGTCCTGTATTTGGCTCCATCCATCTTCCCATCAATTTTAACCATCTTCCCTGTCCCTGCTGAAGAAAAGCAGGCCCAAACCCTGATGCTGCCACCACCATGTTTGACAGTGCGGATGGTGTGTTCAGGGTGATGAGCTGTGTTGCTTTTACGCCAAACATATCGTTTTGCATTGTGGCCAAAAAGTTTGATTTTGGTTTCATCTGACCAGAGCACCTTCTTCCACATGTTTGGTGTGTCTCCCAGGTGGCTTGTGGCAAACTTTAAACGAGACTTTTTATGGATATCTTTGAGAAATGGCTTTCTTCTTGCCACTCTTCCATAAAGGCCAGATTTGTGCAGTGTACAACTGATTGTTGTCCTATGGACAGACTCTCCCCTCCTCAGCTGTAGATCTCTGCAGTTCATCCAGAGTGATCATGGGCCTCTTGGCTGCATCTCTGATCAGTCTTCTCCTTGTTTGAGATGAAAGTTTAGAGGGATGGCCGGGTCTTGGTAGATTTGCAGTGGTCTGATACTCCTTCCATTTCAATATGATCGCTTGCACAGTGCTCCTTGGGATGTTTAAAGTCTGGGAAATCTTTTTGTATCCAAATCCGGCTTTAAACTTCTCCACAACAGTATCACGGACCTGCCTGGTGTGTTCCTTGGTCTTCATGATGCTCTCTGCGCTTTAAACAGAATCCTGAGACTATCACAGAGCAGGTGCATTTATACGGAGACTTGATTACACACAGGTGGATTATATTTATGATCATCGGACATTTAGGACAACATCGGATCATTCAGAGATCCTCACTGAACTTCTGGAGTGAGTTTGCTGCACTGAAAGTAAAAGGGCCGAATAATATTGCACTCCCCACTTTTCAGTTTTTTATTTTTTACAAAAGTTTAAAATAACCAATAAATTTTGTTCCACTTCACAATTGTGTCCCACTTGTTGGTGATTCTTCACCAAAAAATTAAAATTTTATATCTTTATGTTTGAAGCCTGAAATGTGGCAAAAGGTTGAAAAGTTCAAGGGGGCCGAATACTTTCGCAAGGCACTGTATATTTCTGACTAAAATGTATAACAGTAGAGAGCCCAGCCAGAAAAGCTTTACATCTTATCCATCTCCTTATTGTAGGAACTAGCCACAGTACCTACAATAAGTATACCCAGTTAGATTTATACAAGTCCCATATAGTAGTAATAATGACAATGACACACATGCACACAGCTGTTATGGCCCCTTTCAAAATGCATGTGAGGGAAGATGTGGCCAGGTAGGCATTTCCACTGCAGGGGAAATATAGTATTACATAGTGAACATTCAGATGAATGTCAGCCCCTGGAATACACGTGTAATGACCAATAGCGCTGTGGCTTTGTCAACCATTTTACTGCCCTATCCAAAGGGAAGAACAGGGGAGCCAGCTCCCTGTTCTACTAGAGCTTCTATATGTTAGGCTGAAGAAAGCACAAACATAACTTGCAGGTTATTTTATCACTGGAACTTTACTGAACTGGCACAGAAAAACCTCATTTTATACTGAGACTTTCCCATCCCCTGTGAGACTGAAAAGCGTGAAGTTGCAGCATGCAAAGGCTGAACCACAATTGGAGCAAAGACTGCACAGCCAATGGGCACAACAGGGTCCTACCCATTTGGGAAAATCATTGCACCCCTCTCCATTCAGAAAATACCAGAACAGAAGACAGTGGCAGTGGAACAAAATCATACAGCACAGTCAAGAGTCATCAGCAATAACAATAAAGCATGCACAGCAAAATATATTACAAATGTAATGTACAGTAACCACACATGCACAGTGTACATTAGTTTACTCTGAGTGATGACTTAATGTCAGTCACTTGTGAACCGAGAGGAAGGCAGGGGGGGTTTGGACTCCGCAACCAGAAATGAACGCACACGCGGTAGTACAAGAAAAAAAAAATATATTTACTATAAATTAATAAAGGCTAGTTAAAGGTAAAATGACAGGGATAAAAACAAGCAAAATATACAATGTAACATGAACAATTTCAAGGCAAATTCTGCAATAGTTTCTACTTTTGCTCTGTCCACTTCTGCAGTATGGACACTGAATGAATATATATACTCAAAACTATCCCTAACTGACCCTGACTTCACATTTGGGTGCACCCCCTTTCCCCCGGGGGCCGGGGGGGCGCGCCGGGGGGGGGGGGGGGGGGGGGGGGGGGGGCGGAGGGGTGCCTTTCTTGTTGTGGGGGGCGCCCTCCCCTCGTGGGGGGTTAGGGGGGGGGGGGGGGGGGGTTTTTGTTAGGGGGGGGGGGGGGAAGGGGTGGTGGTTATATATATATTCTTTTTTTCCCTGTGGGTGGTGGGGGGGCGGGGTTGCGTTTGGGTGTGTGGGGGGGGGGGGGGGGGGGGGTGGTGGTTGTGGGGGGGGGGGGGTGGGGGGTGGGTGTTTTTGTGTGTGGGGGGCATATACACAGTCACAATGTCAGTCTCACTGATCCGCCACTGAGCACAGTTCCTTTCACGTGGACTCACTAGTCCTGTTGTCTCTTTACACTCTGTTTGTCTCTGGACCAAGATACAGCTTAGCTGTACAGAAAAATCTCCACACCAGTTCAATACAGCACAGGCACCTGTCTTCTCTCTTGCCAAGATGGCTGCTGCTCTCTTTCTCGTCACTTCCTGCTTCTCTGCTCACACTCTGTCTGCAGAACAGACAGGCTGACATAAAAGGGGGAGTGTCACTCCAGCATCATCTCACAATTACAATGGCTGCTGTCTTAAAGGAACAGTATCACATTAACACATTCAGCATTAACAGTTTATACAGACAAATGAAGATTAGGACAACATTGGCTGTCTCTTACATATTCCCCCCACTTTAAGATTGGCAGTCCCTGCCTATGACTGTATTTCCAGAGGGTTGTACTTTTATGCACAGGGTGGTAGTATACCGATGTATGGCAGGCCAAACGAACTCATCCTGCGCATAACGAACAGGGGGAATACCAGCATTTGGCCTAGTGGTCCGTCTGAGGACCGGTGGTATATTATGGGGTGCTGCAGCTATGGGATGAGAAGGACCAGCGGATTCCGCACCAGAGGGGGCACAGGCCGGGGATACAGTAGTCACAGTTGGAGCATCTCCAGGAGCAGGGATCGGCCAACAATCATCCTCCTCGTCGGAGGCCCATTCCGCACCTCCATTCTCTGACTGTGGGAGCTCGTTCACATTGGCAGGCCCATCATGATTTGTCCCTTCAGAATGACACAGGCGCAACATATTTCGGTGAACTACTCGAACACAATCAGTTACTTCTTTCTGGACCTGGTACACTGGCCCATTCGCATACTTGCGGCCAACAACACGATATGGGAAAGCCTCCCATCTGCTTTCCAATTTTCCTTGGGGTTTCTTGACACGAACTAACACCAGGTCGCCTGGTTGCAATGGTGCTTCTTGCACTGGGGTCTTATCAGGATGGGGATGTTCTTGCAGGCGCTACCGCACCAATCGATGGATCGTCTCAAGTCTCTGCCGGTGAGCCCGCACCCAGGAGGTTGGATCCCTCGGAGGGAACCCATCCACATCATTCAACTGTAATTCTCCTATACTTCGCCCAAAGCACCCAAAGAGAAGTGTATAAGGAGAGAACCCCGTTGTAGAATGGACCTGATTGTTTAAGGCCCACACCATTTCAGACAAGAACTGAGGCCACTGTAACTTCTTGTCTTCCTCCAGAGTCCGCAACATCTGTAGCAGAGTTCTGTTGAATCTTTCACAGGCCCCATTTCCCTGAGGGTGGTATGGAGTCGTGTGCGACTTCTTTATCCTGTAGATACGTTGAACTTCTTTCATTATGTGTCCCTCAGAGCAGGCTCCCTGGTCGGAGTGGATGCGTTGGGGGCACCCATATAGTCGAATGAAATCTTGGCACAGAGCACAAGCTGCTGACTCAGCTGTCTGGTCCTTGGTGGCGGTTACCACCGCAAATTTGGTGAAGTGATCCACCATTACGAGGCAATACTGGTGTCCGCTATTGGATGGGCCCACCATTAGATAGTCTATCATGATGATTTCTAAAGGTTCCTGGGTCACGATGGTTTGCAGGGGAGCTCTCTGTTCTATTGCCTTATGGATCTCACAAGTTCGACAGCTGCGGCATACTTCTTCGACCATTTGACGAAGACCAGGGCAGTAAATCAGTCGCTGTAACCAACGAAAGGTCTTCTCATGACCAAAATGTCCATTCTTATTATGAGCCTCAACCGCCAACGAGCGAGCCAGTTCACTAGGCACCACAATTTGGTATCGAATGTCGATCTCAGAAGGTAAATAGACCTTTCGGCATAGCACTCCATTTTTCATCTCTACCTTTTCCCACTGACTCAGAACAGATAATATCTCACATGTCAGTCGTTCTCTTTCCTCTCTACAGGGCTTCTGGCCTTTCTCAATACACTTGATCATCTGCGCCAGCCCCTCATGGGTCTGCTGTATATGTGCCCATTCCTGTCGTGAGGGACCAAAGAAAGGAGCCATTTCAGTCCCCTGCATCTCAAACTGATTAGCAGCGGCCAAGGCCTGTGAAAATCTGCTGAAGTCGGGCACCTCCACATGCTCCAACTCATGATCCACGTCTTCTGTGGGGGTCTGGGCAGTTACCCTAGAAAGTATGTCAGCATTCTGGTTCTCTGTCTTGGACCGATACTTAATGCGGTAATTGAACTTAGACATTCGGGCTACCCACCTCTGCTCTAACGCCCCGAGCTTGGCATTTTCCAGGTGAGCTAGTGGGTTGTTGTCAGTCAGTTCTAAAACTTCAGCAACGGTCAAATATTCGGAGAATTTCTCGGTCATGGCCCATACCAGTGACAACAGCTCCAACTTAAATGAACTATAATTCTCGGGGTTTCTTTCAGAATCTCTCAAAGACCGGCTGCCGTACGCTATGACCCTCTCCTGGCCATCCTGAAGCTGGGAAAGCACTGCTCCAAGACCATACAGGCTTGCATCTGTATATAGCTGGAACGGCAAGTGGTAATCAGCATATGCCAAGATTGGGGCTGTTGTCAGTGCATCCTTCAATGCCTGGAAGGCTTGTTCCTGTTCAGGTCCCCACTTTACGGACCAGTTCTTTGGACCACCGGATGTGCCTCGTAGGAGAGCATTAAGTGGTGCTGCTACCTTGGCGAAATCCTTAATAAACCGTCGATAGTAACCAGCTACTACAAGGAATGCCCTCACTTCTCGCAGGGTAGTCGGTATCGGCCAATCTTGAACAGCCGCTATCTTGTCTCTTGATGGTCTCACCCCTTCTCTTGATACGCGGTGACCCAAGTAATCAATTTCAGATTGGAACAACCGACATTTACTGGGTTTCAATTTGAGCCCATGCTCCCGCAATCTTCGAAATACTTGCCCCAACTGGTGGAGATGGTCTTCAAAGGTCGCAGAATACACTATAATGTCATCCAAGTAGATGAGAGTGAACTCAAAGTTGAAGTCACCGAGACATTTCTCCATCAACCGCTGAAACGTTCCAGGTGCATTTGTCAACCCGAAGGGCATCCGGTTAAATTCATATAGTCCCATGGGCAAGATGAATGCCGTCTTCTCCTTGTCTTTGGTGGTCATCGGCACCTGCCAATACCCACTAGCTAGATCTAGCGAGGAGAAGTACCGGGCTCTCCCTAGCGCTGAGAGGGACTCCTCAATCCGTGGCAAGGGGTAGGAATCTCGTACGGTGCAAGCGTTTAACTTCCGATAGTCTACGCAAAATCGGATGGACCCATCTTTTTTTCTTACTAACACCACAGGAGCCGCCCAAGGACTTTGGCTTTCTTGGATGATCCCACCCTGCAGCATCTTAGCTAACAGTTCTTTCACTTCCTGATACAACTGTGGAGGAATCTGTCGGTAGCGCTCTCTAATTGCAGGGGTGTCTCCTGTGGGAATCTCATGGTAGATCCCTGTTGTACATCTAAAATCTTCAGCATACCGCGCAAAGGTGGCTCGGTTCTCCCACAACAGCTCATCTACCTTCTGGACCCGTTCCAGAGAACATGAACTTGCATCCATCTTCATCTGTTCTCGAATTGCACGGCCATTCCATTCAGAGGTGGGTTCCTTATCTTCTCCCATGGACACAGTTACGGTCCACTCATCCCTTTCAGTCAGCTTCAGATGCATTGGAGTTACTTTCCTTACTTCCTCCGGAATCACATAGATGTTAGCCAGCAGCCTCCCTGGGGTCAGGACCACACTCTGGTCCTGAGTGTTTACACATCGGAGTGGTACTCTTCCATTGCGAACTATCGCCAAGGAACGGGCCACTAGCGGATCAACACCCCTTCGGCTGCCTGCAGTGGTTCTACCAACACAGCTATGCCCTCTAGTTTCCGACAGGTGCCTATGGGCATGGACACTATCGTCTCCCGACTGGGTGGCAGTGTAACTTTTGTATGCAAAGGGACTGAAATTCGAGCCAGAGGACGCTGTGTATCCGAACTTTTCTGTAAGCCACACGTCCGGATCAGCCGCTGGAAAGCTGTTTGAGTAGGTCGATGGGTGGTGGTATCTTTCCAATAACCGTGACCTTTCTTTTCAAAGAGGATCTGATCTAATTCTTTTAACACATTCATCCCCAAAATGACAGGGACCTTTACTTCATGTGATTCCTGTACCACCACAATGCCTTTCCTACCTACATCTTGACCACATACCTGGACATTCATCCAGGCCACTCCCACAACCGAAACTGGTAACTGGTTAGCTGCGACCACTCGTATGAATGTATGGGGATCATATTTCACATGTTGCTGGAAGTACCGTTCATAACAGTCTCTACTCAAGGTCGTTACTTGGGAACCCGTGTCAATCATCCCGGTAATCGGAATACCCTCCATTTCCACCTGTATGACAGGACTTGCAGCGATCAGGTCATCATCAGGGCATTCTCCCCACATAGTCTCCTTCTCAGTCTCCCCTACTACACGCCCTACAGCAGCAGGGGACTTCAGTTTAACGGTGGTCTCTCATAAGTTTGTCGCTGCTCTGGACATCTAGTAGCAACGTGGCCCATCCGTCCACACTCCCCGCAGCGTATCTCCTGTCGTTCTGGCCATCTGTTTGGGCCCCTTCGGTAAGCCCCTTCGATTTCTCCTGACCACTGCACTAAATGATTTGGACCCCTTTGGTAGGTCCTATCCTCATCCCTCCAGCGGGGTGGTGGGTGATTCTGACTTTCTGGGTGTGGATGGCTCACCCTTTCATCTCCAGTTTTCTGGAAGTCTGCAATTTTCATAGAATGTTCATCACAACAGGTGTGCAAGTGTTCCATTTGCTCTTGCAATTTCTGCATTACTGTGAGAATTTCTTTAACCGTCCCTTTTTCTACTGTCTCTGAGCCAGATCTAGCCCCCTGTGACAAAGAAACTCCAACTGCAGTCTGGGGCTTCGGGACCATGCTATTGGCACGGGAGATGGCCTCTACCTGTACATCATGGAATTTAGCATCAGTCTCTCATCGTATAAAATCCTGCATAGTCACAGTTAAACTGCCGTCATGTATCGCCAGGACAAACTGGTCACGGAGAGTCCGATCAGGGTTACAGAAGGCTGGCGAGCCCCCTCTTTCCTTCCCTTGAATATCTCGGAGCAGTTCTTGTAGGGCATTTGCATATCGGGGAAGGCTTTCATTCTCCTGTTGTACCCTCTGGAAGAACCGAGCCTGCAGAGACCCCAGCAATGCAGTTTCTCCATAGATGGTTTCTAGAATCTGGACTACTTGCTCAAATGTCTGCCTTTGTTCAAATGGCCTCAATATCACCGTGGTCTTAGCATCCCCTTGTAATGTCAATATTGCTAGCTCTACTAGAACTTCTGGTGTGGTCTGGTACATTCGCTGTATCATTCATATCTGTTCCACCCACATACTCACTGACATATTATTGCCATCAAATTTAGCTAACTGACTCATTATAGACCCTGCTGGCATTCTTCCTCCAGCACCATTCTCCCCAACGGGGGGGGGCCCCCCCCCCGGGGGGGGGGGGGGCCCCCCCCCGGGCGAGCGGGGGGGGGGGGGGGGGGGGGGGGGGGGGGGGGGGCGCCGGAACCAGAAATGAACACACACGCGGTAGTTCAAGAAAAAAAAAATATATTTACTATAAATTAATAAAGGCTAGTTAAAGGTAAAATGACAGGGATAAAGACAAGCAAAATATACAATATAACATGGACAATTTCAAGGCAAATTCTGCAATGGTTTCTACTTTTGCTCTGTCCACTTCTGCAGTATGGACACTGAATGAACAATATACTCAAAACTATCCCTAACTGACCCTGACTTCACATTTGGGTGCAACCCCTTTTCCCCAGTGGTCCAGGTGGACCGCTTACAGTCCGTAGAAGCGCGCGGTGGGGCCCAAAGTCATTCCTTTCTTTTATAGTGAAGCGTCCTCTCCTCACGGTTATCAAGATCTCAGTAGAAATGAAGTCCTCTTTAACAGACAGGGAAACCAAATGAATGCAATGTAATTCAACACCAGATTCCACTCAGCACACTGACAGTCCTGCCGAATCCATACACTGAGCTGGGATGTAAGCCGGGATTTAGCAGTTACTGTCCAGTACGTCAACAGCTCTGCGAGTCTCTATCTGTGGTATCCATATACACAGTCACAATGTCAGTCTCACTGATCAGCCACTGAGCACAGTTCCTTTCACGTGGACTCACTAGTCCTGTTGCCTCTTTACACACTGTTTGTCTCTGGACAAAGATACAGCTTAGCTGTACAGAAAAATCTCCACACCAGTTCAATACAGCACAGGCACCTGTCTTCTCTCTTGCCAAGATGGCTGCTCTCTGTTCTCGTCACTTCCTGCTTCTCTGCTCACACTCTGCAGAACAGGCAGGCTGACATAAAAGGGGGGGTGTCACTCCAGCATCATGTCACAACTACAATGGCTGCTGTCTTAAAGGAACAGAATCACAGAAACACATTCAGCATTAACAGTTTATACAGACAAATGAAGCTTAGGACAACATTGGCTGTCTCTTACACACTCACTTAAGGTTATCTTTGTGGAAGGAGGTGGAAAGGGGGATGGACCACGTCCACCATATGGGTACTGCCTATATACATTGGTTCCCTGTTCTGGCTCATAGAAGGTGGTCCCAAGTGAGAGAATCCCTCTATGATGTCCATATGCAATAAGGTGATATATGGACAGCGGCTAAGACAACCCCTTTAAATATTGAATGAAGAGTTGACTTGTTGAGGGTTTAGGATGCAATTAAAGAAGGTCTTCTTCCCCAATCTAAATGCTGCTGCAAGGTTGAGTATGCATAGGCAGGGCATGGCACTCTATTAATTCTCTATGGGACTTTCGGAGAAAGCTGAATGAAGTACTCAGTTATCTCTAACACTCTTGTGCACAGGCAGACCAGAGCACTATTCATACAGGGGTACAAGGGAAACCCATTCTCATGGTTGTGGAAGTCCCAGTGGTAAGATTGGTAAGATATCCCTGGCATTCTAGTTCCTAACAAATTAAAATTATTGAAATACTCCTTTAATATACCTCCCAGGCATCAAACTCATCCAGGACTAGGTGGATGTTTAGGGCAGGGGTACTCAACTACTTTCAGTAAAGGTCTGTTGACCGGGGTCTGCCATCAAGTAACGGTCCAAGCTGAACATGTCCAGTATTTTTTATACAAAAAGACGCACCTGACTATAAAAATATTTCCTAATGTGGCATTATACTGTGTGTGGGGGCACTAAGGAGCTTTATACTGTGCATGGAGACACTAAGGAGCATTATACGGTGGGTGGGGGCACTAAGGATCTTTATACTGTGGGTGGGGGCACTAAGGAGCATTATATGGTGCATGGGGGCACGAAGGAGCATTATGCGGTGGGTTGTGGCACTAAGGAGCATTATACAGTAGGCGGGGGCACTAAAGAGCATTATACTGTCCCATTAGTTCCCCCTCAAAGTATAATGCCTCATTATTGTGCCTCCTCATAGTATGCTCCTTAGTTCTCCCCAGTATAATTCGCCATTAGTACCCTCACACATAATTAATATTAACATCGCCAGGAGGACATTGATCTCCTGTCCGCTGTCCCAAAGCCCTGATACCTTATACTAGCGGCAGCAGAGATTGGCAAACGTCCCTGCTGCCTGCGCAATGTGTGAAGACCACAGGAATGATTACCGATCCCTGCTGCCACTAGTGCAAGGAATCACAGTTTGGGGAGATGAAAGCCACAGTCCGCCAGTTGAGTATCACTGGTTTAGACGATTCTTGATGGTTCAGAATGCAGATATTTCAAAATTCTACATGTTACCAGAGAATATTAGTAAACATCTTGGTCATGAATTTGTTGCAGGAATGGGTGAAACTGAATCATGACTGTCAACACTGCATATGGAGGACAAGGGTGATGGAGAAAAGGGCACACAACATACTGTGTAACTGTCACTTAATTGTATTATTACCATTGTGCAGATAGGCATATCAGGAACATTTTTCTAATATACTTTATTAAAGGGGTATTCCCATCTCAAGGATCCTATCTATATTGCTAGCTTATGTAAATTAAAGCGTTTTCCTAAATACATTGCATTGTTTGCCTGCTATGTGAAATTATTCCCCCCCATAGTTTACACATCATTTCCATAGAGTCAGACCTGTCAGATAAAATAGGACAAATGATGTCAGTCACTGTTCTCTGGGGGAGGGGCGGCTGGGTGCTCTCACTGTTATCTATAGGTCTGACGGCAGGACAATCAGTTCAGCTAATTGCAGTTTGCTGATAATGCCCTGTCTGTTATCTCTCTATGTAAAGACATAAATAACACTGAGTCCGTTCCCTCCTCTACAGCATGTAAGTTTGTTTTTTCTCTCCAAACCTGTGTAATGTAATATACATTTACTGTGCATATTATTTGATCTGCATTTTTATTATATTTCTAGTAATCATAATAAATAATCTCTCGTGGTAAAGGCAAAGTCTATGCCATGCTATTTTCTTCCTCCATCATTGTGAGTCCCCGGTGCGTATCTATAAGCGCTCCTTGCTTTGATTTTTCCTGCAGTTTTGGAAGCAAACTGAACCCCCCTCCCCCTCTCTCCCTCTGGGTTTTGAAGGTCAATGAGATTATGCGTATGGAGAACCTTACCTCTTTCCTGAAGGACACTGTTATAACTTTTAACAAGACCTGGTTCTACTGGATGGAATTCCAACATACCAGTTAATATCAGACGCTTCTCGGGCCTGTGCCTCCCCCGTAGACCTACAGTGGGATGCTCTGGCTTTTATAGCTAACTGATGGGTTACCTGTTTAGGACTATTCTTGGCCCTCTGGCTTTGCTCCTTGTGGAGTTTTATTGCTCTTTCTCATGAAGAATTTTCGATTGTTTGCACCCCTAGGGTCCTCCCCTGGACCCGGATACTCTTGCTGTATAATCCCTATCCCCCCTTTTTTTTCTCCTTCTTTCTTCCCTCTCATTCTGTGTCGTTTTATTTTTGTTGTCTCGCGGCTCCTTTCACATCCTCCTTCTTTCTTCTCCCGTTCCCCTCCTCTTCTTGTCCTCTGGCCTCTACTCGGGGATCTCACCGTTATCTCCAGTATAAAATGTTGATACTGCCATTGCAGCTATCTGTTGTCACTGTATTATGTCTTTTTGAAAATCAATAAACTTTGAATTGAAAAAAAATAAAAATAAATAAATAAAAGTATATAAATTTGGAAAGGCAAAGTCTATATTGTGATACATCATATACAGTGCTGGCCAAAAGTATTGGCACCCCTGCAATTCTGTCAGATAATACTCAATTTCTTTCAGAAAATGATTGCAATCACAAATGCTTTGGTAATAATATCTTCATTTATTTTGCTTGCAATGAAAAAACACAAAAGAGAATGAAAAAAAAAAGTCAAATCATTGATCATTTTACACAAAACTCCAAAAATGGGCCGGACAAAAGTATTGGCACCTTCAGCCTAATACTTGGTAGCACAACCTTTAGACAAAATAACTGCGAACAACTGCTTCCGGTAACCATCAATGAGTTTCTTACAATGCTCTGCTGGAATTTTAGACCATTCTTCTTTGGCAAATATCTCCAGGTCCCTGAGATTTGAAGGGTGCCTTCTCCAAACTGCCATTTTGAGATCTCTCCACAGGTGTTCTATGGGATTCAGGTCTGGGCTCATTGCTGGCCACTTTAGAAGTCTCCAGTGCTTTCTCTCAAACCATTTTCTAGTGCTTTTTGAAGTGTGTTTTGGGTCATTGTCCTGCTGCTGGAAGACCCATGACCTCTGAGGGAGACCCAGCTTTCTCACACTGGGCCCTACATTATGCAGCAAAATTTGTTGGTAGTGTTCAGACTTCATAATGCCATGCACACGGTCAAGCAGTCCAGTGCCAGAGGCAGCAAAGCAACCCCAAAACATCAGGGAACCTGCGCCATGTTTGACTGTAGGGACCGTGTTCTTTTCTTTGAAGGCCTCTTTTTTTTTTCCTGTAAACTCTATGTTGATGCCTTTTCCCAAAAAGCTCTACTTTTGTCTCATCTGACCAGAGAACATTCTTCCAAAAAGTTTTTGGCTTTCTCAGGTAAGTTTTGGCAAACTCCAGCCTGGCTTTTTTATGTCTCTGGGTCAGAAGTGGGGTCTTCCTGGGTATCCTGCCATAGAGTCCCTTTTCATTCAGACACCGACGGATAGTATGGGTTGACACTGTTGTACCCTCGGACTGCAGGGCAGCTAGAACTTGTTTGGATGTTAGTCGAGGTTCTTTAGCCACCATCCGCACAATCTTTCGTTGAAATCTCTCGTCAATTTTTCTTTTCCGTCCACATCTAGGGAGGTTAGCCACAGTGCCATGGGCTTTAAACTTCTTGAAGACACTGGGGACAGTAGGCTAAACCCGACACAGGAACATTCAGGTCTTCTTTAGAGATGGACTTGTAGCCTTGAGAATGCTCATGCTTCCTCACAATTTTGCTTCTCAAGTCCTCAGACAGTTCTTTGGTCTTTTTTCTTTTCTCCATGCTCAATGTGGTACACACAAGGACACAGGTTGAGTCAACTTTAATCCATTTCAACTGGCTGCAAGTGTGATTTAGTTATTGCCACCACCTGTTATGTGCCACAGATAAGTAACAGGTGCTGTTAATTACACAAATTAGAGAAGCATCACATGATTTTTCAAAGGGTGCCAATACTTTTGTCCACCCCCTTTTTTATGTTTGTTGTGGAATTATATCCAATTTGGCTTTTTGACAATTCTTTTTGTGGTTTTCCATTGACGACAAATTAAATGAAGATATTATTACCAAAGCATTTGTGATTGCAATCATTTTCTGGAAGAAATTGAGTATTATGTGACAGAATTGCAGGGGTGCCAATACTTTTAGCCAGCACTGTATGTAATGTTCAGCAAGCTGGGGGGAGGCAGCTTTGAATGTTTGAATACAGGAAGTGAGAAGAAGAGACAGTGGGCAAAGCTGGTGAGACAGGGAGATCGGAAAATCCCTTTAATCTATTTCAGTTCTTTTTAGTAGAAAATTAGATCAAAAGGAGAGTTCCATATACACTGAGAATAATTTATCAACCCACCCACCCAGTGATAATGTGGTGCATCTTTGGCGCAAGGCAAAGTAGGGCAGGCAGGAGCAGGGATGCCTCAACCTGACATTTATTATAACTCATGACAGATGTATCATCTTTTGTGTGACTATAGATTATGAACATGGTCAATTGATTGGCAGATGTTTTTACTGTAATGTATTAAACTTCAAATCTGGCTAAGAAACTATTTGGGCTATACAGTTTTGCAAATTATCTTACCGTCAATTATTACATTGTTTTTTTTCTGTTTAAAGAGGCTCTTAAAATGTAGCTCATTTTTGGAAGTGTAATTTGAATCATGACTCAATCAAGCCATAATAATATGGCTTGGCCACAGGATGGGCCCTTCATTTTTTTTTTAATTTGGACATTATTTGTGGCATTCTAGTTGTATTCCTACAGATGTTTTCTCCCTTCTCATTCCTCTTTGAGGGATATGTCCACATATGTGTGTCATGAGATAATTATGACTTGTTGGCTACCCATTGTTTATTCTGATAATTGCATCCTGTTAATGGTTTTCTTAGCATGTCACAATATTGTAGTGCATTGATTTAATAAGAAACCCATTTTCTCGCTATGCATCTGCTTATTTCGGCTTGTCGATGACAAGATCTGAGAATGATATGGATGTGATTCCCAATCATCTTTCGGAACTGAATGTAACTCAAAAGAGCTTTCACACGACTGAGTGTTATCAGGGAAACTCGGTCCGTGTGTGAGCTGCATTTATTTAGTTATCTAGGATGCTAGAAGTCCCCGCCTCCCTGCAAAACTGTTCAATAGTGATTACAGTATGGATTAGTGATTACACTATTTTGCTGGGAGGCAGGGACTTTTAGAATCATAGATAACTAGTGTTCAGTAAATACAGCTCACACATGCCCTGAGTTTCATGGATGAAACTCGGTTGTGTGAAAGCAACCTTAGGGACCATTAATCCATAAAGACTTTCACTTAAGACAAATGTTCAGAAGGAGCACAAGGATAACTGCACAACATTCTCATCATTTCAAAGAAAGTCTTTTCTTGCCTGTGTAATAAAGTTTAGGAAGCAACTGCAACCTGTTAATCTTGCTCAGAACAAACTGAACTCATACATTATTCACGCCCAAGAGTCCCATTTATCACACTTTGGAAGACCTGACAAGAGTGACAGCAGCAAACCTGGATCATCATCCTGACAACAAGAATAAACTGTTACATAAAGATTTGTTGATCTTAGTAATGTACCCGCTGTACTATGCCAGCTTCCGTGGTAAGCAGCATTATATTCAGACTGCAGGTGAGCTCCAACCTTTAAGATACAGTGACTGAATGCTCACAATATCAACAATATTACATGCCCCAGAGGTCAAGAACAATCATCATGAATTCTACTTAGAAATATGTACTGACAAAAATATTGATTCTGTCATTGCTTGCTATATGAATTTTGTGATGGAGTTTTATCTGTGCTGCTTTCACTTCCTCTGTTAAAATTTGCGGTTTTTGCCAAGGAGACACTGATGCCAAGATTTATCTACAGCAGGGAAAGTTCTTCAGTAAAAAGAACTATTACAATTCCCGAGTCTACTTTTAAAGTAACCCTATTAAATCCACCTGCACTTTGAAAGTAGAAAACAGGCATTTTATTATTTGGCAAGTGGTCAAATGTGTATCATAATATGCCAGTTAACAATAAATTAATTAGAAAATTTGTATATATTACATAATTGAAATTCATACACAAAAAAATAACTGCAACAAATGTTAGTATTAAAAATTCAGTTTTCAAAACTCCAAGGTCTTTCTATTCTAAAGATGAGGACATGACCAATTAAAGGTCTCATACAATAAATGGTCCCATCATAGATCTAACACAATTTTCAACACAGCACAGCAAATACAGTTGTATGGACCATGTATACTTAGAATGACTCTAAGTAATATGACTCTACAGATACATATTATGGACTTGTAGGGTCTGCAAAATGCCAAACTGTTTACAAGAACCAGAACACCATAGAAGACTACAGTTTTGTATGTTCCTAAATTTCTCCAAAAACATAGGTTACTTGTTTATGAAATTGGCCCTAGTGAGCATGTAAAGCAAGTATTGGGGACAGGTGCTGATGTGCATAGTGTTCTTTACATGCAAATGAAGTAATAAAACAATTCTCACTACATTGTGAAAACTTGCTTAAATTGTATGGAATATGCTGGAACCACTTTTGTCTGATTTACCATCTTGTGCAGCCATGGAACTCAGCCCACTGGCCAATTGACTGACATCAACACCTCATTTCATGAAGGTCAAACAGCAGCTGTCAACATTAAAATATAAATGCACTCACCATCACATTAATCTAAGGCGTCTTGTTTTGGCTACTCGTGATATTTCAAATAGCTTCTTTAATACCATAAAGAGAAGTTCCAGAACTGATGAAAAGGGATGAGTCTCTGAGGGACCTTGAGAAATGGTTCACTGCCACTTTATAGTTGGAATGTTTTAACGGCAGCTATATCAGTCTGAACATTTCTTGCAAGTTTTATTTCTAGCTAAGGAAAACTGAATCCTAGCAAACCACATTTTAGGTCTGTAGCAGAAGGACACATCTAGCATTTAGCATTTACTTGTGAGTTAGAGATTACAGACAACATTTGATAGACTCTTATCCTTAGAGCCTCATCGTTGTCTCTATAGGTCTTGACCTTTGTAGAAGGAGCCCTGGAAACTCTGGAAACACAAAATAGTGCTGACATGAGGGATCAACGCTGATTACTCGAGTCTCTGCTCCAGCTATTCAGCATTTTCTTCTCTTAGCAGTCATTAAGGAGGATTTTTAGTGTAAGAGCTTCAAATGTGACCCAGAACTAGAGAGGAGTTAGTGAAGGTACATGGGTTTTACCATTGTTCATGTGATACACATATAAATAGGGGATATAAGTTGTCAACTACGTGTATTCCATTAGAAATTTTAAAATAGATCACGTCTAGTCCATTACAAATCTTGACAGTTATCAACTGCACAAAACTTCTGTTTTGTAATATATAATGTATTTATATATTATTATTATATATATATATTAAATTTTTATTTAATAATATAATATTTATTTTGGTCTATTTTTCAGTTCAAGATATTTTCAGCTTTTAAGTAAAAATGTGTAATGAAATCTTTTGTTTCAAGGTACTTCATATAACTATTTCTCCCCATTTTCAAAATCTCTGTCATTGACTGGAAAGTGAGCCTGTACTGATCAATTCCAGGCATGAACAGAGGCATGACTTGATAGACTTCTCAATCTTAAATATATACTCTGGAATATTTTTAAGATATACACTAAAAAAACTGCATTGGAAAATGGTCTTCTAGAATGGTGGTCCTCTCAACGAAGTTGGTCAGCATGAATAACATATTATTGTTCATAAATCTGTTGATTATTATGTAGTACCTGCATAAAGGTTTAGGAGCTGGACCATCTCCAGTTGGGTTGCACTCCTGAAAATAGTAGTTGCAAAGCAAAGCTTCAGCTGCAGGTCGACAGAATGGGCCCACAGTTTTCAGTTCAGTCCAAGCTATTTGAGCAAGCATCTCCTGACTTTCTTCTGGTTCAGTATTCGATGCATTGAAGAAAACTAAAGAATCTTTTGTGAGCACCGCATTACACATGTCCCCTCTGTAGGTGCTGCAATAGCCTACATCACCTTTATAAAGCCTAAGAACAGAGTTAATGAAAGGTTGTTATATCCATGGCAAAAAATAGCAATTTAATAATGTACAGAATGACTGAACCTAACTACATGTAAAGCTGAACTTTCTTAATCTGTCGCCCCTATTGCCAAACACAGATGTCTGCACAGCACTTTTTGTGATTTCTTATAATTAACATACACATGTAACAGAGTTAACACAAGCTTTTGCAATTTTTTAAACTGCTGCAGCATGATATCTTATCATGTATTTTTCTTTAGTCACTTCAGTACTGGGCTATTTTCCCTGGTTCAGGACTGGACACATTTTCGTATTTTTTAGAATATGTTTTGATGGCTACAACATTTTTTTTTCATTCAGGTTATTGTTATTAAAATAATTTTTGTGCCTTTTTTCAGTGACACAAAGTGCTACTAAAAACTTTTTATGGCATGTAGTGGGCCGCAGCAAAAACCCATTGCGTTTTTCCCACAGCGCTTTGCACAGAAAGTCTGCAGAGTTTTCTTCTGCAGACTTCCTGCTTCAATTATACCTATAGGGAAACCGCCGGCGTTTTCGTAGGTATAATTTACATGCTGCGATTTCCAAAAACGCAACAGTTTTGGAATTCGCAACATTTCTGCTGCGGTATTTTTCTACAATGTGTGGATGGGAGTGTAAAACGCCATGGCCCGGCCTAAAATAGCTTTCCCTCTCTGTTATGGTAATATGTATGTAGCATTGTGTCGTTGGGGTTGGACTAGAGCCTGTGATGTGGGTATGGTTTTAACTTTTTTTTTTATTATTTTACTTAATTTTTTTTTTATCTGTCTTTTTATTTTTTTTTTTAGATTCTTTCCCCCATAAGAACTTTAGGAGGCATCTTAACAGTACTTTTAATTTTTGGCTGATTTCTACTGTAACTGGGGCTGATACAGTAGCACCAGTTACAGGAGGAATGCAGCCTCGTAATCATAACTGCAGAGCTGATCTGGGTCCTCTAGGACCCAGTAGCTCTTACAATCTCTGGTCCCTGGCGGATGACGTCACCGCCAGGTCAGAGGGTAGACGCATCATGGCGGCTCCCACAGCTCATTGAGCGCTGTGTACATAGCGTTTGGGAAGGTAGAGATGGTAATAAATCACCTCTGCCTTCTCTATAGGTGCTCCAATTGAAGTTACAGCCGGCTGCCCAGTTCTGCAGCTGCACAATTTCGTGCAGGTGCTTAACACTGCAAGGACATATGGGTACATCCTTGAACAGTTATGAGTGGGCCACTCGAACATAAATAGTCTATGGGCGATCATGAAGACATTCTTTAAACAGACGCTATCCTTAAGATTAGCTATTTTTCCAGGGTTGGCTTTGGAAACCCCTAGCAATCATCTGCTATAGTGAGAGGGTAGACACATTAGCAATACAGTCCCAAGTAGCAATGGAAATACCTCTTCACATCCCAGAAGCGATTATCTCACTCATTGGAGATAAACTGGTACAGGACTTATTAGACCATGCATGCCCTACTAAGAATACTTGGTAAGGAATATGCGAATAAGACCTCATTGGTGAAAAAGAGGAATTTGCTCCTAGCGACACCTATTGGAAGGTAGCTTCCTATAGATTAATACCCGGTTTTAAAAGAAACCTAAGTGAATAATCCTGGAATAATAGTCAAGCCAGTATAACTCCTCTAGATTGGAACCTCTTCCTTCTGGAGGAGTTATACTGGTTTGGCTATTATTCTCAGATTATGCCCTTATTTGTATTCCTTATTCCTTAAATGAATAGCCAACACTGCAATACATGGACAGGTCAGGTCTGCCAGATCAATAACTGCTTTTTGCTAGTGTCACTCTGGTATAGCTCATAGAGTCAGGTTAAGGAAAGGACCATTCCTCCTCCAAATTCTGTAATAGTGGACCATGCCAGCCATTTATAAACAATAGTTAATAAAACAGAATTATGCTGAAGTTTGCTAAAATTTCTGCTATGTGTTGTGTAATATGTGGTAAAAAATTAGATTGAATATGTGGTGATTTTTTTCGGCCACATTGCATTCAAGGTAAGGATGCGAATATGTAACTTGAATCTCCTAGACCTTAATGGAAAATGTGTAACAGAATCACCCATCTACGAAGTGCCTTTCAGAACTGCTCTACCAATCTATTAAATATTTTGGCTTTTAATGAATTTACGAAAAAAGTTGTCCTACCTCCATTCTTCAGGAAAGAGTCATTATCCATTTGCAGAAAAATAACATTGGGAGAAAAAGAAAAGATGACTTTAACAACATATGAATGAATGGTTATAACAATACTGAGACTTTCATTTTTTCCCTTATCCCTTGGTACAGGCTGAACAGCCTACTGCACCTTCCGAAGATTGGATGACAATGGTAAAAATTCAGATGGGTGGATTTGGAAGAGCCAACACATAAGATGTCACATAAAGTTTCACTAATCAGTTTCAAGTTTATTTCTACATCTTAGTTATATAAAATATAGTATATAAAATATAATAAAGCAGCCGAAAACCCAAATATTGAAGTGTAAAACAAGCAGAATAAAGTGCCTATTGTGGTGCAAATAGAACCATCTGTACAGTAAACATACTGACTTGGAGAACAGGGTTTAAGTTTCTGTAGCTGTGAATACTATATTTATCCATGGAAAAAGCTGCACAATTTAGAAAAATATCAAAATAATATAAAACAATAACAATATTATATACTAACACTTAGTTACAGATAAATCGATACCAATTTGTCTTGGCAATAAGCCAACTATGAACCACAAAAAGAAACCATGATATAATAATATGACACCATCTAGTGGCCACAATAGCAAAAGCTTTACCATTATTTATGTGTTTGCTTAATATGATGCCTGAAAAATAAAACATCAATTTTTATTTGTTTCCTTCCTGCGAAAGGGCTTCAGTTCATCCTGGAGTTCAATTCATTCTGCATTTTACTTTTCAACAAGCCAAGATTGCTGCATTTCTGTAATGTGGGGCCTTAGACTAAAAAGGTTTTCCACCGCAACTAAATTTTGTTTAAAAAGGCTCCTCCTGCTGTATACGCATAAAAAAAGTCATCATTTCATGGATCCCCCACCACTCCATTCCCGACACTGCCAGGTACCTGGCCTCTAAGCATTTCCTGGTCCACTGATGTTGTTTCAACCCTGACATGTGACTGCTGTAGCCAAATACAGGCTATGGTGATCCACTACAGTAGGTCATTGGCTGCAGCAGTCGCATGCCCCTGTGTTGAGATATTATTACTGGAAGTGCAGAGTGATGGGTAACCAAGCAGCATAGAGAACAGAGCAGCAGTGTATCCATGAGCGTTGAACTTTTTTTATATATAATTTGGTTTGGGTGAAAAATCCTTTAAACCCAATGTCTACCTCCCCCATTTCTCACTTTATAATACTCATAGGACACCAGAAAATTACATCATTAAGTTGCATTCACACATTTAGTTCTTGATGAAAATTTTGATGTAGTTTTTTTTACTCATGTTCTTAGCCAAAGATAGAAATTGATCCAAAGGGAGGTAAAAGGAATGTCATCTTTCTGGTGTCCTGTGAATATGACAATGTTTATTTATTTGTTTAGCTTACTTATATAATGCTTATAAGTGGTACTTTGGGTAGGGATGTAACTAGGCTTCCATCTCTTGCCCTTAGTCTGTATCTAAATACATAAAAGTAACTGTCCTACACAACTATGTGGGGGATTTAGGTTTTGGGTTTTTAAGAGACTAATCTATCAGGATAACCTCTATCCATTTGCTTCATTAGGTCTGAACAGGCTAGATACAGTATACAATAGACAATTATTTATAGACAAACCTGAAATGCTAATTGTTGCCGCAGCTTTTGCTGTGCCAAAACTCCCACTATGCTTATTATCTGCCATACAAGTAAATAAGCCTGGTCTGGTCGCTACAATGTGCAGCTTGGAGAAAATGACACCATCCTTGATGCTTTCTTCAACAGATTCTGGTGAAACCTAGTAATCAAAATACAATGACTTGAACCTTTCATTGCTCATTACTACTAGAAGACATGTACTCTACAGAAGTCTTGGTAAGTTGAACAAAAGCACCTACAGTATATTGATTTACATTTCTGCACTTGAATGTTATTGGAAATTTTGTCTTGTCAGGCAACTTGGTGCAGACCTTATGAAAGCCATAACCATGATCTAGGACGTACATATACAGTACATAAAAGCTGAAGTGTATACCTAAAGCATGTTTTAATTATTTTATTGGAACTGCCCACCATTGTGTAAAACTGGGGAATGCTTGTTATTCCTTTTTTGTGTGTAACTATTTTCATCTCCATACATACTAGCATTTTTCAGATCTACTTTAGGTTGTACAGATCCACGATACAATTCCTATCGACTGCTATGGCTCTATACAAGTGCTTTATGTGACTTGCATTTTATGTTGAGGTGCAGAACATTTATTTCTCACAGATTTTCCCAAGGTTTGCCTTAAAAATATCTGTTAAAATGCAGGAAAAAAATCCTTGCAAGAGCTCCAAAAAATATTTGAGAAGGAAACCTAACAGAAGTATTCCCTGTTAAAAATGTATTATGCAAGTACATGGACCTCCTAGGTTTGGTAATATAGAAGCATTCTATAGCACAACAGCCCTTATACATAGACCTTTGTCAGGGCCGGTTTTAGACAAAGTGTGGCCCTGGACATAATTAAAAGTGGGGCCCCAAATGCTGACATACTAACAACACTGTCATATTCTGTCACTTCAGATGTCAGTGCTGCACTTCCATAGGCACTGATATAGTCTTAAAGGGGACCTTTCAAGTCCTCATGCACATGCGGTTTTATATACCGCTAGAAAGCCAACTGTCAGGAACGCCCTTCTGACAGTGGGCAGAGATCGGTGCCTAAACTAATGGTACCGATATCTCCAGCTCCGGGGCACATAACGGGAAAGTTGACAGTGTGCTGAATTCAGTGCACCGTCGGCTTTCTTGCGGTATATAAAACCGCATGTGCATGAAGACCTGAAAGGTCCTCTTTAAAAGATCAGGTGAACAAAAAAAAAAAAATTGTAAACATGTATATAGTTGTGAAACCGCTATGTGTGTACCACTATGTGTGAACCACTGTGTGTGTACTGCTATACAGGGGAGAATTATCATCACTTAGGGCCAGTTCACATCTGCGTTTGGGATTCCGTTCGGGGGAGTCCGCTTGGGTCAGCAAGCAGCACTTTCCTCTCTGCATGTTTCCGCATGTGTCGTGCAGAAACCGAGCGGCAACCACACAAACCCCATTATAGTCTATGGGGTCCGCAGGTTTCCTTAGGTAAACCGCTTTTCTATGCGTATAGGTTTCCGTTCGGGGGTCCCCAAGCAGACTCCCCAAACCGAAACCGAATGCAGATGTGAATCAGCCCTAACCAAATAAAACACATCATATAAAGACCACTAATATCAATAATACCTCTATACAAGGCCCAAATAGTACAGACCTTCACACAGTGATGCAAAGATAATAGTCATGCACTACACAATACTTCTAACCTAATAAACATCAGATCAAGTAAAGGGTTTTTCTGGCCCCAAATTGATTTTTTATAATGATAACCTATCCACAGGACAGGACATCAGTATGTGATCTGTCAGGATTCCAAACCTGAACCCCGCACAGATAAGCTGTTCTAGCAGCTTCCAGGTGTCGGACACTGCTAGTGCACAGGATGCAGCACTACTCCTATTCAAGTAATAGGAGCAGCGCTGCAATTACCCAGAACCACCACTATACAGTGGATGGGACTGCTGTGCCACTCCTATTACTTGAATAGTAGCGGTGCTGCATCCTGTCTACTAGCAGCTATCAGCACCCGGAGGCTGCTAGAACAATCGGACCCTGACAGATCACATACTGATGACGTATTCTGTGTTATATGCTCCACAGTGGCCCGCACACAGTATTATGTGCTCCACAGTGGCCACCACACAGCATTATATTATCCAGAGTGGCCACCACACAGTATTATATGCTCCACAATGGCCCCCACACAGTATTATATGCTCTACAGTGGCCCCCACACATTATTATATGCTCCCAAGAGCTCCCCTAGAGCCAGTGCCATTATTATACTCTGGGGTCTCCGTACCCCTTTCCATTAACAATATGTATAGCAGTCAAGGAACCGATCACTATCACAGAGGACCAGCCATTTCTAGCCAGCCGCGAGGCCCAACCCCCTCTGCGACCGCGATAGTTACACCACTGCTTGTAAGTAAGGCTCAGGGGGAGCCGGGTCTGGGTTATTAGACCATAAGTCTGGTGCTGCGTATCCCAGGGCCCCTTTGGAGGCGGGGGTTCTGGGCATTTGCCGAGTTTGCCACCCCCTAACGCTGGCCCTGACTTTTGTCTCTGTAATGGTGCAGTAGAAAAGCTGTATCTGAATAACAGTTAGCTACATATATAACGAAGGTATGTTTTTATCACCTTATTGTGCTCTGTAACACAGTGATGACAGCTGAATTTTCTTGGGGAGATGGTAGACTCCCTTTAAGTAGTATTTTTCCCTTTTAAAGACATTGTTTGTAACAATGGTATGGCAAGGGTATTTAACATTTCATTTATTTTTTTTTTTTTTTTTTTTTTTTAACAATCCTCCATGTTATATTTAGAGCTTTTTTATAGCTATGTATAGGTATGTATAAATCTAAATGTATTAAATAGTAAGCTTAAGCAGATGAGACTAAGTGAAATATACTCACTGCTTTTCCATTTTCGTACCACCTGATAGAAGGGACTGGAATACCGGATGCTGTACACCTCAAAGACACTTCCGAACCAAATGTTACATTCTGTGATTCTGGAGCTTTTATGATCCTGGCAAGCACTGTGAAGAAAGGATTGTTTCACAAGGTTACAACTAAAGTGTCTTTTTCTTATTAGATGCAGTTGTTACAGTTGCATCCAGACTTAGAATAGAAAGTCTTAAACTGCGCCAGATTTAACAAAGTGTATAATGCGGTTTGATAAATCTGGTGTGTATTTACACTGTCTAATGCAACTTTTTACTACTTATTAGTTGGCTTATACTGGACAAAAATGTGCCTAAACTTTGGCACATTTTTTTTGGGCGCACAGTGTCACAACATAGGTCATGCCCACTCTTTGATAAGCCACTACCCTTGTCGCACTCATGAGAAATGTGTCTAAAAAGTGTCTAAAACACTTGATAAATGTGGCTCAAGGCATGTTAGATTTTTGACCCAAAGTATGCCATAATTCAGGTTCATTTTGCTTAATAAAACTCTCCCATTATACTGCTTCCATTTTTTTATTGTGACAAAGGAAAGGAATGAGTTTACTAATTCTCATGTACATCACTGCAGCCCGTCTGAGCTAACCCCTGTTTAATTGTTCTATGAGGTCACTTGGTTGTATGTAGCTGTCCAAAGTCATTTCCTGCAAGGCACATAAGTAAAACATCTGGAGTGCTGTCATAATCAAAATCAGCCACTTAGGCAATCTGAAAATCTACACCACCCCTTTCCAGAAGATAAATGTGCTTCATTTAAACTTTCAGTGCAAAAGGCAATAAAAATATGCTTTCTAAGATTTCTAAGCTATACACACATGCACAGAAAATATATACAAAAATATTCCCTGCACTGAATAAAGCTTTATTACTAATGTATAAGCTAGTCCTCTGGAGCCCCAATGATTACATTTGTAGATTGCATCGGGGTGCCGGAAGTCTCTATAGGCTACCTCATCTGCTGCCACTCTTGCTCTGCTCTACTGTCTATAGAGGAAAGCGGAGTTGGTTGTGTGAACCTGGTTATCCACTGAACCTAGATATATAAGATTAAGAAAGCTTAACCAGTGAAAGGAATGCACTGATAAGATTTGTTTTTCCTTGCATAACTACTTGAGGCCAGGGCCCCATGTTGTTTAAACCATGGCATTTTACAGTCCCTACAAAGTGGATGGGATTTTATTGAATACCATTCACACGTTGCAGAAAAACACACACAGCAGAAATGCTTTGATTTCCATAACCGTTGTGGTTTTAGAAATCGCAGAATGTCAATTATACCTACGAAAACGCCAAAGATTTCCCTATAGGTATAATTGAAGCAGAAAGTCCGTAGAGAAAACTTCTGTGGACATTCTGTGAAAAGCGCATCAGGAAAAACCACAATGCGTTTCCACTGGTTTTTCCCGCAGAGCATTTTTAACTGTGTGGGGGCTTAGTCTTAAAGAGGAATTCCTTTCATAACTTCAACAAGGATTGGTAAATCAAAAGTAAAAGCAGCACTCTAACTTACTATACAGTTGAAACTATAGCTGATGGGTGGGATTTAAATGTCTAATGTCTACATCCACGCAAACTTTGTTAGTTCTCAGAACATCATACTTTTAAACAGAGACTGTTCTAGGTATTGCACCAAATTGAAATCAGAAGCACAGTTGCTGGTGAAACAGGTTCAGAGTCAGGTAAGACAAGCAGAGGTCAAACATAGGTAATATAGACAGAACAATGGCGAACATCTTTGCAGAACACAAGGTACCTTATTGCTCAGGCACCCTCCCATGTGGGAATATGCCTTATATAACAAGGGGTATGTGGTGATTGGTGCACACTGTGTCCAGGATGCACTTTCACCCAGTAAAAAGTAGGTAAGCACTACTAACACTAGGGCCCAGTAGTCTCTGGGTCCAAGCTATAGGAAGCTGGCAGATGGAGGGGAGAGGTAAGAGACAGCAACTGCAGCTCCTTACAACCAGCTGCATTACGGTGGCTACTAAAAGTAGGATGTACCCAAATAATGTCCCCCTTTTCATACAATGTTTATGAGCTGCAGTGGAAACTGAGGCTAGAATCATCACATTGTTATACCTGTGGTTGAGTCCAACTGCTAGCTCCCAAACCTCTGATTTTAATTGACAGCTTTCTCCCTAAGCACAGTATTAAGAAGAGCAAAGGAAGCCCGCTATTTATAAGTACACATCACACAGCACTTGGCTCCTGCTATGGAAGAAGAAGTGGTTTACGAAAAATACTATAAGAAAAAATAAATGATTCAGTGATTAAATCAGGATCCTTGTCACTAGTTTATGCTGCAGTCAGATAGGGCATCATAAACCTGGAGACAGACTCCCTGTAAGGTTAAAAACAAGGGTAGGTTCACACATCACAGAATGAGAACAATGGACATCAAATGATAGATGAAGACGAATCCCCCTCCATCGAGTGTCTGTCTGAATTCATTCCAATGTAGAAAACATAACTGAAGCTTTTTTCTGTCATGTTTTTTACTTTTCTGACAATAGAAAAAGTCATGCATTCACTTTTTCTTCCATTACGAAAGTAAACAAACATTATGGAAGAAAGTGTTATTTACATTAGAGTCAATGGGAACAGACACAGACAGAGGGAGCTCTATGTGTGTCCATTACTCTGCTACAGCTAATGTCCTTTGCGGTCATCCTATGATGGATGAAAATAAGGGACATTACTAAAGGTATTGTAAACATAGCCTAAGAATATGCCACAGATTTTGCCACTCAGTCACATTGTTTTAACACGTACAGTATATAAAAGGTATATCAAATTTATAAAGATGCTGACAAATATATTACACCTATAACTGTATAGAGATCACCAAGCATATGGTTCAATAGCTTTTGTAGTGTTCTGTGATAAGATATCACACTGCATCTAGTTATCAGTATCAAGTTAAACTTTGCTAACTCTGAAAACACCCAGGATAATTTCACGTCTTCCCCACTCACAACACACAGAATTCTGTCATGCTCTTGTCCCACTCACAATACCCAGGACCCTTTCACCCCACACATAGCAGGTAGGACCCGATACCCTCCTCCACTCACAACACAGAAACATTTTTTTTTATGTTATTGACCCTCTTTAAGCATATATAAAATATTTGTAGACCTTGAAGCTTGGTGATGAGTACATTTTATTAGAGCATAACATGTTATCTGTTTAAATATTAATATGCATGACAGAATTAGAAAGATCTTTGGGCGTATCGGAAAAGTTACAGATACAATAAGAACCAGCTGTTGAGATATAGTATAGACGTATTAATGTGCTTTGAGATTTCCACATGTTATTGTTATTAGATTAGAACATTTTCCATACTTTGCTTGAGCTTTATTCTAGCCTTGAGGTAAAATGTTTTCTTTGGATTGTTGAGACAGCTATGACAGACAGAGGTTCATGCAAGGTTTACAGCCTAGTAGTCATGAATTTCTGGATAGGCTTCATTGGCGCAGTGGTATGGTGGCAGTGTTACAAAGGTTTCTGTTTGAATTCCTGCTGGTATTTATTCTATTTTTCTTGCTATATATATCTTTTTTTATCAGAACTCCTGTGCATAGTAGGTAATGATTGCTTTTGGTCATAAGCCATTGTATGATAAATCTATAATCATTTTAAGACAGCTATCAGAAGAAGTCAGGGACTGTAAGAAAATAACAGTATGGCAAAAAGCAAAACCCATTGGGGCAGATTTATGAAGATTGGCGTTACTCCTGCTAGTCTTTATAGCCCCGGAGTAGACAGAGGGTGTGCCTCATATATGACAATGTGCACTCCTCCTCATAATTTAGGCGCATCCTCCACCCAGCTGCGCGCCTCTTGTACACCAGAAAACTGAAAAAAAAAAGGTATGGGGTTGCTATGTTGTGTGCCCAAATTACATAAGGCGGCCTGGCATGCTCCAAAAGGAGGCATTACACAGCTCAAAAATGTTTACTCTGTGCAAAACATACCATTCTCCTGGACTTCCCTATGTCAATGTTGACAAGTATGGCAAAACAGCAGGGAATGTAGCACTGTGTGTGTACTATACAACCCTAAAGTAGAGTTTGCAGTAAGCACTACTATTTAAAACAATTCAGGAGGCTATATTGAGTGCAAAGCCTAGGAGGGGGCCAATGTGACAGGACTTAAAGTGTAATTGAAGTTGTAGATGAGGCAAAATTTGACTCACAACAAAAGGCAATTGATGCAATAAATGGTCACTGTTTTTCTACCAAACTCTATTAATCAATAGTACAGGAAAATATAAGAAACATTGTGACATTACTTATCAGAACAAAATGCATCCTTCTCAAAATTTTGCTATATTAAAGTCTGAAACATAGCTAGATGAAGGAGCTATAATGTAAGGGGTAAAAGGGAGAGGAGGATCTCGGCATAAAAGTAGGAGAAGTAGGAGCAACTGGAACCATTTTGTGATGACAAATGTGAAGTCAATAAACTCCCACACTTCCTTATAGTGGACTAGGAAAACTAGTAGAGTAGTCAAGTCCCCATAAAAAATAAAATCAGACCTGTCTGTAATGAAACTGATAATACAAGTACAGTAATACTTACACTGCATAAACCTTCTAGAAATATTGATTATCGTCCCAAACCTGTGCATATTTTCCAGATATCTGTAATACAGCCACAAGTCTTTATCCAACACATCTCCTTGATGCTGTAATTTCGGGTTACAGGACCTGCGAATGGGCTGTAATCTGCTGAAATGGGTTGTCTTCATGAGTGTGTTAATTAAAGTAAATGAACTTTGGGCACTGGTATAACTATAGGGGGTCACAGCTGCAACTGGGTCCAGAAATCAAGGGGGGGGGAAACAGGTCACCTTCAACACACCTTCAGGTCACCTTCCTTTGATGGCTGGCAGTCTATTCATCATACATTTATTACCCCTGCAGTCAGCTGTACTGGAATGAGACACATGAAGAAGATTTATGATTCATAGCCTTTCACTGTCAGAAAGGAGTAAATTAACCTTTTAATGCCAAAAAGTAAAAGTTAGAAAGAGGCATTTAGTCAATAAGGGATTCTGTGGTGCAAAAGGTGACATTATTACTCCGTGGGAAGCATTGACAGTGAATAGTAAGCTTGTGTACACAGATATGATGTAATGAAGGCTCACAGACGTAGGTTCCTACGATATTCTCAATAAATTAAAATATAACTTTTATTAACACAATAAAAACATAGGACAGACGTCAACTAAACATATAGTATAGGGAATATCTCATCTATCCCAAAGATAAAAAATGGATTTCCCTATAAAAAAGGCCCCTAATCCCTAACCCCAGATAGATAAAACAGCAATATATAAACTGATGAAAAACTCATTCATCCAAATAGTGAGAGGATGAGTATCAAAAATCGGATTGTTTATACCATCTACTATCTGAGCCAGGAAAATGGGGAACTGATAATTCTCCTCTCAGTAGATGTACTAGATATAAAGTAACATATATCCTGGTGTATGGTGTAACCAAAAGCCAGTGAGTTAACAGCGCATAAGGAGGTGAAAGATGTAGTCCAAACACAGCTAAATGGTATGGAGATATTATGTCTGCTCTCTCCCATTAGCTAGGGACATAAAACCACCCCACCCACTGCTGAAGTACACACCTACACCATCCACTATGTTAGCAGGTCAGTACCTAGATATTACATAGATATTAAATAAATAAAGCATGGCGGGTCTGAACCTGCATAGTGTTCCATAGGTAAATATATCTGCCAGTGACCTAGGTGAGATTAAGTACACACCTGCACTGTCCACTATATTAGCAGGTCAAAGCCTAGATATTGTTAAATTGGTAAAACATAGCGGATCTAAACCTGCATAGTGTTCCATAAAAAAGTACATCTATCAATAACCTGAATAAACTCAAGGCGTTTCCCTTGCACTCAATATCAGCAAGTTCATGAGGAGTAGATATACAGTATGAGTGAGGAATAGTGCAGTAACAACCGCAGTTCCCAGAGCCCTGATGGTGGGCTCCGGTACTTAGAATAGCCGATGCTGAATGCTGGCACAACAGACACTTATATAGGTCGGTGTGCTCCTACATAACCCAGCCCACTGCCACGCCCCCACCGGAGAGGACCAATCAGCGTACATGTCCACGCCTCCAGCTGATCACGTGATTGCGATACTTTGGGCTGGTGGTCTTAGCCCAGATAAGCAAAGAAAGAGAAAATTAAATGCTACTAACAGGGGTGTAACTTAAAGGTGTGCAGTTGGTTCAGTCCCATCTCATACAATGTTTTTTCTCAGTATAAGAAGACCAGTACTATAAACAGTACATTATTGTATGGGGGACTAGGACAGATTTTTCACTGGGGCTCAAGACCTCTGCCTACTAAGACGTATGGATGGGACAGTTGTGTGAAGTTGCAGGGGTCCTAAACTGCGCTTTTGTGCGAGGACCCATGAGTCTTTAGTTACGCCCGTTATAAAGCAATATAAAACAGTGCAAACCATTATGAAACACATTACGCATTAATAAAATAGTTTAGTACTTTGCAGTGGTCTTTTTAGGGGGACACTGCACGGACCTGTCCTGGATTTTTTCCCACGGCCCCATACACCATTAAAATACATGGCCATCTGTATGGGGCCATAGTGTGCTAGCTGTGAAAAACATGGCTAGTACACTGACCATACACACGGTTGTATGCATGAGGCCTTATTCCGGTCAGGCTAAAAACACAAAACCTAGGGGCTATTTCACAATGATCAGACACAATTTTTTTTTTAATATAGTTATTATACAGATAATGCATACTTCAAATCACTTTAGTGATTCAACAATTCAGTATTTGCATAATAAGTAAATAAAATCTGTATGAAGGGTTACTGCAGGTAAAGCACTGGTTAGAACTTAAAAGGAAGTCTGTCACCAGGGTCAAGCATAGTAAACCGTATACACAGTTATGCTAGGTTCACAATAGCGCTTGAGTCTCAGTTCAAAATACCACATTCCATTTAAAATCGTTAGAGAGAAAAGTCCTGCAAGGAGAACTTTTCTCTTCGCTGTTTTTGGCAGAAACTGGGTGGAAACCTGGCGAACCCCATTATAGTCTATTGGGCCCATGGGTTTCCATGTGTAAGCCACTTTTTAAGTGGATAGGGTTTCCATTTTTTGGGTCCCCAATCGGACCCGAAGGACAGAAACCCTAACACTAGTGTGAACCTAGTGTTAGATATGTCAATCTCACCTGAATGTAATACCTTTTTCCACATGAAAATTCATGCCTTCGTAATAGAGATATTTATTTATTTCACAATATGTAGATGAGCAGTCTGGAGCACTAAAAACGGCTCTCTAACTCCAAACTGCTGTGCCCACACTAATACACTCTCCTACCCCCTCTCTTCTTTAAGTGACAAGGCCAGGGAGCTAAACTGAAATCTGGCCCTGTGTTCTCGCATTTGCATTGGAGTGTTATAGCAGTTTGGAGCAACGGAGCTGCCCTCGGTGCTCCTTACTGCTCATTTGCATATTGTGAAATAAATTAATTTCTTGGCAACGGAGGCAATAATTTTCATGGGGTAAAAGGCAGGTAAGCCTGACCTATGTAACTATGTTGCTGGTTTAATATGCTTCATCCTGGTGACAGACTCCCTGTTTTTTTGACACTTAATGAAGATTGTAGTGGTAAACGGGACTAAGCTTAAATACCAGCTACAGCTGCCCTCCACAGCAATGGAGTCATGATGCCAAGTAATGTATGCCAGGGACATTAATGGAACACAAATACTGTGTCGCTGCTACTCAGAGCCACTATTGCTGTGTCGTGCACAAAGATGGGCACATTGCTGAGGGATCATTTAAAGTATGGAGTCCTATGTTTGAATCTGACCAAGGACAACATCTGCAAGGAATTTGCATGTTCTAGCCATGTTTGTGTGGGTTTCCTCTAGGAAGTATGATGTCCTCCAACACACCAAAGACATACTGATAGGGAATTTAGATTATGAGCCCCATAAGGGACAGTGACTGACTATGTCTGTAAAACGCTGTGGAATATGTTGGCGCTACATATGTAATAGAAATAAATAAAGTATGAATCACTATCTGTTTGGCATTCTTTAAGAATATCTATACTTTAAAAAATTGTTATTTCTAAAGTAGAGTATTTGGTGGCACTTTTCTACATAGCTGATACAGTAATGTGAGCACCTAGGGCAGCAGATGACACAATAATGGAGGAAGTAGTATTGTTAAAGAAGTGGGAGGATAGTAAGTTTGTGTAAAGGGCAGGTGTTAGACAGGTGAGTACTGGAAAAGTGAGGAGCAAAAGGTGTCTGGACAACAAACTCTGACAAGAAGATTGAAGGTTGGAAAAAGTCATTATGGTAGACTTAATTGTATGGTAAAGGAGAGTAAGGGTTGGAAAAACACTTGTGTAGACTGGTATCTCTCATTACAGTATATGGTCACTGTATTCAGACACTATGTGCTGAGAAAGGAAGGAAGAAGGAAGTAAAGAGGGAGAAAGGCAGGAAGGTATCAACACAATAAGAAGTATAAACCTTTTATGGCTCAGTTGTCAGTATGAAAACTGCAATCTAGGTATAAGATATAACCAGAAATAAGAATTTGATTTATGTAATACATCATGTACTGGAAATAATTTCCTTTTAAATTAAAGTGGCAGTCCACCTAAATTAATTTTATATATGACTTTAGAATTACATTAATTCTTTAAAAAAGATGTCTAACATAAAAGTTGATTGAAAAAAACAGGTAATTTTCTGGTGGCACAATCCCTTTAAAGAGATTCTGTAATAAAGGGCTAAGTGTCTGATAAATGAGGGTCTGACTGCTAGACTCCCACTAATCAGAAGAACAATGGCCTAAATGTTCCCCAGAGTGCCCCATGTGAATGGAATGCTTGACCAATCCTCCTTTGACTTCTATGGGGCTTCAAGGACGGGTATTTCCAGCAGTTCCATATAAGGGAATGGTATAAATAGAGATGAGTGCATAAACACCCAAAAATAGGGAAACAGACCGCATTCTCCAACACAATGGTCCAGAAGAACAAAAGGTGTCAAAAATAGGTTTCTGGGATAGGACCGCTTTTTCAAGTGCAAAAAAAAATGTATAACATGCTCACATAGTGACAATACTAAGAATACAGTGGGGAAAAAAGTATTTAGTCAGCCACCAATTGTGCAAGTTCTCCTACTTAAAAAGATGAGAGAGGCCTTTAATTGTCATCATAGGTAGACCTCCACTATGAGAGACAAAATGAGAAAACAAATCCAGAAAATCACATTGTCTAATTTTTTTAAATAATTTATTTGCAAATTATGGTGGAAAATAAGTATTTGGTCAATAACAAAAGTTCATCTCAATACTTTGTTATATATCCTTTGTTGGCAATGACAGAGGTCAAACGTTTTCTGTAAGTCTTCACAAGGTTGGCACACACTGTTGCTGGTATGTTGGCCCATTCCTCCATGCAGATCTCCTCTACAGCATTGATGTTTTGGGGCTGTCGCTGGGCAACACAGACTTTCAACTCCCTCCAAAGGTTTTCTATGGAATTGAGATCTGGAGACTGGCTAGGCCACTCCAGGAACTTGAAATGCTTCTTACGAAGCCACTCCTTCGTTGCCCTGGCGGTGTGCTTGGGATCATTGTCATGCTGAAAGACCCAGCCACGTTTCATCTTTAATGCCCTTGCTGATGGAAGGAGGTTTGCACTCAAAATTTCACGATACATGGCCCCATTCATTCTTTCATGTACACGGATCAGTCGTCCTGGTCCCTTTGCAGAGAAACAGCCCCAAAGCATGATGTTGCCACCCCCATGCTTCACAGTAGGTATGGTGTTCTTTGGATGCAACTCAGCATTCACTCTCCTCCAAACAAGATGAGTTGTGTTTCTACCAAACAGTTCTACTTTGGTTTCATTTGACCATATGACATTCTTCCAATACTCTTCTGGAACATCCAAATGCTCTCTAGCAAACTTCAGACGGGCCCGGATATGTACTGACTTAAGCAGGGGGACACGTCTGGCACTGCAGGATCTGAGTCCCTGGTGGCGTAGTGTGTTACTGACGGTAGCCTTTGTTACGTTAGTCCCAGATTTCTGCAGGTCATTTATTAGGTCCCCCCATGTGGTTCTGGGATTTTTGCTCACTGTTCTTGTGATCATTTTGACCCCACTAGGTGAGCTCTTGCGTGGAGCCCCTGATCGAGGGAGATTATCAGTGGTCTTGTATGTCTTCCATTTTCTAATTATTGCTTCCACAGTTGATTTCTTCACACCAAGCTGCTTGCCTATTGCAGATTCAGTTTTCCCAGCCTGGTGCAGGTCTATAATTTTGTTTCTGGTGTCCTTCCACAGCTCTTTGGTCTTCACCATAGTGGAGTTTGGAGTGTGACTGTTTGAGGTTGTGGACAGGTAACTTTTATACTGATAACAATGTCAAACAGATGCCATTGCTACAGGAAATGAGTGGAGGACAGAGGAGCCTCTTAAAGAAGAAGTTACAGGTCTGTGAGAGCCAGAAATCTTGCTTGATTGTAGGTGACCAAATACTTATTTTCCACCGTAATTTGCAAATAAATTCTTTAAAAATCAGACAATGTGATTTTCTGGATTTGTTTTCTCATTTTGTCTCTCATAGTTGAGGTCTACCTATGATGTCAACTACAGGCCTCTCTCATCTTTTTAAGTGGGAGAACTTTCACAATTGCTGGCTGACTAAATACTTTTTTTTCCCCACTATATATAGCATAACAGTGGTACAAGTACCTCTCCTTGTGGGAGTGTTCTAAGTAACAAAATAATACATGTAAAAGCAAATGTAAAAGAAAAGAAAATCAGTGAGACTCACATATTTAGGTACACAGGATGCCTCTTAAGGGGATCCATGATATGGATGTCGATCTCCAGTGATAAAATTGAATGAGGGGAATAAAATCTTCAGCATTCAATATTTGCTAGAGTGCCTGTGCTACAACATCATGCGCAGGTGCAGTCTAGCTTGAACAACAGCGTGTGTTGTGGCAGACAACACACGTGATTGAGCTGCTCAGGGTGCATGCGCGAGCTATAAGTAGCCACGCACGCGCCCTGGGGAGTGGGGTTAAGCAATGCCATTGCTCAGGGTGCGTGCTTGCAGCAGTAATAGCTGTGCATGCGCTCTGAGGGACAGAAGAGGAGGGAAGATCTCTGCTACTGTGTGATCTTCGATAGTTTGGTACGGGGGCTGCTTAATTTATAATGGAGGCTGTGTGATGACTTGTAGGGAAGTACCCAATTTTTGTCATATAGATGAGTGAGTAAGTGAACCTCATTGATTTAATGCACAATATAAACAAGGAAACAGTGAAGAACTACATATATAAAAAAATGTCATATATGTCCATATATAAAGGAGAGTGATGGAATAAATAAATAATACTTGTACAAAGTAGACAGTAAAAAACTACATATAAAAATGTCACATGGGTAAAATAAATAATTAATATTTGTACAAAGAGAATGATAAAATAATAAAAAAATATTGTATAACCTTCATAAGTGCATAATTAACAATTATACATGATTAAATATTATTATAAGGTAATCATAAAAAGTCATATTTGATTGTGGAGAAAATCATTGACTCATTCAATATATAGTTACAAATACTCATTCAATATATAGTTACACTCATTGGGAGTATATGTGGTAATCATGGAATGTTTGAGTGTGATTAATATTTAAGAATAGAAATAAATGATGATAATAAAAACAAATGTTCATAAATACATGATTACATAGTATATAGAATGAAGACAGCTAATAAAATCAAGTAAGGAATTGTGCTATTGTCTTGATCTGTGTGAATGATAGTTTCCGGCGCGTTATTTTTTGATAATATGTATAAGTTCAAAGTGGTATACGTAGAAAAAAATAAAATAAAAATAAACTGCATTGAATGGTAGATGGGAATGAGATTTGCGCCAAGTTACGCTAATTTATTCATGGGCATCTTTAAAAATAATTACATCTATGGCAATCATGCCTGGACAAAAGATACCGTACATAGATGATTTACTATTTATTTGGGATGGATGTGAAGAATCATTCTCCAATTTCACTCTCCATGTAAACCTTTGGCTTAGAACTAACAGGCAAATCTACAGAAAAATCCATAGAATATCTGAATCTCCTTCTAATTGGTGAACAGGAGCACATTTACACCAAAACATACTTTAGGTCAGTTGACTTCAACAGCCTACTGGATTTCAGAAGCCTTCACTGCACAAAATGGAAAAAGAATGTGCCCTTCGGGCAGTTCCATAGAATAAGAAGAAATTGCACCAGAGGTGTCAACTACTCAAATCAAAGTCAAATTCTAGCACAAAGATTTAAAGAAAAACAATACCCCAAAAGAATCATAACAGCAGCCAAGATCAAAGCCAGCACTCTGTCTCAAAAAGACTGTTTAGAACCAGGAAAACCGTCCAAAAAAAAAAAGGTTACCAATATAATTTCATCACAGCATATAACTCTTCACATAACACTATCATAGGCATATTGCAGAAGCATTGGCCAATTTTATTAAATGATCCTGTAACATCCTTGCCCATTCGGACTTCGGCGCCATTCTCCGGTCTCATGCTACTGCGCAGGAGGCGTGTCCGGCTAGGATTCCTTGCTGAAGATTCTTGTCTGGACACTGTTCTATTCCCTCACCTCTGTAATTGATTTTCCAACACACCCATCTCTTACACCTTTGTTTCCCTCTGCTCCTCAAATAGTTAATCTCAGCTTTACTTGTGTGATTGACATCTTTCCTTCCAATCAAGTCTTGGGCGGGTTCTTTCTTCCTATTTATTGTTTTCCCACATTCACCTTAGTGCTTGCTATTGCCTTTCTGTGCATGCTGGCTCTATACTGTTACATTTTGTATTTACATTCCTGACTTCTGGCTTTACCTTTGACTACTCTGTTGGATTTTGATTCTGTACTGCGTTGGACGACTGGTTCCGACCCCTTGGCTAGGTGACCTCCCGTTTGTTGTTGTTTGTCTTGTCTGCGTTCTGTGTTATCATCTATTTCATAAGAAAGGACTGCCGCCCAGTTGTCCTCTGCTGCCTAGGGCAGTGAGGCAAATAGGCAGAGACAGGGGACGGGTTCAGCTTAGGACTCACTGTCTTGTCATTCCCCTCCTCCCAAGGTTCACCAGCAGCTACTGGGGAATAGCTCTTTTAGCAATTCCCTTACAGATCCCTTTTTAAAAAAATCTTTACCAACCAAAAAAGGTCTAACATTTAGAAGACCTAAAACTTTAAAGAATTTATTGGTACCTAGTAGGTTAAAACCAACTGAAAAACAATCAATAATACATTCAGAAGATTCAATTAAAGGCAGCTACAAATGTAGTCACACCAAATGCAAATGCTGTAAGTCAATTACCTGCGCCAAACAAATCACCAGCAATTCTACAGTAGAGAGATTTGAAATAAAACATTTTCTGACCTGCTCTTCCACTTTCGTAATTTACCTCCTAGAATGCCCATGTGGGCTCCAGTATATTGAAAAGACCACAATGTCATTAGGCGAACGTATAAATACACATCGTTCAAATGTTCAAAATGGGTACCTGACACATAACATTTCAAGGCACGCATTAACTTACCACAACCATAATTTTGAAGGATACAGACTCACTCTGATAAATTTCATCCCTATCACCACACCAAAGCGCATCTCCCACAACATACACTGTTATTCAAGCTAGACTGCACCTGCGCATGACGTCACAGCGCAAGCGCTCTAGTGAATACTGAACAGTGAAGATTTTATCCCTCTCATTCAAGAGATTTTATCACTGGAGATCGACATCCATATGATGGATACCCTTAAAAAGCATCCTGTGTACCTAAATATGTGAGTCTCACTGATTTTCTTTTCTTTTACATTTGATTTTACATGTATTATTTTGTTACTTGGAACACTCCCACAAGGGGAGGTACTTGTACCACTGTTATGCTATATATTCTTAGCATTGTCACTATGTGAGCATGTTATACATTTTTTGCACTTGAAAAAGCGGTTCCTATCTCAGAAACGCGTTGTGATTTTCATAATAAAAAGGACCTATTTTTGACACCTTTTGTTCTTCTGGACCATTGTGTTGGAGAGCGCAGCCTATTTCCCTATTGTTGGGTGTTTATGCACTTATCTCTATTTACACTATTTTGGAACGTCCGGTATAACCCCAGATGTGGGACCTAACCGCTGCCACCCGCATCATTGGAATATCGTGAGGTGAGAGGTCAACTGGTCATTCAATATAACATGTATCTATACTTGTTATCAGGGTATCTATCTAAATCCAACACACTTTTATGCTATGTGCCACTCTGCGTTTGCCTTTTTGTCTTTGTGAGCTATATAAAGGAATGGAGCAGTGGCCGAGTAAGTGTACCACTGATCCATTGACATAAGGCACTCAAAGTCACGTGCCAGCATTCTTGTGATCAGTGGGGGTTCCAGAGGTCAGACCTCTAGCATTCAGACATTTATCTGTTATCCTGTGAATAGGAGCTTAAATGTTTTCAATGGGAAAACCTGTTAACATTTAGGTACATTGGGAAAGGACTTGGTGGAAGTAAAGGGATGTCCATGCTTTGATCATTAGTGAAAAGTGGGTTGCTGTAGCTAATGAAAAGTAAAAACAAAGCCTTTTTTGTCTAGTGAAGTGGAAATGCTGTGACTAATAAAGATGTGTGAGGAATGATGGCTGTGACTTCTGGGGAAGTTATGGAAGGTTATGCCAACTGGGGAGGTGGAAGCAAAATGTAAACCTCATACACTCAATAATGATAATATATATAGTAATAATTTATAACAGTAATTGGTGGAGAGTAATGACATAAGCTATTAAATGTGCCTTGTCACTGATAAACTATTCTAAAAATAGATATTTTTTCTTTCATAAACCAGCAGGGAGAAAACTGTAAGTAGATAGCTTGTATCCAGAGGCACTGTACTGCATGAACCCATTTCTAGTCAAACTCATTTCTATATTCAGAACAAATACTGGTCTATGGGCTATACTGAGCAAACTGACATTCCAAAGCAAAACGGAAGGTCATGTCATTCCAGGACAGTGTGGCATCTTCTGTCTCTTTCCGTTCTACATTTAGTGAAACTTTATTCTCCCATGAAATGTCAGACTCACTGTAATGGTTTTGGCTGTGAATATCAGCACACCACTTGACCTCTTTTTTTCAGTTCTGAAGCTGATTACACGCAGGCAGAAAAATGCTACAATATGCTCATAAATCCAGCAAGTAAATTAATATATTGATTTATTTTTACATATTAGAAAATAACGTACTTCATTTAGTTATATATTTAGAAAGCTTACATAAGAGAGAACACTGTGTCATTCTGACCAGAACATCCCTGTGTGAAATGGAGCAGAACAGGTTACTTGAAAAATAAAAAAAGTTAACTCAGAAAACACCATAATATAGTATAACACTGTTAACAATAGAGATGAGACCAATGAGACTACAGCTCACATTTCATTGTGATAGTTAAAATCAAAAGAAGGCATGTAGAAGAGTATCATAAAAATCCCAGGAGAGAAAAAAACACCTGTAAGGCTTCGGTCACACTAGTGTTCGGTGACTGTCCGGGGACTCCATCCCCGATTCCGCTTAAAATGTGCAAGCAGGACATTTCCCTCTGCCAACTTTGGGCGGAAACCCAGCAGACCCAATTATAGTCTTTTTTTTTTAATCGGACCCAAAGAACGTAAACCCAAATGCTAGTGTGAACCTAGCGTTACAGATTTATTTATGGAAGACCTTTGCTACTAGAACCCAGATGCAGCTTCAACCACTGCAAATCCAATAGTAACTCCCCTTAAGGCTGCATTTTAGAGTACCTGCAAAAACACAGGTACTAATCTCATCCACACATTGCAGAATAGAAAACACAGAGGAAAAGCTACAATTTTCAAAAATGCTTGTGTTTTTTGTGTGAAAATCGCAGCATGTCAATTATACCCTCGGAAATGCTGGCGTTTTTCCTATAGGTACAATAAGGGCAGACCAAGCCCGCTAAGGTTTTGGGTCCTGTAGCAGCTGCTTCGGCTGTTATGGCAGTAGTTCCGCCACTGGATAAATTGATAAATGACAAGTTATACTAAATCGTTTCACATAAACCTATATATCAATTTGTTCAGCTCCTTCTGCTCTCTAACATTCTGTTTGAACAACATTTTCCACGTGACACGTTCCCTTTAATATTTCCTTGCACCGAAACTAAGGTCCCTAGGCCAACTGCTGAAAAACAACCCAGTCCCATAGCATTATCCCTTCTCCACCAAACCTTGTAGTTAGCACAATTGCTTTGGTTCCTAAATGCTTCCACTTTTTAATAATACCACTCATGTTTTATACAGCAGAGACCCGGCGCTAATGCCCACGATCAGTGCCCGCACTGATCACGGGTATTAACCCCTCTGGCGCTTCGGTCAAAGCTGACCGAGGCGCCATTTCGCCATTTTGCCGGGGATTCCATGCCATTACTATGACAGCCGGGAGCCGTTTTTTTGCAATGCATTGCAATGCATTAGCATTATAATGCATTGCATTAGTGATCAGACCCCATGAGGTTCAAGACCCATGGGGGTCTAATAAATGCAAAAAAAAAAAAAAAGTTAAAAAAAAGTAAGAAAAAAAAAAATACTGTGAAACACATACACATTAGGTATCCCTGTGTCCGAAAATGCTTGGTCTACAAATCTATAAAAAAATTTCCGTAGCTGGAAAAAAAATCAAAAGTGCCAAACTGGCGTTTTTCACTGTTTCGCCTCTGATAAAAATTTGAATAAAAAGTGAATAAAACCATATAAATTTGGTATCCCCGGAATCGTACCAAAACATAGAATATAGATGAGATGACATGTCACTTACAGGACCCAGATCATCTCTATAGTAACATACAGGAGGCTGTATTACTCCTGCAACTGGGGATAAATGTACCAGTCCCAGTTACAGGGGAAATCTGCCTCCCCTACAAAAAAAACAGTGATCAGATGTCCCCAAAGGTCTATTATGACCTTATGGGGACACAATGTTAAAAAAAAAAAAGAAAAAAAAAAGAATAAATAAATAAATAAAATAAAAATAAATAAATAAAATAATACTTCAAAAACACCCCCGACGACACCATACAAAATAAAAATTACCATAAAGGAGAGTAAAAACTATTTTAAAAAGTTTTTTAGTAGTACTTTGTTTTATTAAATAAAAAAAAAAAAATGAAAAAAGTGAAAAACAGACACGTTTTCCCTCCTCTTTTGTTTATATTTTCCCGGATATAAAAAAAATTAAAACACTTGCAAAAAAGAAAACAACATAAAAATAAAGCCCTATGTGTCACCGAAAAAAGGCGCAGAAATTAGTTGAATAACGCAAATAATAAAAATGTTACAACCCTCAAAACTGCACATACGAAAAAACCCGAAAATGTGTCTGGTCCTAGACCAGAAATTGCCCCGGTACTGAAGTGGTTAAGCGTATTTTTGTGTTAGTTTTGTTAGTGGCAGGAAGCATTTTTTACTTTCTTTCCTGACAGGCACTATTTGAGAAACTGTTTTTCAGTGTCTGTGTGGTGATACTGTTTCTGAGAAGAAGACATGGAGATATACATGTGGCTTTCATGGTCAAAATCTGTGTATGTGTGTGAGGGTGAATTCCATTCAGTGGAGTACACTATGTGCAATCTTGATCTAACTCTGGATAGAAGCTACCTCATAGCAACAAGATGGAAGGGAGTCTGAAGGAGCAGAAAAGTAAAATTCATGAAGCACACACAAGATCTGTAATAACATAGAGGGGCAGAAACTCCCTCCTAGTACATGCAGCTTAATTCTAAAGTGCATTTTGCTATGTTGTTTTATATTTGTGATAAATAATAAAGTAAATGTTACCTTCCACTTCCAGTAGCGCAGGTTTGGAAATTGCAGTTCCGAGGCTATTCTTAGCTATACAACGATACTGACCAACATCTTCTCTTTGTACTTTCTGAATTCTCAGGCTTCCAGAATCTAAAATGGAGATACGAGCATTTTCCTGCAAATATAGCAATAGTTGCTGTTGCAATTATTCTGGGTGTTATCATTTCTGTACTGCTAATGTTAATTAACATTATAACATATCTGCAACTCAACAGTGATAACTAATGATATATTTTAGTTAATATGGGTTTATAGAAATTGTGAAACCTAGAAGAAAGCATCTGTCTTGTTTATCCTCAGTTTGTACAACCATTAGGTCAAGAAGAGATGATAGTAATCTATGCACAGCTTCAATACATTGTACAGATATGTTCTTTTATAATGTACCTAGTTTATACATTTCTTCAGGTACGGTATGTCTGCATGGGTTAAAGTCATTACAGGGATTGTCCCGGTTATGGACACTTATCCCTTATCCACAGTGATCAGGAGGATGGGGGACCAAAAGTCCCCCTAAGGCCTTATTGGGAATGGAGCGCTCCATTCACTTCCATGGGACTGCAGGTACTGCCGAAGATTACAGTCCAGGCAGCCCCATAGAAGTGAATAGAGCGCACATCACGCAAGCCTATGCCTAAAGCACCATGCTGTGGAAATGCAGCATTTTTGCCAGTTGCGGAAATGCAGTAAAAATAAATGCGGCATTTTACAGTACCAGCAAAGGGAATGAGATTCATGGGAAAAAAACGCGGAAAAGCTGTTTTTTCAAAAATTCATGTCAATTTTAGCTGGAGAAATGCTAGCTAACGCAGAGAAAAACACAGCAAAAACGCATTGAAAAATGCAGCATTTTTAGTAGCAGTTCGCTAACCCCATGTTGCAGAAACGCAGAGCTTTTCGCTGCTGCGGAAAAAGATGCTTCTTTTTTTACCAGCAAAGTATATATTTAATATAGGGGGAAAAAAACGCAGAAAAAAACACTGCGGAAAAAATGCAACTTTTTTTGGTGCTTTTTGCTGCAGTGTTTTGTTATGTGGGGGTTTAACCTCAAATATTTAGTAACTCCAATTTCCATGTAACTCAAAGTTCCATTGTTTACCTTAACAGCATTTTCTCCTTTAATCCAGGAAACAGAAGGTTTTGGATTTCCCAAGTTATTGCAAGGGAGGACTGCTTTTACTCCTTCTATAAGCTTTACATTCATTGGTGGGCGGGTAATTTTTGGCTCTAAAAACATAATAATTATAAAATTAAAACACCTACAAACCTAGAAGTACTATATAAAGTGCTGAACAAAAATAGGTTTGTTTTTTTTTATCTTTAGCAATCAACATGTTTTATATATACAGTTAGGCCCAGAAATATTTGTACAATGGCAGAATCTTCATGATTTGGGCTCTGCATGCCTCCATATTGGATTTGAAATTAAATAACTGAGATGCAATTGAAGTGTAAACTTTCAGGTTTAATGCAAGGGGTTGAAGGGGTTTAATGCAAGGATATAAAGCCTCCTCATTTCAGGGGTTCAAAAGAAATTGGACTAATTAACATTATCATAAACCAAATGTTCATTTTTAATATTTTGTAGAGAATACTTTGCATGGCTGCCTGAAGTCTGGAACTCATGGACATCCTCAAATGTTGGGTTTCCGCCTTTGTAATGTTTTGCCAGGCCTCTGATGAAGGTGTCTTAAGTTGTTGCATGTTTGTGGGTCTTTCTGCCTTAAAGGGAACCTGTCATCTCCTTTTCATACCCCAAAGTAAAAGCAGTATTGTAAAACAGTAAAAACGTATATAATAAATCCCCCAAAATAACTTCTGAAATAGCCCCCAATGTTTTTAGGTTTGTACCTTAAGTTTTCCCGCCTTGTATTTAAATGACCTCATAAAGGACCGATGAACACTGTTCAGCCGAGAACAGTCCAGCTTATTCATGAGCTTGGTTGCTGGCACGCCTCCCCCATGAGTAAATTCCTGCCCCTTTTTACTGTAATCATGGTGGAAATCCCGTGCCTGTGCAGATATCCCCAGGCGTCCTTTCATGATGCTACATAACTGTAGCGTCTGACAGGTCCCTAATGCGCATGCGCGCGATTTCATCTGAGAACTCGGGTAGAGGGGGCCAGCAGAGGTGTCTCCGCTGAAGAAGGAGACGGCGTATGAGACGGTGAACATGACGTCATCACTGGAATTTACATACGCGGACCGGATCAAATAAAGTCAAATTAAAAAGGTAAGCCATGGACAAATTTTGTAGAAAACTGGGGAATTTATTACCATAACTATATTTGATATTGTGGGACTGCTGGTTGGAGGGGTGAAAAATGTCTAACAGATTCCCTTTAAGCAAATGAAAGGCATGCTGGATCAGGTTGAGATCCAGTGATTGACTCAGTCATTGCAGAATATTCCACTTCTTTGCCTTAAAAACTCCTGGGTTGCTTTCGCAGTTTGTTTTGGGGCATTGTCTATCTATACTGTGAAGCGCCATCCAATCAACCTTGCTGCATTTAGTTGAATCTAAGCATAAAGTATATGTATAAAATTCAGAATTCATCCAGCTGCTTCTGTCTTCTTTCACGTTATCAATAAACACCAGTAACCCAGTGCCTTTGGAAGCCATGCGTGCCCATACCATCACACTGCCTCCATCATGTTTTACAGAGGATGTAGTGTGCTTTGGAACATGAGCCGTTCCAAGCCATCTACATATTTTCTTCTTTCCATTATTCTGGTACAGATTGACCTTAGTTTTATTTGTCCAAAGAATGCTGTCCCAGAACTGGACTGGCTTCTTTAGATATTTTTTGGCAAAGTCTAATCTGGAGTTTCTATTTTTAAGGCTGATTAATGGTTTGCACCTTGTGGTGAACTAAGTCTTCGCTTAGTTGCTGATACACCTACAGCCTTGATAGAGTATTCTTCACTCGTGTAGATGTTGTGAAGGGGTTTTTCTTCACCATGGAAAGGATTCTGCGATCATCCACCACTGTTGTCTTCTGTGGCCATCCAGGCCTGTTTGAGTTTCCGAGCTCACCAGTACACTCTTTTTTGGCCATTCCTAAAACTTTCACTATCTATATGTTGGATTTCTTCTTTTTTTCAGCCTAATGATAATCTGTTTCACTTCCACTGAGAGCTCCTTTGACTGCATGTTGTGGGCTCACAGCAACAGCTTCCCAATGCAAATGCCACACCTGGAATCAACTCCAGATCTTTTACGTGCTTAATTAATGACTAATTAATATGAGAATAGCCCATGCATTCCATTAAATAGCTTTTGAGATAAATCCAGTTACTTTGGTCCCTTGAAAAATAGTCTGCTACATATTACAGAGCTATAATTCCTGAACCCTTCATCCAATTAGGATGTGAATACCATCAAATTAAAGCTGACAGTCTGTATGTTAAACCTATATTGATTATATAACTGTATCTTGAATGTGTTTTGGTAAACAGCTAAAATGTCAAAACGTGTGTCACTGTCCAAACATTTCCGAATTTCTATATGGAATGAAACATATTTACAAATAAAAATGTACAATAAATATGTGCAAAACATTAATAATATGTTTTAGACACATTTTCACCTTCTCAGACCAAGTCATGGGGCTTGACATGTCAAAATTTTGGCACAGTTTCTGTTTAAAACAGCATACAAAACTTAGAATACACAATGTAAACGTGTGCCAAATTTATCATCCTGCAACAGCTACTGTAATAAATTTTGTGTATTAGATCGTTTAAACTAGTGTACTGACTATTAGACATTTTTAGTAAATGTGCATCAATGAATGCACAAATAATAAAAATGAGAATATTAATCATACATAAAGGATAAATAGACAAGAGAAATATCTAGCTATCTAGCGGTTTGAATCAACTGATTAATAAAGATTAAATTTTTTGTTTAATTCTTCCTGATGCAGCTATTTTTCTATTTATGATTTTCCTTCACACCTTCCAAAAGCCATAAACTTTTTTTATTCTTCTATTCATATAGTTGTACAATGGCTTAATTTTTGTGGGACTAATTGTACTTCATAAGGGTACCATTTAATATTCCATACAATGTATTGGGAAGCAGGAAAAAATTCAGAAAGGGGTGGAATTAGAGAAAAACTGTATTTGCACGACTTTCTTATGGGTTTCTTTTTTACGGTGTTTACTGAGCAGCCAAAATTACATGTTACCTATATTCTGTTGGTCATTATGATTACCTTGATTCCAAATTTATATAGTTTTTCATGTTTTAACAGCTCTAAAAAAAATCTAAAATGTTGAAAAAAAATTTATATGAGTCACTATATTCTGATATCCTTAACTTTTTTGTGTTTCCATGTACAGGGCTGCATAAGACATTGTTTTTTGTAGGAACAGATATACTTTTTATTTATACCATTACTGCATTTTTTAAAATATCTGATCTTTGAAAAGTGAGTGATTTAAATTTTTTATATTTTTTTTACAATTTTTTTTATTTTTATTTTTAAACCCCCAAAGGGGTCTTGAATGTCACGGTGTCTGATCACTAACACAATATACTGCAATGTTGTATATTGTATTTCTAAATCCATAGAGGTCTATTACAGGCTGCTTCTCGCATCCTGTTATAGACCTATAGTAATGACAAGACCAGGAGCCTTCAATAGGGTCATGGCTGTCATAACAATGGATCGCTGCCCCCAGGTCGTGTTCCATGGGATGACAATCATCATCAACATGGTGACGGTAAGTAGATGCCTCTGTCACATTTGACAGACATCTGTAGGGTTAATACAGCAAAGACTCGGTGACTATGGTGGCCACTCAGCTCCTTGTTTAAAGGGGTATTCCCATCTCAATGATTCTATCTATACTGATAACTTAAGAAAATTCAAGAATTTTCCTAAATATATTGCTTTAGTAATGCTGTTTCATTAGCCTACTCTTTGAAATTATTCCTCCCATTGTTTACACATCGTTGTCAAAGCACCCGGCCTGTATCTGATACCAGGTTGGATGATGTAACTTACTGCTCTCTGAGGGAAGCAGAGTTCTCTGGCTATTTATTTTCTGCTGTGCGTATGAACAATAAGGTCAAGCTAATTGCAGTTTGCTGATAAAGGCTCTGACAAGTCTCTTATCTCTCTATGTAAACACAAAGATAACATTGAGTCTACTGCATGAACATTGCCTGGGAGTATGTAATTGTTCTATTCCAACCTGTGTAATGTAATATACATTTACTGTGCATATTTGATCTGAATTTATATTAGGCTTCTAGTAATCACAAAAATAGGCAAAGTCTATATCTACTGAGGTACCTTATAGTGTCCTGTCCATCAAATAGTCAAAGCCCACCCACCAGCTTGTTGAAGAACACAGGAAATGAGAAGAAGAGACAGCAGGCAAACTGCTGAGAGAGGGAGATGGGAAAACCCATTTAAGGACCACTGTAATAGTATCGTAGATGACGTGAAAGGTTAACAATTTTATTCTCGGGCACATGATGTGGATTGTAGCAAAGGTAACTGTCTTAATTGTGGCTGTATTTGTGAGCTATCTGCTATTTTCTGGTCCACAATCTGACACAGCTTCTAATGTATAGGCAGTAGTTAGTTTTCCTATTGATTCTTTTGAAACTCACATTTGAGCTCTCACATGATACAGCTTTGGACCAGAAAGGAATGGATAACTCCAAGAAATAACCACAATTTAGAAGATTCCTTTCACTACAATTCACATCATGTGCCTTTATAATAGGCCAGAGAATAAAACATGTTGTGGTAGTTCTACTTTAACTGTTGATGCCTATGGCACTTCTTAGTTCTGCAGTTGTTTTACTTATACGTGTATAAAATTAAACCAGTTAAATAAAGTTCTCAAATAATTTTGTGTTTTCAGGCAAACAATATTGATCACCTCTCTTTGGGATAGATCAATAATATTTCATCAGCAGGAGTTAAGGGTATCATTTGTGCAGATGGGTCTGTTCTATTAGTTGTGACTGTGAAGAGTTACTGCAAATCAGATAGTCACAGTCTTTTCTAAGTAACATATACACATGCAATTAATGACTCCGATTTCTCATGAAACCAATTCAATACAATTGGTTGCGACATCCTAGCAAGCCCTTGAAAGGCTACAAATCACAACATAGCCAGTGGGTGGCAGCATATAAACACATATAAAATGGAAAGCATATCACTTTGTGATATCATATTGCAAAACACTGCATCTTTTGACACATATATTGGGGGGAGTTTATTAAGATTGGTGTTCTGTAATCCAGTCTTAATCCATTCCCCCACTGGCGCTAACTGTGCATGAATTATTAACAGGCTCCTGCCTCCGGTGCTAGAATTGAGATCTACAACAGTTAGGAACTGGCACAGATTTCAAGTATCTCAATTCATGGCAGCATTTTGGCGTAAGTCATAGTAAATTTATCTGGCCGTGCAGTCTCTGCCCTGGCCCTGGCCTACCTTGGTCTTTACTTCACCTTGGCCATTTTCATAAAAAACGGTGAATGGGGCACAGAAGGAACAATGTGGTGCATCGCTGGTGGAAGAAAGGGTCGAGCGCTAAAGATGTGACACATTTACGCCCATCTACAACCAGAACACTGGCATAGATTGGTTAGTAAATTCCCCTCACTGTATCTAGACATGTCCATCCAAAACAAAAAGGAAGGACAAATCTGTATGTGTATACAATGTGTGAAAGATGTGAGTGCCTCTTTTACCAGGGGAGCTTAAAAGTAAATTAAATAATACACATACTGTATCATATATTTTATACAAACCAAATATAATAAACAAAACTAGATGAAGTTGTGGATGTAGTCCTTTTAATTCTGCCATATGCTACAGAAGGTTCAAATAATTACGTCACTAGAAATGAAGCACAGGAAATCAATTCTTGTTTGATGCGCACATTTGCAGAGCCGGATCAATTTTAGCTGCTTTGAAAGCATCCAAGGACTGACAGGCTTGTTAATTGGGTTTTAAGGAGTGAACAACTGTTGGCACAGACTGATCTCATTTTTGTTATCATTGACACTTACTCATTTTCACTTGCAAAGCTCCACAGCTTTTTGCTGGATCTCCAACACCATTTTTAGCCAGACAACAGTAAACACCGTCATCGCCTTCCTCCACACTGAGAATGGTCAAGAGCTGCCCATTTTCTCTAATGCTGTAACGTGTGTCAAACAACCTGTAGATATAGTGTAAATTCTACTGGTTAATACATGGATGGTTTCATTTATCTTGCATGTTTTTTTGCAATTATTCTATAAACATATAAATATGAGCCATATTATGATAAAGGTCTAATTACTATTAAACAGGAAGGGTATGTTAGGGTATGCTAAAACTTAGCCTAAGGGGAAAGGCCTAGCAGCTGCTATGTCTTCTATGGTGGTTCTGCCAGTGGTTAGGGAGCAATGCAGGGTGGTGACCACAGGAGCCCTGGAAGGTGTGTTGGCGCCCCAGCTGCACCAGTTTAATTGTTTACGGATTAAATGTTCATTTTCTTGCCAGCAAAATTGCACATAATAAATGTATGTTAACCATACTACTAACAGCCCCTACAACATGCAAGTGGTTTAGCCATTTCAGTGATAGTATACTCCCTTTAAAAATTCCCTTCATAACAAATGTTTTCCATTAAATGTTATGTTTTTCCACAATATCTACATTTATCCATCTGAATTTCTGTATCTTTATGTACATTTCACAGTCTATTTATTAAAAGAGTGCCAACATTTTAAAACAGTTTTTACAATCTTTCTTCTTTAAAAATACTATTACAGATGTAATACTTAAAGGAAACCTGTCACCTCAGATTTTCACCTAAATAAAGACATGACCGCAAACATGTTGAAATGTACATTCTAAATCTTCTACGATGTTAACTCAGCGTTTCCCTGGTGATTTATAATTAATACCTGAAGATTTCCTGCCATGTATGCAAATTAAGCGAGAAAGGTCTGATGTGCGCTATTCTGTGGAGAACAGTCTGGCTTATTCATGAGGAGCTGTTTGGCCATGCCCCCTTGTGTGAATGACGGCTTCTTTCTCTTCTACAACTCTACAAAATCCCACGCCTGCTCAATCAAACATGCAGTAATGGAATAGCAGATGTGATGTCACACACTCAATACCGCTTGACTTGAAAGCGCAGAAGTGGGATTTGCCGTGAGAGTACAAGGAAAGGGAGCAGGAGAAGGTGGCAACAAAAGTGTCCAAAGGCAAGTTACAACTGGCCCGCGTGACGTCACGCTGCTAATTTACATAGCTGGAGAAGGGCCGAAAAAGTTAATTTTTAATGCAATGCATGGGTGAAACTGTTTACAAAATGGGAGATATAATGGATTGGCCACATAGTATTATGTGGTAGTGCTGGTTTGTTAGGGTAAATATTGGATTCCCTTTAATATTTCTTTTAATTGGAAGGTATCATATAATAATTATTTAGTCTTCCCCTGCTTACACCAGATTTCATGTTCATTTGTTTGGGTGAGTTAGCTCTATCATTGTAATAATAAGTGATGCTTGATCTGGGTGTAAGCGGTATCATGTTTAGAAGCTGTAAAATAGGGTAGGATGTCTTTACATTTATACACATCCTTCAGCTCCTAGTGATATGGACACTTCTACTTAACTGTTTTGACAGGTAGAAGGTGAGTAAACGGAAAATGTTCTGCTCAGCTGTTCTGTGCAAGCACAATTTAGATAAACTCATTGGAAACACATGTACACAATGACAAGTGCCAAAAATGTATTTGGTGAACTTATTTGAATTATATTTTTCATTCTAGGAGAAGCTTAAGATCGAGAAAAATTCACACTAAACATTAAAATGTATCTAATTTGTCTCTACATCTGTTATATCACCATCATCTTTATGTTATTACCATAGTGCAGTTTTGCATCACTACCCTTTACTGCAACATAAAATGTACCTAAAATAAATTTTCTTTTATTTTTTTGTTATATTTTTATGTACCATTAGGGGGTGTAGAAACAGTAGGGTGCTTTTTAATGAGATTGTTTAGCATGTACAGCAAGACAGCCCCCGACCTGGTTTTGAAAACTTTTACACCACAATATACCATCCATAGCATCTCATTACACAACCAGCCCCAAAGGGGGGATTCTGTGGTATTTTGCTTCGCTACAAATAGTCTAGCAATGATCTCTAGCTTTTGTAAAAAGTGGAGATTTCTAAGACTTGTTTTGTAAGACCTTGTTTTCTTTTTTGTCAGTTAGGATCAATGTAGAAAGCACAGATTGGATAGAGTTGGTCTCTATTACGCAATAAGGGCATCAAGCTCTGCTGGTAAAAATCCTTTGTGGCTGTTGGTGAAATGGATTTCAACTATATTTACATCTTTTGCCATTCAGATGCTTTATAATAGATGACAAAACAAAAAATGTCACTCAGAGACTCTAGAACAATATGTCCACCTCTTGTGATAACAAAATGTTGTATGTTAGTGAATAATTTACCCTGAACTACAGGAATAAAATCAAGTCAAATGGGTTGAATCCTCACTTGCACTGATGTCTTACTGATGGAACAAACTGGGCCATTCTATAGCATTTCTATGGCTTTTTTTTTTTTTTGTTATACCCCAGTTATGCAACCAAGGCTGACATGTTCAGCATTGTGTAAAATTTTGTAGCTGTATGGTGGTTCCTCAGTGATATTGCCAATTTAGGCCTCCCCCACTGGCGAACGACTGGTATAAAGGTAAATTGCAAACCAATGTTGGTTGTTAACACAATCCATGTTGTTGGCCAGTTATCTGTGGACATATTGAGATAGCCAGAATATACCTTTATTACGATAAATTGAAACCAGTCTTTAAAGCCTCCTTTAGGCAAAATTTATTATGTCTTAGCCCTGTAGCACAGGACATAGTAATGCCAAATGAACCATGTCAAGTGCATCATTTGCTTTATTCGCCCTTTGAATGGTGACCTGGCTGATCATGAGATAAGCAGGCTGACCTATTGATTCACACACAAGCTGCAAGTCACATTTTTATGTATGTCTATGAGAGTGTGGACCTTAAACCCTTGGGGACGCAGTCCAAAATACCTTAAGTACCAGGCCTCATTTTTCAAATCTGCAATGTGTCAATTTATGTGGTAATAACTTTCAGAAGCTTTAAGTTATCAAAGTGATTCTAAGGCTAAGACCCCACGTAGCGTCCTTTCACAGAAGGTTTGCAGAGGTTTCCTTTGCGGACATTCTGCTTCAATTATGCCTATAGGGAAACTAGCGAATCCCATGCCCACTTTGCTGTAATTGTAAAACGCAGTGTTTTTTCGTGACACATTGTACTTCATGTTAGTGGTAAATTTTGGTCGATATGTTTTGTCTTTGATTATGAAAAAAAAGGAAAATTTGGTGAAAATTTCGAAAAAATTGCATTCTTCAAATTTTATAATTGCATGACTTTCATATAGAAAGTCATACTACCCAAATTACTTCATAAATATAATTTACCATATGTCTGCTTTATGTTGCAATCAAACTTCAAATCACACTTTAATTGTTTTCAGATATTATAAGTCTTACAAGTCAAGCAGTAATTTTCCACATTTTTAAGAATATTTCCAAAACACACTTTGCAAGGGACCAGTTCAGATCTGAAGGGGTCTTGAAAGTAGAAAATGCACACTGATGTATGGGAACACAGCAGGACTCAAAAGGGATAGAATGCTATTTGTAGGTCAGAACTCTCATAAATAGTTCTCAGGCACCATGACCCATTTGCAAGGCCTCTGATGAACCAGAACAGTGAAAACACCCAAATAATAACCTCAGTTTGAAAACTAGACCCCTTAAGAAATTTATCAAGGAGTATAGTGAGCATTTGGACCCCACAGGTTAATTTATTTTTCAGAAATTGATGGACAACAGAGTTTGAAACGTAAACCTGTGCAGAGTACATCACGGTATAAGGAGGTGATATTCCATGGAAAAATATTTTTTAAAATTAATAATTTGTGGATGTGTGGTACAGTCTGACACACTCCTTCATGTACAGGGCAGGTGTCACACTGATAAATTATGTCTTTCCTTATTCCTCTTTTGGAACAGACTGTGACCTTTTTGGGGTCTTCCCTTTCTTTGCAGTGTGTGGGACTTCACTGGGGAAATGTTGCCCTGGTACAATACGGGCACCTTCAGTTCCAGAAGTACTGAGGCCTGGCACTTCTTGGTCCCCAAATATCAGGGCCTTGATAACTTTTTCCTGAAACTGAAGGAATATTCCTGCCCTGCCTGAAGATCGTGATATCACAAAAGCATTATACAGTGCCATCTGTATGATGTGCACGGACAGCTTTTTGTACCACACTTTTGTTTTTCTCACGGCACTATACGGCTTCAGGACTTGATCAGATAGATCAACCCCTCCCATATACTTATTGTATGCCAGGATGCAGTTTGGCTTGGGGGTAAGGTACTGGTACCACGCAGAGGGACAAGATCATAGACAGCAGAAATCCAATAGCAGTCCCTGAGTCTGGGGACACAGTGACCCCCGACCGTTGTGCCGTACTATTACGGCGCGTTGCCATAAGACCCAGGCATTTCCTACCATTTTGCAGAACTGTGCGACCAACACAATCTCTGTTGCAATCACTTCCTTACTGGTCCTGATCATGTCCCATTCCAGAACTAGAAACCAGGAAGTATTGCATGGGCCTGAAAATATAAGAAATGGTAAAAATAGTCCAAATACACATAAAGGTAGTCAGTTATGTTTATTCATTCACGACAAGTATGTCTTGCCTTCAGTCACATTTTCTTAGTCCTGGAAAATCCTTTTAAGCTTTCATACACTTCAATAGAAACCAGGAACTTCTGTCTGGTGTGTGAATCAACAGGTAGTCTGAAATGCCAAATAAAGTGAATGATGCACTCAATGAGTGAGTGCATTACTCACTTTGTATTAGTAGGCCCTGGGTATACTACAGAGCTAAGGCTGGGTTCACACACGTGACTCCATTGAAGGACTGTTTTCTCTGCCACTTTCAGTTTTGAAACAGTGGACACCATTATAGTCAATGGGTTTGACCAGAACGATGGAGACCATGGTGCTAGTATGAACCTAGCGTAAGGTTCCATAAATTTGGCCAGAGTGGGGCTTTGACATGACTGAGAACAGTGACAATGCTGTTTTTTTTTTATTTTGCAAAAAAAGAATCATGAGTTCATTTCATCTGAAACAATTGTGTTTCCTTGGAAATAGTTACTACCCTTTCCACATTTCCATTCCCAGGACTGTTAAGTGGAGCCAGAGTTTAGCATTACATCATCAGAAATGTCTACTTTAAAGACTGCTAAGCGTTGCAAAACGTCTTGAAATCACTAAAGAAAACATTAAAAGCTTCACATTTCCAGGATCATCCAAAAAATGATCCATGACAGATCAGTGGTAATTTGCTATAACACTATAATGTGGAGTGCAAGAGTTGAAATATTTGTTGCCAAGTGTTCATCCATTACATAAATAATCCAGCGGCTGTTTAGAGTAATCCATGAGCATAACATCTATTGTTGGGATACTTATAAATAGAAGAGTTGGCAGATTCATAAGCTTTTGTAAAGGTGGAGTGGATTAAGAATGAGTTACCCTATTTGACAGTTAAAGCATAAGTGAAGACCTTACATCACTGTGAAGTTTTGTGCTGCATGTCATTGACTTTTCAAATCTATTTTTAACCTAATAACATTGAAGATATTTTCCAACAATCTGTATTATCTTATAAATTATCCAGGAATCGACTCAGCTGAAGAGGGCCCTTGGAGCTCAAACTTTAAAGTGACGTTCCATTTTACGTTAAAATGTATTTTTGGAAAACTTATACAGAACCTGTATTGATTACTTTCCTTTCATTCACTCATTCATTCATTCATTCAAGGTGTAAGGCACTGAGGCAGCCTTTTCTCTTTACCCCCTCTCACTACTCTAGGCTTTCATTTCTACTCTTTCCTCCCTTTCTCCCTCCTACTGCTAAATTGGCTCCTCTAAGTCAATGCACCCTACTATGTTACAGTATATCTGAAAGGGAGTTCAGGATCAATGAAAATATGAGCACAGAGGAGACAATTTGTAGTCAGAATTCACTATTTATCCACAGGATAGTGTGTACCAGTATTAACCCCTTCCAGCCAGTGACATTTTTTGATTTTCAATTTTTGTTTTCCCACCTTCCAAACCCCAAAAGTTTTTTTATTTTTCTGTTCCATATAAGGGCTTAATGTATGTGGGACAAATTGTTCTTCATAAGGGTACCATTTATTATACTATACAATATACTGGGCTGCTGGAAACAAATTCAGAATTGGGTGGAACTGGAGAAAAAGTGCATTTGTGCAACTTTCTTACAGACTTCTTTTTTACAGCTTTCACTCTGCAGCCAAAATGACACGTCACATGTATTCTATGTTTCGGCACAATTTCCAGGGGGTACCAAATTTATATAGGTTTATTTACATTTTAACCCTTTAACATAAATCTAAAACTTTGCAAAAAAAATTTTTTTTCTTAAAGTCGTCTTATAGTGACACCCATAACTTTTTTTTATATTTCCGTGTACGGGGATGCATAGGGCGTCTTTTTTTGCAGGGCCAGGTGTACTTTTTAGTTATACCATTTTGTGGAATGGCTATTGCTTTGATCACTTTTTATTAAAATTTTTATCAAAATAGGCAAAACAGTGAAAAAATGGCTGTTCGGCACTTTTGATTTTTTTTTTTTCCTGCTACAGCGTTCACCGTATGGGAAAAATATTTTCATAGACTGGGCGTTTTCGGACACAGGGATACCTAATGTGTATGTTTTTCTCAGTATTTAAGTACTTTTAGATGTGTTCTAGGGAAAAGGGGGTGATTTGAATTTCAATAAATATTATTTTTATAATTAATATTTTTTAATTTTTTTATGTTTTTTTTTTTTAACTTTAAAAAAAAAAATTTCTTGCATTTATTAGACGCGCCTAGAGGTCTTGAACCCCAGGGGGTCTGATCACTAAGGTAATGCATTACAATGCACTGAAAAATATCGGCATTTGTATGACAGGCTGCATAAAGCAGCCTACTATACAAATGAATGGCAGACAAGCCTGGGAGCCTTCAATAGACTCCCGGCTTTCATGCCAATGGGACGCTGGCCCCTGGATCACACCCCTTGCTTGCTCCTCCTTGACACCACCCTTCTGACAGTACAGAGCCTAAATAGCATATGAAGAACCAAAACTAACAGCATTGTTTGCTCAGGAACAGTGGGGGCTAGAGAAAAAAATCCAACCCATCCAGAATCAGGAACAGTGACTATTAATTTGTGCAAAGAGTTGGAATTTTTGGAGGTGGTGAAAGGTCCTCTTTAAGTACACCTATGAGTGAAATGTGACTAAACAGGAAAAATAGGTACTGTAATTAAGATATTTTATGACTCTGTGTTGTATTGCTGTTCCTCCCAACTTAACTAAAGGTAGACTTGAGTTATAATATAAAGTCATTGAAATCTTAATGCTAGATTACTTTGCAATACATTGGAAATATGTAACCCATCCTGAAATTGCAGATTTTGTTGAAATAAAGAATGTTAGGTCACCAGTGTTTAGTGCAAAATTTTCCTATAAGACATGCGATACCATTGTCTGATACTGTGTTAAAACATGTTTATATTATCAACACAATAAGGTGTATAAACAGAATTTAAGTTTTCATACATGCAAGGTTCTTACAGACCTGATAGGAATGTTATTGCGCGTCCATATGATCTCTGACTGAGGATATGAGTCTACTGTACACATGAAAGTAGCGACATCCTCCACTAAAGCATCAAGGGTTTCAAGGGGAGTAGTGATGAATGGAGCTTAATAAAAGAACAAATTAGGATTAATATCACATATATAAATACATTACATATCCAGGAATCATCAAAAAGTTGGGACATCACAATGTGCTTTCATTATCTAAAAAACATGAAGGATAAACTGTCGGAATAGTACTGTGTCCTTTCTTACCTGTCCTATTGACTGGACGTGTCCAGATGTGTGGAAAAAGATGTCTGCAAAAAACTCTGTTGAACATAACCTAAGTGAGCCGTGCAACTTGAACCATCATGGGAAAATAGCTGATGTGCGTGATTTACAGGTAACCAGGCCCATCATTGTTGAAAAGCTGGCGAACTCATATAATAAATACCTGACACACTGGCAACACACCATATAAAAAAAGAAACAAAGTGATGATTTATTAAAAAAAAAAAAGGCAAAAAGGAGGGACTTTGATTAAAAACTGTGTTATATTACTGATCTTCATGTTAGCTGTAAATAGGACCAAATGGCTGGTCCAGCCTTGGAAAAGGATGCAGCAGTGAGTAACACACAGTACGGAGGTGGTGGTTGTGACAACTGACAGGAGAAGGAATACACAATGATGGGAGTGGAACAGAAGAGAAAGAGGACAGAACAAAGTGGGGAGTGACTGGAGCTGCGGGGGATGTGGGGGAACGGGGATAGAGAAGCAGTGTGGTGGAATACAAGACACTTTGGGCAAGAATCAGACATGATTTGGGCCACTAAAAATAAGGCAGCGAGACTACAGAAGATTGTAGAGGGGAAATGGGTGGATATAGCAAAGGAACCTGGATAAATGGAGACTGTTGGAACTTGACAGAATAGGTCCCTCCTCTATACCAGACAGTCTAGTGGCAGTGCAGTCACCACAACATGGACATGGAAAACACCAAAAAAATTGCAAATAGGAGGGAGGGAGAACTAGCGCATGCAGTTAAACAGCATGCAATTAATAGTTATTTATAACAGTTCCTGGAGAACCCCTTTAAATTGCTTATAGAAGCTGTGGCCCAGTCCATGTAACCACGTGTGGATTACCACAAATTTCTGTGCTTCACCTGTATTTGCTATGGATTCCAGGCAAGTACAGCGGCAAGCTACATGTTAATGCTCCTAGACTGCAACGTGTACCTTAACCAAACTCAATAGATAGAAAGACAAAGATTATTGGGCACAATCAGAACTGTTGCAACTAGTCATGATTTGTCATCTAAATCTTAAATACTATACTGTATACGGACCTTCACATGAAATATTAACCACAAAGCTTTTACACTATACCATGATCAAAGAAAATTCCACAGGGGCTGAAGAGTAAATCATATCATATCATACTGAAACAGGCTACAGTACAATGCATCATTTAACAACAGTAAGAACTAATATCTTCAAAGTCTTGTAACACATACTGTGGTTTTCATGTTTTGGAGCATTTGGACCACTCCATATGAATAGCCTTAGTGTTCACACAAGTGCAACCCTATCATGGCACAGAATTTGCCACTGTCTAAGATGGCTGCCTGATCCTGGAGCTCTGAAGTGACAGTATCCTCTACATTGGCTAACAGCAAAGGGAAGGAAGGTCACTCTATCGACAGCTCGGTTAGCAGACCTCTCCGTTTCTTTCTGAAGAAGTCGAAAGCTCTGTTACCACCAAAATCCAGGCAGGTCTAATGCAACATCACACCACGCAACACCAGGCCTCAGAAGACAAACATCAAGGTCCACACATCACCGCCAACAATGGAAATATGGCTACACAGCCTCAGATACTGACACTTATAGGTGAGTCCTTCCTCCTTCAGCCATTCTTTAAATAATGGCCTAACTACAGTAGCAACCTCCTGACTGGGGATCATTAGTACATAGAGCACTCGCATACTTGGACAGAAAGAAAAAAAAATGTTAAAGTGTATTGTAACATTTGTTAAAGAGGACCTTTTATGTCCTCTGACATTGGCAATGTTATATATCACTAGAAAGCTGACAGTACGCTAAATTCAGCACACCATCAGCTTTACCGCTATAGCTATGTGTAGAGCTATCAGTGCTGATGGTTGTGGGCTGTGAGGAATACTCTCCTGACAGTATAGAGCTATGGAAGAGTACCATTAGGGAGCGTTCATTACCGCCCACCAAAACTAACAGCACCAATACCTCTGCAACTGGAGCACATACTGACAAAGCTGACAATGCACTGAATTCAGTGCACTGTCTGATTTCTAGTGTTATATAATGTGACAAACGTAAAGTTATTTGAAAGCTTAGGTATGCTTTATGACTGGGAAAATCCCCCTTAGTAGATCAAGGCTGGTTACACAGTTGTACTAAACCAGGGGCAAGTTGCTTTGGACTGTTTTAATTCAACATATGAATATAATTTGCTGTCTGCTTAAAAGCATAATTTACTATTCTTGAAGCCCAGATGGAGGGAACCAGAGGATGGGAGTAGTAATGGCGGTAACAGCATCACCGGATTGGCCGAATGCCCTCAATCTCCCCAGCACACCTCCTAGGCCGAACACCAACGAGTAGGGCCTGCTGTTGCAGCATCCCAGAGGCTGCTGCTTTTTATTTGTTTGTCTTTGTGGCTTTGGGTTTTGTGTTGGTACGTCCCGTTCTACGTTAAATGTATTGTTGCAGCTTTTCCTCGGCATTATTTCAAAACTGCTGTGTTCAAAACCTTGCCTTGGTTTAGACCTGGCCTATCACAGGCCACTGGGTGGGGTTGTAGAGAGACCTCGTCTCCCCAGTGACGGTTGGTCTCCTCAATCTAGTGTGTGAAGTTATCTGGGGAAGGTGTGCAGAGCTTGCCTGCCACAGCCTCTGGACTGAGGGTCAACGGTCGCCTTCACAGCCCCAGGAGGGATATCACTATCCCCAAGCTCAACTAGAGACAGCCCTGAGTGAGGGAGAAGTGCTGTCAGAACTTTTGGATACTTTCGGTGTCGTGCCAGGAGGAGCAGTAGAGGACCCTGACAGGTGGATCTCGTTCTGGCCTAGTCTACAGGTAACCAGATCCCTGTCAGGACTCCCTGGGAGAGGCACGAGAGGAGGAGGAGTGGAGAACTATACTGCAGAGCCTGTATCATCCCTGGGCACCCTCCTAGAATCAAGGCTGGGGGTTGGACACTGTTGAACTACTACCCCCATTTGGAAGCTGCCGTTACCTTTTGTTCCTGTTGCCAAATAAAGGCTGTTTGGTTCACCTGCACCGCTGACTCCTGAGTCGTGCCTGTATCACCATCAGGGCCCTTCCGACCTACACCACACCGGCTCAGAGAGGCGAGGTCCCCTCTCCAACTGGAAGCACCCCAGGGGAACAACTACTACCACCATCCTGTAGTGCTGCAGGACCCCCCTTGACTTTGTCCGGCCCAGGAGTGGGACTGGAGTGGTTGTCGAGTGTGCTCGGCCTAGTAGGTGGCACATCTGGGTTGTGGAACTGGCTACTGGATAGTGGTGGTAGCATTTTTCCCAGAGCACTTCCAGTTGGAGAGGGATCCTCTCTTACCCTGAGCCAGTGTGATGGTGTTTGTCTTTGTGTCTCTGGGTGTGTTTTGTATGTCTTGTTTATATGTTTCATGTATTCATTGTTTGCAGCTTTTACCTTTTGTATTCCCTTGTTGGTTTCCCCCACTGTCTGGTCCCTCCATACTTGGTACAGCCCTGGCTTATCACAGGCCACTTGGTGGGGTTTGGGAGATGAAAGTCTCCAGGAAACCGTTGGCACCTCAGTAAAGCAGGGACTACTCAGGAGGCAGTAATGCAGTGAAACAGGCTGAACTTTATTTGGCAACTGTAAACTGTAACCTTGCAGCTTCCCGATGGGGGTAGTAGTGTTCCCACTGTTCAGTATGCCCAGACTTGGTATTGAGGGATGCCCAGATCTGATTAGGTTTTAAATGCCATGTACTCCACTCCAACAACTCTCTCAGGAACTTAGCCACAGCCAGCAGGTAGAACTAGGCTCTATAATAGAAGGTAGTCCTTTCTGGGCCTGATTACCTTTTGAGGCGGGTCCCAGATAACACCTCCTGGCAGGTAGGACTCATTCTCTACTCCTGGCTCTGTGTTTGTAAATTAGACAGCTTAACCTTCGTCAGGCTGCATAATTTTACAACATTAACAGGCTGCATAGGAATAGGTACAATTGTACCTACTCAGCCGGACGAGGGTTAAATCCCTGTCTCAGTGCTGTCTTGAGGTAAGCCTTGGCCTCAATTACTCAACCGCAGGTCTCAATGTAACAGAGTCAATGTAACTGTCTCTGCCACTACTACACACTAACACACTCTCAACTGAGGTGATAAAGGTTTCCTGGAGACTTTCATCTCCCAAACCCCACCAAGTGGCCTGTGATAAGCCAGGGCTGTACCAAGTATGGGGGGGACCAGACACTGGGGGAAACCAACAAGGGAATACAAAAGGTAAAAGCTGCAAACAATGAATACATGAAACAAGACATCTAAAATACACTCACAGGCACAAAGACAATAGAAGCAGGAGCACTCTGGGCTGCTGCACTAGCTTCCTCATACAGCATCCCGAGTAGCAATGGGACATATAAAGCTCACCAACTAGTAATATATCCTGTACATTAGAGGAATTCACAGAAATACATCATCTGGTATGTCAAGATCCCTGAACCATATTTACAAAGTTTTGATATACTCTGTGTTTCGTTCTTCCTACTAAACCTTTGGGACAGACAGACTTTCTATAATTACCCACTGAAGAGCTAAGACTGCCCCCCTTCCCAAACATAAAGCCCTTGGCCCAGACAGCTTATGACGATTATTGCCAGAAATATTCCTTTATACTATCCCCTACCTATGATGTCAATTACAGGCCTCTCTCATCTGTTTAAGTGGGAGAACTTGCACAATTGGTGGCTGACTAAATACTTTTTTTTCCCCACTGTAATGCATGTTAGCTCATTATCATTGATTATACTTCAGTTTTGATCTCCTATATAGTATTTGCTCTGTTTATCATCCACAGCATATCAGTTACTATGTACTGTTGCTATGCATGACACATAATATTGCAGCATTTTTCACATTTGTATAGTACACACTTTTTATACGAGACCTATGACTATTTCCACATGCCTTAGAATATACTACTGTATGAATAGTTTCCTTATCAGATCTTTGTCATACTATCTTCTACGATATTCCCGATGAGAAGATCAGGATCATTGCATTTATTATTTTTTTCTACTTTGAGTTGTTATTTTATATATATATTGTTGTATATATCCTTTTGTTTCGTGTATACTGATTTGGTTATTATTATTGTTGTAGAGTCTGACGAAGGTCTTTACGACCGAAAACGTTCACGAATAACTCTTCACTCTATATTTTATTTATGCCTAACAACACATGTGAAACTTTAACAGTGTTGTTTTATACATCTATCTTCATACACCAACTTGGTGAATAAAAAGTTTGCAACATTGCACTTTGAGTGTGAAGTCTCCACAAAAGACAGCAAGCACCTGATGGAAATATCATTGAAACAGTTGACTCCTCTCAGATGCCTTCTTTGTTTCTAGCTTTGGATGCATTCAACAGATAACTAGAGTTATCTGTCCTCAGTTCTGAATAAATTTGGATTTAATGTTTTTTTTTTCTAATGATATCACTATATACACATCTCTCAGCCATTGTCTTCTGTGCTGGGCTCATTTCTATTCCTACCTCTCTCACCCCTGATTTAGTTATAAAGCCACCGGATGAACATATCTGGACATTCTACATTTTAAAATAGACAAGACACATCATAGAATAGGACACAGAAAATTTATGTCTCACAGTTGCATAGCCAGGCAGAATCTTCCCTGCCACTCTTTGATTTAGCATTTTTCATATTATAAAGTAAGCGCTTTCAAGACCCAGTGTTTTAGCCTAAATATCAGTCCAACATCTAAACTCATACTATTGGAAAAAGACAGAATAAAGTATTTAGCAATTTATCTCTCTCAGTTCAGTAATACTTTCACCCCAATATCTCATCTTATAAGGCATGGCTGGCCTTATTTATGCACGACATATGAACCTTCTCAGAATTCAATTGTATCTGTGTCCTTACAAAGCCAAAGAGCATCCATGTCACTATATGCAATGCAACATGACTAGTTTCCTTGCACCACCATTCAGCACCCTCTTTGTGGCGCAAGCAACACTATGAAGTCAGCAAGCAATGCTGTTCTGCAAGTGGCTGAATGTCTGGTACATCAGGAGGTGAATATTGTAGGTGGTAGGGCTTGTTTTTTACATTCTAGGCCCACTGAGAGACATACATTTATTGCAGTGGCATAGTTGGGAAGGTCGGGAGGTCATTGTTGTCATTGAGGCACAGTTTGGGAATTATCTTCATCAAGGGGCACAGGTAATCCTATGTTTCTCGTCTACTTCACTGGGGAACACAGCACCATGGGTATAGACCTGGTCACTAGGAGACAAGACACTAGGGAAATGAAAGCTGTTGGCTCCGCCTCCAGGCTATACCCTGCTACAGACACTGTGCATGAATCAGTTTGAAACCTAGTGTCATAGGAGGCAGACACGACCTGACTCAGGTTTTCTGTCTTGCATCGTTTTTATTTTTACCTTTCTTTCAGGTGCAGGGGGTAGTCAGCGTGTACGCCACACTAGTCATACCCTCCTGCGGGCGCAGCGCTCTGCAAAAGAGCAGCCTCACCGGTCACCCAGTCCCCACTCACCACTCGCCGCACCCCGAAAGCGGCCGGAGTACCCGTGACCCCACTCCCACGTGCGAGGTCCTACCGAGGGGGTGACCCTGCGGCGCCTGAAGACGCCAGACAGGTGAGTATGAGAAGAATAGAAGGCAGGTGAGTATGAAAGTTACCTCAGCCCCTCTCCATCTCCCCTTCAGCCCCTCTCCATCTCCCCTTCAGGCCCTCTCCACCTCCCCTCAGCCCCTCAGTGCCAACAATAGCATGGGTCCTCTTTAGGGGGGGCATCACAGGGTCCCCCAGAATTGGGCCTTAAATTTTAGTAAATAAGCCCCATTTTTCTGGGGCGTTTTTGGGCTTTCTGGTCGCTCCTACCGAGCGGCCCCCGGGGGGGGGGGGCACCCTGTTCCCCCCCCCGCTCGTGTGGGGACCCCCCCTTTCCTGGCCCCCCCGGTACCTTTTCCCAGGCCTCCGCGGAACCTCCGGAGTTCGCGGTCGCGCCACACCGCCGATGGTGCCTCGCGGTCGGCCGCGTTCAACGCGAGTCCGAGGCCTGGCCGGGAACTAGGCCGCAATGGGCCCGTCCCTTTCCCGGGCTTTTCTGGTACCCAGACTCCGCCTAGGGCCTTCCATTGGCCAGGGGGCTGTCCTGGCAAGCCATCCAGCCTGCCCAGTAGCTACTGAGCCTGTATTTACCAGGGGAAGAGCTTTGCTCTCCTCATATTCTCTTTTATTTATTTATTAATTTATTTATTGGCTTGCTGGGACAGCAGGGATTCTTACTCTCCTCCCAGTTCCCTGGGAGACATTGCTCCTGCGGAACCCTTGCTGCAGCAGTTTGTGAGCGGCCATCTTTTGCAGTCTGGTAGGCTAACCCCCTGGGTTACCCCTAATTTCCATGGGATCACCCTCGGCCCCTCTGGTTCCGTCACGTTTTTATACGTGCACCCGCTGTATCAAAAACAGTTGCCATGCGGACAGCCTGAGCCCATGTGCTCTCTCTGCCTTCCGCCTCAGCCAGTAAGGAACCTCTTGGCCCCTCTCCGGTTCTTCCATCCCCCGGATTGGGTGGCCTCCCTAACCTTGGCCATGGTGTCCTTACCAGACTTAACTAGTCAGTGCTGGAAACTTGGAATGGCTGCTTTCCCAGATCGCCGCTCAGTCGGCTGCTTTTAGGGATCTCCCTGGACACCCTCATAGTTCCCGTCGCAGCTCCAGGAGCCTCAAAAGGACCAAGAAGTCTTCCTACGGTTAACGGTCCGCCACCCCTTCCTCTGGGTACTCCCCAGATAGGGACTCAACTCACGGCTCCACTCCGACAGGCGGATACTTCCCTCCCTCTGCTCGGTCTACTTAACTGGGGACGCCTCTGACTCCGACTCGGAGCTTCAGCTAGGCTCATCTATATCTGCTGCTACGTGGGAGTCATCTATGCGATAGAGACCCTACAGATCTCTGAGGACCCGGACTCATCCTCTCAAGTGGACATCTCTTTCTGCCACTGGATGTTTGATATCATCTTGAGGGCACAGTGACTTCTCCTTGCACCATCCTCTGTCTTCGACTAGGAAATCGGACATCCCTTCCCTTGACCTGTGTGTCTCCAAGTGGAAGGTGAGCTCGGGCAGTTCTGCCAGGCTATGCTGTGACACATGTCTCTAGCTCTCCCTGGCTGGCAATGATGAACATCCGAGGTAAAGGAAGCAGGTTGCTCCAGTGGTGCAATCGGTTAGCGCATGGTACTTATATATCAGTAACTAGTGAGCGCAAGCTGGCCTGTCTTGACATCTTGTCAGCGAGCCGCCCCATGTGTCCCTTCCTATCACTAAGAGCCTCCCACGGTGGATCCCATGATAGCTAGGCTCTCCAAGGCTTCTAGTCTGCCTTCAGCGGACTGTGCCTACCTCAGTGATCCCTCGGAGTGAGATCGGATCGCTTCTGTTGCAATGCAGAACTGATACATTGCATTGGCCTAAATGCTGGCTATTGTATTGCTGCAAGAAGGTGGCTTCCCTCTCCAGGGTGGCCTTCGTAGAGGCTGGTTTCTCCCTGCGGCTCTCCTTCGCTGCCTCTTGGGTCATCAAGGCCTTCTTTTCCTGGGACAAACAGCTTCAGTCAAACCTCCCTGATGCAGTTTCCCTCCAGCCGCTCGTCTCTGAGATCCTGAATGCTTCCCAATAACTAGAGATGCCTCCCAAATCTGCTAAGGCGGCCGCCAATGCAGTGATTATCCGCCATACCGTTTGGATTCGTTGTGGAATACTGGGTCCGCCTCCAAGAAGGCGAACGCAGCCCTTCTCCCTTTCCAGGTCATCCTGGGCCAAATTTTATGTTAAGGGCGTCGAGAAGCTTATCCCTGAGGCCTCGGGGGAATAGATTCTTCCTCCCTCAGAGGCATCCTATGTGTCAGCCGTTCTCCTGCTCCAGAAAGCTTCTTTCAAGTCCAGGCCTCCCTGGCGGTTCTGCACCAGGTCGTCCAGGTCTTCCTCTTCCTAGCCTCCTCAGCATGAAGTTTTTTCCCCTCTCTGGGCATCTCAAATGGCGGGACGTCTGGGGCCTGGGCCTGAGAGGCGGTGTCATCCGGCTACTCCAGTTTTCGCTGGAGTCTCTTTGCCTTCCCTATGTCGGACAATCCAGGCTGTCTCCAATCTCCAGCGGCAGGGAGTCAGCGTCCCTGTTCCCGTTTCAGAGTGTATCCTGGGTTACTATTCCTACCTGTTCTCCATTCGCCTAGCAGGACGGCTTCCTTTGCCCCATCATGGACCTGAAAGGGCTCCACAGGTTCTTCCATGCCTGCAGGCTCCGTTGTAGTCTATGCAGTCTGTGGTGGCATCCCTGGAGATGGGCGAATTCTTCGTCCATCTACATCATCGCGCTATGCTGTCAGCGGTTTCTTGGTTTTGCAGTGGATCCTTGACCTTTCCAGTTGTCTCTCTCCCCTTCAGGCTGGCCTCTGCCACCGGGGGTTTTTTCCTCAGTGATGTCGTCTCTCATGGCCATCCTCTGCGTCAGAGGTGCTGCCGTGTTTCCAGACTTGGACGACCTCCTTGTGAAGCCCCTCCAGGTCAGACAATCTGACCAGCTTGTGGTTCACCTTGGTTGTTCTTCGCCGGTTCTGCTGGCTCATCAATGAGGACGTCTCGTGTCCTCTAGGCACATGGAATCCGGGACATGATCCTCTGCTCGCTCCAGGGTGTGATTCTCCCTCCGGAGGCCAAGATCCTGAGTGTCCCACCTTCGGAGGTACTCTCCTTGCTCTCTTTGAATCGGCATGTGGGTCTTGCGCACGATCGCCTCAACCTTCTAGGCTGTACCTTTCATTCACTCTGTCGTTCTCTCCTCTTGAAGATTACGGCCTGCTGGAACAAATCTCCGGACAGCCTCATCTGCTTGGTTCTCTTTCCACCTTGGTTCACTGAGAGATTCTTTAGTGTATCTCCTTCCCAGGAATTTCTCAAGGGAAGTCCTTCTTCCCCTCTGTTGGTAGTTGATTCCCACTGCCGCCAATTTCCCCGGCTGGGGAGTGGTCCTCGATGCTTTGATTGTTCAGGGCCTGTGGTCCAGGGCCGATTCCTCCCTCTGGTTCAACCTGCTGGATCCCAGGGCTATCTTATTTGCCCTTACTCCTTGGACCTCTCTTCTCCAAGGACATCTGTCACAGTCCAGACTGACCTCTCCTCCATGGTCGCCTACTTGAACCCTCAGCAGGGCACCAGGAGCCGTGCGACCTTACTAGAAGCCTCACAATTTCTTCCTTGGGCGGAGCGCCTTGTTCCAGCTCTTTCGGTGGTCAACCTTTTTTCTGGCGTGGACCACTGGGTGGCAGACTACTTGAGTCGAGAAAACATTGCTCCGGGCGAGGGTCGCTTTATCTGCAGATCTTCCATCCACTGTGCTCCCGCTGTGGTGTGACAAACGTCGACCTTTTTAGCCTCCGCCGGAACCACAAGGTCCCCGGCTAAATTGCCAGGCCTCTGGATCCTCGAACCATCACCGCTGGCGCTCTTGTAAATTCGGTTTTTCACTTCCTCTTCTCCCTTGGGTCCTCCAGAATCTCAAGACCAAGGGGGTTCAAGCTATCCTGGTGGCACCAGATTTACCCTGCCGGGTCTGGTATGTGGATCTCATGTTCCTGTTGGCGGATGCTCCTGGCCTCTTCCTCTGCTGGTCGACCTTCTGTCTCAAAGACTGCTGTTCCACCCCACCTTGACTCAGCTGCGTTCACGGCGTGGCTGTTGAATCCGAGGTTTGAGGCGTCGTGGTTTTTTTTTCGGAGTTTGTTATTCTAACATACTCAAGGCCCGGAAATTCCAGATAGCTTAGATCTGCCATCAAACGTGGAAGGCTTACGTCCACCGTTGGTAGAGTAACGATTCTCATCGGATCTTCTCCAGTCTGGTCTGGATCAAGGTCTTAGTCTTCTTTCTTTTTAAAAGACTTTCCTACAGGACTGCCACTCTGTGCTCCTTTGGAACCCTTGGATCCGTGGGATCTTAACCTCGTCTTTAAGGTGCTTCAGGTTCCCCCCTTCGAGCCTATGATATCCCTTTTTTTGCCTTCTGTCCTGGTAGAATGAGTTTCTGGTGGCCATTACCTCCATCCGCAGGGGTCCCGAATTGGCTGCCCCTTTTTGTCAGCAGCCTCCCTTTCTGGTCCTCCACAAGGATAAGGTTTTCCTCTGTCTGCTACAGTCTTTTTTTTCTTAGGGTGTTTTTCCTGCTTCCACATCGAGGACTTGGTCTTGCCCTCTTTCTGCTCGGTCCTCAGGCATCCATGTAGTGCTTGCTCTTCCCTGCCCGGTTGTTGCCCGGGCGATTTGCATGTATACTGTCCCTCACGGATCCTTTCTGTTGTTCGGACACTTTGCTCATTCTCCCTGAGTGCCCTTGCCAGGGCCTGCCTGCTTCCAGAGCTCCCATCTTCCAATGGCTTTGGTCTGAGATTAGGGAGACCTATCGGTTTAAGAGTAAGGCTCTGCCTTCCCATGTGACAGCTCTCTCCTCTAGAGCTGTTGATGTTCCCTGGGCCTCCGGCATCAGGCTTTTGCTTCCCAGGTCTGTAACTATCCCACTGGGCCTCCATCGTCTTTCACCAGATCCATTCTGTGACCTCTGCTGATGCCAATTTGGGTTGTAAGTTTCTGGAAGCAGTTGAGTATTACAGGTTTGCATGGCCGTGTTATTCCCACCCTCTGGGACTGCTTTAGGACATCCCATGGTCATGTGTGGGATTTTTGTGTACTCACTGTAAAATCCTTTTCTCGTTGTATTCACTGGGGGACACAGATCCCTCCCTTTTTTTTTTTTTTTCAGTGTTCCTGCCCGAACTGTGTTGGTTCCTTTTCGGGTTCGGGCATTGTTGGTGGTTGTTGGTTCCATGTTCCTTTGTGTCTCTCTCTCCTACTGCTACGGTACAAACTGATTCATGCACAGTGTCTGTGGCAAGGTATAGCCTGGAGGCGGAGCCAACAGCTTTCTTTTCCCTAGTGTCTTGTCTCCTAGTGACCAGGTCTATACCCATGGTGCTGTGTCCCCCAGTGAATACAACAAGAAAAGGATTTTACGGTGAGTACACAAAAATCCCACTTTTCCAGGGAGTATAGAAAGTGCATTGTTTTTTGTCATCAGGGGGCACATTTGGGATATTATCGTAATCAAAAGGTTACAGTGCGGAAATTGTCTTAATTAGTGGCCATAGTGATAGCATTTTCCTAAATCAGGAGCACAATATGGGAATTTTTATTCACTGGCCACAGTGAAGGCATGCTTTAAATATTGGACAACACTGCACATATTTTCTTAAATCAGGGGTACAGTAGGGGCATTTTTTAAAATCAGAATGACAGTGTGGGATATAGTATTTTTTTTCATTCAGGGGCACAATATGTGGAGCCATTATATTCATGGGCACAATATGGGGGTATGTAGCAAAAGTGAGTAGCCAAAGACATCTAGGCAACTTACTGTGACTTGAAGGATGAAGTTAACCTATTATTTATATTGTACATTGCATGGGTTAAACAACCACAAAAAAATGAAGTTAGTGTTACCCTTATGTCCAGGGCAATGGAAAAATAAAAAAGTAACAACTCTTAGAATTCAATGACAAAAAGAATGCTTATACCTTAAGAACCAAAATAGGCAAGACTTTAAAAGTGTATATATGTCCTGTTTTACTTACTATAGATAGGGAAGGGGGGACCAAAAGAGGATTCCGCAAAGGGTTCCATCCAACCTAATACCAGCCCTGATTGTATGCCACCAATGTTGATGTATCTTGAAAGAGGCGAATAGATAAGTATGGACACAGCTGTATATGTTCCAAAAGAAGTTAAGAGTTAGGGGTGATGTTCTATTATCAGTATTTAATGCTATCCACGGCTTCCGGTATCCACAGGTTGGATTGGATACCCCATGGATACCGGGTTCTTACTATATCTCTATCTCATTAATATGAAAATAAAACTATATATTAAATTGGGAAACTCTTTGCAAATTTCATTATCTATACTTGACAGGAGAGCAGCAACTAAAACAGCTAGGAACAACAATGAAACTCATGCTCAGTTGGTACAACAGAAAAACTCCTAAAATGACTTGTTCCTACCAAAAGTAAAGATGGAAACAAATTAAAATTCTAGCACTTCATTTTATATATGGTGGAATTACTGTACCCAGGAATGCTTTTGGTCCTCAATACACAATATCAGTATCAACAGTATCAATTCACTCCTTTCCTCACAGATTGTAAGCCCTTGCGGGCAGGGCCCTCTCTCCCATTGTTCCAGTTGGTCACTGTTAGTATTGTACATGTTTTGTGTATTTTGAGTATTATATGTAAACCCTCAAATGTACAGCACCATGGAATTAATGATGCTCTAAAAATAAACCTCGGCGGACTTTCTGTGAAAAGCGCTACAGGAAAATCTGTGATGTGTTGCAGCCACATTTTTTCCCGCAGTGCTTTTTTGCTGTGGCCCACTACGTGGGGCCTTAGTCTAAGGCAGATTTTACTGCGTTTTTTTGAGCCAAAGCCAAGAATTGCTTCGATAGGAATCACAAATATATGCAAAGCACATTCTATACCCTCCTGCTAAATTAACTCCAGAATTTCGCTAAAGAAAAACGCAGCAAAATCTGCAACAATAAAAAAAAAAAAGATGTGTTTCCGCAAAATGGGGCCTCAGACTAAGGCTGAAGCCCCACGTTGCAAAAATTCTGTATTTTACAGTACCTCCAAAGTGGATAATATTAGCCAGAAAAAAATCTGCAGCAGAAAAGCTGCGTTATTTAAAAATGTGCACGTTTTTGACTTTTTTGTCAATTATACAGTACCTGCAGAAATGTTGGTGTTTTCCATATAGGTATAATAGGAGCAGAAAGTCTGCAGCATTGAAAATGCAATGAAAAACGATGCGGGAAAAAAATGCAATATGTTTCACTGTATTTTTTTCTGCAGCATTTTTATTTATTTATTTTTTGCTGCATTTCGCTACATGGGGCCTTAGCCTTAAACAGGTTTGTATCAATATACTGAGCATCCCACCCTTTGCTTTCTATTGGCTTGCATTAGAAAAGTACAGTTCATGACTAATATAAACTCATAAATAGTGATTGGTTGCAACCAACTAAAAGTGGTACAACCATTTGTCCAGATTAACCCCTTAATGACAAGACTGTTGTACTGTAGTTCTAAATGACTAGGTTCTTTTTAGTGATTTTGCACACATGGTGGCTTAAAGAACTTAACTTTTTTATAGGTTGGGCTGTCAAAATAATTGTTGCATAATTTATTTTTAATACCTGTTTTACAGAAATATTTTTTCTATAATCGTTTTTTTTAAGGGTACAGTGTATAAAACCATAAAATGTGTTACTAAATATTGCAAATAAAATATAGGTTCCCTAATTTTTTAAAAACGTTTATGTAATGTGTATAGTGTCAAGGTGAATGTTTAAGTTGGCATTTTTTTTCTTTATTTACCTTATATTTTATCATTTTACTTATGTTTGCCTACATACTTTTTAACAGAATATACCCCCTATCAGGTTATGAAGACCTCTAAGGGGGATTCATTTTTTAGAACAGTTTTACATTGTTACTGGGGTATCCATAGCTTCAGTCACAGGGAACACAGCCTCCTGTGGTGACATCAGTGATGTGAGTCTGCAGGCGAATGCCGGGTCCATAAGAGGTGGCGATATTGCTGTGATATTTCTCATTGTGAAACATAGACCAAACATTTATATAAATAGTGGTAAAAATAAATGAGCACATGTAGTGGACTATTGCCATGCGTTGTACTCATTTTGGTTTTGAATACTTATCTTAAAACCCCTCTCTGGCCAAATGTATTATGCTATAGACCTGTAGTACTGAGCATACTAATGTCAAGTGATCAATGTACTTACTCACCGAGTGCATTGTTCACTTTGTTCAGCCTATGATTGCTTCCCCTGACCAGTCATGTGATCAGATGACTGCAATGCAGATTAACAAACAAGTCAGAAGTTACTTTTTATGTAAATCTAAGCCTGAATGTTCCGCTCTCTTACACTAGGTTCACATCGGCATTCAGGTTTCCGTTCTTGGGGACCCAAAAAAAGGAAACCCAATCCGCTTAAAAAGCGGTTACCCGTGGAAACCCCCAGACCCAATAGACTATAATGGTGTCCGCCGGGTTTCTGCCAGAAAAATGCAGAGAGAAAAGTCTGGCTTGCAGGACTTTTCACTCCACATTCTTCAAGCGGATTTGAGGACGGAAACCCTGAACGGAATCCAGGTGCAGGTGTGAACCTAGCCTTAGACTTACATAAAAATCAGGGGCTTCAGGTTGTTGTGTGAATGAGCAGGTCAGTCTGCCGATCACATGACCAGCCCGGAGAACCATTTCGAGTCTGAATAAAGAGAACAATGCACTCGATGAGTGGGTGAATCATTCACTTTATATCAGTATGCAATGTACTATAGAGTTATAGCATAACAAATTTGGCCATAGTGGGGCTCTAAGGATATGGGTGCAAGCGATTTGCTCTGCATGGATGGGATATAGGGATAACTATCTCATGTATACCATCCATATTGTTCAGACCAGACAATCAATCATGTAGGAAGCTCATGCAAATATACAGCACTTTCACTGCAGTCCATGTTTCTAAGGTGAACATGTAGGGAACATATATAAAACTTCTTATAATGTGAGATTTAAGGCTCATAGTCAGTGTTGTATTAGGGCTCCTTTTGATACAGAGCTCTAATAGTGCTTATAGAGAGGTGCACAAGCCCTTTACTATATTTCCTAAGACCTTTGATTTTATATGAAGGCATACAGATCTTTTTTTCTGTCAGATTTATCCAGATACATTGTAGCCTGTTCCATCAGACACTGTATGTACTCCATATATATTATGGCATGTTCCATCAGACTCCATATGTACGTCGCCTGTATGAAGAGATTTTACCTAGAAGCAATGAACATAAAGTTAGAAGGAATCTGTTTGGAGGCTGCACTTCTCCATAATAGAGGAGCCATATAGGCCGCGGTGTGTACAAGGCCTCAATTACAGTAGAGCAGATCAATCTGATCACGTTGATATCATATTTATCTATTTAAAACATTAATGTTAGACTACTATAAAAGTACCATGTAAGGGCAAGTTGTCTGTGATATGCGTTTCTATAAAAGCATGTTACTTGTAGTTTAAACATTTGCACATGTTTACACTAAAAGATTTCTGAGCCTGGAGCAGTTTATGGTAGAGTCAGATCTTTCAATGTGCATCTGGAATGAGTAAATAGCTACATATTTACTTGTGATTAGGGAGATTAAGTTTTATTTTCGGGTCAACGAAAGAGCCCAGAACAAATCTGATTCCAAGCTAAATATGTCTTAACACCCTAACAAACACCTCCAGTTGATCAACTCCATTTTAGAATTTATTCTAATTTCTGTAATCTTGTTACATAACCAGGATTCTTTTCCAGCTGTAATGAGTTCAAATGTGAATCAGACTGATCTAGCATTTCCAACAATTTTCCAAGCAGAGTTCTTCAGTTAAGATGTATCTGTAGAAAATAAATCAGCTTTTTACAAATAAGTAACAGTTTTTCTCCATGTCACGATTTTTAAGCACTTGAGGCTAAATATGCTAGTTGCTTTTTGTAAACTTAAATGTGCAACTAATATGACACTAAAATACTGAAAATTGAATAGCCAAAATGGGCATATTCAGAAGCTCATGGCTTAGGTGTAAAAATTGTATCAGCCCCCCATCCTCAAGTCACTGCCAATGTTTACCATTTTCAGGATGTTTTTACTCTTACCTTAGCTTGAAGCTTAGGACAAAGGGATTGGCCATAAAAATTTAGTGTTGGTCATCTGTACAGGGCCACTTCTGATGCCTGTACTATACACAACAAGGTGCTGGAACCAGATAGTAGTGACCAAGCACTGATGCTGTAGCTCACCTAACATTAAAGTCAATGGGAACTAGTGTGTAGTATTGTCTTCCTATACTTTTTATTTTATTTATTTATTTATTTTTTAATACTTTATTTATAAGAACCCCTAGGAGTCTTGGACCCCAGGGGGTCTGATCACTAATGCAATGCATTACAATGCTAATGCATTGTAAAATACAGGCATTTGTATGACAGGCTGCATAAAGCCGGCAAAATGGCACATTGGTCAGCTTTGATCGAGGCGCCGGTTGCTTTAATGCCTGCGATCAGTGTGGGCACTGATCGCAGGCATTAGCACCAGGCCTCCGCTGTATAATATAGCAGAGACTCAGCGGCTATGGCAGCTACTCAGCTCCAGAGTGGCCGCCATATTTAAATACTTGACATCTGCTGTACTATCACGGCGGATTTCAGGAAGGGGTTAAAAGGGTTGTCCGGGATAAAATTAAATTCCTACACTAATCTAAACACCCTTTCCCCGCCTACTATCTAAATGACATAATTAAGCAAAAATGTATAATTACACATATCCCTGGGCGGTCATATGACCACCCCAGGGACATTTTCTGATTATCCAGTGACGATCTGTTTCCCCGTTTATAGAAATGGAACGTCACTACTACTCCACCCCCATCCATCCCATCATACTTACCTATCTTCTTCTTGTCCAGGCTTCCTTCTGTGGGGAACAGCTCCTCCTCCTTCTGTGATGTGAGACTGCAAAGGGCGCAAAAGAACCGGAGTCCCGGCTTTGCGCTGAAGCCAACACGCCATCTCTATTGCGCAAGCGTGGGAGCCCGAAGTAGCTGCCCACGTCTGTGCAGTAGAGATGGAGTGAAGGCTACAGCACAGTGCCAGGACTGCTGGGCGCTGGCAGTCTCAAAAGAGGAGGAGCCGTTCCCCGCAGAAGGAAGCCTGGACAGGAAGAAGATAGATAAGTATAATGGGGTAGGAAGGTGGGCGGAGTTGGGAAGGGCTAGTAGAGGGCGGGATAGCTAGGGAGACAGGGAGTGGGTGTTGGAGAGGAAGGGGGGGAGGAGTGAGAGGGAGATAGTGTGAGAGCCTACAACTTCCAGAATACATTGCATCAGCTAAGGCAGTAGGAAGCTACACCATGTAAACAAACGCAGAAGATGCTAGGTGCCAGTGGCGTAAATACCGAGGTAGCAGCGGGAGTGGCTGCCACAGGGCCCGGGACATTAGGGGGAACCCCACAGACCCCAGAGTATAATGAGGCCAGGGGAGGTGAGGGAACATAAAAAGCACTGATACGTACCTCTCCTGCGCTCCAGCAGGCTTTGGGCCTCCTTAGAGACATCCCAGACATCACCGTGGGCCAGGTCGACGTCATTATGGGTCGCAACGCATGCCTGGCTCACGTGATGTCTGGTCCAACATTGCAGAAGGCCGAAAACAGCGCCAGAGCCAGGGAGAGGTAAGCAACATTTTTTTATGTTTGTATCCTCCCCTGGGTCTCCGATCATTATACCCTGGGGTCTGAAAAGACACCAGAGTATAATAATTGTTCATGGGTGGTCCACAATGGGGCATAATACTATCTGAAGGGGCCACTATGGCGCATAATAGTGTGCGCAGGGGCCACTATGGCGCATAATAGTGTGCGCAGGGGCCACTATGGCGCATAATAGTGTGCGCAGGGGCAACTATGGCGCATAATAGTGTGTGCAGGGGCCACTATGGCACATAATAGAGTTTGCAAGGGCCACTATGGGACATAATAGTGTGTGTAGGGGCCACTATGGGGCATAATAGTGTATGCAGGAATGCGGGGTATGCGGTTTGTGCGGGGGAGTGCGCAGTTGCCGTGGGATGGACATATGCTGGGGGGGGGGGGCCCATGTCAAATGTTAGCCTGGGGGCCCAGCCATTCCTAGTTACGCCACTGCTAAGCGCTCCCAGAGAAATCCAGAAATCAAGCAAAACACTGCTAAAGTTATATGGGTGCACTTATTAACCCATTAATAGCGCTAACAGACCTTTTTTAAAAAAGGATTTTTTGCCTAGAAAACCCCTTTAAGGACTCCATCTTCTCATAAAACAAATTCAATAATTGCAACACACTAATAAAATCTTTGACAGGCTGCAATACACAAAACAGTCACTGAGTGCACGCACATAGACTCATGCAATATAGAGTTCTTGTGAGAATGTACTGCAAAATCATGTTTGTTTATTTTTTTCAAAGCTGACCCTTACCCTTCACATCTTGGAATGCTTTGAGCAAAGAGAAAACGTAAGGAAGAATACATCTGTGTATACAATAAATGAGTACAAATTTATTGTACAACAACCAAGGAACAGCAATAGTCATGGCAGCGCAGGGACAATGACAGGGGTTTGCAGTGGGGCTGGTATACAGCTTTAAGTAAAGGGTTGAGGAGCTAGTGGGGAGAGTTATTTTATATCCAGCTTTGCCTGGGAAAACCACCTTGCTGGAGCACATGGCACATGAGAAGTGTCCCTCCCTCCCATTGTTTTGTGTTTCGGTTTGGTATGTGGTGTCACGATAGCCTAGATGGGTTGGGGTTGGGGTACTTGGAGTTGTGGTAAATTGGCACATTGGGGGGGGGAGTCATCGCTGTATGACCCACCCCCACTCACCTTAAATTATACAGTTATGGTTGACTGGCCTGGCGCATGGTGTGACACTTTGAGGGTTGTGTCCCTGGAAGCTGGTATGTTGAAGAAGTGTTTCATCTTAATTCTCCATGGTGCCACTGAACCTGAGTAAGGTTATGTAAATCTGGTTGTGGATGCGTCAGGCACAAGTGTTTTTGTGGCTCCAAGGACCCTCACCCAGATTATTTTAGTTTTTGGTTAATTATGTTAATTTATGTTATGTTAAAGGGATTTTCCCATCTCCCTGTTTCAGCAGCTTTGCCTGCTGTCTCTTCTTCTTACTTCTTGTATTCCTTATCACACAGTCAAAGCCCCCTCGCCCCCAGCTTGCTGAACAGGACACTATGAAGTATCACAATACTTATTATGATTACCAGAAATCTAATATAAATGCAGATCAAATAATATGCACATGCTTCAAGAGAAGGGACTCAGTGTTATCTGTGTGTTTACATAGAGAGATAACACACATGGCTTTATCAGCAAACTGCAATTAGCTGAACAGCAGAGCTATAGATAACAGTGACAGCAGTGAGTGATGTCATCTCTCCTGTCTTATCACACAGGTTCGGCGCTATGGAAAAGCTGTGTTAACAATGGGAGATATAATTTTACATGGCAGGAAAACAAAGCAGCATTTCTAAAGCAATATATTTAGGAAAACTCTTCAATTTACATAAGCTAGCAGCATAGATAGGATCCTTGAGATGGGAATACCCCTTTAATAAATGCAGCTGCTGTGGCCAATTAAATCCAACAGGTATCGCAGGTTTTTTATTTGGGTGATTACATGTCCTAGCAGTATGCAGGAGCAGGTCAGGGCATAGCCATAAGCATGACTTCTTTGGGTAACATGGGGTGACACTCAATGCTAATCTGCAATGCTCAGTCATTAAACAATATCCTACCTAGATATTGTTAAATTATAATGCACAGAACTGAAACCTCTGCATCTGATACAACTATGCCACTAATAATGTTAATAACAACATACCCCCCTCCCCAAAATAAAAATATATATATAGGAATATTATATATACAGTGGGGAAAAAAAAGTATTTAGTCAGCCACCAATTGTTCAAGTTCTCCCATTTAAAAAGATGAGAAAGGCCTGTAATTGACATCATAGGTAGACCTCAACTATGAGAGACAAAATGAGAAAACATATCTAGAAAATCACATTGTCTGATTTTTTAAGAATTTATTTGCAAATTATGGTGGAAAATAAGTATTTGGTCAATAACAAAAGTTCATCTCAATACTTTGTCAAACGTTTTCTGTAAGCCTGAATGTCCACTATGCAATACTATATTTCGCCTGCAGTGGAAATGCCTACCTGGCCACATCTTCCCTCACATGCATTTTGAAAGGGGCCATAACAGCTGTGTGCATGTGTGTCATTGTCATTATTACTACTATATGGGACTTGTATAAATCTAACTGGGTATACTTATTGTAGGTACTGTGGCTAGCTCCTACAATAAGGAGATGGATAAGATGTAAAGCTTTTCTGGCTGGGCTCTCTACTGTTATACATTTTAGTCAGAAATATACCATAAAGTGCCTACAAGCTACAGTAAATATGGTTCTCAAGTTGAGGTTAGGGGCTAATGTTTAGACTTCTGATGTTTGAAGTTACTTTGGTACCTACATAAATGACTGGAGGTACTAAATCTTACAGATACATACAGATGAATACAGTGTTTATGAAATATACACTTTAGTACATTTTTCAGCTAACTGCAAATTTTGAGAAAATTATTGGTGGCTATTCTGTACAGTCATGGCCAAAAGTTTTGAGAATGACACAAATATTCTATTTTCACATGATCTGCTGCCCTCTGGTTTTTATGTGTGTTTGTCAGATGTTTTTATCACATACAGAAATAGAATTGCATTCATATTATGAGTAACAGAAGCTTATATTGACAGTTAGAATGAGTTAATGCAGCAAGTCAATATTTGCAGTGTTGACCCTTCTTCTTCAGGACCTCTGCAATTCTCCCTGGCATGCTCTCAATCAACTTCTGGACCAAATCCTGACTGATAGCAGTCCATTCTTGCAGAATCAATGCTTTAATTTTGTCTGAATTTGTTGGTTTTTGTTTGTCCACCCGTCTCTTGATGATTGACCACAAGTTCTCAATGGGATTAAGATCTGGGGAGTTTCCAGGCCATGGACCCAAAATCTCTATGTTTTGTTCCCTGAGCCATTTAGTTATCACCTTTGCTTTATGGCAAGGTGCTCCATCATGCTGGAAAAGGCATTGTTGAGCACCAAACTGCTCTTGGACGGTTGGGAGAAGTTGCTCTTGGAGGACATTCTGGTACCATTCTTTATTCATGGCTGTGTTTTTAGGCAAGACTGTGAGAGAGCCGATTCCCTTGGCTGAGAAGCAACCCCACACATGAATGGTTTCAGGATGCTTTACAGTTGGCATGAGACAAGACTGGTGGTAGCGCTCACCTCTTCTTCTCCGAATAAGCTGTTTTCCAGATGTTCCAAACAATCGAAAAGGGGATTCATCAGAGAAAATGACTTTACCCCAGTCCTCAGCAGTCCACTCCCTGTACCTTTTGCAGAATATCAGTCTGTCCCTGATGTTTTTTCTGGAGAGAAGTGGCTTCTTTGCTGCCCTCCTTGAGACCAGGCCTTGCTCCAAGAGTCTCCGCCTCACAGTGCGTGCAGATGCACTCACACCTGCCTGCTGCCATTCCTCAGCAAGCTCTGCACTGCTGGTAGCCCGATCCCGCAGCTGAAACACTTTTAAGAGACGGTCCTGCCGCTTGCTGGTCTTTCTTGGGCGCCCTGGAGCCTTTTTGGCACCAATGGAACCTCTCTCCTTGAAGTTCTTGATGATGCGATAGATTTTTGACTGAGGTGCAATCTTTCTAGCTGCAATACTCTTCCCAGTTAGGCCATTTTTGTGCAGTGCAATGATGACTGCACGTGTTTCTTTAGAGATAACCATGGTTAACAGAAGAGAAACAATGATGGCAAGCACCAGCCTCCTTTTAAAGTGTCCAGTGGTGTCATTCTTACTTAATCATGACAGATTGATCTCCAGCCCTGTCCTCATCAACACCAACACCTGTGTTAATGGAGCAATCACTGAAACGATGTTACGTGGTCCTTTTAAGGCAGGGCTGCAATGATGTTGAAATGTGTTTTGGGGGATAAAGTTCATTTTCTAGGCAAATATTGACTTTGCAAGTAATTGCTGTTAAGCTGATCACTCTTTATAACATTCTGGAGTATATGCAAATTGCCATTAGAAAAACTGAAGCAGTAGACTTTGTAAAAATTAATATTTGTATCATTCTCAAAACTTTTGGCCATGACTGTATAAAGCAGATAATGACGTAGAGGTAAGAATTATTCCACTTATGTCCTCTGGATTCAGCATTTGGATTATGTGTTTAGAAAAGTAGACGCACGACACTCTGGACTAGTTTTTCTGTTTAAAGGGTCTGGTCCCTGTTTTTCCTGCTGATAGGACTCCCAGAAATCACTTGTCATCATAAACAGTGGGGAAAAAAAGGATTTAGTCAGCCACCAATTGTGCAAGTTTTCCCACTTAAAAATATGAGAGAGGCCTGTAATTGACATCATAGGTAGACCTCAACTATGAGAGACAAAATGAGAAAACACATCTAGAAGATCACACTGTCTGATTTTTAAAGAATTTATTTGCAAATTATGGTGGAAAATAAGTATTTGGTCAATAACAAAAGTTAATCTCAATAGTTTGTTATATATCCTTTGTTGGCAATGACAGAGGTCAAACGTTTTCTGTAAGTCTTCACAAGGTTGGCACACACTGTTGCTGGTATGTTGGCCCATTCCTCCATGCAGATATTCTCTAGAGCAGTGATGTTTTTGGGCTGTCGCTGGGCAACACGGGGTTTCAACTCCCTCCAAAGGTTTTCTATGGGATTGAGATCTGGAGACTGGCTAGCTTTAGCCACATTTCATCTTCAATGGCCTTGCTGATGGAAGGAGGTTTGCACTCAAAATCTCACGATACATGTCCCCATTCATTCTTTCATGTACACGGATCAGTCATCCTGGTCCCTTTGCAGAGAAACAGCCCCAAAGCATGATGTTGCCACCCCCACGCTTCACAGTAGGAATGGTGTTCTTTGGATGCAACTCAGCATTCACTCTCCTCCAAACATGACTAGTTGTGTTTCTACCAAACAGTTCTACTTTGGTTTCATCTGACCATATGACATTCTCCCAATACTCTTCTGGAACATCCAAATGCTCTCTAGCAAACTTCAGACGGGCCCGGATATGTACTGGCTTAAGCAGGGGGACACGTCTGGCACTGCAGGATCTGAGTCCCTGGTGGCGTAGTGTGTTACTGACGGTAGCCTTTGTTACGTTAGTCCAGCTTTCTGCAGGTCATTCACTAGGTCCCCCTGTATGTTTCTGGGATTTTTGCTCACCGTTCTTGTAATCATTTTGACCCCACAGGGTGAGATCTTGCGTGGAGCCCCTGATCGAGGGAGATTATCAGTGGTCTTGTATGTCTTCCATTTTCTAATTATTGCTCCCACAGTTGATTTCTTCACACCAAGCTGCTTGCCTATTGCAGATTCAGTCTTCCCAGCCTGGTGCAGATCTACAATTTTGTTTCTGGTGTCCTTCCACAGCTCTTTGGTCTTCACCATAGTGGAGTTTGGAGTGTGACTGTTTGAGGTTGTGGACAGGTGTCTTTTATACTGATAACAATGTCAAACAGGTGCCATTACTACAGGTAATGAGTGGAGGACAGAGGAGCCTCTTAAAGAAGAAGTTACAGGTCTGTGAGAGCCAGAAATCTTGAATGTTTGTAGGTGACCAAATACTTATTTTCCACCATAATTTGCAAATAAATTCTTTAAAAATCAGACAATGTGATTTTCTGGATTTGTTTTCTCATTTTGTCTCTCATAGTTGAGGTCTACCTATGATGTCAATTACAAGCCGTCCTCATCTTTTTAGGTGGGAGAACTTGCACAATTGGTGGCTGACTAAATACTTTTCCCGGACACCTGATGTACATGTGTGCCAAATTTGGTGAGGATCGGTCCAGTCGTTTGGTCGCTCATAAAGAACAGACAGACAGACATTTTTATATATATAAGAGATAAGAGATTTGTAGGCTGTCAACGCAAAGGATGGCTCAGCCATCAGCTGTCTTATGGAATGTCCAGATTTAGTCATTCTTGACTTAATACTACTTAAAAGAGTTATGGAGCTGAAAGCATGTTAAAAGTCTGTTTCAATTTGGACTTTAAAATCTAATGATTGCTTAAATATTTTTATCTCACTTTGGCCATATGAAATATTCAAGCTTACACCATATTGTATGGCCAAAACATATTACTATGATGTAATTTCTCATCAAGCATGACAGCTACATTTCACCATCCAAGTAGAGATGGGTCAATCGGCTCTTAACTATCCGGGTTCTTCCCATATATTCCAAAGCTTGTGCACTCGTGGCTCAGCCTTTATTTGCTGTAATGGTGGAAATGCTCACACATCTATCTCACTGCATCTCATAGCTAATGCATCCTATTAGCTAGGCCAGGGGTCGGCAACCCCCGGCACGCGTGCCAAGAGTGGCACGCGAGACTTATTTACCTGGCAGGGCAGCGGTGTGTTCACATATGTCCGGCACAGCTATCTGTTTCCCTCAGGCTTGGTGCACACAAGCTGGAGGGAAACTGATGCCAGGACATATCCCATAGTTTTCTATGGGATCGGTTCTGGCACAAGAGGCATCAGTTCTGGCGCCATATTTGTGCCTCAGCCGGATGGAAAAACGTTACCTGCAGTGTTTTTCCATCCGGCTTCCTTAAAATTTCATTAGCGCGGGGTGAAGATGGATGCGGCATCACCGGGCTTCTGCACAGTCTATGTACAGTAGTGAAGCCGGTCATTGCCGGCTTCACTACTGTACCTGATCGAATTGCTCAGGATTGTTTAAAGCTATAAAGAAACACTTGGATTCATTTTAAAGATGAGAATCTCCTCTTTAAAATGATACCAAGATCACCATGATGGTCCTTAAACATCCTGAGCGATTCGCTGGTGAAAACGATGTTCGGCATTGAAATCCCAATGCAGATTTCAATTCCCGACATCGTTTTAACAGTGAATCGCTCTGAATGTGTAAGGTCAATCATGGAGATCTTGGTATCATTTTAAAGATGAGATTCTCATCTTTAAAATGTATCCAGTTGCATCTTTGTGGCCCTAATAGATCCTTAGAAATGGGGCTCTAAAAGTGTCCCCCCCCTCCTGTGTCAGGCAGCATCTTAGAGCTAAGGAAGGAGGGGGAGGAGGAGCTGCAGAGACAATGATAACTCCTCATTGTCTGTGCATAAGCTGCAGATGATGGGGGTTAGCTTGGACTTCCATCCTTATCCCCTCTATCAATCAGAGAGCATACTGTACTTTTGCTCTCTGATAGTCACATAGAGGGATAATGTAATACCCCTCTGAGCCTAATCACATAACCAGGAAGTTATTGGCGCTGTGACCCAGACATTTACCATCGTCCAGGTCGCAGCGCCAGAAGTGTCACACCAAACACTTACACAACAGATGCACAAAGTCACCAATAAAGTTTACATTTTTTCACTGTCTCTGTCCTGTCCATACCTGATCTTTATAGAGTAAAATACGCCGCCCGCCTCTCTAGTGATATCTGTTACACGCTAAAATAATAGTAATAGCAATTATCTCTAGTATTATCACAATAATACCGTGTGCAGGGGCCGCTATGTGACATAATACCGTGTGCAGGGGTCGTCAGACTTACAATTATTGACCGGCACTCCGAGTACCTCAACTTTGATTTTTTTAATCGAAATCGGCACGCCGAACAAAAAAGGTTGCCTACCCCTGAGCTAGGCTATAGGCAGCACAAGTCAGAATTGAAAACTGAACAATAGTTATAGAAGTACTTAGAGAGAATCAAGCAATAATACACAGGCCAGAGGCGTAGCTAGCGGGGGGGGCAGAGGGGGCGGCTGCCCCGGGCCCACTGATTCTTTGGGGGCCCACCCCGGGGCCGTCATTAATACATCCTTTATTTCTAACTAGATCAGTGTCTGCAGACACCGATCTAGTTACAATGCTTCCTGGTGCTTAACTGTCTTGCAAACCACAAGCCTTCAGTTTACAAGACGCTGAGACACAGACGGATGTCTGCTTCTCAGCACGGGCGGCGCGATGACGTCACAACATCGCGTCGCCCACGCTCAGACACAGACGTCCTGTGCGTGGACAGGGAGGAAGCGACGGTGGCTCCATTCATCAGCATAGGCAAGTAGGTCAGTATGACTATTTTTTGTGGGTATATTAATAGCATAAGGGGTGGTTAGTAGGGGGAAATATAACTATAAAAGGAGGATTCATTAGGGGGCATTATGACGATGGGGGATCATTTATATAAGGGTTATTACGGGGTATTATGAATACAAGGGGGAGGTTATTTATAGAAGGGGCCATTAGAGGGCATCATTTATATTAGGAGGCATTATGAACATAAGGGGGTGGTCATTGATATAAGGGGTCATTAGAGGTGCAGTATTTATGTCAGGGGGAATCAGGGGCATAATATGAGGGTCAATTAATTTAATTAAAGTGGCACTTGGGCTTTATTAAGACTAAGGCCCCAAGTACCAGGCTGCAGCAAAAAAAAGTGATGGAGGAAAAACCATGGCGGTAACATTGTGGTTTTTCCCACAGCGCTTTTCACAGAAGGTCCGCAGAGGTTTCCTCTGTGGACTTTCTATTTTCAATACACCTATATGGAAACCGCCAGTGTTTCCATAGGTATAATTGACATTCTGCAATTTCCAAAACTGCAACGGTTTTGGAAATCGCAGTGCGTCTGCTGCACATATTTTTCCGCAATGTGTGGATGGATTTGCTAGAATGCCACAGTTTTTTTCTGTGAGTTTTTCGCCACATGGGGCCCCATCCCATCCCCACTTTGCAGTAAAATATGTGCAGCGGACACGCTGCGATTTCCAAAACAGTCTCAGTTTTGGAAATCGCAGCATGTCAATCATACCTACGGAAACGCCAGCGGATTTCCTATAGATATAATTGAAGCAGAAAGTCCACAGAGGAAACCTCTGCAAACTTTCTGTGCAAAGTACTGCAGGAAAAACCGTGATGCGTTACCCCCGCGGTTTTTCCCACAGCTCTTTTTTGCTGCAGGACGCCACGTGGGGCTTTAGCCTTAAGGCGTTTTCCAGCTCATTTTTATTGATGATCTATTCTCAGAATAAATCATCAATAAGAGATAAGTGACTCCCCACTGATCAGCTGTAAGAAAGGGCTATGGCGCCTGTTTATATCACACGCTGTCTGTTTATAGTGTCCGTGTGATGTAATTCCAGCCTTGTCACATAGACGTGTATAGGACGAGGCTGTTGTTACATTACATGGCCGCTATGAAAAGAATGACACTATGTAAACAGAGAAGGTGTCATGGCGCTTACACAGGTACCACGGTTCATTCAAACAGTTGATCCTCGGGGTCCCGGGTATTGGAGCCCCAATAATTTTTTCCCTTGTTTTTTTTTTTTTTCCCTTTTCAATTAGGAAACACCTCGGGCATTATTAATAAGGGGCAATATTTAAAGGGGGTGCACAGGGAAGTTATTAATATAAAGATTCACTTGGGAGTATTATTCATTATGGGGGGTTATATTATATATTTTATAATTGGGGGTAGCAGCAGGATGGGGGCTTTGTGAAGGTGAGGATAATGTGGGTCGAGTGCCTGGAAAAGTGAGGAGCCAAAGATGTCTGTGTTGCAAACTTTACAGAGACTGGAAGAAGTGGTCATGGCCGTCCGGATGAAAGAGATGGGGAATGTGAACGACTAGTCAGAGATGTCACCTGTAAGTCACAAAATGTTACTGCCTTGTATTCACTTAAATTGTCTGCAGAGCCCTGTGTAGAGCTGCTATATACCACTATACGCTCACCGTATACTGATAGTATAGGTATACGAACATGTCCAAGTTGGGGGCCCACTTGGACATGTTCGTCCTCCCTGTGCTGAACCCCTAGCTACGCCTCTGACACAGGCAGATTAGTAATGCAGTGCTAGAATTGAATATACAGACATAGATAGACAGGAAAGTTCAGTCAGTGAGTCTGCAGAGCAGACAGTTAACCCTTTCATTGCCAGACAATAATCTATATTGTCTGACAGTAATTGTAATTGGAGATGAGCGAAGTTTTCCAAAATTCGATTCGGCAACTTCGCCGAATTTTCCGATACGATTCTATTTGATTCGAATTAATTCACGGCGAATAAACAGCTATTTCCTGTCTGCAGAGAGCTGGGGTGGGCGGCCAGATGGCGGAAGCCCTTGGATGCCGCGGTCAAGAAGAGGCCGGACTGAGGACGCAGGCTAGGGGAAGGCCTCACATGACGTGGGCCCGAGCGGACTGCAGCCATTGGCAGAGCAGAGGAGAAGTAGGGTAGGGGGGTACTAGGGGCGGTGATCCGCGGGGGTTTAAAAGGAGAAGCCCGCGAAAATGAAGCAGTCTCGTGGGGAGAAGAGTGGGACAGTAGATCTCCGCACGTTACCTTTGTGGGATCTCCAGCGCGATGTCGTCAATTGAGGGTCTGATCGATCAGCTGCGGGCTTCTGCGGAGGTCCAGGGAGCGGAGTGGCTGCAGGCACAGCTGCAGCGCATTTTGCGGGGGGCCGGAGGAGTCGCCCGCGGTGTCTCCTCCTGAAGACCGAAGACGGCCGCGGAGGACCAGGCCTCCGGCGCGCCTTAGTCCCGATGAGGCCCCGCGAGCCCAGCGCCGCAGAAGGAGCCCCTCCAGGGACCCTCCGACCCGGGATGCCGGTAGGTCCGCTGCCGCCAGGCAGTCCCGGGGAGGGAGGAATCCAGGCGGGCGGCGGGGCTCGCAGCGGGGGCGGCAGGCCGCGCCCCCGCCTTTCCAGGACGGCGACCGGGTGGCAGGAGCGGGATCGGCGGCCTCTCAAGGGGGTATCGATACCTTGGAGGCTGCTCGGCAGGAAGCGCTACCTCGGGAGACGGGGCTGCTGTCGGCAGGTCCTCAGCGGTTGGCGGACGCCGGGCCGGGTTCCTCGGGCCTTGTCGGCAGCGTGTGGGAGGCGGCACAGTCACCTGCTTCGTCGGCCTCCTCCTCCAGGGGGGGGGGAGGGCCTGCACCACGTGTGTCTTCAGCATTAGTGTTCCCGGATTTGGACCACGCAGACGGCGGCGGGATTTCGATTCGTCCGGATACAGGCCTGGCGACTGCGGGGCCCACAGCACCCAGGCAGTCAGGTGAGTGTACGTCCATCTTGTCTCCCTTGCTACCGCCCCTGGGTGTGGTGAGTCACCCGGGGGAGGTGGGCAGGGGGTTTATGGAGGTATTAAGTTTATTAGCGGAGAAGGCGGCTGAGGCGCCTGGGAAGGAAAAAGGGGAGGAAGCGCCGAGGTTGGATGATTCAGCCAAAGGCGAGGTATATGTCTGTTTTGAGTGGCCGCTGGGGGCCCATTTGAAGCAGGAAGTGAGGGATAGGATCTGGAAAGGGGAGTATGTGGAAATTTTTTCCTTACTCCCGCTAGAAAGGTTTAATCTGGACAGGGCCAAAAAGGATGAGTCTAAGAAGGAGGAGGAGGAGAAGAGGCGGTACAGGTTGATCCCCCGTACATTCGCGAATTGGTTGCAAGCGTTTGCAATTTTAGCGAGCGTTATTGGTGAAAAGGCGCCGGAGAATTGTTCCGCGCTTTTTTGCTACATGGACGCCATAGGGGAGGCATATAGAGTTTATGGGGGTCAGGCGTGGTTACGGTATGACGAGCAATTTCGTCAACGTAAAGCGGTGCGCCCCAGCATACGCTGGGACCACAAAGATATAGGACTGTGGTTACGGGTGACAGCTCCAGTTCGGTCAGGGCAGTCCTTTCAGGCGGGAGCCGGGAGTCCTGATGCGTCGGGGCGCTCGGCTGCATCGCAGAAGGGACTCTGTTTTGCCTTTAATGAGGGTTCGTGCAAGTTTGGGGCAAAGTGCAAATTTAAGCACGAATGCTCCTCCTGTGGAGGGAGTCACGGGGCGTCGCGCTGTTTTAAAGGGGGAAAATCCAAGGGGGGGGGACGGTGCTGGAAAAGGGGCAGACGCCGGTAGTGCTGGACGCGATGCGTCCTCAGCTAAGTGAGTACCCAGAGGCTGCGGCGGCACGATTGTTGTTAGAAGGTTTTTCGGTTGGGTTTAGGATTCCGTTTGTTGAAGGGGGGTTGGGTGTGTCCAGAAGGAATTTGAGGTCAGCGTACCAGCATCCTCGGGTGGTAGCGGATAAGTTGGGGAAAGAGGTCTCATTAGGGCGTATGGCGGGTCCGTTTAGGGAGGTTCCTATTCCCAATTTGCGGGTATCACCACTGGGGGTAGTCCCAAAAAAGGATCCTGGAAAATTTAGGCTCATTCACCACTTGTCGTTCCCCAAGGGAACGTCGGTGAATGATGGTATTGACCCTAGCCTATGTGCAGTGGTCTACACTTCATTCGATGCTGCGGTTAAGTGGGTCAGGGAATGCGGACGGGGGCGTTATTGGCGAAGGCGGATGTGGAATCCGCCTTTCGCCTGTTACCGGTCCACCCAGATAGTTTACATTTATTAGGTTGTTACTGGGAAGGGAATTATTTTGTGGACCGGTGTTTGCCCATGGGTTGTTCTATTTCTTGCGCCTATTTTGAAACATTTAGTACGTTTGTGGAATGGGTGGTCCGTAGGGAGGCGGGATGGTCATCAGTCATTCACTACTTGGATGATTTTTTATGTATAGGGCCGGCGGGGTCGAGGGCGTGTTCGGTCTTGCTCCGCACATTAGAGGGCGTAGCGAGGCGGTATGGGATCCCTTTGGCGGCGGAAAAGACGGAGGGGCCGGCTACGGCCTTGACATTTTTAGGGATATTGATCGACACCGAGGCAATGGAATGCCGTTTGCCTCCGGACAAGTTAGGGCAGCTTCGTTTGGAGGTGCAAGGGGCTAAGCGGCGGAAGAAGTTGACCTTGAGGGAGTTGCAATCCCTGTTGGGAAAACTGAATTTCGCATGCCGGATTTTACCCATGGGGAGGGTTTTTTGTAGGAAATTGGCGGCGGCGACTGCTGGGGTTACGGTACCCCATCATTACGTGCGCCTGGGGAGGGAGCTTCGGGACGATCTGGCAGTATGGGATGCGTTCTTGGCCAAATACAATGGCCGGTCGCTGGTAATAGAAGAAGTGGTGGATTCCAGGGGGATGGAGTTGTTTACCGATGCATCGGGGAGGGTAGGTTTTGGGGCGTATTGTCAGGGACGCTGGTGTGTGGGTTCCTGGCCGGATTCGTGGAGAGCCGAGGGATGGGGTAGGAACTTAGCATTATTGGAGTTATTCCCTATAGTGGTGGCTTTGGCCACGTGGGGGCACCGGTTTGAGAATAAGAAGGTGCGCCTGTTTTGTGATAATATGGGGGTGGTGCAGGCTATTAACAGACTGACAGCATCCTCACCGCCGGTAGTTTGTTTATTGCAGCGTTTAGTGTTATTATGTTTATCATTGAATGCCTGGGTTGTGGCGGAGCACGTCCCGGGCATTGATAACGGTATTGCTGACGCGTTGTCTCGTCTGCAGTGGGAGCGTTTTCGTCAGCTGGCGCCAGAGGCGGAGATGGAGGGGGACGCGTGGCCTGCGGATCTTTGGGAGCTGCCGTTCGGGCGGCATGTGGTTTGATTCACTCTTCTCTGGCTGAGGGCACATGGGTGGCCTAGGGGGCGGCTTGGGAGCGGTGGGAGGAATGGAAAGGCTGGTTTGAATCTCAGGTGAGGGGTCAGGATGTGTTGCTATTTCTATTGGTGGGTCAGTGTAAGGAGGAAGGTTGGTCGGTATCTCGGGTAAATAGACTGATGGCGGGATTGGCTTTTGGTTTCCGGGCTCGGGGACTGTTGGATGTGACAAAGGCCTTCATAGTGAGGCAGGCGCTCAAGGGGTGGCGGCGAGGATGGTCGGCTAGAGATCAAAGGAGGCCGGTGTCATTCCAGTTGTTACAGGAATTGGGGCGTTCGGTGGAGCAGGTGTGTCGCTCACCGGGCGAGGTTCGTTTGTTTCAATTGGCATTCTCGTTGGCATTCTTTGGGGCGCTCAGACTGGGAGAGTTGGTGAGCCCGTCGGTTCGGAGGGTGGGAGGGTTGTTAGCGGAGGATGTAGACCTTTACGAGGATAGGGTGGAGTTCAGAATTCGGCGGTCGAAGACTGACCAGACGGGTAAGGGGGCAAAGGTAGTGTTGTTTGCGGTCCCGGGAGTAGAGATGTGCCCGGTCAGGTGTTTGGGGGCGTTTTTACCTGAAATGCGAGTGGCAGGGGAGCCGTTGTTGCGGCACGGGGATGGGACGTTCCTGTCTCGGTTTCAATTCCTGGCAGTGTTTAAGAAGTGTTTAAGGGAGTGCGGCCGTCAGCCGGGGGGATTTCGGAGGGCACTCCTTCCGGATCGGAGCGGCGACAGAGGCGGCACGCAGGGGTCTGGGCGATGAGGTGGTGCAATGCATTGGGCGGTGGGAATCCGTTCGGTTCAGGTCATATGTTAGGCCGGCATGGTTGTAAGGCAGGCAGGTTAGGGGGAAGGAAGAGGGGAGGTTACCCACGTGGGAGGGGGGCATGGTTCTCATTGTTATTTGTGTCTGTTTTCTTTTAGGTGAAGGAGTGCGGGAACTGGTGTGGATCCTGGGTCACTCCTACGTGTTCTGGGGGGCGCTGCGGGCCGCCGTCCGCTCGGAAGGTCGGCAACTGGGGTTTCCGAGGGAGCGTGTAGTGGTTAGGTGGCTGGGATTCCGAGGGATGTCTTGGTCCAGGGTTTTGCCCGAGTTCCACAGGTTTTCGAGACTGGATAGGTCACCGGATGTCTTGGTATTACATGTTGGAGGGAATGATTTGGGGGCCAGGCCGTTCAGGGAGCTCATCAGAGATATCAAGTTTGATATGTTGCGTTTGTGGGCGCTGGCTCCAGGGTTAGTGACGGTGTGGTCAGATGTGGTGTATCGGCATACTTGGAGAGGGGCCAGGTGTGTGGAAAGTATCAACAGAGCTAGGATTAAGGTAAACAGGGCGGTGGCGCGGTTTTTCAAACGCAACGGCTGTGTGGCAGTTAGGCACAGGGAGCTGGAGGCTGGTGAAGGGGGTTTTTGGAGGAGAGATGGGGTGCATCTTAATGCCGTTGGTACAGATTTGTGGTGCCTAGCCATTCAGGAAGGGATCGAAACAGCTCTAGGGGTGTGGAGGGACGCCAAGTCTTAAGGTGTCAAGACTTGACGTTGTTGGCGGGGGGTCCTCGGAGTTGGAGACAAAGGATGTGGATGGCTGGTTGGGGGGGAAGCTCATAAGGCTCTGGACTCCCCAAAAGGAATAGCTTGGCTATGTGCGGTTTTAGCTGGCCTGAGAGCGGGGATCTTGTAAGTTGAAGATCCTTCACCCTGGTGGGGTGATTTGGTGCCTCCGAGCTGGGCTTACGGCTGGAGGTAAACAATTTAACGGGATATAAAGGTTAGGCCAGAATGTGGGCTCCGAGGACCTCCTTGTCAAAAGAGTTAGAGTGGGGAACTGGCGATTGGTTTATATATGGTTTACAATGTTTATATGTATGTTTGTTAATAAAATGGCTGCTGTGGCCAATTCATTCCAACTACGGTGTCAAGTCTCATTTTTACAGGTGAAGTGGTTGGGAGATTGGTGGAAGGACTGAGCGATACCGCGTCAAGAAGAGGCCGGACTGAGGACGCAGGCTAGGGGAAGGCCTCACATGACGTGGGCCCGAGCGGACTGCAGCCATTGGCAGAGCAGAGGAGAAGTAGGGTAGGGGGGTACTAGGGGCGGTGATCCGCGGGGGTTTAAAAGGAGAAGCCCGCGAAAATGAAGCAGTCGCGTGGGGAGAAGAGTGGGACAGTAGATCTCCCGCCCTCCCTCCCCTTTTAGTACGGCTCTGGGGGTTTTACGGTCAGAGCAGGGGGCAGGGAAAGTCACGGCAGCGTGGCGGGGGGTCCTCGGAGTTGGAGACAAAGGATGTGGATGGCTGGTTGGGGGGGGAGCTCATAAGGCTCTGGACTCCCCAAAAGGAATAGCTTGGCTATGTGCGGTTTTAGCTGGCCTGAGAGCGGGGATCTTGTAAGTTGAAGATCCTTCACCCTGGTGGGGTGATTTGGTGCCTCCGAGCTGGGCTTACGGATGGAGGTAAACAATTTAACGGGATATAAAGGTTAGGCCAGAATGTGGGCTCCGAGGACCTCCTTGTCAAAAGAGTTAGAGTGGGGAACTGGCGATTGGTTTATATATGGTTTACAATGTTTATATGTATGTTTGTTAATAAAATGGCTGCTGTGGCCAATTCATTCCAACTACGGTGTCAAGTCTCATTTTTACAGGTGAAGTGGTTGGGAGATTGGTGGAAGGACTGAGCGATACTGCGTCATGTCTCTTGCTATCTCTCTAGAATGAACAACTTTTATTCATGTGGAAGGATCTGCTAACAAGCAAAGACATGCCTGCCCAATCACATCACTAGAGAATATTTCGTGACTGTCTGATGTCACAAAGGTCGTTACTAAATATTCGTTACCGCGAAGCACCAGGAAATACAGATTCCATGCGAATCGAAGACTTCCAGAAATTCGGATCGAATTCCACTTCTGCAGCTTCGATTCTCTCATCTCTACATGTCACATTCACTTTGACATAACATTCGGCTGTGTTTGCTTTAGAGAGCTAGAAATTGGATAGCTAGGTTCCTAGGAGTCCTAAGAGTGTTTTACACTACATTTTAAGCCAATTTAAAGTGTGGTTTGTACCAAGCTTGTTCATTCTGAAATGAACCTAGAACCCGAGCAGCCTCACCCAAACACGAAACGAATCTTGAGAAGATCGTCCATCCAAGGTGATATTGACAACCAGCTATGTAAAACGTTCCACTGCAGTACTGGGCATTCCTATCATATCCATGTATCCACTATAGCATGACTACATGGGAATATTTTGAGGTTAAAGGATTTTATCCCCAGAATGTTCTTAAATTGTATAGTATACATTTTATCATATTAAGTACTGTGATTTTTTTTTCTTTCTTGCATTTTTTACTAGAACAATGCACTGCAATTCTTTACAGACTAAGCAAAAGTAGGCTAATTTTATCTATGTGCATAATGTATTCTTTGTAAAGGCAAAAACAGTTGCTGTCACCTGTTAATACAATCTCCAAGGGCTTCAATAGGCATCAAAGATGTTTTAACTCTGCTGATTGAGTAAAGTTTTCTTAATTTGGGCATAGACATTTTGACAACATAGCCTAACATGTATGTTAAGCGGTTTTGAATGGGGATAGTTGTCTTCAGCTAAATGAAGAGTACAGTCAGTGATCTATCTTGACAAGGTCTGTTAAAGGCCTACCCTTTTAATGTATATTTAGAAGTGTTGATAGTAAATTACAATCATAGAGGGGTCGTTTTTTCTTACTGTAACTAATATGTTATTGATGGTGCACATAACATACAATACAAGGTTTCAGTTTTAGCGGAAATTTCCACATACAGTAATTCTATTATCACTAAAGACTAGCACACTGACAAAATACTGAAATTTCTTGTCAGGCCTGTGTGTGTGAATCAGCAAATGAGACTGTGTGGGCCCTTGGGCAACAGAGCCTCAGTGGGCCCATTTGGAAAAAGATATGTGCACTAAAGCAAATAACAAGTGAAATTGGGTGTTTTTTTTTTTTTTTTTTGCTAAAGAAGACCTACTGGAGTGTACTGTAATACTGTTCATTCCATACAAGTAGATAGAACCTGTTCAGATGTCGTAAAGTAAAGAGGAATTTGAGTACATCTGCCTCTTTATTTTTTGCCCCCTGGATCACGGTGGTGGACGCAGAGCATCAGCATTCTGTTGCGGCTTTCCACCACTGATCAGGCCCAAATGAAAGGGTCTAACCAGTGGGGAGTCTCAAGCCACAGCCTCCGAATCAGCTGCAGAATCCGCGGCAAGATCAAGCAGGACACTTATTTTTTCCAGCCTCCTGCTCTAATTGTTTTCAATGGGAGGCAGAATGAGGGAAGTATCTGCCACTGATTTGGAGGCAAAATCCATGCAAAATCAGCACCAGATTCCACTCTGTGAACAAATCCTGATACTGTTAATAGTGCAATGAACGCTTTCATCTGTATTAATGTGCTCAATTAAAGTGCTCAATGCAGAAACTGAGTGGGCCTCCACAGATTTATATAAATATATATTATATGCATCTCAATAAATTTGAATATCTTTGAAACTTTTATTTATTTCAGTAATTAAATTAAAAAAGTGACCTCCTATATTTTCTAGATTCTTTACACACAGAGTGTTCTATTTCAAATGTCTTATTTCTGTAAATGTTGATTATGGATTACAGGTAATAAAAACCAAAATCTAAAAAAATTAGAATATTGTAAAAAAGTTCAGTATATCACCTGCCAAGGTTTCCTAAGCGTTTAAATGGACCCTCAGTCTGGTTCAGTAGGACACACAATCATGGAAGACGCTGATTATGAATTGTATTACTGAATTACTGAAATGAATGAACGTTTCAAAAATATTCAAATTTATTGAGATGCACCTGTATATATCTGTATATATATATATATATATATATATATATATATATACATACACACACTGTATATATACACACACACTGTGTATATATATATATATATATATATATATATATATATATATTTATATATACAGGGGCGTAACTAGGAAAAACTGGGCCCCATAGCAAACTTTTTACTTGGGTCCCTACCACCACCACACGGTATAACCTCTTTTATACAGTCCCATAGTGGCCACTTCACACGGTATAATGTCCCATAGTGGCGATTTTCCAGATTTACATTTCAGTTCTGTAGGGGATTATAAAGGCCTATATATTAGAAATCCCCATAACTAACTCCATTTTCAAAACTGCACCTAATTCAAAACAGCATTTGGGAAGTTTGTTAACCCTTTAAGCATTTCACAGGAATTAAAACAATATGGGAGTGAAATTTAGACATTTATTTTTCTTAATAAATATGTTCATTTAGCCCTAAAATTTACACATTGTTACACAATTTCTCCTGAACACAGCAATACCCACATGTGGTCGGGTCCGCAGCCTTGGGATAACCTTAGACACTGACCTATCCTTCAAGCCGCATATTCAAACCCTCAACACCTCCTGCCGCCTCCAACTCAAAAAACATCCATCAAATCCACTCCTTCCTCACCCCTGAAACTTCAAAGATGCTAGTCCATGCCCTCATAATCTCCCGCCTAGACTACTGTAACACCCTTCTCCATGTCCTCCCAGCTAACACTCTCGCCCCTCTCCAGTCCACCTTAAACTGTGCTGCGCGCTTAATACACCCTCTCCCCCCATTCTTTATCGGCTGCTCCCCTCTGCCAATCCCTTCACTGGCTACCCGTTGCCCAGCGAATAGAATTCAAATTACTAAAGCTGACATACAAAGCCATCCACAACCTGTCCCCTCCATATATCTCCGACCTAATCTTCTGCTACCTGCCCACACGTAACCTCCGATCCTCCAAAGACCTCCTACTCCGCTCTGTTCTTATCTGCTCTTCACACAATCGTCTCCAAGACTTCTCCCGTGCATCCCCCATACACTGGAACTCATTACCAAGACACATAAGACTGTCTCCCACAGTCACAAGCTTCAAGAAGGCCCTGAAGACTCACCTATTCAGGAAAGCCTACAACCTCCAATAACACTACTGTCACCATAACACCACCTGAACAGCCTCTACCCCACCTTCTGTCTCTATCCCTCTTCCCTCATAGATTGTAGGCCCTTGTGGGCAGGGCCCTCTATCCCACTGGGCCAGTTGGTCACTGTTAGTATTATATTTGTTTTGTATATCTTGTGTATCGTATGTAAACCGTCAAATGTAAAGCACCATGGAATTAATGGTGCAATATAAATAATAATAATAATAATAATAATAATAATATGTGAGCCAAAAATGTTGTATGGGTACATGGTGATGCTCAGAATTGAAAGAACACCATTTGGCTTTTTGAAGGCAGATTTTGGTGGAATAGTTTTCAGGTTCCAAGTTGCATTTGCAGAACCCCTAAAGTACCAGTACCATGGAAATCCCCATTTCATTGCCAAACATATTGTGCCCACTTTGTAGTAACAGAGACATGCACTCCTAACACTTTTACGTGGGTTATCCCGGGTACAAAAAAGTTGTATATGTGGGTGAAAACTGCTGTTTGGGCACACAGCAGTGCTTAGAAGGGAAGGAGCACTGCACTTTTTAGCTTTTGGAGTATAGATTTAGAGGGACTAGTTTTTGGACGCCATGTTGTATTTGCAGAGCCCTGGAGGTGCCAGTAAACTGGAATTCTCCAGGAAGTGACCCCATTTTGTAGGGACAATTTTAGGTTCTCTGCAAACATGACATGGCGTCCAAAAACCAACAATCTAAATCTGTGCTCCAAAGGCTAAATTGCGGTCCTTCACATCTGTATCCTGCTGTGTGTCCAAATAGCAGTTTATACCCACATGTATGACACTGGTGTACCCAGGATAACGTATTTAATGTCATATGCGGGTATAAATTGTTTGGGCACACAGCTGGGCACAGAAGGGAAGGAGCACTATTTGGTTTTGGCGCACAGTTTGCAGAGCAATTTTATAGAAGCCCCTGAATTGCCAGTAAAGTGGAATCCGCTGACACGTGATACCATTTTCTTAATTACATTCCTCGGCGCATAGTGATCATTTTTAACCCCTGAGTGTTGCATTAATTTAGTTTCCGGAAATGAATGTGCAGCAGATATTGCATACTGAATTTCTGGAGAAATTGACATTTTCACTTTTCACCATCAGCTGTGCATTCATTTCTGGATAATAAATTAATGCAACACTTGGGGGTTAAAAATGCTCACTGTACCCCTGGATAAATTCCTTCAGGGGTGTAGTTTTCAAAATTGGGTCAGGGGATTCCACTTTATTGGCATTTCAGGGGCTCTGCATAAGTGGCATGGCATCCAAAAACCAAATAGTGCTCCTTCCCTTCTGTGCCTGGCTGTGAGCCCAAACAGCATTCCCACATATACACGCATATGACATTGTTAAGTACAATATCCTGGGTATAACAGTGTCATTCATACATGTGGGTATAAACTGCAGTTTGGGGCACAGCAGTAAAGGACTGCTACGTGGCTTTTGGAGCACAGATTTAGATGTTTGGTATTTGGACGCCATGTCAGGTTTGCAGAACCCCTGAGGTGCCAGTAAAGTAGAATCCCCTAGGGAGTGACCTCATTTTGAAAACTACACCCCTCAAAGAATTTATCAAGGGGCGTAGTGAGCATTAGTTACCCAGATGTGAATGCACAGTGAATGGAGACAAGTGAAAATGTAAGCTGTGCAGAATATATTGGGAACACCAAATCCCCCATTATTTTCCCAGTAGTTTCAGTGATTGAAGGGTCACTATAGATTTTACTTATGGTGTCTTTTCTGAGTTGTACCCTCATACACGCTCGCACAGCTTATACATTCCCTTCCTGCTGCAGCAGTTTTGCCATAAAGATGTGTTGTTTTCTGGGGGGTTTTGTCATCACATTGTACAAGCTATATTTTTATTTTTATGATGATGTAGCCATATAACGGCTTGTTTTTTGCAGGATGAGATGCATTTTGTAATGACACCATTCTGGGGTGCCTATAACTTATTGAGAAAATTTTATTAACTCTCTCTTGTTGGATTCTTGCGATACCTAATTAATATTGTTTTTTTATGTGTATCTAATTTTGCAGAACAAAAACCCATTTTAGGTAAGAAATTAATTGTTTTTGCATCGCCATATTCTGAGAGGCGTATCATTTTTATTTTTCTCTGTGACAGAGTTGGTTGAGAACTTAATTTTTGCGGGATGAGCTGTGCTTTTTATTGATATAGTTTTGGGGTACATATGACTTTTTGATCTCTTTTTATACCATATTTTGTGAGAAAAATCATTACTTCCAGCATTTTTGTTTCTGTTTTTTTTTTGTTTGTTTTTTTTCACAACGTTCACTGTACAGGTTTCAGTTTTATCATACAGGTTGTTACAGAATGCAGCTATACCAAATATGTATTGTTTTTAAAAAAAAATTATTTATTTGTTTTTTTTACATAATTCATTTTATATAGGAAATTGGCATTTTGGGGGCTTTATTCATTTATTCATTTTTTTTTAACCCTTTTTCATTTTTTTTTTCTTTTCTTTTTTTAATTTTTTTGATGTCCCAAAAGGGGGATTGCTGGTTCAGTAACATACACTGCAATACATGTATGTTGCAGTATATACAGGAAGTCATCCTATGAAGACACATAGGCTGACTTCCTCTTCTCTGGGCAGGATCAACCAGGTATGTGGCTGGCAAGGGTCAAAAACCCCCAATCGGAGCTCAACGTCGACCAGGGGTACTGGAGCAGGTTGTTAGCTGCAACTTACAGCTAACACCCATTCCAGAAACCACCCACTCAGTGTCTTTCCCCGAAATAGTACAGTGGTGTGCCATAAGGTTTCGGCAGTACGGCACATGTTGCATATGGGTTAAAAACTTTGAAACCAGAATTTTGCTGTAAGTTCCACAAGAAACCAAATCAGAGGCAACCTAAAAATACTACAAAAATAGCTACTTGACCTAGATTTACAGTCAATGCCATTACAAACACTGCATCACTTATGCTTACTCACACTGCATGTTTACTCATGGTTTAGTATTGCGTTACTGTACAACAGAGGTTGAAGAAAATATAGTATACTAACTTTTTCTATGACAAACTTGCATAAACCATGGTAATGTGGATTAGCAGTTAGTATAGCTGGTTTGCAGCACTTGGTTATTGGTTCACATCTTCTTAGATTAGCATAAGAGCTTCTCTTTTTGGATATTTATTTTAAATCAGGTAAAAATATTATATATATTTATATTATATGTAACAAGAATTTTTAATTGTGTTTTAGTGGCATTTCATTTGGAATTGTTTATTTGGTGTCATTGGTACATACTGTGCTTTCTTTTAATTGACAAAAATCAATAATCATATAGTTTTTTTTTAAATATGCAAAACATTCTGCAAACCAAGAGCAATATATATAATACCTTTTATATTTCAATGTAGTCTTTAACCACTTCCTGACTGCCTATTGACTTTATACGTCTGCGCAGTCCAGTCAGCCATTAACTCTGCAAGGATTTATACGTCCCTGCAGAGTTAGTAGTTGCATAACATCGTGCAGCTGCAGGAATGGGGAGCAGGCTTGCGGTCATGTGATCTGCAACTACAGAATGTTTTATTTTAGTTCTACTAGGGAACTAGATCATGTAATCACCTGATCACCTGTAAAATACACCTCAATAGTTCTGAATTATGTCTGCCAGCAGGCCCCCCTACTTTCTAACACATAGACAGACTCTGCAGCATCTGACATCAATGATATGTCTGATAATCTACTATTATTATTAGGCATATTTTATTAGGAATATTGTTATTATTAGACATTTATGAACACATTAACAACTCACAATTACAATTACTTACCAATTCTCTTGTCACAGAGGTGAGTTTGACATTGTCAGCACTGATTGGACAATGTTAATTTGTAGGTGGTAACACCTACTTGTTAATGTATTCATAATTTTTAAGGAAGAATAGCAGAGGAACAGTACAACACAGAGTTTGAAAAAAAGATGCTCCAGAATTGTTATTTAATGTCGAATATACAAATTAACTATAACAGCCAAGTCAGGAGAGTTGATACGATTGGCCATGTTGGCATTAACCCATAGCATTTTAGCATTGTCACATTTTCATTTCTGTATAGCCATATTAGGTGTTGTTTTCTGGGGACATTGTAGCTTTTAGCTCTTGAATAGGGCACACTCTTATGAATGGGAAATGGGGAAGGGCAAACAAAGCTTTATTACTGCATGGACTGGATCTTGTAGAAAAAAACTAATTCTACGTACATGATGAATTCTGCAAAATTATTACAATTTAGTATTCAGTTTTAATAATAAGACCTGCGTAATGTTACTAAATACAATCTGTGTGGTTACACTGGTATTAGGTATGTAATAGGTGTTGTAAAGGATGCACATACAGAGGAATAAATGCACGCATATGAAGGTCTTATAATAATTTCAGTTGGCTCAAATACAGAAACATGATACCTGAAGAGTGTATCATACACTATTTATCAATGTATGGTGTAATTTTACCCTCAAATACAGACTGCACAATATCTGGAACATAAGCCACAGGAAAAGTATTGCTTTATACAAATAAGACTATGGATACATTATCAATACATTATATTATATATTCAACTCAGAGTCATTGCTGGTGTTTACTTTACACTGGCAGAGATTCAGTTTGTTACCATGGCCCATTATTTAAAAGCATATTTTACATCATACATCAGATGTTCCATTTACATATACACATCCGATGTATGATGTTAAATACAAAGGTCTTTTACAATAATTGCCAATACTGATGTAGCAGATCTGAGATTGTGATTTAACATTCTACTCTTCAAACCATAATTTTACAAATCTAGTTTTAGACTAAGGCCCCACATAGTGAAGCGCAGCAAAAACATACGGAAATTAACACGGTGGAAACACATTGCATTTTTTTCTGCTGCGTTTTTCATTGCATTTTCTCAGAGTTTTATTTCTGCAAACTTTCTGCCCCTATTATACCTATATGGAAAACACCAACGTTTATGCAGGTATAATTGACACGCTGCGATTTTTAAAAAACACAGGCGTTTTTGAAAACACAGCTTTTCCACAGCAGATTTTTTTCTGCAATGTGTGGATGGGACTAGCCAGAATCCCATCCACTCTGTAGGTACTGTAAAACACTGCATTTTTTCACAATGTGGGGCTTTAGCCTTACATAGAACTGCAGATATAATTCTTGCATTATTTTGCACTAGTTATCACAATCAATGAACAAAGGTTTAAGTAACTGATTTAGCTCTGCTACATCTAGATGTATAACCAGGATTACGAACAGTATAATGTTGAAAATGAGAGGGCAGGGAAGAAAAAGAACTAATAATATAGATCATTGCAATAGCAAATCATGTATATATATATATATATATATATATATATATATATATATATCTGTAGACAAACACAATTGAAGTGTGTTGAAATAATTGAGAATAAAACATATATAATGATACACTATAAATAGTCACTTTCCTTCAAAGATATGCACCTGAGTAACTGATAACCTTGTCTTTCAAGCTGAATATAATTTTATAATAATAAACTTAGTATTAAAGGAATAATAGAAGCACTACATAATAAATAACGTGAACATTTACCACTTCCAGCCCTCCCTCATCCCTCTTAAAATGCATATCCGTGACCAAGCTACAAGATGAAGTTGCTCAAACCTTTGGGGAGTCTCTCAGCCAAGCCAAACGCAGCCACAGTGAAGATAGAAAGAAGTGGAATGTGTGGTAAATCTTTCATGATTAATTTCCAAAAAATTGGCGTCTTTAGAGAAACAGAGGGAAATTCCAAGCCTCTTTCATTTTAAGCCCTGGTTTGCTCAAGTACTGCAAAGTAATGACTGTTTGTGCAACAGGCCCTGCCGGATCTAAGTATACTCAGGAATTCTGTGACTTGGCTGGAGTGATGGACATGGCCAGCTGGTGTACATCTACTTAGGTCAATGCAAGTACGCAGGGCTCAGGAAACAAGAGAAAGCAAATCCGTCTAGAATCCTTCTTAGTGGAACATTGTGATATACCATACTGGCAGGCTAAGCATAACAGTAAAATACTTGCAAGCCTGTCATATGCCTAGTGGTGGCAACTGTTTTAAGATGAAGTGAGAGCAGGTTTAAAAATATTCAGGCAATATGGGTGGCCTAGAAAATATACAGTTTGGTTGAGGTGTCAAAAACGTCTCACAGTATAACATGCAGATTTTTCCTATAGTTGTAGCGACCTTCACAACAGAATACAATTGCAGTTAACTTTGTGCCTGTGAATCAATTATAAACTGTATAATTTATAGCAATATGAACAAATAAAAAGACCAGAGAAAACCATCTGGTTGACTTGGCTTCCTTCACAGGCCGCATGGCCAGCCCTGACAATCAGACCTTGATGGCAATCCCTAGGGAAAGTAAAGCAAAAATAATAACGTGGGTAAATGAAGAATAATGGAAAAGCTGAACTATAGAGTTACTATATAATTTTTATTAGGAGACAAAAAAAAAAAAACACTTTCTGGAGACAAGAATCCATGTTTACTCCATTAAGGCTGAAGCCCCACGTTTTGTCTACAAATTTAAATATGGTTCTTTCTGTAGAAAAACCCTTTGAGGCCGGGGCGCCACGTTGTAAAAATGCAGTGTTTTACAGTACCTGCAAAGTGGATGGCATTCTGGCTAATCCCATCCACACATTGCAGAAAAAAACTGTGTTTTCAAAAACACCTGCATTTTGGAAAATCGCAGCATGTTAACTATACTTGCGGAAACTCTGGCACTTTCCGTATATGTATATTAAGGGCAGAAAGTCCGCAGAAAAAAACGTTGCGAAAACGCAATGAAAAAAAGTTTTTTTTTTCAGCGTTTCGCTACGTGGAGCCTTAGCTTAAAGGGGTTTTCAAATCTTCCCCTTTCACCAGTTTGCCTACTCTCTCTTCTCACTTCCTGTATTCTTCCACAAGCTGGTGGGCGGCTTTAACTGTTTGATAAACAGGGCACTATTAAGTTCCTCAATAGATATAGACATTGTCTTTACCATGAAAAATTATTCTTTATGATTATTAGTAATCTAATATAATTGCAGATCAAATAATATACACGGTAAATGTATATTACATTACACAGGTTTGGAGAGTAAAAAACGTATATGCTCCAGGACGGAGAGTCAGCTTGCAATAAACTCACTGTTAGATATGTATTTACACAGAGAGATACTAGACAATGGACAAACCTCCTGTCTGAGCCCTTATCTGCAAAATTAAATTATCTGACCTGATAAATGGAGAAGCAGGAGATATTAGCTCTGAAACTTCCTGGAAGCAGTGGGCTAAGTCACCCATCCAATACTGAGAGATAAAATCAGCTACAGGTCATGCACCAAGGAAACGCTGTGTAAACAATGAGAGGAATAATCTCACATAGCAGGCAAACGAAGCAGCATGTATTTAGGAAAAGTCTTGAATTTACATAAACTAGCAGATTAGATATGATCCTTGAGATGGGACTACCCCTTTAAAAATGGAGTGTGCCAAATGAGCAGATTTTTATTGTCAGAATATGATGTAATTAGTGCAAAATGTGTATAATAAAGTAGTGCAAAAATATGTACAGTATAATAGAGTAATGCATCCAGTTAAATAAATTAAGAAAAACTAAACCTTACAAAGGCCTGCATTAGAGCTTTAGACACAATTGCAGTTGCACCACACTAGGGGTCACAATTTCACTTCTTTCACCAACATTAATGAAGGAGTCTCAGGATGACCCAATTATCTAAAATTGTAAACCACACACCCCCATTTGCAGATCAAAAAAAATCACCTTATTTGACACAATATAATGCCCCATTTACTGGACCCCACAGTATATTATCCCCATTACTGATCCCCACACAGTATAATGCCCCCTTTATTGGCCCCCCACAGTATACTGCCCCCTTTACTGGCTCCCACAGAGCATATTGTCCCCTTTTAGGCCCCCACATATAATATTGTCCTCTTATTTTTGGCTCCTACACAGTATAATGCCTCCATGTGATATGTTAGCCCTACATAGGAATGAGCAAGCTGATTCGGATCGAACCAGATTTGACTCGAATTTTCCAAAGGTTTTGGGCTTGGCCCAAACCCAAAATTCTTGAGGTTCATCACCCATGAAACACTGGGGTCTTCTCAGACCCCAGAGCATAATAAGTGGAGGCCCGGGGGAGGCAAGTAAAAATAACAAACACTTAAACTCACCTTGTCTTACCTCACCATGTGCACTGAGCTGAGAGGAGAAAAGTTCCTTTGTTGAGATTATGCTTGTGAAGAAGCAGCTTTACCCGCCCACCTACTTCCTACATTCCCATCTCAGCAACCTCTGCTGCTAAGAATATAATTTGCTTATCAATAAGTAGTGGCCAGATTTAAAAGATAGGAAAGTGTTTTGCATTATATGTTCAGGACAGGAAATTATATGAATTGAGCATAAGTTGTTTGAAAAGTTAGTGACCATTTTAGAGTGCTGCTTGCAACTATTTCCAGAATTCTAAAACTTATCAGAAATACTGTATTTCTCAGACTATAAGATGCACTTTTTCCCCCAAAATTTGGGAGGAAAATGGGGGGTGTATTGCAGTCTATGGGACTTGCAATCAAATGATTGCAGGTTCAAGCCCTCTGGGGGGGGCTAATAAAATAATTTCTAAATCAATCCCTTTCCCTAGAATACATATACACACGTGGAAAAAAATGTTGGCACCCCTCGTTTAATGAAAGAAAAACCCACAATGGTCACAGAAATAACTTCAATCTGACAAAAGTAATAATATATAAAAATTCTATGAAAATGAACAAATGAAAGTCAGACATTGCTTTTCAACCATGCTTCAACAGAATTTTTTAAAAAAGAAAACTCATGAAACAGGCCTGGACAGAAATGATGGTATCCTTAACTTAATATTTTGTTGCACAACCTTTTGAGGCAATCACTGCAATCAAACGATTCCTGTAACTGTCAATGAGACTTCTGCACCTCTCAACAGGTATTTTGGCCCACTCCTCATGAGCCAACTGCTTCAGTTGTCTCAGGTTTGAAGGGTGCCTTTTCCAGACGGCATGTTTCAGGTCCTTCCAAAGATACTCAATAGGATTTAGGTCAGGGCTCATAGAAGGCCACTTCAGAATAGTCCAATGTTTTCCTCTTAGCCATTCTTGGGTGTTTTTAGCTGTGTGTTTTGGGTCATTATCCAGTTGTAAGACCCATGACCTGCGACTGAGACCAAGCTTTCTGCCACTGGGCAGCACATTTCTCTCTAGAATCCCTTGATAATCTTGAGATTTCATTGTACCCTGCACAGATTCAAGACGTTCTGTGCCAGATGCAGCAAAGCAGCCCCAGAACATAACAGAGCCTCCTCCATGTTTCAAAGTAGGGACAGTGTTCTTTTCAAGATATGCTTCATTTTTCCATCTGTGAACATAGAGCTGATGTGCCTTGCCAAAAATTTCGATTTTTGTCTCATCTGTCTGTAAGGGTTAAAAATATTTTGCTTGCCAGACATATATGCTGTTAAGAAAAATAGAAGTTATTGCTCAAAGCATCTTGCCCACCACAAAGTCTGGGCTATATGTCAGCATAGGATGTGGTTAAGATAAGGCTATATCGCAAACGTCTAAAGATTGCTATCTCTGACCTTTTAGCCTTAGGTGTTATGTTTTGTGACATCAAGTCATCTTTTGAAATATGCTTTTGTGTCAATCTAGTTTAAACTGGCTTAGGGATATACGTGACACCGGAATTCTAAGACCAAGTTTGGGCATCGTGTCATGTGATTGATGTATAACTGTGCTTCCTATATAACCTTGCTCTGCCAATCAATAAATTGAAGCATTCTATACATGATACATCAGGTGTCTGTTTGTCTGTATCCCGAGCGCTCGATAATTGTTCCTTATTAATTAGGCCCAAGACAACATAACCCGGGGAGTTCCCCCCCACATGTCCATAGGACATTCTCCCAGAAGCTTTGTGGCTTGTCAACATGTAGTTTGGCAAATACCAGTTTTGTCAGATTCAAGTTATTTCTATGACCATTGTGGGTTTTTCTTTCATTAAACGAGGGGTACCAACAATTTTGTCCACATCTGTAAAAGTAGAAAATTACTGTGAAACACATAAACATTAGGTATCCCTGTGTCCGAAAATGCCTGATCTACAAAGTTATAAAAATATTTTTGCCATAGGGTGAACGTCGTAGCTGGAAAAAAAAGTGCCGAACTGCCGTTTTTTTCGCTGTTTCGCATCTGATTTGAAAAAAAGGGATCAAAGCAATAGACATTCCCCAAAATGGTATAGCTAGAAAGTACACCTGGCTCCGAAAAAAAAAGATGCCCCTGCAGCTGTTGCAAAAAACTCCCATATGTTATTAAATATTTTACCACTTTTTTTTTTGCTTCAAAATTTTTTTCCCTATTTTCCTCCTCTAAAACCTAGGTGCGTCTTATGGTCCAGTGCTTCTTATAGTCCGAAAAATACGGTATACAGTGGTCGCCATCACTTTCAATTCATAAATGCTGGGCAAACAATGCAGAAACCACTTTAGATTTTGTGTGACCTTGTGTCTTTGATGATTCACTGCTCTTTACTGATAACGGACAATCACATCAAAACATTGATGTCTATAGATGGGTCTCTCTGGTTTGACTGGCATGAACAATTTGCATGCTTTTTCCATGGAACACTGGCTGAAAAATAAGTCTCCATACACCATTTTGTCTCTACAGTGAGGAACAGTACCCCTACTCTATATTTGATGCATTCTTATGTATACCCTCTATTGTAGGCATCTTTTGTTTGACTGCATCCATAGATCTTTGGAAACGATTGATTGTGACTCAGGAGGTAGGCCCATGTCTTGCTACTTTCTCCTGCCTCTCTGGAGGAGACTGAAATGAGAAAAGTGGGACACTCCCTGGATTAAAGCTCAACTTGTGGGCACAAGCTCACCCGAGCAAAGGACTTGCCAGAGTCTATTTCAGGCCTCCCTGCTGCCACCACTGAGAATGTTTGAAAAAATGTAGTTTCTATAATCAATGGGCACAAAGACTTGACATCAATGGCCATTCAGAGGGACTGCCTCTGCAAAACCTTCTTGTATGCCTGTGGACTATGCAACACCAGGTACTGGCAGAATTGTCCATTTTCTGAGGAAGCACTCTAGCACCTCTTCTTTCCAGGCCTTGCTGGACTTTCTAGAAAATTAACTCAAAGAGTCTGTCCCCAGGAGCAGCCTGCAGTTCACGTAGGTGCTCTTTGAAGTTTTCACTGGGATCCGCAGCGTTGAGGCTATCCGGGAAGCCTAGCACCTTATGAACTGTGTTGAGGAAACTGGTTTGTCAGGAAATGCCTGGTTGTGAACTGAGAGAGGATGTCCATCTAGGACTGCTGCAGGCTGGTCCATAGCATGTTAAAGATTATTCCATCATGGACTCTCCAGATTTTGATAAAAAAGTGGATGAATACCCTCCCTCTTTCCCCTCTCCCTTTGGTGTATCTGTCTTTCAATACAGCATTTGGCCCTTGATTTCCCTTCCTTTCCCCCTGTTGTCATTCCCTATCCCATTTCACTTGCCTGTCGTATTGTTGATTGATGTTTGTAGCTTTATTACAAAGTTGATGTAGTGTAATTTATAAGTGTAGGATCTGTGCCTTGGCTGCATGTTGTGCTTTGTGTGGTACTTGGTATGCATGTGATATTTATTGTGCTGTGATCCAGTTTGCACTGGTCATGGTCTCCTGTATGCTTGCAATTTGATGACTGACTGTAAATAAAGCTATTAGAGATGAGCAAATCAATTCTGCAGAAGTGGAATTCGATCCGAATTTCAGGAAATCTTCGATTCTCCACGATTCCGGATTTCCTGATGCTTCGTGGTAACGAATATTTAGTAAGGACCTTTGTGACATCAGACGGTCACAAGATATTCTCTCGTGATGTGATTGGGTAGGCGTGTCTTTGCTTGTTAGCAGATCCTTCCACATGAATAAAAATTGTCCATGCTGAAGAGAGAGAGAGAGAAACATGACCATGGCATCCAAGGTCTTCCGGCATTTTACCGCCCACCCTGGCTCTCTGTAGCCCGGAAATAGCTATGTATTCGCCGCGAAGTAATTCGAATCGAAGCAAATTTTTTTTGAAACTTCAAATCGAACTGCCGAATCGAACTTTTGAGAAATTCGCTCATCTCTAAAAGCTATTCAATCAACCAGAAATGGTGCCGTCTAAAGATGAGTGTCTGGTTTGACTAGTATGGACTAATTTGCATAGCTTTGATGAAATAACAGAAAGGATTATAGCTGTCATTTGCAAATACTTTAACTTATCTTGGAATTGTAGACGTCATATTGTTCATGTATATACACGTGGACAAAATTGTTGGTACCCCTCGTTTAATGAAAGAAAAACCCACAATGGTCACAGAAATAACTTGAATCTGACAAAAGTAATTTGCCAAACTACATGTTGACAAGCCACAAAGCTTCTGGGAGAATGTCCTATGGACAGATAAGACAAAAATCAAAATTTTTGGCAAGAAACATCAGCTCTATGTTCACAGATGGAAAAATGAAGCATATCTTGAAAAGAACGCTGTCCCTACTGTGAAACATGGAGGAGGCTTTGTTATGTTCTGGGGCTGCTTTGCTGCATCTGGCACAGGGTGTCTTGAATCTGTGCAGGGTACAATGAAATCTAAAGACTATCAAGGGATTCTAGAGAGAAATGTGCTGCCCAGTGGCAGTAAGCTTGGTCTCAGTCACAGGTCATGGTTCTTGCAACAGGATAATGACCCAAAACACACAGCTAAAAACGCCCAAGAATGGCTAAGAGGAAAACATTGGACTATTCTGAAGTGGCCTTCTATGAGCCCTGACCTAAATCCTATTGAGCATCTTTGGAAGGACCTGAAACATACTGTCTGGAAAAGGCACCCTTCAAATCCGAGACTACTGGAGCAGTTTGCTCATGAGGAGTGGGCCAAAATACCTGTTGAGAGGTGCAGAAGTCTCATTGAGAGTTACAGGAATCGTTTGATTGCAGTGATTTCCTCAAAAGGTTGTGCAACAAAATATTAAGTTAAGGGAACCATCATTTCTGTCCAGGCCTGTTTCATGAGTTTTCTTTTTTAAAAAATTCTGTTGAAGCATGGTTGAAAAGCAATGTCTGACTTTCATTTGTTCATTTTCATAGAATTTTTATATATTATTACTTTTGTCAGATTGAAGTTATTTCTGTGACCATTGTGGGTTTTTCTTTCATTAAACGAGGGGTACCAACAATTTTGTCCACGTGTGTACTTGTAAAATGTGTGAGATTTCCATAAAACTGTTAATTAGCAGAATCTATGGACTCTTCCAATGTTACTTTGCTTTGTCACTATAAATCTAAAACCAGATTCTATCATGCAGAATACCCTCTCAGCAAAATCTCTCAATGACAACAGCTGGATTTGTAACAGATAACTTGTAAATCCATTTCAAGGCTCCAATTTAAAACTCCAAACTCAATGAGGATTGTAAAGGGGATGTATCACATCTCGGGATTGCCCCTTAATCTGAAAATCTGAGACATAGCTGGTGCTTGGGATCTCATAACAGACAGATGTATGAGTTTGTAAGTTGTATTCTTGTGTTGAATTTTCAGCAACAGACAATAGAAGATTCCCATGATTTTAGCAGTGGTAGTCTTGCTTTCTTCAGCTTTAATAGTGAAAAATAACACTGGAAATCTCTATTAGGGCAATGTGTAGAGGATGAAAAGACCATTCAAGTACTGCAAATAACTTCAGTACTACAGTAACGGAATTATACAGTCATGCTGCATTTACTAAATAATAGTACCATAAAGTGAAATTTTAATGCCTGCTTCCTTCATGGTCAATGGATTGAGAAAATATTAATACCATGGTTAATACCAACACTCCTAAAGGCATAAAGTAGTGAAGCAGCTAGGTATGAACCTCTCCGGGTATCTAGTGAGCGACAGATTAATTAAAGAGTTATTGTTAACTGCCATGCTGGCATATAGTATGTAAGCGGTTAACGCCAATACATATTATTTTCTAGAGAAGTAATAGGGTTATTGAAAGCATGCTTGGATGTCTAGGGTAGTGAAGAGGGTACTGCCAGTTTTCCTGTGGTCTAGGGTCTTGGAGATGGTTACTGATAACTTTCTAGGATGACTCTGTGGCAGAGTAGCTGCCTCAGATGTGGATTTGTATTATTTAAGTGGAATGTCTCATCCAGGGAAAGCTGGTGAAAGTAAAAGTCAGAGGAAACTGGATGTTCTCTTTAGTTGTCATACAGACTGTTTAATGAAGGATAATTGTCAGTCAGCTGGGAGGGATCAATAAGGCAGATGAGAAACTTTTTAACAATGCTCTCAAGCTAGGGAAGACAGGCTGAGCCAAGGGCCTGGGGAGCCACAGCCAAGAGTTCTGGTAGGAAGTGTCTTTTTGGTTTTGAGGTCCAAGGCAGTAGGCCTACACCCTGATATAGAAGGATGCTATATAAAGTATGTAGTTAGTGGTCAGATAACCAGGATTTGTATTATTCTTGGAACTGTTTTGTGAAACCTATGTTGTATCTCTGCACAGTGTGGTTGGAGAAATAAAGCTGGCTGTGGTCAGTCTTGAAGCTAAAATGCCTGTGTGGAACTAAAGTTCTTGAAGTGCCAGCCATATTATGCCAGAGATGGCATTAACCCCTAGATTGTCACTTATGATAGAGGATGCTGTGAGTGTAAAAAGGCATATGGCCTTTGTTGCTGCACTGATGAAATGTAAAGGGCCAGAAGCCCAATTTAAGTGACTGTTTATGCTGGTGAAAATCCTGTTGACATGGGTCTAGCAGACAATTATTTCAGATCATCATGGCAAATAAAGCAGCTGGACATTGTGACAGGTTCCCATGAAGGTCTAGATAAGTGTTGCATACAGTTTCACCCTTCTTGCCTTAATCATATAGATCATTTTGTGATAGGGATTGAAGAGTTTCCCATTTCTCTCCTTCATTAGATTGAGTAGATTATGAGCACTGTACCAGATAAAACAGGGGAGTAGTGCACGGGTTGCTCTCCCCGCCAGTTTTAGGTTAAAGGCGTTGTAAAAATGCAGCTTTTTTGACTGTTGCGGAAATGAATCCCATCCATACATTGCAGAAAAAAAAACGCTGTCGAAAAACTGCTGTGTCAATTTTGTGGAAACACAAGCGTTTTCCCTATAGATGTAATAATTGAAGAAAAACAGTTTTTTTAGCTGCAGTTCGCTACATGGGGCCTTAGCCTTAGCTATGTTGTGGAAATGTAGCTTTGTTTGTTGCAGATTTAGCTGTGGTTTTTTGAGCCAAAGCCAAGAATGGCTATGAAAGGAGATGGAAATATAAAGAAAGCTCATATACTTTTCCTTATGCTCAATCCACTCCTGGCTTTGGCTCAAAAAAACGCAGCAAAATCTGCAACAAAAAAAAAAACTGTGTTTCCGCAAAATGAGGCCTCAGCTTAACAATCCTTCCACCATGGTTTTCTGCCTTAAGTATCTATCTATTTGTCTTTTATTTTATATTTATAAAACATTAAGTCCATTATCTCTGAAAAAATGAATTATTTTGTATTGTATTGTTTTCAACAAGTGTTTTAGACTAAGGCCCCACATTTTTTCACAGACTTTCTGCTTCTATTATACCTATATGGAAAACACCAACGTTTCCGTAGGTATAATTGACATGGTGCGATTTATAAAAACGTGAGTGTTTTTGAAATCGCAGCATTTCCGCTGCAGATTTTTTTCTACAATGTGTGGATGGGATTACCACAATCCCATCCACTTTACAAGTAATGTTAAACACATTGTTTTTAGCTGCAGTGTTTCCGCCGCAGTCAAAACGTTTAATTTTAGCAATGCTAAAAAAAGAGTTGTTTATGAAGGAAGTAAGGCCCAGTTCACATTTGCGTTCGGGTTTCCATTCAGGGAGTCCGCTTGGGGACCCCCCGAACAGAAACCTATACACATCAAAAAGCGGTTTACCTAGGAAACCCGCGGACCCCATAGACTATAATGGGGTCCGTGTGGTTTCCGCGCGAAGCAAGCGGAGAGGAAAGTAGTGTATGCAGCACGGAAACCGAGCGGAAAGTAGTGCATGCAGTGCGGAAACCGAATTGGAAACCACATGGACCCCAGTATAGTCTATGGGGTCCGCGGGTTTCCTAGGTAAACCGCTTTTTGATGCATATAGATTTCCCGAACGCAGATGTGAACCGGGCCTAAGAAAATACTAGGGTTTATTTCCAATTTCCAAATCTATCATGTTTTATATATGTCCAATAATATGCATAGTAAAAAAAGAGAAGGATGAGTTATGTTTGTAAAATAAGAAGTAAATAAATCTTGTATCTCAAAAACACTAGATAATCCATCCAGGCAGTTCTTTATGAACCTCTGCATCCCAATGGTGCATGTCAAATATGTTTCTAGTGTGCATTAATATAACTTTTTCCCTTTAACATTACTGTTGGGACATTTCATTACTTTTTCAGAAATTAGGGGCCCACAGTAGGAAACAGATTGATAAAATCTACTCACATATGCTTGTTAGGAAGTACACTCTCACAAAGCTTCAATTTATTCCCAATGTTAGTGTTTCTAGTGATGCTTTATATGACTTTTTAGCCAGCCTTATCTCATTGAGTAAAGCTGTGTACACACGTTTCAGTCACTTCTATTTACCTCCCTGGGTGCCTGTGTTTAACCATTAACATATTTTCAATTAATTATGCCTTGCCTATGTATTACAAAGATATAGGTAGTGAAAGGTTTAGAAGGTATGTTTATATCCAGAGAATAGCAAGACATTGCATAAGGAAAACAATCCTAGACTAGGTCTGAACAAAATTGAAAGTTGTGCATAGAGTTAAAATTGCCTCATTTTATCAATTACTTTATATGAGTCTTTTTGCTTATGGTATGATAGTATGACTATAATCACTATATATTATGAATAGGACCGTTTTTTGTGTATAGCTTGGGAAAAGGCCAGGTAAGATTCATTTGTATCACTTCAATTAGAATCCTTTGGTTGTAGAATTTAGGATATATTTACATGCAGTTTATAACGCCAAAACCAGGAGTGTAATAAAAACAAGAGTAGTGGGGGGCCGGAGTCTAGCCGCGATAGAACATGGTCGCATAGTTTCTGAGCTCCCAGTCTGAGTCTCAGTAAGCGACATTTACACAGCGACCAGCCCGTGGAGTGACACTTGAAAACTACCCTAGGAACGGTAACTTACCTGGGAAGATGCCTAGGAAGCGTAAGTCGGTGGTGAAGCCGCAGAAGATCCTGGATTTCTTCTTCTCTCACGGAGGAGGAGAGGAGCAAGATGGCGACGGCCCGCGCACTGAAGCGACCTCCGGGGCCTCAACTCCTTCGGGGAGACCCTCCGGAGGATGCACTTTCACTTTCGCTGTCTGCGCAGAGGAGAGCGCTGTCGGCCCCGTCTCTGCATCAGCTGATGGAGCGGGCGGACTCTGGACCGCATGGATCTCCCCTCCCGGCGGGCCGGGACGGGAGCAGATCTCGGGCCTACACAAAATGGCGACGCAGGGCCTACAACGGCAGCAAGCCTGGAAGTGCAGCAATCGCCCACCGCGAGTCCGGTAAGGCAAAAGCCCAGGTTACAGAGCGCTGGTCTGCAAGGAGAGGAGGTGAGCGACACTATACCACATACACCCCCAGCTATTCATTTCCTTGCAGATATCGCGGCGACGGAAAGTTTGTTAACGGAGGCTTCTATGAAAAATATGCTTATGACCTTTTGTAAGTCATTAAAGACTGACATGTCCCTTATGGTGAAACCGCTAGATAAAGATCTTCAAGAGTTAAAAAGTCGCACGGTACATGTTGAAGCTAAAATGGCGGAATTTGCTGCATCACATAATGTGCTTATAGATGTGCACTACGACGTAGAAAGGGATGTGACTTTTCTTAAAGCTAAGATAGCCGATTTAGAAGACCGTTCCAGAAGAAATAATTTAAAATTTAGAGGGATCCCAGAATCAGTACCTCCAAAAGACTTAACTGTTTTCCTCCAAGATATGATAAGAACACTACTACCGAATCTCAAGGAAATGGACTTAACTATTGATAGGGCTCACAGAGTTCTGAGACCCTCGCATTTAGATGAAACAGTACCCAGGGATGTTCTGGCAAAAATCCATTTTTACCGTACAAAAGAGCTGGTTTTGATGACCTGACGAAAGATGGACCGACTACTTAACCCATATCACAAGATTGCTATTTATTCAGATCTCTCAGCCACGACATTACAAATCCGGCGACAATTCATCCCTCTTACCGCAGCATTACGCCAGCATCACATTCTATACAAATGGGGATTCCCGGTCCGGGTGATCATCTCCCGCAACAATTTGGTACATGTCATCAAGACACTGGAGGAAGGGAAAAAATTGTTAAGTGCATGGAATATTCCGACGGTTGATCCTCCACTCCACAACCCACCCGGTCCAATATCGGATGGGTGGCGCCAAGCGAAAACCCAACGACGTCCACAAAGAGGACTGCAAAGCTAGAGACTCACCTATCCTGGATTCCATATGTTCACGGATGTTGAACTTATCCCCCCAAGATCGTGACAGCTGCTGGTCCGCTGTACTTTGTTTGTCTTTCTTCTCTCTCTTTTTTTTTTTCTTCTTTTGTTGCAGCTAGGATGTGTCGCCCATCGGCTCTGTAGTTCATGTGGTTTGTTTCTTTTCTGGTTATGGTTCTGGCACACTGGGCGAAATGAATACAATTGGTGGAGACATTCTTGCCTCCTGAAAACAGGGACATCCTTGGGTATGGGCAAGTGTGGTAAGACTCTTAAAGCATTTCTGACTGTGTACTATGGTGCTTAAAATTATGTCCATGAATGTCAGAGGGTTGAACTCTCCTCAAAAAAGCAGAGGGGTGTTGATTGGGATTAGGGACTCGGTAGCGTTCCAACTACTGTCACAGTACGCAGACCCGGGGGGTGATTTATAATACTAAATTGCAGTCTCAATAATATTACCTATACGCTGGTATCAGCCTACGCCCCCAACAGGAAACAAGTGGCATTCTTAGGTAGACTGGCGAAAGCGGTAGCAAAAAGGAAACGGGGATGTGTAGTGTTGATGGGAGACTTTAATGTGGCTCCGGACCCGATGGTTGACACAACTTCTGGTGTGTCGACACGCCGCCCTTCTCTCTCGCAAGCGTTATGGCGCCATGAATTATTTGACGCCTGGCGCATCCTCCACAACACTGAGATTATACTTACTTTTCCTCTGCACATAATAGCTATTTACGGATAGATCTATTTTTACTTGAGCAATCCAGCCTCCCTATGGTTTTGCAATCTGATATCTCAGTAATCACCTGGTCAGATCATGCAGCAATAACCTTAACCTTAGCGGAAAAATATGAATGCCCAAGAGCGTTTGTATGGCGGTGTAACGAATTCTTAATGTCACAACCGAAATTAAAAGCAACTTTAGAGAATGATCTGAAGGAATTCTTTATGATTAATACCCCCTCTGCCCCTGGCCCTGATGTCCTGTGGAACTCTCATAAGGCCTTTATTAGAGGAACGTTCATTCGCTTGGGGCATATAGAAAAGAAAAATAAATTGGCAGAGATAGATAGATTGCTCCAACAAATTAAATCCATTGACAGTAGCAATAAAAAGTCTCCCTCTCCATCCAATGCAGCAAAATTGATGACATTAGGCCACCAACTGACAGCTTGTTTATTGCATAGATATGAGAAAAATCTAAAAAGGACCAAAGCTACATATTATTCTCAATCCAATAAAGCAAGCAAACTCCTAGCCTCTAAACTCAAGCAAAAACATGAGAAATCTAGAATTCAATTCCTTCACAGTAAAGATGGCACTTATAAAATATATGACCCTAGAGGCATAGCTGATGCCTTTAGGTCATTTTACGAAGGCCTCTACAATATCGTGGAAGACACAGAGGTCGCTCCCCCAACGAGCGATGACATTGAACGCTTTCTTGTAGCTGCCCAATTACCCAAGCTCACCGAGTCACAGCTGGACTCTTTGAACACACCCATTACTTCAGAGGAGTTGGTGTCAGTTATCAAATCGCTGCCCTCTCACAAGTCTCCGGGCCCTGATGGCCTTACCAATGATTACTACAAACGATTTTTCCATATCCTGAAAGACCTGCTGCTGTCCTTTCTGACGGCGGCGATGGATTCCGGTGTCATCCCATAGGAGAACCAAGAGGCTTTGATGGTCACGCTGCCGAAGCCGGGAAAGTCGTCCACTGAGCCCCAAAACTTCCGACCTATCTCTTTGCTAAATTCCGATCTGAAAATCTATGCCAAATTATTAGCAAGCAGATTAGCAGCCTGTCTCCTGAGCTTGATAAATAACGATCAGGTGGGATTTGTCAAGGGAAGGCAATCTTATGATAATACCAGACGCATTTTGAACCTCATGCATTACATTGATAGTAGGAAAGTGGAGACGGTGATCCTTGCGTTGGACGCTGAGAAGGCGTTTGATCGCATTTGCTGGTCGTATGCCTTCTCGGTGCTCAGAAATATGGGGTTCTCTGGAGCTATTTTGAGGGCGATAGAGGCGTTATACTCCGCGCCCTCTGCGAGAGTGTTCACTAATGGAACAGTATCGGATCCTTTTCAGATAACTAATGGGACCAGGCAGGGATGCCCCCTGTCGCCCCTGATATTTGTTCTTTCCATGGAACCATTGGCCCAAATGCTCAGATTAGACACCAACATAGAGGGCATTGATATAGGGAATAAAACTCATCTTATATCGCTTTACGCTGATGATATTATTCTCACCTTGTCTAAACCACTAACTTCTGTCCCCCGTTTAATGGATATTATTACTAAGTTTGGGCAACTATCGTTTTATAAATTGAATATGGTCAAATCACAGGCGCTACCTTTGAATGTCCCTCCTTCTTCGCTTCATCAAATGAAGTCGAATTATGATTTTGACTGGAGGGAGAACAATGTTCAGTACCTGGGGACACAGATGACAACGTCCCCAGAGACCCCTTATAAAAGTAACTACATACCAATGTTAAAACTACTACAGGAAGAGACGGAGCGAATGTCAAAAACAGATACCTCCTGGATAGGCCGAGTAGCGGCCTTTAAAATGTTACTACTACCTAGGCTTTTATATTTGTTTCGCACGCTCCTGATATCCATTCCTGCTTCCTTTTTTGAAACAACACAAAGGGTAATATCAAAATTTGTATGGAATGGAAAGAGACCCAGAATCAACAAAAGCTGCCTATTCAAACAAAGGGAGGCAGGAGGGCTTGGAGTTCCGTTGATAAGAAACTACTATATAGCCTCACTGGTCACTCAGTGCGCTAGGTGGAAATCAATGGACACCTTAGTTCCATGGTTGCACATAGAACAGGCATTTATCGCTCCTCTAAAACTGGAGGATGCGCTGTGGTTACCCTTTTGGAACATTTTAGCTCCTAGATCCTTCTCCCCGGTCATGGTTGCATCATTGGCGGCATGGAAGATAATGCACTGGAAAGCTAACCCTATGAAACACTTTCATATTTCTGAGATGCCTTTGTCACTAATGTCATGGGTAATCGACGACTTAAGAATTTCAGATTGGGAGTCGAGAGGGAACACACAGATTTCTCCCCAGCTCCTTTCCTATAATGCCTTCAATTATACTCTGACACTAAACAACCTATATTGTTTGCAGACCTTAGACAGAAGTACGGACTCCCTACAGGCGACTTTCTTAAATATTTTCAAATATGGCACTTCGTGTCTAAGCACCCAATGACGCTTTTGCCTCACAGTGGCGCCTTTTTCACTTGGCTTTCAACCAAGGTGAAAGGACTGCGTTTCCTGTATGATAAAATGGACGAAATATCGACCTTCACTAGATCTACCCCATTCCGTTATTGGGAGAGGGATTTGGGGATAGTCATCACCCCTGAGGAATGGCAGCAAGCAATTAGGCTGATCCAGCTATCCTTAAAGTGTAGCACGCACATTGAGACGGCCATGAAAATAGTATTACGATGGTATAGGACCCCGATTATGTTACAGTTAGCCTATCCCTCTGAATCAGGGAACTGTTGGAGGGGATGTGGGGGTAGAGGGTCTCTTATCCATATTTTGGGGAATTGCCCCATAATTCAAGGTTACTGGGACGGGGTCTTCGGGATGCTCTCGGAGCTATTCGATTTCCGACTCCCATACACCGATAGCACGGCTATCCTGATAATCGGAATTCCCAATGCATTAAAGGCACATAAAAAACTTATTTGCAAAATTTTAACTATAGCCAAATTGATGTTGGTGCAAAGATGGAGGACGGCAGCTCCTCCGCTCATGTCGGATCTGTTAACGGCCATAAATAGCACATACACTTATGAAAGAATAATTGCCCTGGGTAATAACTCTTTCCACAGCTTTGAGAAAGTCTGGGATGCGTGGATTTACTCTCGATTCATTCCGAAAGAGAACCGGGGGGTTGCAGGAAGTCCGGGGAAGGGGGGGTGCACTGATGCAATGATTGCAATAAATGGGCAAGGGGGGGGTCAAACCAGTCAAAACCAGTCAAAATTGTCAAACCAGCCAACCTCGAAGTAGAGGAAGCAGCAAAAGAGGGGAATTCAGAAATGACAAAACGGAGTTTTGGTGTCTACACACTAATAGTAGCCTTACAACCAAGGGAAGGTGGATATTGAGGAACATGTCCTAGGAATGATTCAAGATAGCCCGCTGAATGTGCCTGTAAGTTATTGTTATAGTTTAGGTTTACTATGTTAGTAAGTTGCATATCTGTGTTGTTGATGTATGACTTACAGATGTATTCTGGTAAAGAGAGTACTATGTTCTGTTATTTCGCATACTATACTATACTGCATACCAACGTACATCGTGATATATGTCAATAATGTGTTTCACCTTTATTCTTTGAAAAAATTTTGAATAAAAAAATTATTGAAACTAAAAACAAGAGTAGTAACACATGCCGTTTATAATTTATCTCTCACTTTATGATTAAAAACTGCATCAACAAAACCTGAAAGTGTATTCGCACTCTTCAGCTAAGCAGATTTATTTGTTGCAGAATTTTTGCTGAATTTTTTTGAGCCAAACCCAGGAATGGCTACAAAAGGAATGGCAAATTTAAAGGAAGTACTTACACTTTTCCATTATACTGAATCCACCCCTGACTTTGGCCCAAAAAATCTCAGCAGAAAAAACTGTGGAAAAAAAGCAAGAGTTGTCCCTATAGATTTAATAGAGGAAGAAAAATGCAGAGAAATAAAACAAAGCAAAAACTTAGCGGAAAATAATGTTTTCACTGGGCAATGAGGAAGGTCTCCCTGACAGTACACTTTTACAGACTTGTACTGTATAGGGGGGTGTTCTTCACTGCCCAGTGATGACACTGAGCTTTGAGGCTGGCCCCAGTGGTGTAACTAGGAATGGCTGGGCCCCAAGGCGAACATTTGACATGGGGCCCCCTCTGAACCAGTTACGGGTCCCCAAACAGTAAAATATGCTCAACAGGGGCCCCAGATAGTATTATATGTTCTACGGTGGCCCCCACACAGCATTATATGCTCCACAGTGGCCCCCATACAGCATTATATGCTCTACATTGCTCCCCCTCACACACAGTATAATGTGCTCCCCACAGTGGCCCCCACCCTGTATTATATGCTCCGCGCAGTGGTCCCCACCCAGTATTATATGCTCCCCACAGTGGCCCCCACCCAGTATTATGTGGGCCCCACCCAGTATTTTATGCTCTACAGTGGCCCACACTCAGTATTATATTCTCTACAGTGGCCCCCACCCAGTATTATATGCCCACAGTGGCCCCCACACAGTATTATAAGCTCCCAACAGCCCCCCCTCCGCTTCGGTGATATTATTATACTAATATTATCGCTGCTGAGGCCTGCGATTGGGCCTTAGTGGTCACGTGGGGGCGCACTGACGTCATTACGCGGCCGCACCCCATGTGACCACTGGGGCATAATCACAGGCCTCAGTCATGACGGAGAGAATTCTGTGCCCAGGAGAGGTGAGAATATGTGTTTATTGTTTTCAGTCACCTCCCCTGCCCTGTCATGTATTGGAAAGGGACCTGCAATATGCCAGGACTCTTTTCCAATAACAGTATGTATAGCGTTCAGGGAACCAGGCTTTCCACGACCGCTATCATAGTGGTCCAGGGCCCAGCCATCTCCAGCTGTCCGCGTGCCCCGTACCCTGCTGGGTCTGGTCGCGGTCGCACCCCCTGCAACCGCGATCGTTATGCCACTGGTTTGTGGGGTTCGCGGTAACGGCTGCCACAGGGCTCCGGGCCCCGTAATGTCCCGGGCCCTGTGGCAGCTGCTACCCCGATATTTACGCCCCTGGCTGGCCCCTTTGACAGTAGCTGAAACTGAAGGCACTGATATCTCTGGCATCGGGTCACACACTTGTAAAACTAACAAAAAAAAAGTGAATTGAATTTACCACACTGTCAGCTTTCCAACAGTATATAATAGTCAAACACAAAAAAGGGCTAATAGCTAAGCATGGAAAACTCTGTAGATCATGTAAAACCATAGAACACCATAATAGCATGACCACAAAAAAATAATAAAATAATATCATTTTATTAACATAAATAATGAAACAAACATATATGGGGAGATAAATAATGAAGGTACACCATAATAACGATAGGGAGGGAAATGGGGGCCACAATAATAATAAATAGGGGGATATACACCGCTGGTACAAATAAATATGTGTAAGGATGGTTGAAAACAACCTATATAGCAATATATATGCATAAACATGCCACAAACAGTATAATAGCCCAAAGAAATCTAGTAAATACTAGAAAAATGGAAATAAATATAAACATAATAAGCCACCATTATAACCTCACCTAGTCACACTCCACCCCAACGAACGTTTCGCCAGACGGCTTCATCAAGGGGTATGTTTATGCATATATAGTGCTATATAGGTTGTTTTCAACCATTCTTATACATATTTATTTGTACCAGCGGTATATATCCCCTATTTATTATTATTGTGGCCCCCATTTCCCTCCCTATCGTTATTATGGTGTACCTTCATTATTTATCTCCCCATATATGTTTGTTTCATTATTTATGTTAATAAAATGATATTATTTTATTATTCAACAGTATATAATAGGTTTTATCGTAGAGGACATGAAAGGTCCTTTATAGAGATGAGCGAACTGACTTGTACTGTGGCAGATTTGACTTGAATATTCCAAATTGCTTGGTTTTTTTACATAGAGATTCGGCTTGGTTAAACTAAACTGGTCACCGCATTATACTCTGGGGTCTCCGGGAATCTGGGACCCAAGCCACTCGAGCCCAAAACTAAATTAATCCTGAGAGGTTCGTCCATCTCTAGTTCTCTTCAAGCATAAATTTTATCCTAGTGTGAAAAAGACTTATGAGCCGTAGCTCTCAAAATTCTTAAGAGCAGCTGCACAGTTTTTTGGTCCTTCCAGGTTTCCATACTTAAAACTCTGTTGTGACGTCACACGAGTAACCAAGGATACATGCGAATCAAGGGTTAGCTGTTGGCAGGAGCTTCTTCCCTGCCTAAAATTTGTGGAACAATTTCAGCAAAAATGTTCCACAATGTAAAATTGCTAAGACCATTATCTACAGAACATAATATTGCCAAAAGATTCAGAGAATCTGGAGAAATCCATGTGCACAAAGGACAAGGCTGATGGTCAATATTGGATACTCATGATCTACGAACAGGCATGAATCAGTAATCCAAATGACTTCATGGGCTCAGGAATACTGTGAATACAGTTTGCCGTGCAGTTCACAAATGCAAGTTAAAGCTGTATCATGCAAAGAAGAAGCCATGTCACTGCCTAATGCAGGACGTATTAAAAGAATAAGTCTTTATTTCAATATAATTTAAAACACAGATAATATCTACCAAACGAAACTCCTAAAACTGACATAGAAATGACTGTGGTCTGGAAGGTAAGGTGTAGTCTACCCCTTTTGTACAGGTGACTAATTGATCAAACACCTATTTTCCAGTTAATGGAACATTTTGTCCCTTTATTTCTGTGTAATATGCCACAAATCTCATCGAAGCAGGCGTATAATAGTCATGCGGACATATATATCTCTTTCAATGTCTATTGGCTCAGGTGACTCCTCCTTGTCCACTAAGGAACATCAGATTTCAGGGCTAACTATTAACCTATAAGGAGATGTGGCAGCTGGCTCACATAGCCAACAACTAGAAAAAAAACAAAAGGGCATAGAATTCTCAAATGAGCACCTTGTTAACATTTCCCTTCCACTCACTGACCACTAAAAATCACAGCTTAAGGTTACAGTAAGCCCATACAATCCTCAGCATTATCATATAGCTCGCCCCCAGCCTTCCTGCTAATCGTCTATGTGAAGACTGATCAGGGAGTTGCCATAGTCTGCTATCAGTGCTCTCACTGAAGCACAGAGAAACACCTAACACATTTCTATGTCGGCAGGTTTGCCCAACATATCATCAGAGGTGTATGTAACAGTGTAAGGTCTATGCTAAATGGCTTTAGTTAGAGCTTACCACACAAACCCCCGCTCCCCCATTGGCACTGATGTATGGCCACACGGAAGAGCAGAGGACCCGGTCTGTTAAAGTTCTGGCCACGCCGCCGGCCAATCACAGCATTACTACCAGCCAGATGATTGGGACCAAGCCCCGATGCTGTGTGGGCATGGTCAACTCGCTCATGTGCGTTATTGGGCCAATTGCGGGACTAGGTAAGAGACCTGCCCCATTTGGGACCGCCCCTTGGTAGAATGTAATCAAAGCACCTGCATGTACAGCTATTTTCACACATAATGAGCTACTGGTTAATATTTTTGCACACAATACCACATATTTATTTAAAAAAAATTGAAAAATAAAGAGAAAAGACAAAGCCAAAAAGGAAAAGCTAAAAAAATAGAAAAACAGAAAAAATAGAAAAAAATTACTTAAGCTCACAACTCATGTCAAGGGTCCTCATTCGCTTTCTACATTAAACTGCAAGTGAACTTGACCAACTAAACAAGAAAGACAAATGTCCGGAACCCCTCCCCCCCCCCCAAAAAAAAAGTCATACTGTAACGTCTCTACCTGTTTGGGTCTCTGCGCCACCCTCTGCTCACACGCTGCGCGAAGGAGGCGTATTCAGTTTGATTCCTTGCTTAAGGTTCTTGATGCTCAGTCTGAACACTGTCCTATGTTATTGTATTTCAGCCACATCCGTCTCCTGCACCTTGTTTCTTTCGGCTCCTCAATAGTTAATCTTGGCCTTGCCTGTGTGATTGACAGCCTGTCTACCAATCCAGTCTGGGGCAGGTCCTGACTTTATATAAACAGGTCATCAGCCCTCACATGGTCGCTGGCTATTGAGATTCTGTTTTGTGACTTTGTCCCTGCTAGCTCCTTTTCTGCTATTACCTGTATTCCTATTTCTGACCTCTGGCTTTGACTTTAACTATTCTCTTGGATTGTGATTCTGTGCTGCATTGCTCAACTGTTACTGATCCCTTGGCTTGCTGACCTCCCTTTTGTTGTTGTTTGTCCTGTCTGCTTTCTGTGTTGTCTCTTATTCAGAGTAGGGACTGGCTCCAAGTTGTTCCTGTCATTAGGATAGTCAGGCAAGAGGCAGGGCCAGTGGGGGGGTTCAGCTTTAGGGCTCACTGTCTTGTCGTGCCCCTCCCCCAAGGGTTCTGCAGCAGCACTGGGGAATTGCTCAACTGCCAATTCCCTTACACATATATTATCTACCACCAGATGCTCTGGAAGCAGCTGGTGACATAAAGTAGTCTGCAAAGAGTCCCCAGATCCTGTCATGGTCTTCCATGCTGGTCCAATCCAGGGGGATGATAGGTGTCATCATATATTTCTCAAGGTCAATGTCAACTCAGTATTCAGTATTATGAATCCAGAGAAAGTTATGGAGGATGACAGTTGAACAACCAGCAACAGAATATCTGGATCCATCTGAAGAGAGGTCTGGAACCACCACTTGCTGCATAAAATCCCAAATGAGCACTCAACATACTATCTCACTCTTGTGAGATGGAAGTTAAAGGTACCCCTACATTAACCTGTACAACTCAGAGGGAATGGCCACAACACATGTTCAAATCCTTTATCAGCCGCAATGACTAATGGTGCTGGAGGTCCAGAAGATCCAGGCAGTTTTTCCAGGTTCTGGAAGGGCAAGCTGGTTGGATTGAAGCCAATCACCCATTCTAGAAGCCCTGAAGATGTCAGCATCACCAAAGCTCCCATAGTCCCTTTTATCCACAATTATAAACGTGTAGTCACTGTCAGCCAAGGGCAGCAGAACCACAGAAAAATACTGTTTGTATAAAGTACACATGGATGGCAAATGGATCACAAATGGTTATGCGCATGTAGCCTTAGTGGTGGCAGACTTTTGTCTTGAAAGGTCATGATTTCTATATGGTGGGTTATCCTCTTATACATGTAATGTCCCTGCCTGATGTCTTGTCCAAAATAAGGAAATCATGGCTGTGTTTCTAACAAGTCTCAGATCATAGAAAATGTGTGCATTAATGGTTGTATCCATTGGCAACCAATCAAGACTCTGCAAAATGTATAATTATTTATATTTGCAAAGAGGTTTATCTTTTAATTGTCTACAAATTTAAATATGGTTATGTCTGTAGGAAAACCCTTTAAGGCTGGGGCCCTATGTGGCGTAAATGCTGCAGAAAAAAAAACATGGCGTTTTACAGTCACAGCAAACCCCATCCCCACTTTGCGGAAAAAAATGCCCAGTGGACACCGTCGTGGTTTTGGAAATCGCAGTATGTCAATTATGCCTACGGAAACGCTGGCGGTTTCCCTATAGGTATAATGGAAAGAGAAAGTCCACAGAGGAAACCTCTAAATCGCTAAATCAGTTACTTAAACATTTGTTCATTGATTGTGATAACCATGTGGACTAGTGCAAAATAATGCAAGAATTATATCTGCAGTTCTATGTAAGACTAAAACCCCGCATTGTGAAAAATGCAGTGTTTTACAGTACCTTTAGAGTGGATGGGATTCTGGCTAATCCCATTCACACATTGCAGAAAAAAATCTGCTGCGGAAAAGCTGCGATTTCAAAAACGTTAGCGTTTTTGAAAATCGCAGCATCTCAATTATACCTGTTGAAATGCTGGCGTTTTCCGTATAGGTATAATAGAGACAAAATCTGCAGGGGAAAACTCTGCGGACTTTCAGGTGAAAAATGCTGCAACAAAAACCCCCCAAAAAAACGCAATGTTTTTTTTCTGCAGTGTTTTTTTTTTGCTACATGGGGCCTTAGCCTAAAGGGACAATTTTCAAAAGCTTTTTAAAATTAGTTGAAACCAACTTATCCCATTAATGTCAACTTATATCTATCCATTACACTGCTACATTTTGGAGGCAATTACCCCTTTCTTATTATCCTGTTTACTGTTGTTTGGGATTTATGGTGCTTGCGTTTATTTGAAAATCAATTGCATTTATCGTCCGATCCTTCTTACTTTCGGGTGTGCTTATGACAGTTTAGACATAATAAAAGAAACCATTACCACTACATAAGCAGATTTTCAATGGCTCAAGTAGGATAAAGTTGTTTTAGAGAACACAGCATATCTGAATGCTTAAACTTCTTTTCCACTAAATTTATTGCAAGCAATATCACACTGGGACTTACTAAACAAGCAAGGTCATATCAGGGACATGGATGCAATTAGCAAGACATTTTCCTTTCAAGTAAGTACATTATTGCTGTTGCCAGGGAATTTCATCTGTTAAAGCTCCCGTCTCAGATCCTGCATGTAACACAGGCGTTTAGAATATTTCATTTTTTTTTTTTTAAATGTGTGCAGCTTGAGAGGAGATTTGGCAAGGCAATGAGACACAACTTGTATGATTTACATATCAATTAAGAAAACTAAAAGCAAATCAGTTGTCAGGAGTTAAATGAATTATTTTAATGTATACAGTATATTTTGTTATAAATGGTAAAATTAACATTTTTGTTACAAATTTAAACACACACAGTTTATATATATATATATATATATATATATATATATATATATATATATATGTATATATATATATATACAGTACAGACCAAAAGTTTGGACACACCTTCTCATTCCAAGAGTTTTCTGTATTTTAATGACTATAAAAACTGTAGATTCACACTGAAGGCATCAAAACTATGAATTAACACATGTGGAATTATATACTTAACAAAAAAGTGTGAAACAACTGAAAATATGTTTTATATTCTAGGTTCTTCAAAGTAGCCACATTTTGCTTTGATTACTGCTTTGCACACTCTTGGCATTCTCTTGATGAGCTTCAAGAGGTAGTCACCTGAAATGGTCTTCCAACAGTCTTGAAGAAGTTCCCAGAGATGCTTAGCACTTGTTGGCCCTTTTGCCTTCACTCTGCGGTCCAGCTCACCCCAAACCATCTCGATTGGGTTTAGGTCTGTTGACTGTGGAGGCCAGGTCATCTGGCGTAGCACCCCATCACTCTCCTTCTTGGTCAAATAGTCCTTACACAGTCTGGAGGTGTGTTTGGGGTCATTGTCCTGTTGAAAAGTAAATGATGGTCCAACTAAACGCAAACCGGATGGAATAGCATGCCGCTGCAAGATGCTGTGGTAACCATGCTGGTTCAGTAATCCTTCAATTTTGAATAAATCCACAACAGTGTCACCAGCAAAGCACCCCCACACCATCACACCTCCTCCTCCATGCTTCACGGTGGGAACCAGGCATGTAGAGTCCATTCGTTTACCTTTTCTGCGTCGCACAAAGACATGGTGGTTGGAACCAAAGATCTCAAATTTGGACTCATCAGACCAAAGCACAGATTTCCACAGGTCTAATGTCCATTCCTTGTGTTCTTTAGCCCAAACAAGTCTCTTGTGCTTGTTGCCAGTCCTTAGCAGTGGTTTCCTAGCAGCTATTTTACCATGAAGGCCTGCTGCACACAGTCTCCTCTTAACAGTTGTTGTAGAGATGTGTCTGCTGCTAGAACTCTGTGTGGCATTGGCTTGGTCTCTAATCTGAGCTGCTGTTAACCTGCAATTTCTGAGGCTGGTGACTCGGATGAACTTATCCTCCGCAGCAGAGGTGACTCTTGGTCTTCCTTTCCTGGGGCGGTCCTCATGTGAGCCAGTATCTTTGTATCGCTTGATGGTTTTGGCCACTGCACTTGGGGACACTTTCAAAGTTTGCCCAATTTTTCGGACTGACTGACCTTCATTTCTTAAAGTAATGATGGCCACTCGTTTTTCTTTACTTAGCTGCTTTTTTCTTGCCATAATACAAATTCTAACACTCCATTCAGTAGGACTATCAGCTTTGTATCCACCTGACTTCTGAACACCACAACTGATGGTCCCAACACCATTTATAAGGCAAGAAATCCCACTTATTAAACTTGACAGGGCACAACTGTGAAGTGAAAACCATTTCAGGTGACTACCTCTTGAAGCTCATCAAGAGAATGCCAAGAGTGTGCAAAGCAGTAATCAAAGCAAAAGGTGGCTACTTTGAAGAACCTAGAATATAAGACATATTTTCAGTTGCTTCACACTTTTTTGTTAAGTATATAATTCCACATGTGTTAATTCATAGTTTTGATGCCTTCAGTGTGAATCTACAATTTTTATAGTCAAGAAAAATGCGGAAAACTCTTGGAATGAGAAGGTGTGTCCAAACTTTTGGTCTGTACTGTATATATATATATATATATATACAGTGGGGAAAAAAGTATTTAGTCAGCCACCAATTGTGCAAGTTCTCCCACTTAAAAAGATGAGGTCGGCCTGTAATTGACATCATAGGTAGACCTCAACTATGAGAGACAAAATGAGAAAACAAATCCAGAAAATCACATTGTCTGATTTTTTAAGAATTTATTTGCAAATTATGGTGGAAAATAAGTATTTGGTCACCTACAAACAAGCAAGATTTCTGGCTCGCACAGACCTGTAACTTCTTCTTTAAGAGGCTCCTCTGTCCTCCACTCATTACCTGTTGTAATGGCACCTGTTTGAAATTATCAGTATAAAAGACACCTGTCCACAACCTCAAACAGTCACACTCCAAACTCCACTATGGTGAAGACCAAAGAGCTGTGGAAGGACACCAGAAACAAAATTGTAGATCTGCACCAGGCTGGGAAGACTGAATCTGCAATAGGCAAGCAGCTTGGTGTGAAGAAATCAACTGTGGGAACAATAATTAGAAAATGGAATACATACAAGACCACTGATAATCTCCCTCGATCAGGGGCTCCACGCAAGATCTCACACCGTGGGGTCAAAATGATCACAAGAACGGTGAGGAAAAATCCCAGAACCACACGCGGGGACCTAGTGAATGACCTGCAGAAAGCTGGGACTAACGTAACAAAGGCTACCATCAGTAACACACTACGCCGCCAGGGACTCAGATCCTGTAGTACCAGACGTGTCCCCCTGCTTAAGCCAGTACATATCCAGACCCATCTGAAGTTTGCTAGAGAGCATTTGGATGTTCCAGAAGAGTATTGGGAGAATGTTATATGGTCAGATGAAACCAAAGTAGAACTGTTCGGTAGAAACACAACTCGTCGTGTTTGGAGGAGAGTGAATGCTGTGTTGCATCCTAAGAACACCATAACTACTGTGAAGCATGGGGGTGGCAACATCATGCTTTGGGGCTGTTTCTCTGCAAAGGGACCAGGACGACTGATCCGTGTACATGAAAGAATGAATGGGGCCATGTATTGTGAGATTTTGAGTGCAAAACTCCTTCTATCAGTAAGGGCATTAAAGATGAAACATGGCTGGGTCTTTCAGCATGACAATGATCCCAAGCACACCACCAAGGCAACAAAGGATTGTATAACGTCTCTGCCTGTTCGGGTCTCTGCTCCACCCTTCGCTCGCACGCTCCGGTAAAGGACGCGTGTTCAGTTTTGTTCCTTGTGTAGGTTTCTTGTTGCTCAGTCTGAACACGGTCCTAGACAATGTAATGGATTTCCAGCCACACCCGTGTTCTGAGCATTTCTCTCTGTACCGCATATAGTTAATCTCAGCCTTGCCTGTGTGATTGACAGCCTGTCTACCAATCCAGTCTGGGCTTGCCCAGACTTTCTATAAACAGGTTGTCAGCCCTCACATGGTCGCTGGTTATTGCACTATCTTTGCCTGCTCTCTTTGTTATATCTCTTGCTGCTTGTTACCTGATTCTCTGACCTTTGGCTTGCCTTGTGACTATTCTCTTGGATTTGGATTCTGTACTGCATTGCTCGTCTGTTACCGAACTCTTGGCTTCCTGACCTCCCTTTGTGTCGTTTGTTCTGTCTTTGTTCAGTGTTGTCACTTACTCAGTATAGGGTTCGTCTTCAGGTTGTCCTTTTACCGTTTAGGGTAACTGAGGCAATAGGAAGGGACAGTGGCTGGGGTGAGATTAGGGCTCACTTGTCTCTGTCCTTCCTCCCAGACCCCTGCAGTAGTGTCAGGGTATTGCTAGGTTTGGCTAGACCCTAACAGAGTGGCTTCATAAGAAGCATTTCAAGGTCCTGAAGTACCTACTGTGAAGCATGGGGGTGGCAACATCATGCTTTGGGGCTGTTTCTCTGCAAAGGGACCAGGACGACTGATCCGTGTACTTGAAAGAATGAATGGGGCCATGTATCGTGCGATTTTGAGTGCAAACCTCCTTCCATCAGCAAGGCCATTGAAGATGAAATGTGGCTAGACCTAGCCAGACTCCAGATCTCAACCCCATAGAAAACCTTTGGAGGGAGTTGAAAGTCCGTGTTGCCCAGCGACAGCCCCAAAACATCACTGCTTTAGAGGAGATCTGCATGGAGGAATGGGCCAACATACCAGCAACAGTGTGTGCCAACCTTGTGAAGACTTACAGAAAACGTTTGACCTCTGTCATTGCCAACAAAGGATATATAACAAAGTATTGAGATGAACTTTTGTTATTGACCAAATACTTATTTTCCACCATAATTTGCAAATAAATTCTTAAAAAATCAGACAATGTGATTTTCTAGATTTGTTTTCTCATTTTGTCTCTCATAGTTGAGGTCTACCTATGATGTCAATTACAGGCTTCTCTCATCTTTTTAAGTGGGAGAACTTGCATAATTGGTGGCTGACTAAATACTTTTTTTTCCCCACTGTATGTATGTTATATATATATATATATATATATATATATTAAAGTGATATCCTATTCTTAGACATTTACAGTGCCTTGCAAAAGTATTCAGGCTTCAAACATAAAGATATAAAATTTTAATTTTTTGGTGAAGAATCAACAACAAGTGGGACACAATTGTGAAGTAAAATGAAATTTATTGGTTATTTTAAACTTTTGTAAAAAATAAAAAACTGAAAAGTGGGGCGTGCAATATTATTCGGCCCCTTTACTTTCAGTGCAGCAAACTCACTCCAGAAGTTCAGTGAGGATCTCTGAATGATCCAATGTTGTCCTAAATGACTGATGATGATAAATATAATCCACCTGTGTGTAATCAAGTCTCCGTATAAATGCACCTGCTCTGTGATAGTCCCAGGGTTCTGTTTAAAGCGCAGAGAGCATCATGAAGACCAAGGAACACACCAGGCAGGTCCGTGATACTGATGTGGAGAAGTCTAAAGCCGGATTTGGATACAAAAAGATTTCCCAAACTTTAAACATCCCAAGGAGCACTGTGCAAGCTATCATATTGAAATGGAAGTAGTATCAGACCACTGCAAATCTACCAAGACCCGGCTGTCCCTCTAAACTTTCATCTCAAACAAGGAGAAGACTGATCAGAGATGCAGCCAAGAGGCCCATGATCACTCTGGATGAACTGCAGAGATCTACAGCTGAGGTGGGAGAGTCTGTCCATAGGACAACAATCAGTCATACACTGCACAAATCTGGCCTTTATGGAAGAGTCTCTAGAAGAAAGTCATTTCTCAAAGATATCCATAAAAAGTCTCCTTTACAGTTTGCCACAAGCCGCCTGGGAGACACACCAAACATGTGGAAGAAGGTGCTCTGGTCAGATGAAACCAAAATCGAACTTTTTGGCCACAATGCAAAACGATATGTTTGGCGTAAAAGCAACACAGCTCATCACCCTGAACACACCATCCCCACTGTCAGACATGGTGGTGGCAGCATCATGGTTTGGGCCGGCTTTTCTTCAGCAGGGACAGGGAAGATGGTTAAAATTGATGGGAAGATGGATAGAGCCAAATACAGGACCATTCTGGAAGAAAACCTGTTGGAGTCTGCAAAAGACCTGAGACTGGGACGGAGATTTATCTTCCAACAAGACAATGATCCCAAACATAAAGCAAAATCTACAATGGAATGGTTCACAAATAAACATATCCAGGTGTTAGAATGGCCAAGTCAAAGTCCAGACCTGAATCCAATCGAGAATCTGTGGAAAGAGCTGAAAACTGCTGTTCACAAACGCTCTCCATCCAACCTCACTGAGCTCGAGCTGTTTTCCAAGGAAGAATGGGCAAGAATTTCAGTCTCTCGATGTGCAAAACTGATAGAGACATACCCCAAGCGACTTGCAGCTGTAATCGCAGCAAAAGGTGGCGCTACAAAGTATTAACTTAAGGGGGCCAAATAATTTGGCACGCCCCACTTTTCAGTTTTTTATTTTTTACAAAAGTTTAAAATATTCAATAAATTTCGTTCCACTTCACGATTGTGTCGCACTTGGAGATTCTTCACCAAAAAATTTAAATTTTATATCCTTATGTTTGAAGCCTGAAATGTGGCAAAAGGTTGAAAAGTTCAAGGGGGCCGAATACTTTCACAACGCACTGTATGTCATATCTACAGATGTGTCTCCTACTTGGTAGTGCTATGAATGGATTTGTGGCCAGGTATGTGTGGCTCATTTAAAAAAAAAAATAAAGCTTGGTCCCTAAGGATCACATAGATATGGTCCTTAGGGCTCGAAGTATAACTGTTTACAGTAGATGTATATTAGTGCAGCCAGAATTGTGTATATTTATTCTATGACTTGTGTATGACTTTGATTCTTTCTGGTCTGCATCTTTTTCATTTTCTATAGTGTTCTCTGTAAATGTGCTAATTCTCATTATTTTTATGTTTGATGTTTGGGCCAGCTCTTTATAACATAATTTATGATGCAATTGTAGGAGTTGTGGTACTGCATGTTATGCAAGCTATTCCAGTATCTCAATGTTCCCCTTCCCTCTAACAACATGTAGTCTTCTACACATACTGAAGGAGGAACACTACAGCTGCCTTCTCTTCTATTTATTATACTAATTTTATTTTTTTGGGCTTTTTTTGGTGACTGACCACGTAAACATTCATAAACAACTTTCCAGGCTACTGGGAAGTGAGAGAGATGCCACTTTTCCTAATATTATTTATTACAATTATAAAAGTACTGTACATTAGGGTGACAATGCGTTCTATAGAAAAATAACAATTAGTTTTATTCAAAGTCTCACCCTCTATAATTGTTACAAATAATGATCTGTAATATCCTTTAAAAGATCATTTCTTTTGGTTCTGTTTAGAAGATGGCTCAATGTCATCCTTTGAACATATAATAGCCTTTAAATAGGATTTGGGTAGTTTTAATATTGAGCAGCAATAAGGGCCCCACCGATCCTTGAAACTTTCTCCAATTTACTTATTTGTAAGGGTGGGTTCACACCTGCGTTCCAGTCCGTCCGTTGTCAATCTGAGTGAAAATCTCGGCGAACGGGATTGGCATCGGATACAGACCGGTCAGCGACGCATTGGTTAAAAACCCATTCATTTGAATGGGTTTTTAAAGCAATGCGAGGGTGTCCGATTGCACCCTCTGCGCTGCGAAGCCGATTTTTTTCGTCGGACATGAAGTCCTGCCTGTCCGACTTTGTTTCCGACGAAAAAAAGGATTTGCAGTGCAGAGGGTGCAATCGGACACCCTCGCATTGCTTTAAAAACCCATTCAAATGAATGGTTTTTTAACCAATGCGTCGCTGACCGGTCTGTATCCGATGCCAATCCCGTTTGCCGAGATTTTCACTCGGATTGGCAACGGACGAACTGGAACGCAGGTGTGAACCCACCCTAATGTGTGAAGAATATTTAATATTAGTTTATTTTTCTTGTTTCAATATAAAATTGCTATATTACAGACAACATTCAGTAATATTCACTGTTTTAGGTAACACTAATCTCTAAACATTTATGCAGCAGTGTACATCTCTTCCACTATGTGTCTTTTTCTGTCTATTTAAATTTTTGAGTGAAATTCACTTACTTTAATTTATAGTAGTAATTTGCAAGTTTTGATGAGCAATAGTAGGGTGATTTGCTGGATAAAACCAAGTTTTCGGCTGGAATGGAAGATGACATAGTTTCAAATGAGCTAGGTCTACTTAAGGATTGTCTAGTTGAATTTTTCACCAACCAGCTTGCACAATGCCATCCAAGAGATGATTGCAAGGAATTGTTAACACTAGCACTTCTGTTCATTGGTTCGCCAGCAAGCCCAAACGTACACATCAACAGTCCAGGTGCCTGCCATCGGGCCCGATGGTTGGCCAAACTGATATACGCTCTGAAGATCTTTGTGTTTCATCATCAATTTCGTTTAATTGTGACAGAGTTAAAAAAATCCCTGTCAATTTTGCACTTTACTGTCCGCTTATACTTGAGGGCTTGGTACCTTTTTCAGATCCCAGCCACATCGCCGTGAAATGACTTGACATTACAGCGAAAACTTGTAGCATACAAAGGAATCAATGCCCCTGTTGCTGAGGCAGCAATAGAAACTTTCAGCAGGCACCTGTGGTACCTCACTGAGATCATGGTGGGTCTGGCTTTTTTTGACAGTGAGGTTCCAACCGCAGAAAAGGTTGAGATGGTACTGGCTCTGCAGAAGGAAGGCAACGATGACTGCTCAACTCGTGTGCAGCTTGCTAGAGACCTTGTGTCACACAAGAAGCTTCATCACTTCGTATCGTCCAACAAAAAAAAAACTGTTCGTTGCACTGGAAATAAACCCAGATTTTCTTTATCAAGATCCTTGTCTGTGACAGACTAATGCAAGTTATATTGCTGCATCCTCAAAAGTCACCGGGTTGAAAATCGTGAATGATGCCGCAGAACGCTCTATTGCACTCATGAGTACATTCAATTCGTCACTGAGCACTCAAGAAGACCAGAAACAGTTTATTCTCCAGTGTGTATAGAAGCATCTCCATGACTATCCTGAACCAAATAAAGCGTGTTTCGCAAAAAAAAAAGTGAAACTGTGAAACCTCTTTAAAATTGTTCATTTACTTTGCTTCAAGAGATTTATTACAAATAATTGTTAGTTTTGTGATGATTGAGCCATCAGTAAATAATGTTGCAATGATATGAAATTTTGTGTCTGTTACAATCACACCAAAGGAAATAATTCCCAGGGGTGAGACTTTGCACAAAAATGTTTTGACTGTTACCCTACTGTACATAATACTTTAGTAAATGTAGTAAAATAGGAAATAAAAATTGTACACCGTCTGCCTTCTATTTAAAATGATTATTTTTTAATTGGTATCCTAAGTTTTATATTTTGTGATGTTTATTTTAATTTATGATGGAACATTTTAATGTACATCAACAGAGACCTACTAGAGTAAATAAGTCTCTTAAAAAACATTAAAAGCACTAGATGGTTGTTTAGTATCTTACTATACCTATAATCTGAAATACCTATGATCAATTCATCTTACTAAAGTATAATATAAAAACCATTTGGACATTTGTAATGTACAAGAGAGGATCTTTCATGTATTTTCTGTTAGTTCTGACACCCGTAACTTTTTTATACTTCTGTGTACTGGGATGCATAGGGCATCTTTTTTTGCGGGACCAGGTGTACTTTTTAGTTATACCATTTTGGGGGAATTGCTATTGCTTTGATCACTTTTTATTAAAATTTTTATCAGAGGCAAAACAGTGAAAAAACAGCAGTTTGGCGCTTTTGATTTTTTTTTTTTTCCCCGCTACGGTGTTTACCGTACGGGAAAAATATTTTTATATATTTGTAGACCGGGCGTTTTTGGACACAGGGATACCTAATGTGTTTTGTGTCTCACAGTATTTAAGTACTTTTATATGTGTTCTAGGGAAAGGGGGGTGATTTGAACTTTTAATATATATATATATATATATTTTTTTTTTTTAACTTTTTTTTTTTTTGCATTTATTAGACCCCCTAGGGGTTGCCGGTAAAATGGCGCCTCGGTCAGCTTTGACCGAGGTGCCAGAGGGATTAATGCCCGCGATCAGTGCGGGCACCGATTGTGGGCATTAGCACTGGGTCTCTGCTGTATAAAACAGCAGAGACTCGGCGGATATGGTGGCCGCACAACTCTCGAGCGGCTGCCATCTTTAAACACCCGACATCTGCCGTGCTATTACGGCAGATGTCGGGAAGGGGTTAACTTTTACGACCCATTCTTTAAATATAGACCCCTTTACCAGAGGCGTAGCTAGGAGTTCAGCACATAGGGAGGAAACCTGTCTAAGTGGGCCCCCAACTCAGGTATACTGATATTATCACTATACCATGACCGTATAGTGTTAGATAGCAGCTCCACACAGTTCTGTGAAGGCCATTTAAGAAAATACAGTACAGGAAAAATGTTGTGACTTACAGGTGTCGTCTCTGATTGTAATTGTTTACATTTCTCATCTCTTCCATCTGGACAACCATGACCACTTCTTCCAGCAGTGACTTGTCTATGTATAATTTGTAACACAGACATCTTTGGCTCCTCACTTTTCCAGGCACCCAACCCATTGTCCTCACCTATGCAAATTCTCCATCCTGCTGGTACCCCCCAATTATAAAATATACCATAGAAATATCACCTGGAAATGAGTAATATCCTCCATGTGCCTTTTTAATTTAATTTAATTTAATAATTCTCCTATTTGCCCTCTTTAAATAATATTGCCCCTCAATGAATAATGCCCCCTAATTAATAAAGCCATGTGTATCTACTTAAATCAATAATTCCCCTATTTATAACTACTGTATACCCTCTTATGTCTCCTTGTATAAATTATGCCCCTGATGCCCTCTTATATAAATATTGTGCCCTAATGCCCCTCTTGTATTAATAAGGCCTATTAATAACCCATTTGTATTAAAAGAGTTGTCCAGGAATTGGACAAATCACAGAGGAGGCCAGGGTAGATGAAACATAAAAAAAAAAAAAAAAAAAAAACTCATATTCACCATGCCCCCAGTGCTCCAGTTTCCATTGCTGCTGTCCATTGCAGTGGCTGGATGAGTGACATCACTCGGTCCTTTCCAGCCACAGCTGAGGCCACTGATTGTCCTTATAGGTCATGTACAGTGCAGGACTTCCAGTGGGGAAAGCTCAAAGTGTGCCCAAACGAACAGAGACGGCAGACATTGGAGTGTCGTTGACAGGTATGATTTTTTTTTTTTTTTAATATTTCCTCTGTGATTTGTCCAATTGCTGGACAAGCCCTTAAAGGGGGTTATCTGGGGAATCTCAAAGTTTTCCAGAAAACCCCTCTAAAAACCCTTTTAATACTGCCCCAATGTCCCCTTATATTGAGCATACATATATTGAGCAGACTGTGAAGGGGCACCGATAGCTCATTTAAACATGTGGAGGCCACTAATGGGGCATTATATTGTGTGGGAGGCCCCATTAGTGCCCACTACACACTGTAAAGCTCCTTAGTGTCCCCTCATAGTATAATGCCACATTAGAACCCCTCACACAGTATAATGCCCCATTAGTGCCCCCATACAAAGCATAATGCTACTTAGTGCGTGCTCAAAGTGCAATTACTTATTAGTGCCTCAATATGACATTATACAGTGTGGAGGCCACCAATGGGGTTTTTGTGTATGTGTGTTTCATCTGTTAGATAATAAGCCCCTTTATCTTCTGTAGCATACCAGTTAGTGACATTGACCCTTCTACTCCATTTAACCATCAGAAAAGGTTAAATTATTCTGAAATATTTTTCCTAATACAGTATATTTATTTTTTTCTAACTTTTCTTGTCTAAACCTGGGATGCATGTTACAGCCAGACACATCTTATTGTCTGAAAAATACACTAAATACTACGGATGTGTTCAACTATTGTTTAGCTCAGACCTTCACCTTATGACAGACATTGGCCGGTGGACCTGTACTAAAAGTAGCTGAGTACTCATGGTATAGGGCTGTGTTAGTGAACCTATGGCACGCGTTCCAGAGGAGGCATTCAGAGCCCTCTCTGGTGGCATGCGCGCCATCACCCCATCCAGGCTCCCTGATCGCTCACTAATGGGGAATGTAGTACAGGATTCCCGGTTAGTGAGTAAGCGCTACTGTGTGGGGGCCCACTGTGTAGCATATAATACTGTGTGGGGGCCCACTGTGGAGCATATAATACAATGTGGGGGCCCACTGTGGATCATATAATACTGTGTAGGGGCCCACTGTGGAACATATAATACTGTGTGGGGCATCTGTGGAGTATATAATACTGTGTGGGAGGCCCACTGTGGAGTGTACAATACTGTGTGGGGGGCGCAGTGTGCAGCATATAATACTGTATGGGGCCAACTATGGAGCATATAATACTGTGTGAGAGCCCACTGTGGAGCGTATAATACTGTATGAGGGCCCACTGTGGAGAATATAATACTATGTGGGGGCCACTGTGGAGCATATAATACTTTGTGGGGGCCACTGTGGAGCATAAAATACTGTTTGGCGACCACTGTGGATCATATTGTACTGTGTATGGCCACTGTGGAGCACATTTTACCATCTGAAGGCCACTGTAGAGCACATTGTACTGTCTGAAGGCCACTGTGGAGCGCATTGTACTGTGTGGGGGCCCTTCACTATGTATGTCACACAGTATCTGATTATAGCAGACATGTGATATTAGTACAGGCCGTAATATCATTGCATGGTCACTATAAATCAGATCCTGTGCAATGTATAGTGAACATTAATTGTTCAAGAGTATACTAAATGCAAACTTTTACCTTTCAGTTCAAAGTTGTTTTGTATCATGAAAGCTCTGTAAAACCCCATTCACATGTTCGTATTTTGTGGGTCTGTCTGCAATTGTGGATCCACACAGCATTTGCGATAAATTAGTGGGTTTTGGATTGCAGTTTGGGCACTTGGTCTCTAAAAGGTTCCCCATCACTGGTAAAGGGCGTCCTTTCTGGTGCCTGGTTCAGAAATGAACTACTTATTCCAGATGAGGCTGCATCAATGCTTGATAAATATTACAATATTACATTGTTGTCCATCCGAGTCCATACCCCATTTAATGTCCTGCTGGCCTTAGAAGCGACTGATTGACATTGCATGCTGTTATTTAATCTATGATCTACAAGTACACTCAGGTCCTCCTCCACCAGTGACTTTCCCAGATTTTATCCCCCAGGACCAGTGGCGTAGCTAGCGGGGAGGCAGAGGAGGCAGCTGCCCCGGATCCACTGAGTCTATAGGGGCCCACCCCGAGCTGCCATTAATACATGCTTTACTTTTAACTGGATCGGTGTCTGCAACTAACTGTCTTGTAAACCGCAAGCCACTTCAGGCCTGCGGTTTACAAGACACCAAGACCACAGACAGACGTCTGCTTCTCGGCACAGACGTCACAACACAGCTCAAGAAGAGGAGGTCGCGGTTCCATTCATCAAAGGCAGGTGAGTATAACTTTTTTTTTGTTTTTTTGTTTTTTTTAGAAAAGCTGTGGGTATTTTAATAGTATAAGGGGGTCGTTAGGAGGGGGCATTATAACTATATGGGAGGATTCATTAGGGGGCATTAGAATGATAGGGGGTCATTTATATAAGGGGGCATTATGAACATAAGGAGGTTCATTATATAAGGGCTAATAGGGGGCATTATGAATACAAGGGTGGAGGTTATAGAAGGGGCCATTAGGGGGCATCATTTATATAAGTGGTCATAAAGAGGCATTGTGAACATAAGGGGGTGGTCGTTTATATAAGGAGTCATTAGGGGGCATTATGAATAGAAAGGGACATCATTTATATAATGGGGTCATTGGGGTGCTGTATTTATTTCAGGGGGAATGAGGGAAAAAATATAAGGGGGGAATTCATTTAATTAAGGTGGCATGTGGGCTTATTGAAGGAGTTTTCCAGCTAATTTTTATTGATGATCTATCCTCAGAATAGATCGCAAATAAGAGATCAGTGAATCCCCACTGATCAGCTGTATGAAGGAGCTATGGCGCCTGTTTATATCACACGCTGTCTGTTTATAGTGACTGTGATGTAGTTACAGTCTAGTCACATAGGATACATACTCCTGTATATGGTGACTTAAGACGGGTATTCTTATATTGACATTTATGACAATATCCTTAGGATATGCCACAAATGCCTGCTAGATGTGGAGAGACATTAGCAGGAGTGGCCCTTTCTCAATCACATGTAGCTGCTAATGGGGCTCCATTCTGGGAATAAATGTGGTATGGAGAAATTAATGAAGTATATTGTAGAGAGTACAGTTAGTATTAGCACATCTTAAATTGTATTTATAACAGGAGGTACACTTTGAGGAAATAAAATTGACAATGTTAGATGTGAAGTTGAATGAAGTAAAATGTATGCATTATGCACAGTGAGGCTTTCACAATATTTAGAGCTTATTCGTACTTCAAGGATTTTCATCCATGTGCTCTTAGAGTCTTCCATGTACAGTATAAAGACCCATTGACTTCTATATGTACTGTATATTCAAACTTATTTTTTTTTCATGAACTGTGGTGAACCATGTCCTATTTTTGGCCATTTTTCGGACCAAACATTGTGCAATTCCCAATGACTGAAAAACATGAGCATCACATGGATGCCATCTATGCGTCCATTTTTCACAGACCTTTCCTAGATCTCTGAAAATTGCATTTTTGCACTCATCGGACCATTTTCAGTAAGTTAGACCTTCTTCTGCTGAATACGGATGGAAAATCACATATACAGTACATGGACAAAAAACGAATGAAAATGGACATTGTAATGTAAACATTTTACCATGCGTGAAAAATTGACGTGGGGGTGTGAAAAAAGCCTTAGACACATCTAACGTTTGTTAGATTTTGTTTTTGCATCAGACAGTCCAGACAGACACAAATAAAAGCATGTCACTCAGTAGTTTGTAATGGGGACATTTGTCTGGCTATTGAGGACCTTTTACACATATATTGTTTCCAGAATCACGTTTGCTCTTTAAAGCAACAGCTGCTATCATAAGTTGTGTGCATTAGAAGGGGCTTTTAGCTAGAATCTACTCAGGATGATCCAAGTCAAATCCCTTATGTGTCTCATAGAAGGACATCTGTTATGTTGACTCACATGTGTGCCAGGGTAAAACAGGAAGGTTTACACTGCACAGAGCTCAACACAAACTTTCAGAGATTCAGGTTACATTTTCTCTGGAATATTGACAGCTCCACTACCGCGTCTGAGACTAAGATTGAGCAAACTTTTTACCTAAGGTCTCCAGGAAGGAGAAATGCATTGTTCATGTGTCAAACTCATTTTTCACTGCAATGGAGAGTAATATATAAAAGATAAAACTTTAAAGAGATTTTTAGCCATTATTTTGTTGCTTAAATACTAACAAGAAATAGAAATAAAAATCTAAAAAATATATATACCTCTCTCTGATCCTGTGCCTCCCTGATTCCTACACTGTCTGGTCCTTTCTGGTCATTTCTTTCTGGTTTCTGAAAAACACAGGAAATTATTGTAGATGCTCACTCAGCAGGTCACCCATGATACCAATGAGAGGGCATGTACATAAACATGTCAAGAGACACCAAAAAAACAACCAGCAGTGGACATGGGGGATCTGAAAGACTGAGTATCTTTTTTTAAATTTTATTATGTCCCCTTTGTCCTATATAAAATAAATAAATAAGAGCCGGAAAACTGCTTTAATAGAAATTAACATTCCATAGACGGTGCTTTATTCTTTCTGTAAAGACAGAAAGAGAATCGGGAGAATGGTGCAGTCATCTATTTCATTACTTCCTTCCACAGAAATCCCGATCAACATTTTCCTCAACACCCTGACCAACCAATCACATATCGGTAATAGGGTCTTCTGTCCCTGCAACTCCCCTCCTTGCTCCCTTTCTCACATTCATCCTTCACCTATATTAAAACATTTTTTTAAATCCTCATATTGCATCAGTTCCCTCATTGCTGGACTGTACCTGTACTTGCCATTGTTTCTAATGGGTACGTACAGGTGTGTCCCAGCAATTACTGCATGTGGCTGGAAGTACCATGTGCCAGCGCCCTAATAAGTGTTAAATTATTATGGTATGATCTGATTGTTCTTATTCTTTTGATATTATCCCTTATGTCTGACCAGCAAGTACCTAAAGCTTTGTTGACATATTCTAGTGTCTTAAGGAAGTGTCATTGTCGACACTGGCCTGCATTACCATTATATGGATTCAAATGTATTTATATTTTACGGCTTAAGGAGGACTGAAGGACATAATCAATACTTAATCTCTGTAAAGTGAAGTTTAATTTATTAGGCTCTTCATATCATATGTTTGATGGTTTTGATTTTCCAAAATGCTTATTCGACTGATGCCATCAACTTGGATGTTCTTTGGACGCAAGCAACTGTTATTTAAACGATGATTTCACACATATTAAATGTCTTGCCACAGTTGGAAACACTAACATAGCATCGGTCATGCTATCCTCTGCTGAGCAAAAGAAAGAAAGTCTGCAGCTACCATGTTTCTATTAAAAAGTTCTCTTGTTACATTTTCCCACAAGGAAATACTAATGTATCAATGAACGAGAATTCAGACTTTAGGTGAATTTATATTTATTTTATACAAAGTTGTAAAATATAAAGGAAATGTGCTACAAACTAAATTGTTGGGAAAACAGCATAGCACAACAAGCTACACTGTTTTTGGAATTACAAAAACAGTTCCCGCAAATTTTATTCAACTAAAAGGGAACTATAGAAACAGCATAGCTAAGAATATGTAGCTTCCTGTAGCAAGTTCTCTTGAGGCAGGATGGGGTTAGGGGACTCCCATTCATTCCAGAGACAGATCTGGGTTCAGAGGTGTGAGCTGCATTTATCAGACATTATGACATCTCATTATCCTGTGAATATGTATTAAGTGACTGATATTGGAAAGTCCCTTTAAAAATGACCTTTTACAACCTCTTATATCTTCGTTTTGCATCCTTTAATAGATACTGCTCCGCTGATTCCATAGCAGGATTTTTTTTTCTCTAGCCCCCACCATTCCTGAACAATCTTGTCTGTTAGTTTCAACACCAAATATGCTGCCTAGCCTTTCTACTGTCAGGTGGATGGCCATTTTGTGTCTGCTCCAGCCAGGGATGGCCCATTCTAATCGGCATATTGGGTGTTGAAACTAACAGAACTAATTGCTCAGGAATGGTGAGAGCTAGAGAAAAAAATCCAACAACTCCGGAATCAGGGAAGCAGTAACTATTAAGCAACAAGCTACGGTTGGTGGTAAAAGGTCCTCTTTAAGCTTCCAACAGAAAATTGTACGGTTGTGGGGTCAGTCTAATTGAGAATGGACATGTACTGTACAGGGAGAGGACAATGATGATACAATTATATAAGTCCTTCATTACATTTCAAGACTTATATAATTGCTACATATTTTATATAATAGAAAAGTCATAATAATGTATCATTTTAATATCCACGGTATCAGTGATATACAGTATCTGCCTTATAGTGAGTGACCCTTCCAGATCGTCATAGAAGCATTGAGATCTGACATTGTAACCAAATGGGGGATGATGCCTAATGCTAAGGAACTGCTAAAAGTTATTAGGCCACTGCGAAGCAACTTCAGTGCTGACAAAAATGATTCATTTGGACATTATGATAAATTATTTTCACAGTTTGGCAGAAAAAATAGGGCTATTGTAAAAATAACAACAGTTTTAAACTTTTTTTTTCAAAAATCATCTAAGCCAAGCAAAAAGTGCAAATTCTTCCTTTGCCCTATTTTATGGACTGTCCTGAGTAATATATGTTATAGCCCAGATTTATTACAGCTGTGAAGTTTTATATAGGGAAAAGTTCTACTCAATTTGATGGCAGAGATGATCTCTTGTTGAAAATGATGATGCTAGTCCAGAGTACATGTGTGTTTGTATATGTATGTGTGTGTAGTGTCAATCTATCTATGCAGAAATGTACTTTCTTTATTTTGTGTAATACCAGAGAATGATATGAAAGACCACCTACAGTTTCAGAAATGTGTATCTTATCCTTCCAAGTGGAGATACGCTGACGCTTACATGTATCATGTCTCAGTAATAGCTTCCCCATGGAGGCTTGCTTAGGTCAAGACGATGTCATATTGCAATACTAAACTGTACGATTTATCAAAGGTGACAAATATATATTACAGTTCTAGTGTGTTCTTGTTCAACTGAGGTCTAATAGTATTGTTTTCTATAGGACCATAAAGGTTTCTTACGTAAAGAAATGCTGCCTTTTGCAAAAGGGGATTGTCTAGTGGGTATTTTTTTTTTTTAACAAAGGCTTAGAATGTATTAAAAAACAAAAGTAGCAATACACACCTTGGCACCCCTGCCAGTCTCTTCTTCCTGCTCTCAAAACTGGCCCAATCATTGGCTGAAGCATATCACTGCTGCCGCCACCCATTGGATGAGTGGTCCTTTCCTGTGTGTTAGGAGGACAAGAAGTAAAGACTGTCAGGGGACCTGAGTAGCAGGAGAGCATTGAGATAGGTATTAAAGTAAATAAACACATAATCATATAATAGAAACTGTATTGAAACATTTTACTCTTGTACCCTTAAAGAGTAATATAGTTTGAACAGCTCCCATGAATTAAACAGAACCCACACAATGCTCTGATTGTGGTCCTGTTGTTGCTATTATTATTTTTTACTTTTTTTTTTTAAATATCAAACAAATATCAAATTTCACCAGTTTTCAGTGTTTTTTTCTCATCTCCTAATATAATAAATAAAGCATGATCAGAGCATGATGGATCATTATGTAAGGGTTTGGCCAGGAATCATCAGTGCTGGCAGAAATATAAATTGAATGAATGACAGGTTATACTGAATCTTTTCTCACAAAACTATGTATCAGTCTGCTCAGCTCAGACTGCTCTATAACATGCTACCTGCAGATTATACTGCTTATTCATGATTCCCTTTAAATACTGTTTAAACAAAGGTCTTATTCATATGTTCGTTTCTCGGTCACCCAAAACGGACCCGTAAATCTGTTTTGCCTCAGTTCTGTGTATATTTTTTGATGGGCGAGAGTCATCTGTCTTGCATCTGTATTTAACAGACCCATTGACACATCTGTCTGTTCGTCCATCAAAAAGGACAAATATGGATACTGTATCTTCTGTCCATCAAAGAAAGATCATGTGATTACACTCCTTCACTCTCATTGTTTTTAATGAGCCATGTGACTGCTTTTAATTTTCGTGTTAATAAGGCCTTAAAGAGAAGATCTAGTGTTCTATCTTTTGATAATAGTCATACCTAAGACTAGCATTTATGAAAAATGCTGCCCTTTTATACATAAAGTTTATAATATTATGTATTGTACATATTTCTATGCATACAGTATGTAAATATTTCTTATATGGTGTTGTAATTCTCTAGACATGTACATAAAGGGAGATGGAGTGAGTGGAGGAGACATTTCACCCACATATACACTGGTGAGACCGCAGTAACTGGGAACTTAAATGCAAAGGAGATGACTAGCAAACGACTAGTCTAACAATATGCCTTCAGCAGACCTGGAGGGTTAACTCACAGGACAGGAGATTCACGTGACCACTCTGACCAGTAAGAATCAGGAGTGTCACTGAAGGTGATGCACCCTGATTCCTGGCAGAATATACTCAGCCATGGACACTGAATAAGGCCTTATTCACACGACATGCAACAGCAGTTCTTTTAACAATCGTCACATGTCTGTCTAAAAACAATGGGGCACATTTATCAATCCAAGTCCGAAACTTTTCTGTCTAAATTTGCGCCATAATTCAGTGCACAGCATTTACAACATATTTACGAACAGTGTGGACCAGAAATAAAATAAAAATACAACAGGTCTGACACTTTTGAAAAATGTGCACCAGAATGGGTGGGGTTTATAAATGTCTCACTTTATGACACATTTATGAAACAGAAAAAGAATATGGTGCAGATTTCCTGTGCAAAGTAGACCAAGTTTAAAATAGTGTCAAGAATTTATGACAATTTACTTAGTGCGCCAAAAATTCCTGTTGCAAGAGATGATTTGTGTCTGCTTATGTTATGCCAAGAAGTGTAGGGTCTTTGATGATGCATGCTCCAAATATGTGTTCCTTACAGCCTGCTAGTTAACAATTTTGTCTATAGATTTTGTATACAGTTTTTGTCTCCATTTTTGTGCCAAATGTTTGTCTCATGGTGAGTCAGAATTTTGGAGCTTATAAAAACACTCCATATTTATGAATGTGCCCCAATGAGAGTGAATCGGTGTATTCACATGTCTCTTCTTTCGAGATGTTCCATCTTTGTCCATTTTGACGGACCCAATAGAAATAAATGGATCCGATTTTAATGGATGTAAATCGGATAACATGGGGACATCGATAACGGAACATAATGGATGCAAAATGGAGACAAAACTGCCATTCGCAGCCATTATTAATGAACATTAGATCAGTCAAAAGCGGCAAGTGTGAATAAGGCTTTAGGCTCTCTGCCTAGGCTAGTCTTACCTGGATTCAGGCATCATTACATTAGACATTTTAGGTAGCTTCTTGGGCATAAAACCAAGGTGTGTGGCACAGAAAAAATGAGTGATAATGCAGTGCAATGGATACCACCTTGACTGGGGAGACACAGAAAGTGAATCTCCTTTTACCAGATGAATGAAGAACTGTTGTACAGAGTACCACACAGCTGAGGACCAGTTCAGCTAAACTCAGATACCTGGAGATAACATGAAGAGCCTGACACACTCAGAGCAGATTATAGAACTTGCTCCTAGCCATTAGTGAAGGTGCCACATGTAGACCCCTACTACAGTAAACCACCTCCTGCTTCTTCATTAACCCTGTGGTGACCACCTTCATAACAAGTGAGATTGTGTCCCTGAGACATACTGATTACCAAGGACTCTAGTGATATAGACAATAAAGACTGTGACAGTCACTTGATTTGATCTTTTTCTTTGCTTAATCACCCTTGATAAAGTTAACTCCTTCAACTACAAAGTGCCTCCAGTGCCTTATTCCTGGCCTGGTCAGGAAAACATGATTGATGTAGTCTAATAATAATAGTCTGAAAATTCTACACTCCAGGGCATCCTTAAACTATTTAAAACGATAAGGAAGGAAATGAAAGGAAATCTGAAGGAAATCATAACAATTTGTTTAAATTGATGCATTTACAACATCTGAACTCCATAGATATGAATAAGATCTTTTTACTGACCTCTCTTGACCATTTCTTTTTTCATTACAGAATATATACTGCAAAACAAGCTTACAAACAAGTATGGATTGTGTGACATGGCATACCATTATCATTGATATCTTTTGAGCAATATCTGGGAATTTGTAATGATTAATCTTTAATAATTAATTACAGACAAACTAAAATGACATCAGAGCTACAGTCATAGTCTGGTGAGTGAGTGTGCATGACCATAGGTGACACCCTCTTCTGGAAGAATGTGTGGTTTTTAAATGTTAGTGTGTTAAACAGTCAGATCTGACATTTGCAGCATTACACTCTCATTTCCTACGATTTGTCATGCTCCACACTTTACTTATTGACCTTTATTTGGCAGTTACCATCCAATTATTGACCTTGATTTCTATACTCATTCCTGTTACCTGGCACTGTTGTGGTCTGCCATAATTTCCCTGGTGGCTACCATTAGTTTCCATAATCTATGAAACACCAATCCATGTGAAAACCTCTACAGTGTCAGCTGGTGCCATTCTTCCATGCCCTGTCCTGTGGTTTCAACATTCCTACAGCTACAACAGCTAGTACTCCTCCAGAGTGCCAGCTAAAATTTTACATACTCTTGGCCTATCTTGTGTTTTCTTACATTGTTAACAAAAGAATATGATGTTGTGAACCATTATCTGCAGTTGGCTTTTAGACCTATCTGTACCCTTACAAGCTGTGAGATACAGTAAGAAAAATGATTAATGCACATAATTTAGTCTTACTTCCACCTTCATGTACATCAATGTAGTGCAGAGATCCTGGAAATCAAACTAAAAAGTGGCACATTTCTCCTGCAGATTGGTGGAGACCCCATCTCACTAACTAATGTCATCTTCTGATGTTTCAATGGTAAGTAAAAAAAGGGGGGGGGGGGGGATAAAAGTGGAGGTATACAAATCATGTTACCAAAAATATGAAGGCAAACAAAGCAATATAAAAATATTGTGTATTTTAAGAATTTTTCTGTATAAATAAAATCTGCCACACAATAAAAAATGCACAAAAATGCATAAAAATATACATTAAAGGGGTATTCCCATGAATATAACCATATTTAAATTTGAAGATCATAAAAAAGTTAAACATTTTTGCAAATACAAGTAATTAAAAATTTTGCAGAGTTTTAAAGATTTTCTCTAACCATATTAGTGGCAGCAGTCTTATGTCTTTATTGGTTGCCAATGGATACGGCCATGAATAGAGGAACTTTCAATTGTCTGAAATTCAGCCACTATTTCTTTATTGTAGCTAAATTATCTAGTGTCTCTCCTTGATAACTTGGCCACAATAAGGAAATCATGGCTGGGTTTCTGATAAGTACCAGACCACAGAAAGTTCCTGCATTCATGGTCGTATCCATTGGCAACCAATCAAGACAACAGATTGTCACTACTAAAATTATTAGAGAAAAGCTTTAAAACTCTGCAAAATGTTTAATTTATTATATTTGAAAAAATGTTTAACTTTTCATTGGCTATGAATTTATATATAGTTATGTTCATGGGAATACCCCTTTAAGAAAAAAAATCAACAATTTATTTTGAGGGTTCACATACATTACAGTACTTTAAAGTAAAAAGTACAGCTACAATAAATGTTCTCATATACGTGAGAGTCATCATGTGTGCACTTCCCAAATGTTAGCTAGAGAGACTGATACTCAATCTTATATTAATATGCATATTTTGGCACAAATATACTCACTTAAAATTACTATTTAGTTCAATTAATCAAATGATTTAGGCAAAAGTATATGTGCATTACACATACCCACATAAATTATGTGCTATTAAATTTTGTCTTTGTTTTAGGCCGGGGCCCCACGTGATGTAAACACTGTGGAAAACGTTGCGGCATTTTATAGTCACAGCAAAATGGATGGGATTTTAGCAAATCCAAATCTCCACTTTGAGGAAAAATCCATACAGCGAACACTCTGTGATTTCCAAAACCTGTCTTGCTGATGAGCTGATGTACACCAGGAAATGGGGGCGGTGATCCATTACTATGAGAGCCAGGAGCCTATTAAAGGCTCCCATGCTTGTCATTACATTAGTTCTATTACAGCCTGTACTAGAAGTATAGGGATTTTACAATATATTGCAATGCATTAGCATTGCAGTGTATTGTATTAGTGATCAGTCTTCCTGGGGTTCAAGACTAAGGGGTCTAAAAATAAAAGTTATTAAAACGTTAGAAAAATGAAAAAAATATTAAAAGTTAAAACACATACACATTAAATATCTCTGCATCTGTCTGATCTACAAACTTATAAAAGTATTTTTCCCATATGGTGAATGTCATACCAGGGAAAAAAGAGCCATTTCATGTCCTATAACAATTTGAATAAAAAGTAATTAAGACATTAGACTCACTGATTAGACACTACACCCCTTGTGCCATGCGTTCTGTAAGTGTTCTGCCACTTATTCTTTCAGCTTCCTGCTTTGTTCTCTGCCTCCCAAATCTGTGTAAAAATCAGCTATTTCCACCTACCAGGAGGTGACCAGAGGCTGCGAGTAATAATAGCCGTATTGTCAACAGTAGACCAAGGACACTCAACCAACTACTCCTGCCCTTCTCCCAAGTCGAGGGGGCTTGCAATGTACCTGATGGTAGTGGTAGTTCTCCTGGGGGGCTTCCAATTAGAGAGGGGTCCGATCCACTCCTGAGTCAGTGAAGGTGTTCAAAAGGGCCTTGATAAGCAGTGCAGTTGAAGCAATGATGTAACGTTACTGAGGTAACACAAAACCAATGCAAGGGATGTCACAGAGACAAGTGGTGCCCAATTTTGTGTCAGCCGGTTTGATATATATGTGTATGGGGTTGCTATAGCAAAACATTGTGTTTAGCATAGGAAATGTTTTTTGCTCCTGATGCAATTTTTCTTGGTAGTAGAAATGCACAAAATTGTCATAAAATACCCCTGGGGCACAATCAAATTTTATCATTTTTTTTATGTTTTTACTTTTCTGAGGAGCCCTAGATAAAAGATAAAACAGTCCTTGGCAAAGTGCAGAGCTGATTTGGGTTGCCTATGACTCAGCAGTTCTACGGTGCTAGGAGTCACCCAGTGATCACACAATCACAAGGTCCAATAGAGGCAGAGGCTCTACCACCTCTCATGTTCACTATATAACACTCATTGAGCACTGTGTAGAAAAGGTGAAGACAGAAGGAGTTTTAAACCACTTTGTTATTCTCATTGTGATCCCTCGCTGCATATGACAGGTTGAGACCCAACCTGCTCCTGCTAGATTTCAGGAGCAGGAGCTTTAAGCCACTGCTGTACATAAACAGGCATAAAGCCCAAGACTGTAAATGTACAACACTTGATCTATACATAATTAGTTGGTACTGGGGGGTGCTTCTTCTGCTATTAATTTGCATATAAATATGTTAGGAGTGGTACTCTAAGGGTGGTGACACACAATGTAACTGATGCAGTTACAGCTACATGCAGTCCGGTGCTTTTACTTCTCTGCAAGAATGGTAACACACTATGTACCAAGGTTGTAATTATAACTGTACTCAGTTCTGGGGTCACAGGGGCTGTCACTAATAAGTGACACAATGATTAATTCAGGCTATTTCTCATTACTGAGAGGGGTGACACACTATGTACCTGGATGTAGTTATACTTGCAGTCAGTTCTGGGGTCACAGATGCTTTCCCTTATGCATAAATGGAACACTGATTAATTACAGCTTATTTCTCATTACTGAGGGGGGCGATACACTATGTACCTGGATGTAGTTATAACCTCACTCAGTTCTGAGGCCACAGATGCATTCCTTTATAAGTGAGTGACACAATGATTATTTCCAGTCTATTTCTCATTACTGCGGGGGGTGACACACTATGTACCTGGATGTAGTTATAACTGTACTCAGTTTTGAGGTCACAGATGCTTTCACTTATAACTAAGTGACACACTGATTCATTCCAGGCTATTTCTCATTACTGAGGGGGCGATACACTATGTACCTGGATGTAGTTATACCTGCAACAAGGAAAGCACCTGTGGCCCCAGAAGTGACTGCAGTTTTAACTCCATTTAGGTATATTGTGTGACACCAGTCTAAGGACCATGTGAACCACGGATAATGTGAAACGGCTGTTGCCCATTTCCTACATTTGTATTTTTTAGTGTCATAAATCAGAATGATATGAAATCTTGTGCTAGTAATGACACTAATAATATACAATCTTTCAAACATACTATACTCTAGCCATGTTTTTACTTACTATTTATAAGAAGAATAAAATATACAGTATCTTCTGTGGACTATAATAATTCCAGTCATAAAGTATATCAAGAAAGATTTTACTTCATAATATCAGTCAAATATTTGTGTGTGCTATGTGGAATTTTTCTAAAAATATAACAAGGAAAAAGAGTAGTTTATAAAAAAAAAAAGCATGACGTCAGACCAGCAAACGTCTTGCCAAAAGTGATGTCAACTAGACATGAATACTATTTCATAAAGCATTTAAAGAAATGAAATCTAGCTCAAGTAAATATTATATGTATTTGTCTTACGAAACCTTGACCAAGATTACTTAAGAATTTGGGTAAAAGTGTAATTTTATCTCTTTACTCAGGAACAGACACACAGTATGTGCGACATGTACAGCTGCACAGGAGCCCTGTATGCTATGGAAGGGGGGGAACATTGTAATAAGAAAGTGGTTTACCACTGTATACCAGATTGCACAAATGATCCAGGGGGAATTAATTATTCTTTTTTGGGGTAAAATAGATACAAATCAGCAATTTGCAACTATTTGATGCCACTTGCTTTATCATGAATTAAGCGCATGGCAGACGAAGGGGCACAATATGCTAGTCTTTTTGAATCCCCCAGTGTGTTCATTCCTACCTAAATACTATAGAATTGCAACCCAGAAACTTCCACACCAAAGAAGGATATGTTAAAGTGCCAAAAGATCTATAAAGATGATCCACTATTTGTTGGTTTGATTACCTATATGTGCCATTACCTGTTGGACAGTAAAGCGACATATCCTGTCTATCCTTACTTTTCCCCTTGGCAGGACATGCCCAGTGATATGCTATATATGTTTATGTGTGGCCACCCAGTGGTTGTGTTGTGATTAGCAACTTGTCAAGGCTGTTGCTAGAACATCACAGCAATGTATTGTAGTGTAGAAATGTAGCAAACTTTAACTTTACACTTAATGCTTTAAATACACTGTAATATAGAGGAGGGATCATCGGTTAATCATTCTGATTCATCTCAATATAAAGATTTTAAAGAGATAATTTACACCTTAAAAATGAAAACCGTAACAAAACATGGAACTGCAAGTGACTATTACAGTGGGGAAAAAAAGTATTTAGTCAGCCACCAATTGTACAAGTTCTCCTACTTAAAAAGATGAGAGAGGCCTGTAATTGACATCATAGGTAGACCTCAACTATGAGAAACAAAATGAGAAAACATATCTAAAAAATCACATTGTCTGATTTTTTAAGAATTTATTTGCAAATTATGGTGGAAAATAAGTATTTGGTCACCTACAAACAAGCAAGATTTCTGGCTCTCACAGACCTGTAACTTCTTCTTTAAGAGGCTCCTCTGTCCTCCACTCATTACCTGTAGTAATGGCACCTGTTTGACATTGTTATCAGTATAAAAGACACCTGTCCACAACCTCAAACAGTCACACTCCAAACTCCACTATGGTGAAGACCAAAGAGCTGTGGAAGGACACCAGAAACAAAATTGTAGACCTGCACCAGGCTGGGAAGACTGAATCTGTAATAGGCAAGCAGCTTGGTGTGAAGAAATCAACTGTGGGAGCAATAATTAGAAAATGGAAGACATACAAGACCACTGATAATCTCCCTCGATCAGGGGCTCCACACAAAATCAAAATGATCACAAGAACGGTGAGCAAACATCCCAGAACCACACGGGGGGACCTAATCGAGATTGTGAACACCTATAAGTACCTGGGTTTGCTCCTTAATAATAAGCTGGACTGGGCAGATCATATGGAGGTCCTGTACAGGAAGGGCCACAGCAGGCTCTACCTGCTTAGGAAGCTGAGAGCCTTTGGAATCCGGGAGGCACTTCTTAGGACTTTCTTCAACTCGGTAATGGCATCAGCCATCTTCTTTGGAGTGGCCTGCTGGGGGAGCAGTATATCAACCAGGGACAGAAATAAACTTGACAAGCTGATTAGAAGGGCCAGCTCTGTCCTGGGGAGCCCACTGGACCCAGTGCAGGTGGTGAGTGATAAAAGGATACTGTCCGTGGTGAGCTCCATGCAAAAGAAGAAGCCCATCCCATGCATGAGACTGTGATCGCGCTGGGCAGTACTGTCAGTGACCGACTGCTCTACCCTAAGTGTGAGAAGGAGCGCTATCGGAAGTCTTTCCTCCCCACTGCAGTTAGGCTGTACAACCAACACCGACCTAAGCGGTGATCAATACACACAGAGAACTAAAATATCTTTCTGCCTGTTAAATCCCCCCCCTCCTCTGCTACGTCCTATCTGTCTGTCTACTATCAATGTAATTCCTCTTACCTTGGAACATTCCTGTACATGTTGTATTTGAATCTGCTTATCTTTGCTGCTGTAACACACTGAATTTCCCCATTGTGGGACTATTAAAGGACTATTATTATTATTATTATTATTATTAATGAATGACCTGCAGAAATCTGGGACTAATGTAACAAAGGCTACCATCAGTGACACACTACGCCGCCAAGGACTCAGATCCTGCAGTGCCAGACGTGTCCCCCTGCTGAAGCCAGTACATATCCGGGCCCAACTGAAGTTTGCTAGAGAGCATTGGATGTTCCAGAAGAGTATTGGGAGAATGTCATATGGTCAGATGAAACCAATGTAAAACTGTTTGGTAGAATAACAACTCGTCGTGTTTGGAGGAGAGTGAATGCTGAGTTGCATCCAAAGAACACCATACCTACTGTGAAGCATGGGGGTGGCAACATCATGCTTTGGGGCTGTTTCTCTGCAAAGAGACCAGGACAACTGAGCCTTGTACATGAAAGAATGAATGGGGCCATGTATCGTGAGATTTTGAGTGCAAACCTCCTTCCATCAGCAAAGGCATTGAAGATGAAATGTGGCTGGGTCTTTCAGCATGACAATGATCCCAAGCACACCGCCAGGGCAACGAAGGAGTGGATTCGTAAGAAGCATTTCAAGGTCCTGGAGTGACCTAGCCAGTCTCCAGATCTCAACCCCATAGAAAACCTTTGGAGGGAGTTGAAAGTCCGTGTTGCCCAGCGACAGTCCCAAAACATCACTGCTCTAGAAGAGATCTGCATGGAAGAATGGGCCAACATACCAGCAACAGTGTGTGCCAACCTTGTGAAGACTTACAGAAAACGTTTGACCTCTGTCATTGCCAACAAAGGATATATAACAAAGTATTGAGATGAACTTTTGTTATTGACCAAATACTTATTTTCCACCATAATTTGCAAATAAATTCTTAAAAAATCAGACAATGTGATTTTCTGGATTTGTTTTCTCATTTTGTCTCTCATAGTTGAGGTCTACCTATGATGACAATTACAGGCCTCTCTCATCTTTTTAGTGGGAGAACTTGCACAATTGGTGGCTGAGTAAATACTTTTTTCCCCACTGTATCTCCTCCAGATTCCATAGGTACCGTAGAGTGTCTTGTTTCATGTAAACAGTCTATGGTTTTTGACATGTAGAGTCCTCTTACTTTTCAAGACGTTAGCACAGTGGTTAGAGCTTCTGTCAATAGTATAACTCCTGTGACTCGAACTCTTATCAAAATCAATACGTGGCCTATTTGGACATTACAATGTATGCATTTTAAGACACATTTTAAGTAAGACACTTTATGGCACAAAGGGGCACTATATGTTACCTACCATATGATAAGCCTATGCCAATAAAGTATACTATATAGACACTGGTACTTATGGTGCACTGTGCTGCAGTACAGAGGCACTGTGGATACTTTATAGCACTGTTTATATTACACGTCAATGTGTGGCAGTGTTCTGGTGTAACTTGCCCAGTTTTTCTTTGTTTGAACAGCATAGCAATATTTATATGTACAAGGTAGAACAACTAAAGACAAAAAAAGGAAGTTGGCCATTATCTTAGACATGCTTCAGTTTCCAATATAAAATGTAGATTCTGCACCTAGACTTTTGCAGTTTAGAGGGTGACGCGATTTCCTATGCCAATTTGGTTCAGCCTAACAGTATTCACATTTTCATTTAAAGTTTTTATCCATACCATTTTGTTTTATGTCAATATGTCTTTCTTTATTTTATGCATATAATCAGATCTTTGTTGTACTAGAGTTTTCCAGTATTTTGCTGTCACCTTCCTCCCAAGATTTATAAGGAGTCACTAGGTCATAAGTTTAATACAAATTAAATTTTAACCTAAATGAATTTCTAAATAAAATTTTATCTTTGGAAAATAAAAAACAAGCAACTCCCAAACAGTCAAGCTATCAAATATAAAACTTCAGTGACTGAGCTAGGTTCTCTCTAACCACAATGCCCCCAAGGTCACTTTAGAAAAATGTAAGATATTCAGCTGTTTGTTGGAAAAGAATTGTTGTCCATTTCTCTAAGGTCAATGACAGGATTGTACATTTTTTTCTTGAGAGTTACTGTGTAACAGTACTGTACTTCAGCAAAGGTCTCTCAAAGTCTGAGAAACAAAGTTTACTCTATTGTAAAACTATGTTCCACAGCTATTACAATTGATAGGTATAAACAGTATGTAACGTTAAGTCAGAGAAAATGAATATGAAAACAAACAAGATAGTAATGACATTTTGTACACAACATTTTCTTCAAGGAGCTATCATTAAACATTGCCAATTTTCAAGACAGTATCACATTTACCACTGCAGATTATTACATTGTAAAGAAGGTTATTTACCATTAAATGATGCCTTTTATAACAAGAGATGATGAGTACAGCTTAACACATTTTCGCTCAGATTCTTCAAGTTAACAGTGAGTGCCGAACTTCCTCTTCTACTTCTAATTGGGGTTACAAGCGTTGGCTGCTTCGTCCTCACAACTAGAGATAATGGACTCTTTCTAAACTCTTCTCCATAGATTCTCTATAATGCTAATTATTCTGATTTTACTATTTCTCATCACAATACATGCAAATAATTATAATGTCATAATAATTAACATTTATCAAGTAATTTGTATTATTCCTAACCAGTACATTCCAGTGGCAATTCTGGTCAGAATATGACCTTTAGTGTATCTTGTGTATTTCTATAGGAGCACCCTGTTTTTTTGCTTATATACAGTAGCACAAATATATTCTACACTGTTTTGCACAGATTAGTGTCTCACAAATTAATTTCCCTATCTCACACACTAAAAATAGTTTAAGCTGTGCTAAAAATGACAAGTGGCTGCACTGTATTTGGTAAAGGTGACATTAGTTACATTAGTTATTAAGTGATTGCAGTTCAGTAATTACTTTGTCTTTGCACCAAAAAAAAAAATTCTAAAATGTGGTTTCTGATAGACACTTTCTTATTATTAATGAGTTTTAGTGCATGTCTGTGAATTTTGCCTAATTTCTGTCACGTTTGAGGCTGTCTTGAAGAAAGTGTTGCATATACCTACATCAAAGCTGAACTTTAAAACGTCTTTAAAACTTCAGTCAATATTTGTCCTGTCTTTTTTCAGCTAACTTGTGAGCATTGTCAAATTTAAATGAAAATAAATATTTAGATAGATAATATTAACCTCTTGGCACTCCATGCCATAATAGCATGGCGTAGAAAGCTGATAATTAGCATGCCATACTATTACTATTAAACTGTAAAAAAAAGTTTAAAAAAGATCTTAACTTTTAAATAAACATTTTGTTGTTTATTTATTTAAATAATTTAAAAAATGCCCATTTGTCATAGAAAAATCCTTTGCTATATATGAAAGAAATAATGATTGTGCATGGTCTAAGCTCACGAAAAGTCAAAAAGTTGTACAGTGCCTTGCGAAAGTATTCGGCCTCCTTGAACTTTTCAACCTTTTGCCACATTTCAGGCTTCAAACATAAGGATATAAAATTTAAATTTTTTTTGGTGAAGAATCAACAAGTGGGACACAATTATGAAGTAGAACGAAATTTATTGGTTATTTTAAACTTTTATAAAAAAATTAAAAACTTTCAGTGCAGCAAACTCACTCCAGAAGTTCAGTGAGGATCTCTGAATGATCCAATGTTGTCCTAAATGACTGATGATGATAAATATAATCCACCTGTGTGTAATCAAGTCTCCGTATAAATGCATCTGCTCTGTGATAGTCTCAGGGTTCTGTTTAAAGCGCAGAGAGCATCATGAAGACCAAGGAACACACCAGGCAGGTCCGTGATACTGTTGTGGAGAAGTTTAAAGCCGGATTTGGATACAAAAAGATTTCCCAGACTTTAAACTTCCCAAGGAGCACTGTGCAAGCGATCATATTGAAATGGAAGGAGTATCAGACCACTGCAAATCTACCAAGACCCGGCCGTCCCTCTAAATTTTCATCTCAAACAAGGAGAAGACTGATCAGAGATGCAGCCAAGAGGCCCATGATCACTCTGGATGAACTGCAGAGATCTACAGCTGAGGTGGGAGAGTCTGTCCATAGGACAACAATCAGTCGTACACTGCACAAATCTGGCCTTTATGGAAGAGTGGCAAGAAGAAAGCCATTTCTCAAAGATATCCATAAAAAGTCTCGTTTAAAGTTTGCCACAAGCCACCTGGGAGACACACCAAACATGTGGAAGAAGGTGCTCTGGTCAGATGAAACCAAAATCGAACTTTTTGGCCACAATGCAAAACGATATGTTTGGCGTAAAAGCAACACAACTCATCACCCTGAACACACCATCCCCACTGCCAAACATGGTGGTGGCAGCATCATGGTTTGGGCCTGCTTTTCTTAAGCAGGGACAGGGAAGATGGTTAAAATTGATGGGAAGATGGATGGAGGCCAAATACAGGACCATTCTGGAAGAAAACCTGTTGGAGTCTGCAAAAGACCTGAGACTGGGACGGAGATTTATCTTCCAACAAGACAATGATCCCAAACATAAAGAAAAATCTACAATGGAATGGTTCACAAATATAGGTATCCAGGTGTTAGAATGGCCAAGTCAAAGTCCAGACCTGAATCCAATCGAGAATCTGTGGAAAGAGCTGAAAACTGCTGTTTACAAACGCTCTCCATCCAACCTCACTGAGCTCGAGCTGTTTTCCAAGGAAGAATGGGCAAGAATTTCATTCTCTCGATGTGCAAAACTGATAGAGACATACCCCAAGTGACTTGCAGCTGTAATCGGAGCAAAAGGTGGCGCTACAAAGTATTAACTTAAGGGGGCCGAATACTTTGGCACACCCCACTTTTCAGTTTTTTATTTTTTAAAAAAGTCTCATTCTACTTCACGATTGTGTCCGACTTGTTGTTGATTCTTCACCAAAAAATTTAAATTTTATATCCTTATGTTTGAAGCCTGAAATGTGGCAAAAGGTTGAAAAGTTCAAGGGGGCCGAATATTTTCGCAAGGCACTGTATGTACCTTAAACTGGTACCAATAACATGTACATCCCACACAAAAAGCCCTCTACCAGTTTTGTAGACAGAAAAATAAGGATCAACATTTTAGAGAAAAAGACAGGGACAGTACTGTATATCCCAGTATTATACATTGATCTATGCTTCTCAGCAAAATCTAGAAAAATAAACAGAAGGTTCTTAGTATACATATTGATGATGGTGTATAAGCCCATTAGCCACTTCACGGTACCACTCTACAGGGTGCGATGCTGCACAACAACCACCACCGCAACACAGCACCAGCATAGGGAGTGAACCAGCAGCCCAACAACACCCCTTCTGCTAGGCTAAGCCCATAGTCTCTGGGCCACACAATTGCACAGGCACAGCACCACAGCAATGGCAGACACCATACAGCACTGCACCATGTGAACAGATCTCAAAAAATTCACCTTACCATATGGCCTTATTCTACCGAGAGCCAGTAGAAATGCCCTTATGCAATCACCTGCTAATTAAAAAAATAACTAGTCTGAAATATTAGTAAAACATAAAAAACAACATAAGTTAGGTATCATTATAGCTGTACTCAAAAAATAACAATGACGTTACATAGGGCAAAAAATTTTAAATGTTAAAAAGCAATGCCAGAGCAAATAAAATCACCAGAAAAGCTGGTAAAATTGGCTGAGGCAGGAATCGAAATGTATAAACTGTGCAAGTGTATATCAGGGTACATTTTAGGTTTAGAGTTTATGAGGGAAAAGATACCACAGCTATTGGTGTACCCAATGTATGCCACACTGCTTACATATTCCATTTTCACCATCAGTTGTGCATTCACATGTGAAAAAACTAATGTTTAATAAAGCCCTTAAGAAATCTTTAAGGGAGAAGTTTTCAAAATGGGGTAACTTCCTAGAGGGTTCCACTTTACTGGCACCTTAGGAGCTCTGCTGGTGTGAGATGTTGTCCAAAGCCTAAATATGAGCGGCAAAAGCCAAACAGTGCTCCTTCACTTTTGCATCCTGCTGTGTGCCCAAATGCTTGCAAATATGCTTGCAAATATGATATTGTTGTACCTGGGATACCCCACTTAACAATGTCATATGTGGGTATAAACTGCTGTTTGAGTACACCGCAGGGCACAGAAGGGAAGAAGCACTATTTGTTTTTCGGAGAACAGATTTAGACAATTTGGTTTTTGGACACCATGCCACTTTTGCAGAGCTTCTGAAATGCAGGAAAGTGGAATCCCCTAACATGTGACCCCATTTTCCTCAAGGAATCCAGGGGTGTAGTGAGCATTTTTATCCCCCCAACTTGTTGCATTAATTTATTTCAAGAAATGAATGTGCAATTGATGGGGAAAAAGTGAAAATTGTAATTTTTCCAAAATGCGTAATTTCAGTGTGCAATGTGTTTTGCCCTGCTTGTGTTAGAGACAAAAATTCCAAAACCTGTTGTGCCTGGGATAGCTCACTTTACAGTTTTTGGAGTGTGTGCCTCTGCTGACACAATCTGGGCACTGAAATATGCATTTTTTACTTTTCAGTGGCCATTCATCTCTTGGAAGTAAATGTAACACTCAAGGGTTAAAAATGCTCACTGCACCCCTTGATGAATAACTTGAGGGGTGTAATTTACAAAATGGGGTCACTTCTTGACAAATTCCACTTAACTGGCACCACTAACCGGTTCCTCTAAATCGACACTTCAAAAGCCAAAAAGTTCTCCTTCCTTTCTGAGCTCTGCTGTGTGCGCAAACAGCAGTCTACTCCCACATCTACAACTTTTTTGTACTCGTGATAACCCGCTTAAAATTTTAGGAGTATGTGTCTCTGTTGACACAAAGCAGGCCCATGATTTTGGGCACTGAAATGACATATTTTCTGGGAAGCACTGTTGGGCTCAGTTTACTCCTTGATACATTCCTTGATGGATGTAGTTTCAAAAATGTGTTCATATTTTGGATGTCAATTTTTTTTATTTTACCTCAGAGCCTCTGCAATTGCCTGACAATGCAGTGTAAATAACCAAATTAGATCTCAAATGCACATGGTACTGTTTCACTTCTGAGCCCTGTTGTATTTCTAGGTAAAAGATTGGGACTAATTTTCATTTTTCACCATTCACTGTGAATTTCTTCTTGGAATGCATTTCTGTGGTCAAAATAATACTGTACCCCTTGATAAATTTTATGTGGGGTATAGATTCCAAAATGAAGTCACTTGTGGGTACTCTTCACTGCACTAGTACCTTAGGGGCTCTGCCAATGTGTTATAGCATCATGATTCTACCCTCCAAAAGCCTATTATTTCTGTTCCCTGCTGTGTGCCCTAACAGTAGTTTTCATCCACATGTGGGGTATTTCCAAACTAAGGAGAAATTGCGTATCAAATTGTGGGGAACATTTTCTCCTTTAACCCCTGTGAAAATTAAAAATGTCTAAATTTCATCTCCATTTTATTCCATTTCCCGTGAAACACTTTAAAGGTAAACAAATTTCCCAAATGATGTTTTGAATTATTTGAGCGGTGCAGTTTTGACAATGTGATGATTCATGGGAGTTTCTAATATACAGGCCTTTAAAATCCCCTTCAGAATTGAAGTTTTCCCTAAAAAAATATGTTTGGGAAATTTTCTTGTAACTTTGGAAAATTGCTGTTACACTTGTAACCAACCTTTTAATTTTCAAAATAAATTGGATGACAATTAAAGGATAATGCCAACATAAAGCAGAAATATGGTAAATAATATGTATTAAATAATTTGGGTAGTATGCTTATCTGTCTGAAAAACAGAGCATTTCAGATTTTGAAAATTGTGAATTTTTCCCAAAAATATTAGGTAATATTTACCACTAAGATGAAGTACAATGTGTCACAAAAAATAGTCTCAAAATTACTTGGATAAGTTAAAGTGATTCAAAGTTATTACCACAGAGAGTGATGTGTTAGATTTTAAAAATTGTGTTTTTAAGCTGTGTCTTCAAGGGGTTAAGGTTTATCCTTTTTGACACTTTTGTGCACTTTACACCACTGTCACATTTGTCTAAATTGCAGTAGGTTCAATAAGTATCGCAGTTTTCCTGCAGCACTCTTCACAGAAATTCCACAGAGTTTTCCACTACGGACTTTCTGTTTCAATTATACCTATATGGAAACCACCAGCGTTTCCGTAGGTATAATTGACATGCTGCAATATGCAAAAACGCAAGCATTTTTGAAATCGCAGCATTTCCACTGCAGGTTATTTTCTGCAATATGTGGATGGTATTAGCCAGAATCTTAAGCACCTTTTTTAATGTAAAATGCTGCAGTTTTTGCCGTGTTGTTTACGCCGCAGCCAAATAACGGCGTTTACGCTATGTGGGGCCCCAGCCTTAGAAGGAAAAGTGTTGAGTGAGCATTTTCCACAGGTTTTCATGCATGTGTAGTGAAATTTGGCTCAGGCATAGATGACCAAATTTTGGCATATGTTGCAACTCAAAAGTGTTGTAACTGTAGTAGAAAAAGTGACTCATTGGCGCATATTTACAGTACTAAGCAATGTCCATCAGGTTTGGCATAAACAGCATGACTGTTGCAGAGGATGCAGAAAGAGCTAGTAGAAAAAAAAACCAAAACTCTGAAATTGCAGAAAATACATGTATGTTTGAAATACACAGCGTGACGATTTTACCTGCAGTGAAGAGCAGTGAAAAAAGCATGCATTTTTGCTGCATTTTTTTCTGCTGTGCTTTTGCAGTATTTTTTTCTGTTATGTTTTTTTAGCATGTGTTTTTACTATGTGTGGCCTTAGCCCAAGGAGGACATTTTTATATAAAAACAAGCAGTACTCAGTTTTAAGCCTATACTCACTTCTGCTAAACAGGACTACTTCCCTTCTCTGATATCTTCTCTACCCCACAATAGTTATTTCATATTTTTACCCCTCTTCTCCATTGCCCCTGTGCCCTTTCCCTCATCTCTTATTTCAGCTGAAGACTTAGCCTCATATTTCAAAAACATAATTGACAATATCAGATAAATCTTCAATCTCCATTCCCTGTAGTCTCTCTACATGACTGCTCAGTAGTCTTCTAGAAATTTTTCTCAGCTTTTGTAATTCACACCTCACCACCTGTGTGTTTGGCAAATACTATCCCACCTGATTCCCAACCTTACTACTGTGTTTATCCCTGCCCTATCCTACCTCTTTGGTCTATCTATAAGCAGTGGCATCTTCCTCTCTTCCTTTAAGCATGCAACCATTACTCCCATCCTTAAAAGCCATCCATGCACCTGTTCTCTTACCCCATGTCCTTACTCTAGATAAACTTAGAACTCTTTGAACAACATGTCCACTGCAAACTGTCCTTCTACCTCTCATTCAGATCATTTTTTGGTGGGCTACAATGACTTTCTTCCCCACCAGTTTAGTGAAACCTCCCTAACCAGAGTTGCTGATGACCTATTAACTATGGAATCCCAATAACATTACTGTGTGCTGTTCTTTCTAGATTTGTCCTCTGTCATTGGCACCTGTTGACCACTTTCCCCTAAATGCACAAACTTAGCCTATTTCTAGATCTCTTCATCCTCACCAACTTATCATTTAGTGTCTCACAGTCTCTAAAGCTCTGTCTTGGGACCCCAACTGTTCTCCTATAACTTTGACCTAGGACAGCTGATCCCAGTGGCTTTCAGTACCACAACACATCTATGCTGACACAATTCAATTTTACCTCAGCTTCCCACCAAACCAATCACCAACCACAGTTAAAGGGAACCTGTCAGGTGTCAACATAACCTGGCCCCATCATGTGCAGGATGAAGTCATTCCCTTTCCATTGGTTCCCCCTGTAATATTTCTGTTGCAGCAAAGTGAAGTTATAAATGTTTAAAAGCATAAAAAGTCATATGCAAATTATTCTAAGTAGTCACGTTGTTGAGGGAGGAGCTTCAGCCAGGTCACACTGTCCCCTTACTAATCACAGCTTAGTGTGTCATTAGCAAGGGACTGTGTGACTAACATTTAGGCTGCTAATTGAGGGGGTCCTGGTATCATAAGGAAAGCCCATCAATTTTAAAATGTGGAAAGACTCTTTAAGACTGCATGATATGAATAGGTATGTATGAAAGCACACCTAACATATTCCAAAACACCACAGGACACCCCTTAATATTTGCATCTAATAGATTCACTGTAGGTTAACAAAGTCAACTCAGTAGAAGCCTGGGTGTTCAATTAAATAAATTTATAAATATTTCACAAATATTCAGGGGTAGTACCACAAATACAAAATGCACATTCTGTTTTTTCTTTGGTTAGGGTTAGGGGTTAGGGTACAGTATTCCATGATTAAAAAAAGAAACACATTATGGCATTAAACCAAGTTAAAACAATACCTTTAGGTAACAATAGATAAAAAAAGAGTCCCTATGTTCCTAATAAATGACACTCCCCAGCCTATTTATGTTATACAGACAACTCTATTATTGGGACACCATATATGATATATATGGTATTGAAGAACAACAACTTTTCAACAACTTGGAATTTACCAAAATGACTTAAGATCCATCACAGACTGCTAATACTGGCAGCAGTTCTACTAATATTGTCATAATATATAATCATATCATAAGAAATATCATATGAAATACATATTAGATTTGATGATTTTAGTAGCTGGCAACTAGAGAGTTAAATGGTATGTGTGGCAGAACAGATTATATTTTAAATGTCCTTTTGCCTTTCTTTTTAGGCATTAATATTATTGAAACTACACAAATGTCACATTATTACTACTTTATAACAATCAATCATTGTATCCATTACTTTTACATGCCATTTTTTTCAAGTACAGTAGCATCATAATGAACCTAATAAACATTCAAGGAATTATCCCATTCTTTCTTATTTAAGTCCTATCAATAAGAAGTCATCAGAGATCCAACACTCAGGAGCATCACTCATAACCTGTTTGATGGGGCCATATAGGCTTGCGAACACTGTGACCCCTCTTCACTATATATATATATATATATATATATATTACATTTGTTTCATATTACTTGCACTATTCATTTAGAAAAAGCTGTATAATTTTAAAGTATTTTAAGAACTGCTCTCTTAAATGTGAAGTGTATAAAGTGTTAAGAGAAAGGATGACTTGCAGATCATGAAATGCTGTCTGACAGTAAGCCAATATTTAACTAATATGTGTTCAGGCCACCCTGAAACTAATGTGAAATGGAAAAGCAAATATCACGTATGCACACTTTCCAAGGCATATGCCAATTAGCCACAAAGATGTTGACCATAATAGTGTGATAAAATGATATTGTTTGACAGATTTGTGTAAATGTTGTTTAAATTATGAAGGTCTTCCGATACTTTCCTGCAATGTAAAACTCTAAGTATTAAAATAGCCATCTAGATACTTTTTTTTAATTTTCCCAATGATTGGTCTTGCATTTGGATACAAAGTATGTGTAAGTGAATATGTATCTTGTATTCCATGGGAAGACAATGAAAGACAAAGCCAAAACATACTAAAATGAAAACATAAAACTTTATATAGCTGTCATTTATGAACAGAAGGTTCAAAAATAAACCTTTCAAGCCAGTATCATCACACATGAAAGGGTATGTGTACCATTATAGCCATTTGGTCTTATTGCAAATAGACTTCATTGAAAATATCCTATTGTTTTGTGTATACAGATGAAGATTTAATTCCATCGCTACAGACTACAAACAAACCCTGTGTTTAGTCTGATCCTACAGATATTTGTTACTCATTTCCTAGTAGGAGGCAAGTCAAAGGCCATTGTTGACTACAGGATCAGTTTTCAGAGGGATGTTTGTAGTCTGTCATCTCTGAGACACCTAGGCCTGTATAGAAGCCATAGAAACAAAATGGTAGGATATTATTAGAATACTTTTATCAGAGTTTTCATTTCTATTTTTAGATAAATCGAATTCCCCTATTAATTTCTTAAATTTGATTGCAAATATTTCCACTGGGAAAATAAGTCTGTACAATATGTAGATCAGAACACCATACAAAAAATGTGCCTCATGCATAAAATGATGGTTAGTTCATAGGGAGGAATTTACTGTGCCCTCTAAGCCAGAACACTGGTGTAGAAGTAGCGCACCCCCAATATTTTGCATTAAAGATCAAGGCAGACAGGGGCAAGGAATCCTTGAGCAGTCAGATTTACTGTAACTCATGTCAGAAAGTTGATGTAAGTTATACATGGTGGTAAGCTTTCGAGAGTACTAACTCTCTTCTTCAGACATGGTGTTATACAAGAAACTGAAAATTCATAGACTTTTTATACACAAAAGACATGGACCTTCAAAGGATCTTAGAATCTTTAAAAATAACAAAATGCAATATAAGTAGAGAAGTTACTTACAACAGGTCAAAAAATAAACAGTCTGGAAACTTGTGGGGCATGACGGAGGGATCAGTAATTCTTGCTGTTATCTGTTTGCTATCAGGTGGTGATTTGTGACCCTCACAGTTCATACATAGTGTGACATGAAACTGGCATGAATATTAAGTCCAAATTGCAGAGTTTGAAATTTTTGCATTAACTTATATTTCCATTCCTTTCCCTCCCTCTGCATCTTAAAATGTCCCATTAAAACCACAACCCGCAAATCTTCAATAGAGTGGTCTTCTCCAGAGAAATGTGCGGTCACTGGGAGATCTGTTCTGCTGTTATTAATGATGAATCTGTGTGAGTTCATGCGCTGACTGAGTCTCTGCCCTGTTTCCCCACATAGAGGCCTGTGGTGGGACATTGCACACACATTATTGTCCGAAGTGCCCTGAAGGCCAAACTGAAAATGGCACCTCACCTTGTCTGCAAAACAGGTGCAAGACCTGCAGGCACATCCACACCGCTGACAGTGTACCTGTCCCACAGTCACAACAGGTGCACAGAATTAGGGGGACATTTTCCTGCAGGTCTTCCATTGTGGTGTATCTCATAATGTGTGCAATGTCCCACCACAGGCTTCTATGTGGGGGAAACAGGGCAGTGACTCAGTCAGCGCATGAACTCACACAGATTCACCATTAATAACAGCAGAACAGATCTCCCAGTGGCTGCACATTTCTCTGGAGAAGACTACTCTATTGAAGATTTGTGGGTTGTGGTTTTAATGGGACATTTTAAGATGCAGAGGGAGGGAAAGGAATTGGAATATAAGTTAATGCAAAAATTTCAAACTCTGCAATTTGGACTTAATATTCATGCCAGTTTCATGTCACACTATGTATGAACTGTGAGGGTCACAAATCACCACCTGATAGCAAACAGATAATAGCAAGAATTACTGATCCCTCCATCACGCCTTACAAGTTTCCAGACTGTTTATTTCTTGACCTGTTGTAAACAACTTCTCTACTTATATTGTATTGTACTGTTATTTTTAAAGATTCTAAGATCCTTTGAAGGTCCATGTCTTTTGTGTACAAAAAGTCTGTGAATTTTCAGTTTCTTGTATAACACCATGTCTGAAGAAGAGAGCTAGTACTCTCGAAAGCTTACCATCAAATATACTCAGCCTCTGAAAGGTATCGCCTGATTTCTTCACTCTTCCACGACTTTCTATGGCTAACACGGTACAACATTATACTACTAGTAAGTTATACATGAAATCTGGCTGCTTTGGTACATGGCACCTGCCAAGTTATACCAGATATATAAAGAGTTTGGAGTCTCTTAATAATTCTGGTGCATCTCACACCAGCAAGGAATATATTAAGACTGGTGTAGGAAATGCCATTCTTAATAAAAAATGTTTTATTAGCAATCAGTTTTCAATGCAGTTTTAGGTTACTGAATATTTTATCTGCACACTGTTATTAACTATCCCTGGTGAGCAGTCCTGTAAGCTTTTCATGAGTGGAAGCTTATGAGGTCAAAGGACACTTTGAGTAGAAGGGATGCTGGGAACAAGGAAAAGTAATGGAAATAGTGTTTTACAATAGAACACTGAACCCACTCCAAACTTTTGATCTATACAGGAAAAGCTTAAGGCAAGGAAGAAAAAAAAAGAACATGTTGCTTTCTAAAAATCCTTGGCAGAACAAATGTAAACAAACTGAGTGTTCCTATCACATCAGTATCCTTAAGACAATCTTACACATGCAGCAAGTGACAAATGAATGTGCAGTGCACTTCGCTATTTGCATAGTGCGTCCATTTTAATGCTATGAAAGGCTTGCAACATGAACAGTGTAGGCATTTTAGCTGTGTAATGCTGCATGTGCTTGCATCTGTATTTATAATAAGTAACACTTAGTATACTGTGTTGTATTTAGTGTACTAGAATTAACTGAATAACTTTATACTCCTAAATATTAACTATTTGTAATTTTTTGAGGATTTGTCAATTCACTTATTGGCAAATTTCACTTTTTTGGTAAGGAGGATATTTTTGCCTTTCAAAGGATTCCTCCTTTCTAGGACATTTATGGTATATTCATAAGACCATATGCCCTGGAGAAGCACATCCCATCATGAGTATGGGGCCCTCAACCCCCATCCTGCGGGTGCAGTGAGCAGAGAGGTGGCCATGCAAGCAGCTATCTACATTCACTTTTATGGGAGTCCCAAACAGGGAGATTCCGATATTCTGAGAAATTCCATAGAAAAATAGAAATAGAAAAATATAAATTCCATTTCCGTATGAGGAGATCTGAACATGTACATTGACCTTTTCACTCACTACGACTGTGAGACTTGGGCCCCTGTTCTCCTGATGGTATGCCAGAAACTGGAACAGAATTATTTCTTAAAGATTTTATTGTCTTAAATGGGGAAAATGCAACTCTAAGGCTAAGGCCCCACTCAGCGAATTTCTGCAAAAAATCTCTGCGGAAAAGCATCACATTTTTTCCGCAGCGTTTATCACAGAAAGTCTACAGAGTTTTCCTCTGCGGACTTTCTGCCTCTATTATACCTGTACAGAAAACTCCAGCGTTAATTGACATGCTGTGATTTACAAAAACGCAAGCATTTTTGAAAATGCAGCATTTTCGCTGTGGATTTTCTTTTGCATTGTGTGGATGGGATTAGCCTGAATCCCATCCACTTTTCAGGTAATGTAAAATGCAGAGTTTTTTGCCACAGCCAAAATGTCCTCAAATAAGAATATGCCGACCGAAAAGTTATAATTTGGGATTATGTTGAATTTACCTAATAAACCACACTCTAATACACTAATACACAACTGGGGTCTTTGGTTGTTGCTATGTGAGAGGTAAAAAAAATTGGTGCTCATTTGTGCTTCGTTATTTTTTTATTTTTACTTCTAGTTCCATCTCCAGATAAAACAATGTAGTTTGTCATTCTAACTTTAGAGAAAAAAACACATCCTCTACTTAGTCATTGTAGTGACCCAATAATAGGTGTCGGTATCCCTGGACAATGACCCTCAATTTGCACACTCCAAAAGACGTTTGCCTGTGCTTCCTCAGGGAATGAATCTAATCTAGTCAAGCTTCAAACATACCTTTGAATTACCTCAGTATTGGTCCAGAAAGGTAACTTTCATCTGAACTTGCTAAAGATCCACTTGACAGTTTGATGCTTGAGGATCAGATGTTCATAAACAAGAATTTTTCAAACAAGGTAGTTTCCGCTCTGTTGGTTGCTCATAGGCTATCTACTGTGATAGCTTACTATCGTGTCTGGGCTTTCTATACCTGGTGCCAAGTAAATGAAGATGGCTTGTATGACTTGGCTAGGAGATCCAATGGTGGGACATTTCTTCCATGTTTTGACTCTTTCCCTGCCAAGGACATAGAAGATCTCATACGTCCTGTCAGGGAGACACATCAAGGGCATATTAGAAATGTCCTTGCTACTAACAGCTCTGACTTCAGTCATATAACACCTAAAGCTGCAATCCAGGTACCATTTTAAAGCTGATATATTAGTTGTCACAAAATTGAGATACAGTGCTGGCATATGGTACCAGGATTGTAGCTCTAGGTGGTATACCTTCAGAGACAAAGTCATTTAAAACTCTTCCAGGCTCAGTGTATTGCCTCTGCCAATAAAGATGGGGACTGCAGGGGAGCTGTCAGGAATAGGACAGAGGCTTAGCTCCTCCTTCTAACTGTATATGAAGCCAGGGTGAGCATAAAATGTTGTTTATATTTTTAACCTTCGTTTCCCTCATCAGTCAGGGAACACAGTACTGAAATAGGATGTCACCGGCCAAAAAAAAAAGTTTGTGAAATTTCTCCCCTCCTAAAGATTCCACAATTAACTGACTGCTGTTATTAAGGAAGTAGAAGTGTTTAGGACCATAGCAACACATGAACAAGGTGGCGGGTTTGTTTGCTATTCCTCCAAATGGATGGCACCCAATTGTGCACATTGACTGTTCAGCAAGCAGGTGGTGTTGTTTTTGGCCAGTTGAGGTACATTCTTTGCATGCTACGCTTGACACCTTGTTGTCAAGCAAGGCAGAAAAGTCTTCTATAAGAGGACATTCTTCCATGCCTTTCAGGTCTTCTGTCCAGAGTTCCATTCCATCCCTTATGGTCACCACTCCAGTGTGTTCATTCAGTCCAGGGTGATGTGTATTGTTGTAGGGCTAATTTTGTTATGCTGTTAGTGTTCTACTAGACCTGGGGTAGGCAGACTTTTATGTACGGATTGCCGATTTAAATAATAAAATCAAGGATGGGGTATTTGGTGTGCCACGCAATAATTAATTTCGTCATACCCTACATATGTTATTATAATGGGGCTTGCAGCTGTAATACAGAGAGTTGATTACCTCAGTATTACAGCTGTGTGAGTTTGAAAAAATTCTAACAAAATAGTGCAGCAGAATGTCAAGACCCCTATATATAGTACAAAAAGCTCCTTATTGCCCCCTATTCACAGTATAATGCTCTTTATTGCCCCTATACACAATACAATGCTCCATATTGCCCCCTCTACACAGCATAATTCTCCATATTGCCCCCTCTACACTGTATAACGCACCATCTTGCCCTCTATACATAGTATAATGTTCCATATTGGCTCCCTATACAAGGTATAATGCTCCATATTGCCCCCTATACACAGTATAATGCTCCATATTGCCCCCTATACATAGTATAAAACTCCATATTGGCCCCCTATATGTGGTATAATGCTCCACTTGGCCGCTATATACAGTATAATGCTCCATATTGGCCCCTATACATGGTATAATGCTCCTTATTGGCCCCTATACACAGTATAATACTCCCTATGCACAGTGTAATGCTCCTTATTGCGCTCTCTATACAGTATAATGCTCCATATTGCCCCTACATACAGTGTAATGCTCCATATTGGCCCCTATACACGGTATAATGTTCCATATTGGCCCCTATACACTGTATAATGCTCTATTTTCGCTGGTATTGAACTTTATTGTACTTAAACAACTATATTTAACTCCTGATGTGTCCAAGCAACTACTGTGCCAAACATCTACCTCAGTGGTGTATTATTGATAATGAAACCCACAAGTGAGTATGTGTGCTTTCTTAGACAAACTTCTTTAAGCACCAGAGTAGCAGGTATTGGTTTCTCAGTCCTTCGGAAGGAGATACATCCAAGATCCCATGTGTTCTATGATGATGACTGGAGACTCCCCCCCCCCCTATTACAGTGTCCGAGTACAGAAATCAAGGTCCATATAGGTGTATGGGTGAGTTTACTGTGAAAGAACTTGACTGACCTGCACAGACTCTTGGCCTCAACTGCATCAAACACCTTTGGGATGAACTAGAGCTGAGATAAGAGTCAAGACAGTGTATTATGCCCCATAGTGGCCCCTGCACACAGTAGTATGCCACATAGTGGTCCCTGCATATAGTAGTATGCCCCATAGCGGCCCCTGCACACAGTATTATGCCCCATAGTGGACCACGCATGAACGATTATTATATTCTGGGGTCTTTTCAGACCCCAGAGTATAATGATCAGAGACCCAGGGGAGGATACAAACATAAAAAAACAACGCTTCTTACCTCTCCATGGCTCCACTGCACTCCCGTGCGCTACTTCAGCCATCTTCAATGTTGGACCAGATCTCGCGTGAGTGAGGCCAGCGTCGCGATGCATAATGACGTCGGCTGACGTCTGGGACGTCACCAAACAGGCCCGAAGCCTGCGAAGCGTAGGAGAGGTGAGTTACAGTGTTTTTTATGTTCCCTCACCTCCCCTGGGCCCCCGATCGTTATACTCAGGGGTCTCAAAAGTAGCGGCTGCCACAGGGCTCCGGGTCCCAGGCTCCATAATGTTCCGGGCCCTGTGGCAGCCGCTACCGCTGCTACCCCGATATTTACGTCCCTGAGTCAAGACCTCTCATCTAACATCACTGGCTGACCTCATAAATGCTGTTGTATTACAGTTATATTGCTATTTAGATTTTATTTGTAAATGTCAAAAATGGGAAGACTGCCTGGTAGTGAAAGGGTTAAAGAACCCTCAGTTAAACTACCATGCCCATCTTGGAATTTAGTAGTATAATGTTGTACCGTGTTAGCCATAGAAAGTAGTGGAAGAGTAAAGAAAACAGGTGATACCTTTTATAGGCTAACTGAGTATATTTGATAGTAAGCTTTTGAGAGTACTAGCTTGTATTTCTGAAGAAGAGAGCTAGACTCTCGAAATCTTACTATCAAATATACTCAGTTAGCCTCTAAAAGGCATCGCCTGATTTCTTCACTCTTGCACATCTTGGAATCTGTCAGTAGTACTCTTCCTGCTAACATCAGCTCAATTTAAGCTGCTCTTTGAAGCTCCCTTGAAGTATCACTCCATTAGGCTGGGGCCCCACAATGCGAAAACACTTTTACAATACCTGCAAAGTGGATGGGATTCTGGAAAATCCCATCCGCACACTGCAGAAAAAAATCCGCAGCATCTCAATTCTACCTGTGGAAATTTTCCGTATATGTATAATTGGGGCATAAAGTCCGCAGGGAAAAACTCTGTGAAAATGCAATGAGAAACTCTGCAGAAAAAAACATTATGTGTTTCCGTCGCGTTTTTTCTGCAGCATTTTTTTTAAATTGTGTCTCACTACATGGGGTCTTAGCCTTAAGGTTGTATTTCTTATGGCAATCTCCACAGCTCACAGAGTGTCTGAACTTTATTTTGTTAGGAAATATTCCTCAGGATATGGCAAACATTAGCCCTTAGGACAGTACCTATCTACATGCCCAAAGTCTATTTAGTTCTTCCAAAACCTCTAGCTAATGTGAAGAGACCTGGCATTGCCTGGATGTTAGATGCATTGTACTACTAATCACAAGAAGATAAAGTTGTAGATAAAGTTGTATAGAAAAAAATTAACTTTTTTGTCGAGGACTGAAAAATCAAGAAAAGGTCTGAAATATATCCTAGCTATTGAGGCTAAATTCACATTGGCACCGGCCTGTCAGTTGTTCTAGTCTGTTGGAGGACCAGAACAAAGAACAGGTGGACCACTACAATAGCAGATACATACGGAGCACGATGGACCTCATTGACTATAATGGGGTCCGTTGGGTGTCTATTGTTTTTAAACTGATCTTGGCAGACAAAAAAGTTGTGTGTGCAAGACTTTTTGGTTCACTGATTTCAGGTGGTCACTGTAACGAAGTCTCCTACAGAGACTCTGATGCAGATATGAACTAAACCTAAACTGGATTAAGAAAGCAATTTAAGGCTAAGGTCCTATGTAGCGGGCCGCATTGAAAAAGTGCGGTCGGGAAAAAATGCATCAGTGTTTCTGTAGGTATAACTGACATGTTGCGATTTTCAAAAATGCAACAGTTTTGGAAATCGCATTATTTCGGCTGCGCATATTCTTCTGCAGTGTGTGGATGGGATTAATCCAGAATTTCATCCACTTTGCAGGGACTGTAAAATGCTGCAGTTTTTGCCAAACGTTTATGCCCTGTGGGGCCCGGGCCTAAGAGAGGAAAGGGAAAAATGTAAACACAGCCGTACATCACTCCCACTGAAATTTGGGAAGGGACACACGTGCTGGTTAAAATGTGTTATGTGCTAAGATGATAGCAATTATTTATGTGTACAAATTATTCTTTTCTTTGTAGGCTAGGAGAATCACACTCCAGCATGCTGCTCTAGGACTCAGAGAAAACACATTTTTGGTGAGTAAAATTGAATTCATATCAATGATTCAGAACAATATATTTCTCAACATAGACACTAGATGGCAGCAGACTCTAGAACAAGATTACAAACTACTGTACTTACAGAACTGACAAAACATTTGAATAAAATGGTAATTAAATTTATTTGAATCAACTGCAGTTACTTACTGATTATATTTTGTCAATGTCTGATCCACACAGTGAAAAGAAAACACAGCATAAAGTTCAATGAACTGAAAAATTATCCTCATACAGTTAGCATCAGCAAATGGAGAAACTAAAGCTGTAATTCTGTTATATGATGATAGATTTCAATAAATGGTAAAAAAAAGTTTACAAAATATATTTTTGCATATATATATATATATATATATATATATATATATATGTGTGTGTGTGTATATATTTATATATAATATATATATATATATGCCTATGATTGTAACTTGGTACTACAAAAAAAAATCAAGATATGCTACAGTGGCTGGTTATTGGCCATGGTTGGAAAGATTTCAATTATGAGCTCCTCGAAGGCTTTTACAACAGTGATGCAAATCACACTTAACATGGAAATCATGCCAGAATCTATAGCAATTCATACTATAGGTAAATGATGATTCTTATATTTACAGTACATATATCAGTAGAAAATGAAAAGAAATCTAATATACATTAAGAATGTAAATACTGATTCAATGAGGACCTGTCAGTTGTCTTGTTTTATTAAATATTTGTCTTCTCTATTCATTAAAATGCTGGCACATTCTTATAATTGTGTATGAAAAAATATCATAAGCTAAACCCCTACAGAATAGAAGTGTGAATAGTTTATTTTTGTCAATTTGCAAAATTAAGTGAATTAACAAAAGAGAACTCTAAATCAATATTTGTGACCACCCTTTGGCAGAGGTGTCCTGGAAGTGATGATATGGGTCCCACAAAGCCTTGATCTCAACATCATGGAGTCTGCCTGGAATTACATGAAGAGACAGAAGGATCTGAGCTAGCCTCCATCCACAGAAGATCTCTGGTTAGTTCTCCAGGATGTTTGCAGCAATCTCCCTACCGAGTTCCTTCATAAACTATCTGCAAGTGTAGCTAGAAGAAATGAGGCTGTTTTGAAGGTAAATGGTGGTCACACCAAATATTTGTTATTTTGATCTTTTGTTCGTTCACTTCATTTTATTAATTTACAAAAATAAACAGTTAACTATAATTGTCTTCAACCTTTGAAAGCATTTTTAATTCTGCAGAATTTAGCAGCATGGTGGCTCACTGGTTAGGCCTGTTGTCTTTCAGTGCTGTGGTTGTGGCTTTGAATCCCATCAAGGGTAACATCTGCATGGAGTTTGTATGTTCTCCCTGTGCTTGAAGGAGGTTCCTCTGGGTACTCTGCTTTCCTGCTGCATTCAAAAAATCTACTTATAAATACCGGTAAATTGGTTTCTTGTAAAACAACTGACCCTTAGGATGGATAATAGTACTTAATAATTTAATAAGGGATTAAACGGAGGAGTAGGTCTATAAAATAGGGGTAATGCTTTGGATTCCTAGCAGAGGAGACAAATGTCTTGGAAAATATTGCTAGTAGCAGTTCATAGGAGAGTGTATTTATGCAGTTTGGAACGTTTAGTATATGAATGAATGCTGCAACTTCAATCATGTCTATTATACTCCTGAATAGGCAAGTGGCAAAACGCACATTTAGGCAATTCATATCCTGATCGGATGTGTGAGTCTGGGCCTCCTTAATTATAGTAACATAGTAGATGAGGGTGGATGAAGACACTAGCCCATCAAGTCCAACCTATACACTACAGTGTTGATCCAGAGGAAGACAAAAAAACCTCATGAAGCTTATGCCAATTACCCCTGATAGGAGAAAAAAATCCTTCCCCTGACAATCTGGCAGTATAAAACCCTGAATCAACTTGTCTTCACCAAAAGCCTAAAACCCATGACCTGTAATATTTTTTCCTTTCAAGAAAGGCACCCAGGCCTTCTTGAGTTTGCGCAATGAATCCACCATCACCACACCCTGTGGCAGAGAGTTATATAACCTCACTGCTCTTACTGTAAAATATCCATGATGAAGGAAGATGTTGGTGAAATGTTCTCTCCTCTAGGCGTAGAAAATGTCCCCTTGTCACTGTCACAGGCCTAGGTGTAAAAAGATCATTAGAGAATTCTTTGTACTATCCTTCATGTATTTGTATATTGCGATAAAATCTCCCTGTAGCCATCTTTATTCTAAACTGAATATCCCCAAACCTGTTAATCTCTTTACTCCAATCCACCCATTCCCCTAATAATCTTGGTCACCCTTCTCAGTTATTTGATATGTGATTAAATATAGTACTTTATGCATGAGATTTTGAAGCATACATAGTACATATGTGAAGTGACAATTATGGCTTATTGCAAAATATTGTATGATGATTGTATGCTTTACCAAGATATGCTCTTTATTAATAATAGAGAGTATTTCTGGCCTGTTGTATTATATCAGACATTTTTTTTCTTTCGCCATATGCCATTGTTTTTTTTATTATTGCATTGGAATTATATGTGGACATCATTAGCTGTCGTTTGGTTCCAGCTATATGAACGGTCTGGGTTTAGGTCTTTTTTACCATTTCACATGTTGGATCCTTTCACAATTCAAATGGTATATTATTAGTGTTATGTTAATTAATAAACATATATATTTTAATGAAATATTGGGCAGTATCTTGGTCCTTTCTAGGTTATAGTTTTTAACTTTTTCAATACAAAGTTGAAAGCTGGGCAAGCTGACTGGAAATTGTGGCTGTTAAATGCGTTGAAAACCAGCTGATTTTGGCTGTTTTTTGCTGTGGTCTAGGACCCATTCTGTGTGGTTTTAGCTTTGCAATTAAGAACCAAAGTAGTGCAAATGCAGTGTTTTTGGCTGCTGCGGAAACACAATGGAAAAACCAGTAAAGTGAATGACATTTCATTATCTCATCATCTCATCAACACATTGTGGGGGAAAAAAAGAGCTGCGGAAAAGCTGCGTTTTCAAAAATGCATGCGATTTTTAAAATCGCAGCATGTTCATTTTTGCTGTGGAATCGTCTGCGTTTCCCTATATATTGAATAGAGAAAGAAAAAAATAGCAGAGAAAAATGCTGCATAAACTCACTGTGAAACACTGTGGAAATATGTGAACAAAGCCTTTATTTATTGCCAAGATACACCAGGTCTTGCCGAAGGTGATTCTTAAAAGTAGATAATTATAATAAAAAAATTCCCACTTACTGTAGATCTGTGTCTCCCAATAGATGAGTAAGACTAGAAAAGAGAAGAAATATCTACTCCTATTCTCTTTATTTTGGTGGTTGAAAGATAAAGAATTACCATTACTACATCTACAGAGGCCTGTATTTCATATTGTCAGACCATGACAATACTGTGAGATATGAAAGGAATTCAAGGCTGCACTTAGATGTCACCTCAACAGTCCTGTCCTAGCAGTCGGCTGACCCAGTTTATCAGTGACAAAAGGATATATGCAGAATATAGCTTTTCTTTAAAATGTATGTATCTCTCACAATCCCTTTATCAGGACAACTGCAGTGAAGCAATTACTGATCCCTGCCATGGCTGCACCTTCAAAGCTCTGAACCTGTGACTTTAACTGAATTGTCTCGTAAAAACTTCTTTCAAGATGTCCTAAGGTCAGGGCCCCATGTGGCATAAATCGTTTTACAGTCCCTGCAAAGTGGATGGGATTCTAGCGAATCCCATCCCCCATTGCAGAAAAATATGTGCAGTGGACATACTGCGATTTCCAAAACCATCACGTTTTTGGAAATCGCAGCATGTCAATTATACTTACGGAAACACCAGCAGTTTCCCTATAGGTACTGTATAATGGAAGCAGAAAGTCGGCAGAGGAAGCGTACTCCTTGGGGCCTTAGCCTAATACGGCATATGGGTGTCATAGTAATACAGATGTATTCTCCCTTAGCGGTCCGCTTGGCTGGACATGTCCAGATATGTGTATCACAAGCTTATTCACATGTCCACGTTTAGCACATGTTTGATGTCTGTGTCAATCACAGACTGCATGCGAAGCCATTAATAGTAATGGGAGCATGCAGACCTGCATTCTGCTTGCATGGAACAACAGTCGCTCTATTTTGGTCTATTTTCAAACCACGGATGCTCATTAATGTTTATGGGTCTGTGAAAATCACAGACACAAAAACATTAAAAAGTGTAGAAATTAAAAAAAAGAGCAGAATATTAACATATTACCCGTCTGCTAAAAGTGGACATATAACTAAGTTCTGAATCTGATTTCTCAACACAACACGGTTTCATGGTACGTTATCACAAAGTAATATGCTAACTATCATATTTGTGTCTATATATGACCACCCAGTGGAAGAGAATAAACTGCAGCCTTTCACAGCTTTTTGTTAGCTTGTTGTGATATTGGCTTGTGGTATGTTAAAGAAATACTTCCCCTTCATCTAAGGTCCCCACTCTCCCCCCCCCCATATCAAGCAAGTTGGGGTTCAGAGCTGCATCTACAACTTCGGACTGTTTATCTACAATGGTCATTTAAGACCCTTTATTTATGTGACTTAAGGCCACAATCAGGTGTATGTTAACTTCTAGGCTGACTTTAACCAATCTCATTATTGAGTACCAGTAAATTTTGGTGGCCATTTTCTGTCTAACAAGGTCACCATTACAAGTGAGGTATAAAAGTGATTCCCCAAGTTTCGACTTTTGGTGAGTAATTTTTTTTTTTTTATTATATTATTGATACAGTCTGTACATTTAATATTCTAGCTGGTGTTTTTTAGGAGACATTTATGATCAAGTGAATTTTTATAGACTGCTGCATAACAAATTATTATATTGCTGGTCTGATAGAGAATTTTTTATTTGAGGTTAATTTCTGTATACTACTCATCACAGTTCTTTTTATATTCATATTTTTATTGTAATAAAATATTGCAAACTATCTTGAGAACCAGTGTTCTGTAATCAAGATGGGGTAAAATAGCCTAAAATAACAAAAAAAAATTGGGGCAGCAATACACTAATTTTCGCACATTTAACACAACATTCTAGTCACAAATGCATTAGTATATCGTCTCCAGTGTTTTGATGTTTTCCTGGTGATGTTTTTTTTAGGCTTCTTTTGTGCTTTTTTTTTTTTTTTTTGTCCACAATTCTGCAACTATTTTTTTGAAGCTTCTTTTGTGTTTTTTTTTTTTTGTTCCACAATTCTGCAGCTAGATGTTACTTCAAACTCTATAGTAAAATACTGAAAAGTCTAAATATACAGCATTTGATTTTTTGGTCGTTCTTGTAACAATTTGAGGGGACAGTTATTATTTTTTTGTATCAAAACAGTTTCTAGGTATATCTGGTGTTTTTGGGTTCAGTTTAGAATTTAAAAAAATACCAGATAAAAAGGAGAAAAAAAGAACAATGCGGCAAATTCATCATTCCCTCTATGGCAGAAAGCTGGCATAAAGGCATGAAATTGAGGCGCATGTTTGGCGCAAGGTCCTTTCTTGCACCAAACGCGTGCCTTAAGCCCAATCCACACCTCACCCACCACATTTCTTGGTCGCTACGCCAGTTGGGCTGTTTTATTAAGACAGGGGTGCAATACGCCAGTCTTAATAAATTTGCCCCTGTCACCTTGTAATCATCCCTACCCTGGCCCTTATAAAGGACTTACAAAAACATGGCCACAATTAATACATTTTATACAGACCATATTACATCTACAAAGTTGGATCATTAGACCTATGGTTGGGACAAAAGCAGCTGTAATACAATCTATACAATATGGATTTTACTGTATTATGGCTGTGTGAATCTGAATGAATGTCTTTTCTCTGTTTCAATTCATTCACTCATCCACTAAAGATGAATATATGATGCTTTTCTAAATACTCATGTGATGTGGCATTTTGCATCCATTCTTGAGGTTAAATCAACTAAAGAAAAGAAAAAGGGGGTTTTACGTGCCCAATAATTAATTACAAAAAATATAGCAGGTGAGTCGCGACCTACCAGAAGGGATGTATTTAAAATATAGACTTTATTAAATAACCTGAATAAAAAAGGAATCCACCCATAGGACAAAACAAAAGAAAAACCACATAGACCATACAAAAAAGATCCAAGATAAAACCACTACCATATCAAAATACTTTGGATCTAATAATCCAAAGTACAAGTAGTGCAATATCTCTTAACACAATAGCATAAATGGCGGTACTACAAATTCACTCACCATTCATCACTGGCAGCAAAGTACTTTTATCCTTGCAATGCTGACCAGTGTTAAATGCACCCAAAAAATATATCCATTTAAAACCAAAACCAAGTGTTTGCTGGCTTATTTAACAACGTATCAGAGCAAAGCCCAACATGACTACCTGCTCCTAAACACCTATATAATAACACCTGACGCGTTTCTAAACTCTCATTTCAGTTTTTCATCAGAGGTACTTTTCTATAGAGGAGGATCTAAAGTCTGAAGCTTAGTGTTTGTTTGAATACCCAACAGAACTTCCCGCCTCCCCCTTTTTTTTCTTAGTTTTTCACAAGAGGTGCTTTCTACAAAGAAGAGGATCTAAAACTGGAAGCTAAATCATTATTTGTTGTTTGTTTGCCCATTCTTGTGGTTAGGGTTATTACTGGATAATGTTCTCTGAAAAACAGCATTTAAATCGAAATCATCTGCAATAAATGATAGCATAAAAGCAACTTCTAATAGAGTGCTTAACATAAACCAAATGTTGTAAAAGCTTTATATATATTGTTATTCTTACATTACATCTCATCTACAAATAAAAGGAAAGCATATTACGTGTTCAAGGCAACCCTGAGAAATGACTGCATGTAACTTCATATTGCTACAGGATTATAGATTTCCCCTTGTTACTGCTGTAAACTACTTCACTTAAACCCCATTTGTATTTAGTGGTTATGGTGTTACTGAGACTCTTTAAGGTTGTCTAAATAGCAGATAAAGTTAAAAAGACAACAATTTTTGAATTTTAGACAATTTGTGCCAAGATACTTGTACCCATGCCTTGCACTACATTTATTATTTTTATACACTTTCTGCTAAACCATCCCAAAAAGGGTCTGGTTTAGCAGAAATAGCATAACTTAAAATGAACAAATTTGCTGAAAAATTTTGGCGCAAACTTCTGGTGCAAATAGGCCAATGAATAGGTGGTATAAACTTGGACTAGACAGTCTAAAGATACAGCAGTTTTATCACTCAGCATGAGTTACTTAGACTCTTTAGTTTATGTTGTCCCGTTGTCATTACTGCCGGTAGCCTATTGAAGGCAGGCTGCTTTATGCAATTAGCATTGTAATGCAATGCATTAGTAATCAGACCCCATGGGGTTCAAGAACCCTATGGATCTAATAAATGCAATAAAAAAATATAATATTTTTCCCATACAGTGAACATCAAAGTGGGGAAAAAAAAGAAAAGTGCCAAACTACCGTTTTTTTCGCTGTTTCACCTCTAATAAAAATTTGAATAAAAAGTGATCAAAGAAATATACTGTACATTCCCCAAAATGATACAACTAAAAAGTACACCTGGCCCCACAAAAAAGATACCCTATGCATCCCCATACACAGAAATATAAAAAAGTTACGGGTGTCAGAATATGGCTACTTTTATAAAAAACATTTTTTGCAAAGTTTTAGATTTTTGTTAAGAGGTTAAAATGTAAATAAAACTATTTTAATTTTGTATCTCTGGAATTGTACAGAAACACAGAATACAGGTGACATGTCATTTTGGCTGCAAAGAAAGTCACACAAGTGCATTTTTTCTCCAATTCCACCCCATTCTGAATTTTTTTCCAGCTTCCCAGTACAATGTACAGAATAATAAATGGTACCATTATGAAGAACAAATTGTCTCGCAAACATTAAACCTTCATATGGCTCTGTGAACAGAAAAATAAAAAAAATATGGGGTTTGTAAGGCGGGGAGTCAAAAGCAAAACTTGATCAATGTCACCGATGTAAAGGGGTTAAATATGAATCAAGGTTCTATTTGGAATCTGATCATGGTCGGGTTGGTGTATAGAGGCCTTGTGATGAGCTCTTCAATTCTGCCTTTGCTGTTGAGCAAAGTGCTAGTGTAATGATCCGGAGAGGCATTGCCTATGACTTAGTAGTGATATGAGGGACATTAACAACTCAGCTATGTTTGTAAGTCACATACATTGCTTCTCATACCAGAGCTTCCAACTAGTATTTTTCAGAAGAATAATGCTCACACACATACAGGAAGGGTTTCCCAGTAATGTCCTGCCAGTAACCATATTTTTCACCAGTTATGCCAGCTTCAGCAACCTATGAGTTTCTAGTTTCTGCTGTTTATTTTCTATTGAAGCATACCTATTTATTTTTTAATGGTTGGTACTTTCTACAGCTGCAAGGATGCCCCATGGGCGCATGTTTTCCCCCATCTCTTTCAAACATTTATGTTTCATGGTGGAGAGGGCACTTCATATACAGTCAGGCTACCCCCTTTCAAGATCACACATGCTGGTATGGAAGGTATATTGATGATGCCCTCATCATACGGGAGGAGCAACTAGCCACAATACCAGTGTATGTGACATATATCAACCATAACCAAAATTTTAAATTTACCCATGAAGTTTTTGCCAACGCATGTTTTTGGATTTATGATATATAAATATATGATAATCTGCACAGATTGCCATTGGATGAGAACCCTAAGAAAAAGAATTGATATGATATATCATATAATTTATATGATACTAGTATAATTATCTGGCTTTGCATCGGTCTATTTCATTTGTGTGTGGTTAAAACTTTGTTTGCTATAGATATGAAGCCAACATCTTATAAAATGGCTGGGTTATTATGGAAACCCAGTCTAATACAAAAATGGCTAGGACATTATTTAAACCTGGTCTAAAACTGTATCGAACTGTACGAACATCGTAAACTCTGCTTGATGTTTGGGCCTACCAGTAAATATTTGTTCCCTAAGTGTGCCAATGGAATGCTGGTGTTAATCTGCAATGCTATGAATGTTCTGAAGCCATGCTTCAGTTAAGAAATGCACCATTTGAACAGAGAGTAACCTATTGCTATTTTTGTCATTAAATACACTTATCCCCTATCTGCAGGGTAGGGGATAAGTGTCAGATCACTTGGGGGTCTGATTATTGGGACCCCAGCAATCAGGAGAACAGAGTTTTGAAAGTCTCCCCCTGCATGTGTGAATAAAGTGCCAGTTTGCTTGCCTGACTGACTCCCTATTAATGTCTGTGGAGCTTCTGGGATTGCAAGCTTGTAGAAGTGAATGATGTATGGGTGTACAGGTGCACCAGCTCTCAGTATCAGACTGACCTATATGAGTACCAGAGAATCCTCTGGTAGGCTCATGCTCTAGACCAGAGGGTCCCAAACTTTTTTTTCTCGTAGACCACTTTCAAAATTTTACTGGTTTCGGTGCTACTGCTGCTACATTGCTACCATATTCCCAAAACTCGTCAAAAAATGTGAAGATTAGATCTAACGTAGACCCCCATCGAGTCTCCCGTGGACCCCTGGGGGTCAACCTGGACCACTTTGGGAATCACTGCTCTAGAACATTAAAGGTCCTGCAGAAGTCAAATTTTAGACTACTATGGTGTATTTTCTAGGGTTTGTTGGAGGGTGGGCCCCCAGAATAATTTTACCCGGTTGACCCAAGAAACCTCACTCCGACACTACTGGCACTTCATTCACATTGAGGATGCGGAGGAATTTTTGGGCCCCTGTTCTTCTGATAACTGGGGATCCCCGCTGCTGGACCACCAGTTATGTAACACTTATCCCCTACCTTGTGGATAAGGGTCTGTAATGACCAAACCTGATGAATTTACCAAGATACAATGGTTGTTCATTCCAGTTTCCCGTCCGAACATGTAGTCATCAAAATCAAGAGATTTGCAAGCATCCAATAACATGACTTTATTGACCTCAAAAGATATTTCCAGGTATTGACCCTCATTTGATAAAGACCATTGTGTAAGCCATTTTTTGGCTTTTCTCAGAAACTGATACACAGAGAATGGAGTAGGAAGCAGACAGCTCTGTTCTCTGTGTAGTGGCTAAACAAAGTCTCTGCAGCTTACATAGCTCTTATTCAACTATATGGGAGCTGATCGACAGTAACTTTGTTTGGCCACTATGCAGAGAATATAAATGACTTCCTGATCCATTCTCTGCATATCAGCTGCTGAGAACAGCTGATCAATTGGCACATGTTGGACTCATACTGATATGTTATTGATGACCTGTCCTAAGTATAGCTCATCAATATTTTTTTCCCAGAAAACCCCTTTACCCCTTTAGGTAGGGGTCACACGTTGCCACAAGCATCGTTTTGACAGCGGAGGAAATGACGCGGAAAAAAAAGCTATGTTTTACATTACCTGCAAAGTGGATGGGATTCTGACTCGCATTTTTGAAAATTTCAGCATGTTAATTATACCTACGGAAAGTCTGGCATTTTCCGAGTAGGTATAATAGGACAGAATGTCTGCAGAGGAAAACTCTGCAGACTTCCCGTGAAAAACACTGCAGAAACAACTTTGTTTAGTTTCTGCAGCGTTTTTTTGGCTGTGGCTCGCTACATGGGGCTTTAGCCTTAAGATGTTTTATATGGAATCACATCATTGACACTGCCTGTAGATTATGGTCACAATCACCTATCCCACTTCCTGCTCAGTGAGTTCTGTACACATAGCTATAAAACTCTCCAATAAATGTCCATTAGTCATTTCCAGGCATTTGGCTGCTGTAAAGGATATCTATGCATACTGTAAAAACCTTAGCTCAGCAGCTCAGGCAAGATGGCTGATCCCATGATTATGTATAGAAAATAGAATTAAAAAAATTAGAAAACAGACAATAAAAAAACACATTAGAAAAATAATTTTATATGTTAAGGTTTGGATTGGTAGATAAAAGGGAGTAGAAGCACTTATCCCACTACTCTATAAAAAGGCTCTCAGAGAATACTTTTTGGTAGTGTTTCTCTTGTTGAGGGATCGTCAACTGCTAGATATAATAATAGTTCACTATAATGCCACAATTATATTGTGTATAGGGCCACTATAGGACGTTATGCTGTGTGGAGAGGCCACTATGGGACATTATACTGTGTGGAGGGGCTGCTATGGAACATTTTACTGTATGCAGGAGCCACTATGGGACATTATACTGTGTGGAAGGCCCACTATGGGACATTATACTGTGTGGACGGGCCACTAAAGGACATTATATTGTGTGGAGGGGCCACTATGGGACATTATACTATGTGGAGGGGCCACTATGGAACATTTCACTGTGTGCATGGGCCACTATGGGACATTATACTGTGTGGAGGGGCTACTGTAAGACATTATACTGTGTGCAAGGGCCTCTATTGGGACATTACACTCTGTGGAAGGGCCACTATAGGACATTATACTGTGTGGAGGGGCTGATATAGAACATTTTACTGTGTGGAGGGGCCACTATAGGGCATTATACTGTGTGGAGGGGCTGCTATGGGACATTATACTGTGTGGAGGGGCTGCTATGGGATGTTAAACTGTATGGAGGCCACTTTGGGACATTATAGTATGTATAAATGGGGTTTATACCGTGTGGTGTTCAGGAAAGGGGGCGCTATGCCATGTGGGGGGCCCAAGTCAAAAGTTTGCTATGGGGCCCAGTCTTTGCAAGGGTAATGCTCAACCATGCAAGCAAGGGTTTCTCAGGAATGTCTTAGCCAGATTACAACACTTCGTTGGCCTGTACAGTTGCCAGATTAATTGTCAATCAAGCATTTCTGGCACCAGCTGGGATGTCAGCTTCAGCAACCTATAAGACTGCAGGATCTACAGGCCATAAAAATATCTACAGGATAACATATGGAACCTGTATGTCTCCATGGCCAACCATATCTCATCTTGTAATCAGGCTAGAGGTTGCCCAACAGGGTCCTAGAGCCTCTTTTCAGTTGTACAGTTAGAGTAAACTTATCCTTTCGCTCTCATATCGTAATCACTTACATATATCATCATTACTTTCACACATAGAAAGTTTCATTTGATTCCAACAACTCCTTCATGGTACATTACTTTTTTTTTTTTGCTAATTGCTATTTTTCAAAGTACAAATAATTACAGTTTTTGATAAAGTTTTTGATGTTTAAAGGATATACTAATGTTCAAAAAAAGTTGAAAAAGTTGAAAAGTTTGAAACTGCCATTGTTGACTTTTTGGCTTCTTTTCAATAGTATTATAATGATATAATATTTTCTTTCATTTGTTGATGTGTGATGCCTCCTGCTCAGAACCATGTCATGTCAATTTACTTTGCTATTTAAGAATCTCTTTTAATAATGCTGTGTGTGTAATGGCTGCATCAATATATTAATTTTTCTGTCATATACTGTATATTTTAATTGCCGCATAGCATTATATTCTAACCTTTGTCTAGGTAACATCACATACAATTAAAGCTTCTCTAATTGCTTGTTTTATGTTATCTGTCAGTGAGAAAATATATCTGTTCTCAGTTTCTATTTTTGCTAATTTGTACTGGGAAGAAAAAAGATAATTCTGCGCACTGTCTGCTTTCTAGCGGTATAAAAAACCGCATGTGCCTGAGGCAGAGGCGTAGCTAGCGGGGGGGGGCAGAGGGGGCGGCTGCCCTGGGCCCACTGACTCTTTGGGGCCCACCCTGGGGCCGCCATTAATACATCCTTTATTTCTAACTAGATCGATGTCTGCAGACACCGATCTAGTTAAGATGCTTCCTGCAACTTAACAGTATTGTAAACCGCAAGCCAATACAGGCCTGTGGTTTACAAGACCCTGAGACCACAGACGGATGTCTACTTCTCAACACTTTTTTTTCTCGGTATATTAATAGCATAGCTCCCAGTGGGGGAGTCCCGATTTTACACAGCTGTCCCGCATAGCTTGCAGTTTGTCCCGCTATGCCCCTGAAGTGTTTTGCTATTAACAAACTTTATTAGGGTAGTGTAAATGGTAGATTCTAAATCCTAGTGAGTAAAGGACCTTTGATGACGTCATGACCATGTGATCAGACTCTTGTGTGGGCGGAGCTATTCTGGATACTGCGGGGCAGTGTGATGTTACATAGAAAGCTGGGAACAGAGAGTGATCGAATATAAGGAGGAGAGAAGAAACAGCATGTGTGAGCAAGAGGGGGGAACTGGGGGAAGATGTAGGGGCCAGTTAAACTGAAGCTAGATGAAGGGGGCAATTAAACTGCTGGCAGATAAAGGGGGACATTAAGCTGGTGACAGATGGAGGGGGCAATTAAACTGGGGGCAGATGAAGGGGGGCATTAAGCTGGTGACAGATGAAGGGGGAAATTAAATTGGTGGCAGATAAAGGGGGACATTAAACTGGAGGCTGGTGAAGGGGGCATTAAGCTGGTGACAGATGAAGGGGGACATTAATCTGGGGGAGCAGATGGACAGTGACATTAAACTGGGGGCAACTGGAGGAGGACATTAAACCGTGGGGGGTAGCTGGAGGGGGACATGTCTGCCTCTAGTTGAACCCAGTTTAATAGATGAGAATGGGCGGAGTCAATGTAGAAGTGGGTGGAGCTAAATTTGCCATGGCGCACATAGCACGCCGTATATTTTGTCCCTCTTTTGTCCTTTGAAAGTTGGAAGGTATGTAATAGTATAAGGGGTGGTTAGGAGGGGGAAATATAACTATAAAGGGAGGATTCATTAGGAGGCATTATGACAGTGGGGGGTTCATTTATATAAGGGTTATTGGGGGTATTATGAATACAAAGGGGGGAGGTTATTTATATAAGGGGCCATTAGGGGGCATCATTTATATTAGGAGGCATTATGAACATAAGGGGGTGGTCATTGATATAAGGGGTCATTAGAGGTGCAGTATTTATGCCAGGGGGAATCAGGGGCATAATATGAGGGTCAATTAATTTAATTAAAGTGGCACTTGGGCTTTATTAAGACTAAGGCCCCACGTAACTGGCCGCAGCAAAAAAGTACTGCAGGAAAAACCGCGACGGTAACATTGTGGTTTTTCCCGCAGCGCTTTTCACAGAAGGTCCGCAGAGGATTCCCCTGTGGACTTTCTGTTTTTAATACACCTATACAGAAACTGCCAGCGTTTCCATAGGTATAATTGACATGCTGCAATTTCCAAAACTGCAACGGTTTTGGAAATTGCAGTGCGTCTGCTGCACATATTTTTCGCAATGTGTGGATGGAATTTGCTAAAATACCACGGTTTTTTTCTGTGGGTTTTCGCCACATGGGGGCCCATCCCATCCCCACTTTGCAGTAAAATATGCACAGCGGATACAGCATGTCAGTTATACCTACGGAAATGTCAGCGGTTTGCCTATAGATATAATTGAAGCAGAAAGTCCACAGAGGAAACCTCTGCGAATTTTCTGTGCAAAGTGCTGCAGGAAAAACCGTGATCAATAAGAGGAGCTAAAGATGTCTGTGTTGCAAACTTTACAGAGACTGGACAAAGTGGTCATGGCCGTCCAGATGAAAGAGATGGGGAATGTGAACGATTAGTCAGAGACATCATCTGTAAGTCACTAAATGTTACTGCACTGTATTCACCTAAATCGTCTGCAGAGCCCTGTGTAGAGCCGCTATATACCACTATACGCTCACCGTATTCTCATAGTATCGGTATACGAACATGTCCAAGTTGGGGGCCCACTTGGACATGTTCGTCCCCCCTGTGCTGAACCCCTAGCTATGCCTCTGGCCTGAGGACATGAAAAGTCCTCTTTAAACTTTTCAGATGAGAAAGCCATATATAAATACAGATAAAGGCATACCAGGACAAGCCCACATTTTCTATTTTTTTTTTTTATGAAAATGCATTCTGAATTTCCCAAAAGTTTCAGATTTTGGTAATCCAAAACTTTCTGAATATATCCCACATGAATTACTCAAAATGGTGCCTGCCATTTTACGGATCAGAAGAAGACAGACAAAAGATCACATGACCTCGGGCGGTAGTCTAGTGGGCCTCCACAGCCTTCCATGTAGCACAGACAGTCATGAGAGACTATAGGTGCGAGTCATTTATAATTAAATGGATGAGACATAGTCACTACACTACACTACAGATAGAGAGAATATCAGATAGAGAATGAGTTATGCTAAGGCCCCACGTAGTGGCCATAGCAAAAAAAAGCGCTGCGGGAAAAAATGCCATGGTAACGCATCACGGTTTTTCCTGCAGCGCTTTTCACAGGAAACCTCTACGGACTTTCTGCTTCCATTATATCTATAGAGACATCGCCAGCGTTTCCATAGATATAATTGACATGCTGCAATTTCCAAAACCACAGCGGATTTGGAAATTGCAGCATTTCCGCTGCGCATATTTTTCTGCAATGCATGGATAGGTTTCGCTAGAATCCCATCCACTTTGCAGTGACTTTAAAATGCAGCAGTTTTTTCCCGTTTATGCCACGTGGGGCCCCGGCCTAAAACACAGTAAAGATGAGTACAGAAAGTGGAGAATACAGATAAATAGTGGTTTAATGACAGTGAGTATGTTTCATAGCTAGATTCTGAAGCAACATATGTCACTGTCAACAATGCTGTTTTGGCATTAAGGAGCTTAAAAGGGATTGGATATAGTCTTAGGAGACCTATTACTGGTGCCATACACCATTTTTCAGGGCAACCAGGGAACTTTAGATTTGGACCAAATTTTTTTTTTTTTTTTGGACCGAACAGAATCTAACTGCTGAACTTTGAGGGTACATTTATTTTTTAGGTTGCATGAGGTAAAGGCGAAAAAGAAGCCTCTTTGCCTGTCTAAAAGAAAAGGCATACTTAAAAATGGAGAACTTGATTGCATCCACTACACATACACTACCTACCATGGCTGGTGTGCACACAGTTATGTACATACTGTAAAAATCTGACACATAAAAATAATAATTATAACAATATTAATAATAAACTTGTAGACACATACATTCACAGTAACACATGCTCATTAATACAGTGAGATTACATTTTTTTAAGAAATAGAAGAAAATATAGAAAATTATATTTTAATGCTCGAGACTTTATTACATTTTTACATCTTTCTATCCTTTATGATCCAATCCAGTTTTTGGTGAAAAAGATGCTTACTGGACCGTTACATCCATTTGAACTAGGCAGCAGGTGTCAGTGACTTTACTGTCCTTCCCTTAGAAAGTGTTTTCATGTCATCCAGGTTTAGAAAGAAGGCTTGCCGTGTTACCAAGATTTTATACGCTAGAAGCAATGCTCCTGCCTCTGATCTCCACTGTTAATCTATGTGTACCAGGAAAAAGGGTGCATATCTCATTGACTGTATCACAAAGCCTTCCTCACGGTAAAATATGTGGTGCAGACATGTACAGTCATGGCCAAAAGTTTTGAGAATGACACAAATATTATATTTTCACATGATCTGCTGCCCTCTGGTTTTTATGTGTGTTTGTCAGATGTTTTTATCACATACAGAAATATAATTGCATTCATATTATGAGTAACAGAAGCTTATATTGACAGTTAGAATGAGTTAATGCAGCAAGTCAATATTTGCAGTGTTGACCCTTCTTCTTCAGGACCTCTGCAATTCTCCCTGGCATGCTCTCAATCAACTTCTGGACCAAATCCTGACTGATAGCAGTCCATTCTTGCAGAATCAATGCTTTAATTTTGTCTGAATTTGTTGGTTTTTGTTTGTCCACCCGTCTCTTGATGATTGACCACAAGTTCTCAATGGGATTAAGATCTGGGGAGTTTCCAGGCCATGGACCCAAAATCTCTGTTTTGTTCCCTGAGCCATTTAGTTATCACCTTTGCTTTATGGCAAGGTGCTCCATCATGCTGGAAAAGGCATTATTGAGCGCCAAACTGCTCTTGGACGGTTGGGAGAAGTTGCTCTTGGAGGACATTCTGGTACCATTCTTTATTCATGGCTGTGTTTTTAGGCAAGACTGTGAGAGAGCCGATTCCCTTGGCTGAGAAGCAACCCCACACATGAATGGTTTCAGGATGCTTTACAGTTGGCATGAGACAAGACTGGTGGTAGCGCTCACCTCTTCTTCTCCGAATAAGCTGTTTTCCAGATGTTCCAAACAATGGAAAAGGGGATTCATCAGAGAAAATGACTTTACCCCAGTCCTCAGCAGTCCACTCCCTGTACCTTTTGCAGAATATCAGTCTGTCCCTGATGTTTTTTCTGGAGAGAAGTGGCTTCTTTGCTGCCCTCCTTGAGACCAGGCCTTGCTCCAAGAGTCTCCGCCTCACAGTGCATGCAGATGGTCCGTGTGCATGCCATATTTCTGGGACTGAACTCTACTGTATGAATTGAACTCACTACATCAGTGAGTTATGTTGCAGTGAGTTCCCAAATGGCCAAACTGCTTCTGTACTGAAGTGACATAAAGCTGTTAGTTCGATACAATAGCGCTATGGTCAGGAGCGCAATGCAGCACAACTCACTATGATGCAGTGAGCTCATACAGTTGAGTTCAGTCTAGGAAATACGGCCCACACATGACTGTTTTTCCCAGACATGATTTATGAGAAAGCAGCCAAAGGATATGTTGATATGTTGGATTAAAATTTGGCATTTTTGCAACAGAATTTGAGGCTGTACCCTTGAATTTCTGCCAGAAATTTTATGCAGAAGAATATATTGACATGTGAGAGTATATTATGTTTTAAAAACTAGTTAAAAGTAAAAGTTCCCTAAGGACTAAAAAAAACATTATCTATCTATCTATCTATCTATCTACTGTATATGTTTGTAGAATGCAGAACCTTGTTCTGCATTCTGCAAACAAGACCAGTAAAGTATGATTCCGGTATACGAGTTGCTGCATTACTACGCTGCACCACCAACCCTTGCAGATATTATAGCTGTGTGTGAGTGGCTGACCATCTCTGCCTGGTTTTATTTCAGCATACACACATTTAGTGTAACAGTTTACAAGGCACATAATAAGTGTATGCTCACAGTGTCCAACTGGGATGTCTGGGGCCCACCAGTGGAATTGTTTCTGGGGGCCCACTGCCAGGACCCCTGCGGATCAGCGGTACCGAGACAGGGCGGCTAAAGGTAATAACATGTCAGGAGCCATGCTGCTCACCCACCATACGATGTGCACCACTGCACTACCTAAACCCACTGCTACACCCTGTATGGTAAGTGAACAGCATGGCTCCTAGAATTGTTGCCATTACCTGGTCTGGAAAAGCTGATCTGCAGAGGTACTGGATGTTGTATCCCTGCAGATGTAATATTGATTTCCTAAGGACAGGCCATCAATATTAGAAAGATGGATAACTCACCTGTTCCCAGCGCTCCGTTGTCCACCGCCAGTGTCCATTCAGTCTTATGCCGGCGCCTCCTTGCTGGGAGTCCTGCATCTCATGTGACTGCTAAGATCAATTAGGTACAGGATTTCCAGAAATGAGGCGCCACCATGAGACCGAACAGACACAGGCGGGGAACAATGGGGTGCTGGGGACAGGTGAGTATGCTTTTTTTATTTTTACACCTTCCTGGCGGCCACAGTGGTCGCTCCAGTTTATGGACAACCTCTTTTAAGGGGTTGTCTGGGCCAAATTTTTTATGGCCACTTCACTGGTCCCCCATACTGTATGGGGAACAGTGATGGAGCACTTATATTGTGTGGGATCAGTGATGGGGGATGACATCCTGTGGGGAGAGGTAAGTGATGCAGCCAGGTTCTCCTCGGTTTTGCGATCTGGTTTTAAGAACTGGATCGCAAAACCGGGGAGAAGTGGCGCCGCCGACCCAGGTACACTGATGTAATATTAGAGACATACATTCTCAGGGATCAATATTTTTGTCTTTTGCAGGATTTTTTTTTGTCTTCTGTAAGATATATTTATGTAGAATTACAAAATGTGTGTCTCATTCTTCCTGATGTACCAGTCTGTTCTCAGATTTCCACTTTGTGCAGTACGATTGCATCCGCATTCTTCAGTCAGCTGTCAGTACTCTACCATTGTCTTGCCCCTTCTACATCTTTTTAGGCACGGCAGAATATGTACAGCATGTATATGGTAGAACCCCAACCATCAAACACTCAAGAGAAATGAAATACTGGGGTGATATCATTGAGAAGGATGTTCCTAGAAGGTTATACCTGGATATTTTCGGAACATTACAATACACTTTTCAGTTTTTCTCTAACCACTGGAAGTCCACTTTAATTGTACTCAATGACTTTATAGAAAATAACTGATTTTCGTTCAGTTAGCAATTACTTATGGTTTCCTTGCATTCTGCATTAAACTGTGTTTAAGTACAATGACACTGTTTCATTTCTAATGGATTCCCCATGGTTTTCAGTGTGCAAAACAATAGAAAGAGAATAATTGGGTATGGAGTGTGTGCCAAAACATGCAGTGACCATTGTGACTGTGACATAGAATTATTTTGCTTGACATACTAAAACAGAAGGGTGCATTTCTGAATCTAGTGTAATTCTGACTATTAAATAATACCCCCATTTAAAGAACATAAAAAAGAAACATTAAAAGGTCTAATGCCTGCAACGTTCCCTATATGCTGTTTGCTGACTTCATGCAGTGTCATAGACATTTTCATTTAGAAGAAAATTACATCCAATTACTGACACAATGGCTTCACTTTAATCCACAATCTAGTAATTGCCATGGTGGTGAACTGAAGCATAATACTTCATTATTGAGCTGTAACATCTATAACATGTCCAGTAGTGTACTGCTAATAATATACATGATTGGATAGTCGTCATCATATCCTTCATTGCACTAGTTAAATAGGCTACAGTTCTGAAACATTTGACATAATCTATAACAAACCTATAGTAAACACATCTGGTGTTATATGAGCTTTGGCTTATATTAAGCTGTAAAATAGTTATATCAAATTTGAAAAACATTGCCGCTTTCTGCGAGAAACAGTGCTATAGCTGTCCATGGACTGGGCCTACTATCAGAGCCCCAATCATTTGATTACTACAACAGCAGACATAGTCCATGGAAAACAGTTTTTCAAATTTTATGTAACCCTTTTAAAGGGGATGCCAAGGATTAGGAAAATATAGCTGAAGCATTGTTGCACTAGCATAGCATTGGAGATCATTCCCATTTTTGCAGCTTAGCACCATTTACTTTAATAGAGCTAAGCTGCAGTACCAGACACAACCAACTGATGTGTGTGGCACTGTTTCTAAAAGAAAGTAGCCTTGTCTTCCTAATAGCATACATTAGTCACTATCTAAACGCATATCATTCTTGTATAAAATAAGAAACTAAGCTCTGTGACCACTTCTTATTTACCATCATCATCATCATCAGAATTTAATGTTTGATCCAAACATAAAAACATTTCTCTAAGCAGTCTAAAGCTCGTACAAGTATTTGAAAAGTCTTCAGATACTCGCCGTTGCTGCTATTTCTCGCTCAACACTTACTACATGTATGATATACAGTATGTCTGTTAACAAAACCATAGCTAATGACTATTTCTGTGCTGTATCTGGAGATCTGCTGGTTGGTTTGTGTCCCTTTGTATTGCATTTACCTACTGTCCTTTTTCAACCTAGCTCAGGTTAGATCTTCAGCTAATTTTGCTTTATCCTTTGGCTCTGCTTTTGAAATCTGTGCGACTTATTACAATATATTACATATATTGTGATATATTACAAAGTTTATTTATTCACCTGCACTATTAATTTATGAAAAGTAGTTTTATAGTTGGAAGTATGCTTTAACGGGGTTGTGCAGGCAAAATTTTTATATGTTAAATAGGCCAGGGGAAAAAAATGTTAAAAATCATACTCACCTTTCTCCGATGGACATCGGCGTAAAAGAAAAATTGATGAAAGGCTGCAACACAGGATAGTCCGGATGGTGAATAAGCAGCCCCAATCAAGTTCCAAAGAAATTCAAGCTGTCCTGCAGGCTCAGCGTGCATCAGTGTCAGCGCAATCCATCAATATTTGAATGAAATGAAACACTATGGCAGGAGACCCAGGAGGACCCCACTGCTGACACAGAGACATAAAAAAGCTAGACTGAAGTTTGCCAAAATGTGTGTGAGCAAGCCAAAATCCTTCTGGGAAAATGTCTTGAGGACAGAGGAGACCAAGATAGATCCTTTTGGTAAAGCACATCATTCTACTGTTTACCGAAAACAGAATGAGGCCTACAAAGAGAAGAACACATTACCAAAAGTCAAATATGGCAGAGGTTCAAAGATGTTTTGAACAAAGTGCTGGAGAGCTCGGAAGTGGCCAGCAATGAGTCCGAATTTAAATCCTATTGAACACTTATGGAGAGATCTTAAAATTGCTGTTGGGAGAAGGCACCCTTCAAATATGAGAGACCTGGAGCAGTTTGCAAAAGAAGAGTGATCCAAAATTCCAGTGGAGAGGTGTAAGAAGCTTGCTAATGGTTATAGGAAGTGATTGATTTCAGTTATTTTCTCCAAAGGGTGTGCAACCAAATATTAAGTTGAAGGTGCCAGTAATTTTGACCTGCCTATTTTTGGAGTTTTGTGTGAAATTATACAATTTTTGGCTTTTTTTCTCAATTTTTTTGTGGTGTTCCAATACACACAAAGGAAATACATACAGTACAGACCAAAAGTTTGGACACACAGTCTCATTCCAAGAGTTTTCTGTATTTTCATGACTATAAAAATTGTAGATTCACACTGAAGGCATCAAAACTATGAATTAACACGTGGAATTATATACTTAACAAAAAAGTGTGAAACAACTGAAAATATGTCTTATATTCTAGGTTCTTGAAAGTAGCCACCTTTTGCTTTGATACTGCTTTGCACACTCTTGGCATTCTCTTGATGAGCTTCAAGAGATAGTCACCTGAAATGGTTTTCACTGCACAGGTGTGCCCTGTCACGTTTAATAAGTGGGATTTCTTGCTTTATAAATGGTGTTGGGACCATCAGTTGTGGTGCTCAGAAATCAGGTGGATACACAGCTGATAGTCCTATTGAATGGAGTGTTAGAATTTGTATTATGGCAAGAAAAAAGCAAGTAAGTAAAGAAAAACGAGTGGCCATCATTACTTTAAGAAATGAAGGTCGGTCAGTCCGAAAAATTGGGAAAACTTTGAAAGTGTCCCCAAGTGCAGTGGCCAAAACCATCAAGCGCTACAAAGAAACTGGCTCACATGAGGACCACCCCAGGAAAAGAAGACCAAGAGTCACCTCTGCTGCGGAGGATAAGTTCATCCGAGTCACCAGCCTCAGAAATCGCAGGTTAACTGCAGCTCAGATTAGAGACCATGTTAATGCCACACATAGTTCTAGCAGCAGACACAACTCTACAACAACTGTTAAGAGGAGACTGTGTGCAGCAAGCCTTCATGGTTAAATAGCTGCTAGGAAACCACTGCTAAGGACAGGCAACAAGCAGAAGAGACTTGTTTGGGCTAAAGAACACAAGCAATTGACATTAGACCTGTGGAAATCTGTGCTTTGGTCTGATGAGTCCAAATTTGAGATCTTTGGTTCCAACTACCGTGTCTTTGTGCAACGCAGAAAAGGTGAACGAATGGACTCTACATGCCTGGTTCCCACCGTGAAGCATGGAGGAGGAGGTGTGATGGTGCTTTGCTGGTGACACTGTTGGGGATTTATTCAAAATTGAAGGAATACTGAACCAGCATGGTTACCACAGCATCTTGCAGCGGCATGCTATTCCATCCGGTTTGCGTTTAGTTGGACCATCATTTATTTTTCAACAGGACAATGACCCCAAACACACCTCCAGACTGTGTAAGGGCTATTTGACCAAGAAGGAGAGTGATGGTGTGCTACGCCAGATGACCTGGCCTCCACAGTCACCAGACCTGAACCCAATCGAGATGGTTTGGGGTGAGCTGGACTGCAGAGTGAAGGCAAAAGGGCCAACAAGTGCTAAGCATCTCTGGGAACTCCTTCAAGACTGTTGGAATACCATTTCAGGTGACTACCTCTTGAAGCTCATCAAGAGAATGCCAAAAGTGTGCAAAGCCGTAATCAAAGCAAAAGGTGGCTATTTTGAAGATCCTAGAATATAAGACATATTTTCAGTTGTTTCACACTTTTTTGTTAAGTATATAATTCCACATGTGTTAATTCATAGTTTTGGTGCCTTCAGTGTGAATCTACAATTTTTATAGTCATGAAAATACAGAAAACTCTTAGAATGAGAAGGTGTGTCCATACTTTTGGTCTGTACTGTATGTGTATAACAAAGCATGTGTAATTGCAATAATTTTCTTGGAGAAATACTTAATTTTCTGGAAAAATTTCAGGGGTGCCAACTCTTACAGCTATGACTGTACAGTGACAAAATATTGGGACAGGTTTACTTTCTGACACATTCTGCTCCTTCTCAGACTTGCTGAGATGCCACACTGTAGACCAAAAAATGGCCAAAATTTTAGCGCATTATTTGGTTTTAAAATAAGTCAACTAATAGGTGGGGTGAAGTTAGCATAGACTGTCCCTAAAGATGTGAAAAAATAAGTACAAAATCTGGATAAATTATTCAATGGTGAAAAAACAAGAACAAATAGTAGAGTAACTTCAAAAAGCATTATCAGACATGTTTGACACCTAAAAATAATCGGAACATAAATCATGAAACTAGTTCAAGTTATAGCTGAAACCTATCCTTCAAGCCGCATATTCAAACCCTCAACACCTCCTGCCGCCTCCAACTCAAGAACATCCACCGAATCCGCTCCTTCCTCACCCCTGAAACTACAAAGATGCTAGTTCACGCCCTCATAATCTCCTGCTTAGACTATTGTAACACCCTTCTCCATGGCCTCCCAGCTAACATTATCGCCCCCCTCCAGTCCACCTTAAACTGTGCTGCTCGCTTAATACACCTCTCCCCCCGTTCTTCATCGGCTGTTCCCCTCTGCCAATCTCTTCACTGGCTACCCATCGCCCAGCGAATAGAGTTTAAACTACTAATGCTGACATACAAAGCCATCCACAACCTGTCCCCTCCATATATCTCTGACCTAATCTCCCGATACCTGCCCACACGTAACCTCTGATCCTCCAAAGATCTCCTACTCCGCTCTGCTCTTATCCGCTCTTCACTCAAATGTCTCTAAGACTTCATGCATCCCTCATACTCTGGAACTCACTACGAAGACACATCAGACTGTTCCCCAGAAGGTGAGGGGAGACACTGTACAGGTGGTGGCAGTGGTGAACCTAGCCTCTTTGCTGCCTGAGGCGGACTATAGAAAGACGCCCCCCCCCCCCCCAAAAAAAGAAAAAAAAAACCCTGAGTTTCCATGCTACTAGTTTAACACACTGTTATCGTCGCACAATATACACAATACACAAAGTTATAAAACAGTTTAAGAATTCTTCTTCCTGTATTACTTCAGTATCAGATCAACAACACGGCATTAACAATGAAAGTAACTTCACACATCTTCTGCTTGGTGGATGGACGAGCCCACGTGGCCCCCATTCTCTATAATAGGAGCCCCGCAGAAAGCTGAGTACTGGTCTTCGGGTATCTTTGGCACTCCCATTGAAGTGAATGAGAGCCACGCGGGTTCGTCCATCCACCAAGCGACACACCTATATATATGGCTGCAGTCAGGCTGAATTCCCACCTAGTGGGGGGAAAAACCCAATTCTCAGGCTCAGTGGGGGTCTCAGCAGACAGACCCCCATCACTCAGGTATTTATCCTCTATCATTTAGGTGAATACAGGGCAGTAACATTGTGTGACTTACAGGTGACGTCTCTGACTAATCCTTCACATTTCCCTTCTATTCCCTCTGGACCGCCATGACCACTTCTTCCAGCTGTGACTTGTCTCTGTAAAGGTTGCAACACAGACATCTTTGGCTCCTCACTTTTCCAGGCATCCAACCCACATTGTCCTCACGTACACAAAGCCCCCATTCTGCTGCTACCCCCAATTATATAATATATGATATAACCCCCCATAATGAATAATACTCCCAAGTGCATCTTTATATTAATAATGTCCGTGTGTACCCTGTATAAATAGTGCCCCTTATTAATAATACCCCAGGTGTTAACTAATTAAAAGGTTTTCCAGGTCATTAATAAACTAATCAGTGGGGTTCAAAAACCCAGGACCCCCACTGATCAGCTGTTTGAATGGTACCTGTGTAAGCGCCGTGACCGCTTCTCTGTTTACATAGTGTAATTCATCTCATAGCGGCCATGTCATGTAACTGCAGCCTCGTCCTGTACATGTCTACAGTATGTGACAAGGCTACAATTACATCACACGGTCACTATAAACAGACAGCGTATAATATAAACAGGTGCCATAGCCCATGTTTATAGCGCCCCATTTACACACACTATAAAGTTCCACAGCAGCCCCTGCACACAGTATTACACAGTGTTATGGCCCGCAGCGGCCCCTGCACACTGGATTATGCCTCTCAGCGGCCCCTGCACACGGTATTATGCTCCATAGTGGCCCCTGCTCACAGTATTATGCCCCGCATTGGCCACTGCACACGGTATTATGTTCCGCAGCAACTCCTGCACACAGTTTTATGCCCCATATTGGCCCCTGCACTGGTATTATGCTCCATAGTGGCCCCTACACTTGTATTATGCTCTATAGTGGCCCCAGCACACGGTATTATGCTCCATAGTGGCCCCTGCACTGGTATTATGCTCCAGAGTGGCCCCTGCACAGGGTATTATGCTCCATAGTGGCCCCTGCACAGGGTATTATCCTCCATAGTGGCCCTTGCACTGCTATTATGCTCCATAGTGGCCCCTGCACTTGTATTATGCTCTATAGTGGCACCAAGCCTGCTCGGAGTTACATCGGATCGCAGGAGGTGAGTAACACTGTTTTTTATGTTCCCTCACCAACCCTAGGCCTCCGATTATTATACTCCGGGATCTGAATAGACCCCGGAGTATAATAATAGTAGTATTTGCGGCCCGCGGCCCAACTTACCGATGCCCGCGGCCGCTCACAGCGGCATCCGCTTCCCTTTCTGCGGCCCATAGCAGAAGGGGAAGCGGGGGGCGGCCACGAGCAGACGCGGGGTAGGTAAATAAATAGGCCCTGACCTGCCGGGGATGCTCCAACAGGTTACGGCCTATTTATATATTTAAAAAAATGCTATACTCACCTGCGATGCCTTGATGCAGCCACCGCCTCCTCCTCTTGTCCGCGACGTCTGTGTCTCAGCGTAGGCGGCGTGATGACGTCATTGTGTCGCCGCCTGCGCTGAGATGCAACGTCTTGTAAACCAGCCCAGGACAGGCCGCGCTCAGCTCTGGTTTTTTTTTTTTTTTTTTTTTTTTAAAGCGGCCTGTCCTGGGCTGGTTTACATTAAATAGTAAAATGCCGCCCCCCGGACAGTGCCGCCCGAGGCGGCCGATTCACCTCGCCTCATTAGCGGTGCGCCCCTGGGTGGTGGTGTGGTGACAGTAGTGTTATTGAAGGTTGTAGGCCTTCCTGAATAGGTGGGTCTTCAGGGCCTTCTTGAAGCTTGTGACGGTGGGGAACAGTCACCATTAATAACAGCAGAACAGATCTCCTAGTGGCCGCACATTTCGCTGGAGAAGACCACTCTATTGAAGATTTGCGGGTTGTGGTTTTAATGGGACATTTTAAGATGCAGAGGAAGAGAAAGGAATGGGAATATAAGTTAATGCAAAAATTTCAAACTCTGCAATTTGGACTTAATATTCATGCCAGTTTCATGTCACACTATGTATGAACTGTGAGGGTCACAAATCACCACCTGATTACAAACAGATAACAGATCCCATGGTCACGCCGCACAAGTTTTCCAGACTGTTTATTTCTTGACCTTTTGTAAGTAAATTCTCTACTTATATTGCATTTTGTTATTCCAAGATCCTTTGAAGATCCATGTCTTATGTGTGTATAAAATGTCTGTGAATTTTCAGTTTCTTGTATTACATCTTGTCTGAAGAAGAGAGCTAGCACTCTCGAAAGCTTACTATCAAATATACTCAGCCTCTAAAAGGTATCGCCTGATTTCTTCACTCTTCCACTACTTTCTATCGCTAACATGGTACAACATTATACTCCCTTCAAATTATTCATTCTCAAATTGGCTGCCTGAGGCTACCACTAGAGGGAGTTTATTGCATAGGAATCTATATACAATCTATATACAAAAATCCCTTCACACTGAGCTCCTCCTAGTGGTCGTTGCAGAAAAATGTGTGGGCCCTTTTCACTGTAGGCCAAATAGCAGTTGCAGAGGACAGTTGTGTCAGACTATCATATACAGACATTTTACTTGGGTACACGTCTGACATACACAGCCTGTATGATCTTTCATTCCTTTGGATTTGAAGTTGAACTATGATCAATATAGATAGCAGACGTGGAGCTAGAGCTGTCCTAGCACTTTGTATAGTAAATTGAACATAACATGCCCTACATCAACATGAAAGATTGCAGGAGAATGGTAGCTTTACACACTGACTAGTCAACTACCATATTTTTCAGACTATAAAACGAAATTATGAGAAAAAACAAATTATGTGGAGATCTGCTGCTGACACTGTTATGGCGGAGATCTGCTGCTGGAGAGCTACAGGTTGTGCAACACTCTTATATGGGGACAGCAGTTTTGCACAACCTGTGTAGCTCTACAGCTGTTGCCAAACTACATCTCCCTTCATCCCAACCTGTCCAAGCATGATGGGAGTTTTAGTTTTGCAACAGGTGCAGGGTCACATTGACAGGTGGTCCTGCAATGGAATTTGCCTATGTTAATGTGGGACACAACAGTCACGTGATGGAGGCCCCCACACAGTACAATATGCACCCCACAGTGGCCCCCACACAGTATAATATGCTCCCCACAGTGGCCCCAACACAGTACAATATGCTCCCCAGAGTGGCCCCCACACAGTATAATACAGTCATATGAAAAAGTTTGGGCACCCCTATTAATCTTAATAATTTTTAGTTCTAAATATTTGGGTGTTTGCAACAGCCATTTCAATTTGATATATCTAATAACTGATGGACACAGTAATATTTCAGGATTGAAATGAGGTTTATTGTACTAACAGAAAATGTGCAATATGCATTAAACCAAAATTTGACCGGTGCAAAAATTTGGGTACCCTTATCATTTTTTTGATTTGAATACTCCTAACTACTTTTTACTGACTTACTGAAGCACAAAATTGGTTTTGTAACCTCACTGAGCTTTGAACTTCATAGCCAGGTGTATCCAATCATGAGAAAAGGTATTTAAGGTGGCCAATTGCAAGTTGTTCTCCTATTTGAATCTCCTCTGAAGAGTGGCATCATGGGCTCCTCAAAACAACTCTCAAATGATCTGAAAACAAAGATTGTTCAACATAGTTGTTCAGGGGAAGGATACAAAAAGTTGTCTCAGAGATTTAACCTGTCAGTTTCCACTGTGAGGAACATAGTAAGGAAATGGAAGACCACAGGGACAGTTCTTGTTAAGCCCAGAAGTGGCAGGCCAAGAAAAATATCAGAAAGGCAGAGAAGAAGAATGGTGAGAACAGTCAAGGACAATCCACAGACCACCTCCAAAGAGCTGCAGCATCATCTTGCTGCAGATGGTGTCACTGTGCATCGGTCAACAATACAGCACACTTTGCACAAGGAGAAGCTGTATGGGAGAGTGATGCGAAAGAAGCCGTTTCTGAAAGCACACCACAAACCTCTGAGGTAACCTCTCACCTGAGGTATGCAAAAGCACATTTGGACAAGCTAGCTTCATTTTGGAAGAAGGTCCTGTGGACTGATGAAACAAAGATTGAGTTGTTTGGTCATACAAAAAGGCGTTATGCATGGCGTCCAAAAAACACAGCATTCCAAGAAAAACACTTGCTACCCACTGTAAAATTTGGTGGAGGTTCCATCATGCTTTGGGGCTGTGTGGCCAATGCCGGCACCGGGAATCTTGTTAAAGTTCAGGGTCGCATGGATTCAACTCAGTATCAGCAGATTCTTGAGAATAATGTACAAGAATCAGTGACGAATTTGAAGTTACGCCGGGGATGGATATTTCAGCAAGACAATGATCCAAAACACAGCTCCAAATCTACTCAGGCATTCATGCAGAGGAACAATTACAATGTTCTGGAATGGCCATCCCAGTCCCCAGACCTGAATATCATTGAACATCTGTGGGATAATTTGAAGCGGGCTGGCCATGCTCGGCGACCATCAAACTTAACTGAACTGGAATTGTTTTGTAAAGAGGAATGGTCAAAAATATTTTCATCCAGGATCCAGGAACTGATTAAAAGCTACAGGAAGCGACTAGAGGCTGTTATTTTTGCAAAAGGAGGATCTACTAAATATTAATGTCACTTTTCTGTTGAGGTGCCCATACTTTTGCACCGGTCAAATCTTGGTTTAATGCATATTGCACATTTTCTGTTAGTACAATAAACCTCATTTCAATCCTGAAATATTACTGTGTCCATCAGTTATTAGATATATCAAATTGAAATGGCTGTTGCAAACACCCAAATATTTAGAACTAAAAATTATTAAGATTAATAGGGGTGCCCAAACTTTTTCATATGACTGTATGTTCCCCACAGTGGCCTCCATACAGTACAATATGCTCCCTAGAGTGGCCCCCACACAGTATAATATGCTCCACAGTGGCCCCCACTACATTAGGACTATAAGACACCCCCCCATTTTCCTCCCAAATATGGGGGGGAAAGTGCATGTTATAGTCTGAAAAATACGGTAAATTGTCAGTTGTGTATAACAAGGATAGCTCAAGTCTGCTTTGACTCATATAAAAGCAGGGAAGTGGTAGATTTTGTTCTTGAGACAACCCTTTTAGTCTTATGTTCCACATCTAATAAAATTAGTTAAATCTTTTCTAGACATAAATAATAAATTATTCACAATAAGTTTATATCACCTATTAGTCCGCTTACTTTGTGCTAGAAATTAGCACAATTTTGATGCAGGTGGTAACTGCTTCTTAAGCCCCACCACTTTTGGAAAGCCCCAAGCATTTTCTTATAATCCCACTCCCTTGTCACACAAGGTTTATAAAGTGCTTAAAACACCTATGTGGTGCACAGCATTTCTCTGAAAGAGTGGATGTAATGTAATGGGAATGTAGGGAAAAATTTACACCAGTCATATTTAAAACTTCTGCTGGCATGAGATGCACCAGAGTTATAAAGAGCTTGACCTCTTAATAATTCTGGAGTATCTCAGAAAGTCTCAAGTACCAGAATCGAAATCTACACCAGTCAAAAGAATGGCATAGATTTCAGCTATAACTTGTGTCAGTTTTCTTGCAAGAAAAATTTGTTTGATTGAGGTGTTCCTGGCCCAACCTACCTTAATATCTACTCGCTCTGCCTACTCTTTTGAAAACTGGCAAATGTAGCAGAAAGAGGACAAAGCTGTTTTGGCACAAAATGATGGTGCACCCAAAAATGTGCCACTTTTACACCAGTTTTCTGGCGTGCTCAGTTTAATAAAACCTCCTAAAGAATCCAATATGCAATTGGACAAAATCTACTATGATCTACTACAGAAATCATGCCCTTGAGAACCCTGAAACCCTAAACAGATGATTTGCTGAAGAAAAATTATTTTTAAGGTCAACAGGAGTCAAAACCAAGTTAACAGCAACGTAAGGGATCAATGTCCGGGGCCAGCAGTGTGGTGACGGCCCAGGGGAGGAGGCCCAAAATGACGACTACTCATTCCTTCTGTACTGTGTCATGTTGACATTAGTGCCCAACCCTCTTACAGGCCCTGGGGCTGAACAGTAATGAGGGAGAAGACTGATGTGAATTATTCCACATATTTACGCCAGTCCTTGCCTGGCTTACATCTGCAACAAGGCACCCCCTATATGTGCTGAAATTACTAAGAGTCTGTATTTTCTTAGTAATTCTAGTGAGTCGTGCGCCTTGTAGGGAACGAATTAAGATTGACTTAAAGAGGACCTTTCAGGTCCTCATGCACATGCGGTTTTATATATCGCCAGAAAGCCGACTGAATTCAGCCAGCTTTCCCGTTATGTGTCCCGGGGCTGGAGATATCGGTGCTTTTAGTTTAGGCACCGATCTCTACCCACTGTCAGAAGGGCGTTCCTGACATTCTAACTGGGCTGTGAGGACCTCCCCCTGCCCCCTCATCCATAGCCCTATACTGTCAGAGGGGGCGTTCCTTACCGCCCAGCAGTACAATATAGACGAGTACTGTCAGGGGGGGCGTTCCTTACAGCCCAGCTAGACTGTCAGGAACACCCTTCTGAGGCTGGGCAGAGATCGGTGCCTAAACTAACGACACAGATTTCTCCAGCCCAAGGGCACATAATGGGAAAGCCGACAGTGCGCTGAATTCAGCGCATTGTCGGCTTTCTAGCGGTATATAAAACCGCATGTGCATGAGGACATGAAAGGTCCTCTTTAAGAATCGCCAGCCTTAATAAATTCCCCTCAATGTGGCATAGAATTCACATAGACTTTGCAAAAATTTTGATCAGAATTCTTACCAACATACTCATACAACATACCCATTTGATATCTCTAGGCTATAATTTAATTCTGGTGAGTAATCAAAATATGCACAGTAGGGAACTGCAGTGGAAAGAAATACAGTGAAGGGCCTGCATCACTAAATCAGCCCTGTGACTTTGTCACTCTCAGAATCAGATGGAATGTCCCAGAAGTCAGAACTTCCCCATCACAAACTAATAGAATAAAGTATCATATCAACATACCATAACATAAAAGGGGTGTGCCGTTTAAAGACACTTATTCCCTATCCACAAGGAATAAGTGTGAGTGCACTTATGGATTGATGCTCCATTCACTGCTATGAGTCCTTTGGGACTGCTGGAGATTGCAGTCAAGGCGGCCCCAATGCGAGGACCTTATTCTCTTTCCCTATGGCATGTACAGATGTAGTGAGTGAAGACAGGAAAACAATCGGCAGCATTAACTTCTAAGATGCAGCAGTCTATAGTTACTGTAGCACCTAAAAGGTTTATGTTGTCCCTCCTAGCTGCTCCCCGTAATACATTTGTGAAGTGCTGACAGCAGCCAAGGGTCTGACATTGGTCCCTCTGTCTGCCATCTATTGAAACCCATGAGATCGAGCCAGAAGTATGTTAAAGTAAAACTGACACAAACATAATGGTATTGACTGTAGCGGGTTAAACAGCTAGGCTATGGAGGCAACAAACAGCCTAAGTACAAAACAGTGATGGACATGTGTTGTACTAATCACTCCAGAAATAAGACCCCAATATATGCTATTTGATTGATAAAGGGGCCGACATCTGGAAAAAAAAAACTTCATGGTACCCCCCCTAGGGTCATCTGAAGTCAGAGGGACAGGAGAATAAGTAATCATTTTCCTCCCCCTGCACACTGTTACAGCATGTGTTTACTGCACAAAGGATGAAGTCAGAACTACAAGTACAGTATATGTAGCTCATACTTTCACCAGTGCTATTGCTTATTTTAATAGGCTACAAGCACTATAGCCACAATGACTTCGGAGCCAGAGTATTTAGAGTGAATGTTACCTCTGCAGTTTCACTGTCTGATATCTGCTTGAGCTAAACATTTACGTACTTTGCACAAAGCAAAATTAGCAAGATTATTATTTAATTATCTTTATAAATGAATAGTTTAGATGAATATGATAAACTTTGTAGCAATCTTGTCAGAAGAGAATGTTTCTATCACCTGTTGTCAGCCATCCCCTGCCTGCTAAATTGCTCGGGTTAGTGCTTCAGTGAAGACAGGCTAAAGCAGGGGTAGGCAACCTTTGGCACTCCAGCTGTTGTGGAACTACAACTCCCAGCATGCATACTTGCTCTGCTGTTCTTGGAACCCCCATGGAAGTGAATGGAGCATGTTGGGAGTTGTAGTTTCACAGCAGCTGGAGTGCCGAAGGTTGCTGACCCCTGGGCTAGAGAATACATACAGATCAGGTTACATAGCAAACTATGGAGATAGGAGGGGGAATGGAGAAGGAGGAGGAGCAAAGTGACAAAAAAATAGAAATAGACAAAGGAACCTGCCGCAACAAATAACAGTTAAGTTTTTAGCAGATTTCTAGCAGTTTAATACCAGTTTTCCAACATGCAGTACTAATGTGTGAATAAAGCTTTGGTGAGATATATGCAGTATCTTACTGTAATCTGCTCCAGGACTTCTGTGTCTTGCAGATTCTCACTCACTCCCCTTTCCTGAAGCCCATAGTCACTGAACACAGTTTTGAGCAGTGAATTGAGCAGTTTAGGCAGCAGGAGAGGAGCTGATAAGTGGAGATAGAAGCCTTTTTGTCTGATGAGATATATTACAAAGTTTCTTATATTCACCCAAACTATTCATTTACAAGTTACACTGTTACAAGTTACATTTTAAATCCTAAAATAGCCTGCTTGTTAAGGGGTTAAATAATAGTGGAAGCAAATATTTACAATATATTAATAATAATTTTATTTATATAGCGCCAACATATTCCGCAGCACTGTACAATTTGTAGGGTTCAAGTACTGACAAAAAAAAAGACACATTACAAAGAAATATTCAATTCACACAATGGGACTGAGGGCCCTGCTTGCAAGAGCTTACAATCTATGAGGTAGAGGGGGTGACACAAGAGGTAGCAGGGGTGGCAACAGACGTAGCATTGCTTGTACAATGGTCAGACAATTTTGTAATAGAGGTTACTGTCATTACACATATATAAGCCGTCACCAGTCGTGTCCTTTAACGTGCAGATGGTGCCTAGACATATAAAGTTAGTCTGATACGGCATCATATCCTGTGAGGTAATGCGGGAGCGTGAACAGAGGAGGGTATGTTTTAGGGATTCTAACTACGGAAAAGGGTTTACATTAGGAGTTGTGATAGGCCTGTCTGAAAAGATATGTCTTTAGTTTATGCTTGAAGCTGTAGAAATTGGGGGTTAATCTAGTAGTCCGGGATAGAGCATTCCAGAGAAGTGGTGCAACTCGGGAGAAGTCTTGTATACGAGCGTGGGAGGTTCTGATAATAGAGGATGTTAGTCTTAGGTATTTGAGTGAACGGAGAGTACGGGTTGGGCGATAGAGATGATGGAGGAAATGTAGGGAGGTGCAGCATTATGGAGAGCCTTGTGAATGAGGGTGATAAGTTTATATTGTATTCTGTATTGAATAGGCAGCCAATGTAGTGACCAGCACAGACCGAAGGCATCGCTGTAGCGTCTAGACTGATAGATGAGCCTGGCCGCTGCATTCAGAAGTGGAGATGACATGAGTGTGTGAGTGATTGGATATGGGGTGGTGAAGGAAAGGTCTGAGTCAAAAAAAACCCCGAGGCAGCAGGCATACTGCCTAGGAGTTATGGTAAGGCCAGAGACTGCAATGGAGATATCAGGGACAGATCTATTAGATGGTGGAATCAGCAGTAGTTCAGTCTTTGAGAGATTCAGCTCTCAATGACATGATATTTGAGACAGCAGAGAGACAGTCACTGGTGTTCTGTATTAGTGCAGAGGTGATGTCACGGGATGACTTATATAATTGGGTGCCATCAGCATAAATATGATACCGGAAGCCAAATCTAGTGATGGTTTGTCCAATGGGAGCTGTGTAGAAGGAGATGAGCAGGGGACCTATGACCGAGCCCTGAGGAACCCCAATGGCAAGGGGAAGAGGGGAAGAAACAGAGCTCACAAATGATACACAGAAAGTGCGGTCAGAGAGATAAGAGGAGAACCAGAAGAGAGTGGTGTCCGTGAGGCCGACAGAACGGAGCATAGTGAGGAGGAGTTGATGGTCAACAGTGTCAAATGCTGCTGAGAGATCTAGAAGAATAAGAAGAGAGTAGTTACCTTTGGCTTTAGCCGTCAGGAGATCATTAGAGACTTTTGTGAGGGCCGTTTCAGTAGAGTGCAGAGTGCTTAAGCCAGATTGTAAGGAGTCAAGAAAAGAGTTAGAAGAAAGATAGCAGATTAAAAGAGAATAGACTAGGCGTTCCAAGATTTTGGAGATGAAAGGGAAGTTAGAGACAGGTTGATAGTTAGCAGCACAGCATGGGTCAAGGGAGGATTTCTTCAGTAGTGGCGTTATGACAGCATGTTTGAAAGAGGATGGGAAAATTCCAGAAGAGAGAGAGAGGTTAAAAATTTTAGTAAGGTAAGTCGTGATGGCAGGCGACAGAGACTGGAGAAGGTGTGAGGGGAAAGGGTCACTACTGCAGGTCGTAGGGCGAGAAGAAGAAAGTAGCTGAGATACTTCCTCTTCTGTAACTGGTTCAAAAGATGAGAATGAACAATCTGAAGTGCGACTGGTGAGGGGGTCAGTGCCACCTGGGGATTGGGCAGTTATTTCCTGACGGATCTTATCAATTTTATCATGGAAATAAGTGGCCAGGTCATCTGCGCTAAGGTCTGTGAATGGCATCTTCACCTTGGGAGTGAGTAAGGAGTGAAAAGTTTCAAATAGCCTTTTTGGGTTACAGGAGAGAGAAGAGATGAGAGTGGTGAAATAGGCTTGTTTGGCTAGGTGAAGGGCAGAATTATAGGTTTTAAGCATAAATTTAAAGTGGAGGAAGTCTGCAGGTGAACGTGATTTTCTCCACAGATGTTCAGCACACCTAGAACACCGCTGAAAAAAACGTGTCTGTGGCGTGTGCCAGGGTTACTGCCTCCTGCGTCTAACTTTTCGAGTGGGAGGGGGAGCCGCCTCATCCAATGCACTCTTAAGGGTTTCATTATAGTGACTGGTGGCCAGATTGGGACAGGAGAGTGAAGAGATGGGGGACAGAGAGGACTGTAGAGTATCTGGGAGGTGCTGGGTGTTAATAGCATGTTAATTCCTATATGTACTGTACATGCAAATGTAAAACACCATGGAATTAATGGTGCTATATAAATAAACAATAATAATAACAATAATAATATGTATGATGAGTAGGTGCGTCCTGTGAAGGAGAGGAAGCACTGATGGTGAGAGATAGAAGGTTATGATCAGAGAGTGGTAGAGAAGAGTTAGTAATTTAGAAACTGTGAGGAGTCGATGGAAGACAAGATCAATGGTGTTGCCATCTACATGTGTGGCGGAAGAGGAAAGTTGTGAAAGACCAAAAGACGTGGTTATTGAGAGAAACTGTGAAGCAGCTGGGGTGACAGGGGTGTCAGTGGGGATGTTAAAGTCACCCATGATGAGGGTAGGAATTTCACTGGATAAAAAGAGGGGAATCTAAGAAGCGAAGTGATCCAGAAATTAGTAGGGTGAACCGGGTGGACGGTAGATCACAGCTACACGTAAGGAGAGTGGGTGGAAAAGTCTGATAGCATGTACTTCAAATGAAGGGAATGTGAGTGAGGGTACCGTTGGGATGGCCTGAAAAGTGCACTGCGGTGACAGAAGTAACCCTTCCCCTCCACCCTTCCTGTTGTCAGGCCTTGTTGCATCATTCCCAAGAAGACTCATGGCTGTACTAGCTCAAAAGGGTGCTTCTACTCAATACTGAGCAAAGGGTCTGAATACTTATGACCATGTGATATTTCAATTTTTCTTTTTTAATAAATTTGCAAAAATATCTACATTTTTTTTTCTGTCAAGATGGGATGCTGAGTGTACATTAATGAGAAATAAAATGAACTTTTTTGCTTTTAGCAAATGGCTGCAATGGAACAAAGAGTGAAAAATTTAAAGGGGTCTGAATACTTACCCACTGTACATTTTGGCAAACTGCAGTCTAGCTTTTTTATGTCTCTGTGTTAGCAGTGGAGTCCTCCTGGGATTCCTGCCATTGCGTTTCATTTCATTCAAATGTCGACAGATAGTTCGTGCTTACACTGATACATCCTGAGCCTGCAGGACAGCTTGAATTTCTTTGGAATATGACTGGGGATGCTCATCCACCATCCTGCGTTGTAACCTTTCATAAATTTTTCTCTTCCGTCCATGTCCAGGGAAATTAGCTACAGTGCCATGGGTTGTAAACTTCTTGATTATGTTGCGCATCATGGACAAAGGAACATCAAGATCTCTGGAGATGGTCTTGTAACCTCGAGATTGTTGACATTTTTCCTCAAGTTTGGTTCTCAAGTCCTCAGACAGTTCTCTTTATTCTGTTCTCCATGCTTAGTGTGGTACACACAGACACACAATGCAAAGATTGAGTCAGCTTCTCTCCTTTTTATCTGGTTTCAGGTGTGATTCTTATATTGCCCACACCTGTTATTTGCCACAGGTAAGTTTGAATGAGCATCACATGCTTGAAACAAAGTTATTTACCCACAATTTAAAAAAAAAGTGCTAACAAATTTATTCAGTCCATTTTTGGAGTTTTGTGTGAAATTATGTCCAATTTATTTTTTTTCTGTTTTTTTTTTTGTGTTGTTCCAATAAACACAAAGGAAATAAACATGTGTATAACAAAACATGTAATTGCAAGAATTTTCTGGGAGAAATACTTCATTTTCAGGAAAAATTTCAGGGGTGCCAACACCTACAGCCATGACTGTAGTTAACAATTGATCTGCATCAGGAAAAACTACCAAGCATGATAAAGGAAAATAAGACCTAAACAAAGGGATTTACAGTGGAAATTTTTCTTTTAAGAGTAAACAGCTATATATGAAATACTCAAGTGTATTAACCAAAATGACAAACGTGTAAAAGTTACTAAACACTGAATGGCATACATGTAAGTCATTCTGATTGTGTGGGCACATAAACTGATTAGCCATGGAGTCATTTAATGTTTTTACTGCTGGCTTGGGTGATTTTGTCTGTGCTGTTATCTAGACATTCTTCCTGCTTGTAAAGACTTCTACAAATAATTACTTAATTGTCTCTATGGGATCATTATCAACTACATTCCAAGCCGTTGTGCAATATTCACTGTTCCCTGCATTTATTATAGAATATGTTCTAAGGGTTTTTACACTAAAAAAATAAGCATTTTACTTACCATATCCATCCACCCTTTATGGTGTGTAGAACTTACACACTCTGACTGGAACAACAGAAGAGTGGGAATTCAGACCCTGACATATATTGGATTGGTTAACCATCCTCATCGTAGGGATGGGAAAGAAAGTCACTGGGAGGACAATAATGTCCAAAAAATACTCACCCTCTGCAAAAATAAGATTGTATATAGCAGTGTAGCACCAACAGGCTAAAAAAATAAGTAGTTATATGCAATAATAAACAGTCCTGCAGACACAGAAGGGTCAGACTTTTTTGAAAGTCTAGATGAAAAATCAGGTATGCTTTAACATATAGAGTTTGTTTACACCTTTTAAAAACATTAATTTGAAGCAACCATGTTCTGTACCTCTAAAACTGATATTTTTTGAAACACATTTAATGACAAGGATCTTATTAGATTTTAAAGAGGTTGGCCAGGATAATTATTTTTTTATATTAGACTGGGAAAGGTAAAAAAAAAAATACATACTCAACTGTCCCTGGTGTTTGGGTACCTCCCAGCACGGTAGGTCAGGTCCTGCAGCTCCAATGTTTTCTTGTGGCGGAAGTCCTGTGATGTCCCAGGTCACTTTCCTTAGGCCGCTGATTGGCCTCAATGGTCTCGTGAAGCGCGGATCTTCTACTGGAAGAAAACACCAGAGCAGCTGGACCCCGGACCACGCTGGGAGAAATCGGAGCACCCAGAACAGGTGAGTAGGTTTTTTTTTTGTTTTTTTTATTTCTTTCACCATCCCTGACTTAAATTTAAAAAAAAAAATATCCTGGACATCCCCTTTAAGATAATCTGCTAAAATGTGAAACCCTTTTCGTACAAAACTGCAAATACTAGATAATTTGATGAGCCCCTTTACAATCACATTTAATTATTTAACACAAACAACTTAAAATAGTAGTCTTGATCAGTTAGATTTAGATTTGCCTTAAAGGGGTATTCCCACGAACATAACCATTTTTAAATTTGTAGATAATTAAAACTTAAACATTTTTGCAAATATAAGTAATTAAACATTTTACAGAGTTTTAAAGATTTTCGCTAAATATCTTGTGGTCACGAGTTGTTGTTTTGATCGGTTGCCAGTGGATACGACCATGAATGCAGGAACTTTCTAAGGTCAGAAAAACAGCCATGATCTGCCTTATTGTGGCTGGGATATCTTCTGATACATGTAGTGTCCCTGTCTGATAAACTAGCTGCAATAAGAAAATCATGGCTGAGTTCCTGACAAGTTCCATAGAAATTTTCTGCATATGTGGTCATATCCATTGGCAACCGATCAAGACAACAGACTGTCACCACTAACATAGTTAGAGAAAATCTTTAAAACTCTGCAGAATTTTTAGATACTTATATTTGCAAAAATCTTTAACTTTGCATTATCTACAAATATAAATATGATTATGTTCATGGGAATACCCCTTTAAGAAAAATTAAAGTTACCTAAACTTGTTTTCTCACAGCTCTGGGGCAGTATTGCCGATGAATGTAACATCCTATGGCTAAGGCCCCATGCTGCTTCTTTTGTTGAAGATATTGCTGCTTTTTTTTTTTTTTTTTTTTTTTTAGCTAAAGCCAGGAGTGGATTGAGCTGAAGACAGAAATATAAGAGCTTCCTAGATAGTTCCTGTTCCTTCTGTATCCACTATTAGGTTTGACTTAGAAAAACGCAGCAAAATCTGCTACAAAAAGCAGCGTTATTGTAACGTGGGCCGTGGGCCTTAGTCTATGGGTTTAACCCTGCCCCTCCCCATCATCTTATAACACTGCCTCACCACTACACTACCATCCTGAGATGGGGGAGTCCAGCATCTGGAATCAAGAAATCTACAATGCCAGGCTCTGAAGTTCTTACTGTTAAGGCAGCTATACTGTGCTAAATAACAACACCTCAAGGTATTGTAATATAAAAGTAGGTGTACTAATATAGAAATCACAAAAATAAAGATAAAGTGAGTACACTAAAATATAACTTTTAATGATAATTCTAAAAGTATAGGTCAGGTGTTCTTACTCTAGCCGATGGAGCCAAGTTAATCCTTAAGCCCCTAGGCACAATTCTATTTTTGATACATGCTGCCATGTCTAGACAACAAAACACTAACAAAACGAAAAAAAAATAACACCTCAAGGTATTGTAATATAAAGGTAGGTGTACTAATATAGAAATCACAAAAATAAAGATAAAGTGAGTACACTAAAATATAACTTTTAATGCTAATTCTAAAAGTATAATAATTCACCATATAAAAAAGCCCCAAACTTTGGCTATTAATAAGTGTGTGTATGTAGTGTTAGCACTAAGACCATACTACTGGCCAGATAAGACAGCTCAGAGTTTAGAGTGGAGAGGAAAGACTATAGAATTGCCTGCACCCACAATATCATACAGGCATCTATACTCATGCAGATCAAATAGCCAGAATGAAGAGGCAATGATCCGTAACATTCAGCCCTTTGCGGTGGACCGTATCCATCAGGAATATCCACCGGGTCTGACGTAAGACGGTAGTCTCGTGACAAAAGGGCGAAGAATATCATCCAAATAGAGGCTAGAGTTCTGGGTAAGAGACCCAATACCCGCCACGATTGGACGCCCCTTCAATGGTGATAAGCCCTTGTGAAGCTAGGGTAAGGCATAGAATGTGGCCTGTATTGGATATGAAGGTAATAAAAATTCATATTCCGCTTTACTAATGAGATTTTTTTCTTTAGCACTAAGCAAGATATCCTCCAATTCCCTTCTATAGATAATTACCGAATCATTAGTAACTACTTCATAACACTCAGGGTTATGAAGTAGTTACTAATGATTCAGTAACACAATGTTCTCGAACATCCTAATGTATTGTTCACGACCCATTATCACCAAGTTCCCCCCTTTGTCTGAGGGCTTAATCACCACACTATTGTCATTCTCCAGATTCTTAAGGGCTGTTAATTCTGGTTTAGTTAAGTTAGTGTTAGATTTCCTTGTATGTTTTTGAGTGCTACTAAACGTCATAATTTGTTGAGTGACCACACGTAGAAACACATCTATCGCACCCTCATCCCCAATAGGGGGATATTTTTTGGAGGGTAGGCGATGTGTTGTAAATGGACCCTCACCAGGATTTCTCTGACCTTCTTCCCATAATGCTCCTAGAATATCTAAGGAGACAGGTCATCTTCAGTTATCCCCAACTCCTCACATTTGCGTTTATCTGCTAATTTAAAGAATTTTTTTTCCATTTCAGCTTACGGCAGAAAAGATTAAGATCTTTCACCCACGTGAATGGGTCAAAATGGGGAGCTGGGACAAAAGATAGACCCTTCTTCAATACTAGATTTCTCATCAGTCAATTTTTGCTGAGATAAATTCACAATCTGCATCTCATCATCATGGAAGTTAGATATCATCCTTTTTTTAGGCATTTTCACTTCTGATTTCTCAGGAGGTAGTCCGAAATGGGGGGACCTTGCGATAAAAAACTTTTCCTATTACGCAAATTAAGATCTCGTCTATTATGGTATCTAACCCTCTGAGGACTTCCTGGAGAGTGATCAATCCCAGATACGCCAGTCACCTCTGATTTATCTTTTCTAGAATACTGTTTCCTACGTATGTCACTATCAGAGCCTTCGTAATCAGAAGATGAAATTTTCGTATCAATGTTCTTTTATTAACTGTCTCTTTTCCCTGATAATCAAAGATTTTACCCTCTTTAAAATCCAACAAATCCCGCTTGAACTGGAAATGTTTCCTTTCTTTAGTGTATGACACAAACTTCTCTATTGTTTGTTGCAACAAGGCTTCCTTCCGTTCAAAGTCAGGATTGGAATTATATTTTTTGATAGAATCAATATTATCTTTTAAGGTTTGGGAGGTAACAGATAGTATATTTCTCTCCTCTTCTAAAATAAGAGTCATGAAGTGTAAAGATGCCTCTATTGATTCCTTTTCCCACTTTGCCAGTAGGTCAGGTGTTCTTACTCTAGCCGATGGAGCCAAATTAATCCTTAAGCCCCTAGGCACAATTCTATTTTTGATATATGCTGCCATGTCTAGACAATAAAAAACTAACAAAATGAAAAATAATAACACCTCAAGGTATCGTAATATAAAGGTAGGTGTACTAATATAGAAATCACAAAATAAAGATAAAGTGAGTACATTAAAATATAACTTTTAATGCTAATTCTAAAAGTATAATAATTCACCATATAAAAAAGCCCCAAACATTGGCTATTAATAAGTGTGTGTATGTAGTGTTAGCACTAAGACCATACTACTGGCCAGATAAGACAGCTCAGAGTTTAGAGTGGAGAGGAAAGACTATAGAATTGCCTGCACCCACAATATCATACAGGCATCTATACTCATGCAGATCAAATAGCCAAAATGGAGAGGCAACGATCTGTAACATAACACACCCCAGATCATACAACAAGCTATGTCTTCCTAGCCAGTAAAAGACCGGCCCATAAGTCTAACTAAATAGCCGACTAGGGAGCTTACATTACACTCCCGCAAATCTAGCTACACATACACACACACACAAACACAGTAAGCACCTCGTTCACACATCCTGACGCGTTTCGCTATAGTGTATCCATAGCTCATCTATGCTGTGCTAACCTAATGCTGCCCTATTGCTCTTATAGTTCTCCATAAGGTCTGTTTCAGTGACCAAGACTGCTTGAAGTTTGGTGCTGTCTTTAGATAATATTACCATGTGGATCTTTTTTTTTTAATAAGTGCTTTTTGTTTGCTATATGCAGTGCCTGGCCTCGACGTATAGGAAGCCCTTCTCCCAGATAGATCCCTGGACATGGTGAGCACCACTGTAAGGATGAAGGATGTGACTGTTTATAATATATTAAATGGCTAAGGACCATATGGTAGTGCAAATTCAAGAGACTGGCAAAAAATGTTTTGCACATGTGGGCAATTAGATATTGGATATCACTTGGACTTGTGGTGTTATATGACCAAGAGGCCTGCTTATTGCTTAAAGCAAATGGAAAGAAAATACATAAGGGGAGTCTGGGAGGGGCTTAAGTCAATTTTGGGTCATAGTCTGTCTGTCAGATTGAGGCAGATGTTAATTGGCTTAACGAACTAAACCTATTCTTCAATAGATTTGATCACATACCAGCTCCTCCCACTCCAGCATGTCCTTCAGTTCCCCCTACCACAATGACTTCACCCCATTCGGCTACTTCCCACCAGACCAGTAAATCCAGAAATCCATCTTTATCTGACCACAGTCTGACCTTCACACGTGCCCAGGTGAGGAAGGAAATGAAAAAGATCAAGGCGAGGAAAGCCGCAGGGCCAGATGACAAGGCTAATTAAGACTTGTGGGGATCAGCTGTGTAATATAATTACATATATGTTTGATATGATCCTGAAGCAGGAAATAGTCCCTGAATTATGGAATTCTTCTTGTGTGGTACCAGTTCCAAAGAAACCTCACCCTATGGACCTCAATGACTACAGACCTGTAGCATTGACATCCCACTTGAAGATCTTAGAGAGATTGGTTCTCACACGTCTCTGCCCTCTAGTGAGCCCCGCTATAGACCCTCTCCAGTTTGCTTATCGGCCGGGCATTGGGGTAGATGATGCCATCATCCACCTTCTGCACAGGGCTCTTTCTCACCTAGAGAAACCGGGGAACACGGTGAGAATAATGTTCTTTGATTTATCCAGTGCTTTTAACACCATACAGCCAGGGCTACTGAGAGACAATCTGGGCCTTGCTGGAGTGGACCACCACCTCTCCAACTTTAACCTACACTACCTCACAAACCAACCTCAATAAGTGAGAGCCCGGGACTGTGTGTCAGATACCGTGATCTGTAATATGGGGGCACCTCAGGGTACAGTTCTTGCCCCTTTCCTCTTCACACTGTACACTGCAGATTTTAGGTGCAACTCATCTAGCTGCTACCTACAGAAGTATTCTGACGACTCTACAATAGTAGGCCTCATCACAGACGATGATGACAGGGAGTACAGGGAACTGAACCGGGATTTGGTGCCAGCCGAACCACCTGAAGATTAACGCAGGGAAGACTAAGAAGACGGTGGTGGACTTCCGTAAATGCAGATGCCCTCCTAAACCAATGGACATCCTTGGGACGGCATTGAGATTGTGAACACCTATAAGTATCTGGGTATGCTCCTTAATAATAAGATGGGCTGGGCAGATCACATGGAGGTCCTGTACAGGAAGGGCCACAGCAGGCTCTACCTGCTTAGGAGGCTGAGAGCCTTTGGAGTCTGGGGGGTACTTATTAGGACTTTCTTCAACTCTTCATCTTCTTCAGAGTGGCCTGCTGGGGAGCAGTATATCAACCAGGGATAGAAATAAACTTGACAAGGTGATTAGAAGGGCCAGCTCTGTCCTGGGGATCCCACTGGAACAAGTGCAGGTGGTGGGTGATAGAAGGATACTGTCCGTGGTGAGCGCCATGCGGAAGAAGAAGTCCCATCCCATGTATGAGACCGTGATAGCGCTGGGCAGTACTGTCAGTGACCGACTGCTCCATCCTAAGTGTGAGAAGGAGCGCTATCGGAAGTCTGTCCTCCCCTCCGCGGTTAGGCTGTACAACCAACACTGAACTGAAATATCTTTCTACCTGTTAAATCTCCCCCCTCCTCTGCTACTTCTTATCTGTCTGTCTACTATCAATGTAATGCCTCTTACCTTGGAACATTCCTGTACAAGTTGTATTTGTATTTCTATCTGCTTATCTTTGCTGCTGTAAAACACTGAATTTCGCCATGGTGGGACTATTAAAGGACTATTATTATTATTATAACTGTATGTAACACAAATTTTGTTCCCAGCTTTTAAATGTTATATTCCAATTGCTTATGTCTAAAACAAATTAAAAATTGCTTATATTCATCATAAACTTCACTTTTGTGACCATGGCAACGAAAATTATGCATTTTTACTATAGAAACAGACGATTTAGCATCTTCTCATTTATACAGTCAGACTAAGAACACTATATTCATTGCAAATTTACACAGATTACCAAAAACTGTTCAGAAGTGTGCGGTTTTCCGAGATTTACGACTATACTGCAAATCAGTTTCACGGATAAATCCCCAAATATAGTCGCCCATCATGTTTTCGTTATATTGTCCTTGGTAACGGCGTTCAAAGTTCATAATGTCCTGGTGAAAGCGCTCGCCTTGCTCCTCTGAATAAGCTCCCATGTTCTCTTTGAACTTATCAAGATGAGCATCAAGGATATGGATTTTGAATGACATCCTGCAGCCCATTGCAGCATAGTTCTTTATCAGAGTCTGAACCAGTTGTACATAGTTTTCATCTTTATGATTGCCTAGGAAGCCGCGAACCACTGCGACAAAACTGTTCCAAGCTGCTCTCTCCTTCCTATTCAGCTTCTTGGGAAATTCACTGCACTCTATGATCTTCTTGATTTGTGGTCCGACGAAGACACCAGCTTTGATCTTTGCTTCAGACAGCTTAGGTAAAAGATCTTGGAGGTAATTGAAAGCTCTGGACTCCTTAGAGCCCTGACAAATTGTTTTATGAGCCCCAACTTGATGTGTACTGGTGGCATCAGCACCTTGCGTGGGTCCACCAGTGGCTCCCACTTTACATTGTTCTTCCCCACAGTGAACTCTGTCCGCTGAGGTCAGTCCGCCTGTGGTAGTGCGCTTCAGTATCCCGGCTGTCCCAAAGGCAAATAAAGCAAGGATACTTAGTAAAACCACCTTGGAGGCCCATCAGGAATGACACCATTTTGAAATCTCCGATAACTTCCCAGCCGTGCTCATCATACTTCAAGGCACCTAGCCACATCTTGACACTGGTGTATTCCTCTTTCAGGTGCACCGAGTGAGCTACAGGAAGAGACAGATACTTGTTCCCATTGTGAAGCAGCACGGCTTTGAAGCTCTTGCATGAGCTGTCTATGAAGAGGCGCCACTCATTCGGGTTACAGGTGATACCTATAGCCTCGAATAGACCGGCCACATTGTTGCAGAAGCACAGTCCATCTTGATGACTGAAGAAGATGGAAAAAACTTCCCAGATAATTTCTAGATAATTCTAGAAGTTCTAGATAATTCTGGGCAGTTCTAGAAACTTCTTGATAGTTCTCACAATTCCAGAAGCTTCTTAAGTATCTTGAAATATTGCGAATATCCTTAAAAATAGATCAATTTCAAAATATCATTGTGCTGACCACAAAAGCAAAGTTTACAGGGAATAATAACTTTTTTCTATTCATTTAAGGTACAAACAATCAGGAAAACACACTTAACAACAGGGAACAAACATTTTTTTGAAAATTATAATTATTATTATTGTGCAAAGTTGTTACCTTTTTGTTATCTATTTCTGTTACATTCTGAGATGTAAGTTCCAAGCTAAAAAAGTTGTATTATCACACTGTTTCATGAAGTGCTGTGCTATATTGTATATAACTATCAGAATAACATAAAGTATTATTTGACTTTTTGCTTAGACTAAGCCGCCATTGGAATTTATGTGTGGATTTAGTCTTCTCTCCATTTTTAAATTAGTGGATTAGAACATAGACTTGAAATTTCTCCTTTGAGGGATGATTTATCCAAAGTTAGCTAGAATGTGTCAGACAGGGATAAGGTTTCACAGGAGAAAAATGATTACAAAGTAATGCAGAAAGAAAATCAGGAGCTAAAGGAATAGGAATTTGATTTGATTTCAAAGATAACAGTTATGGAATACAGTGATAGGTCAAGGAACATGAGAATTAGAGATATTTCCTAAGGTATAGAAAATACTGATGATGGGAAATTTCTAGGAGACTGGATTAGACAAAAATGTAAAGCCTTCCAGTCTAAGTGGTTTAGTATTGAAAAGGCTCCACGTTGCAGAAAAGTTGCTTTTTGGTACAGACTTTGCTGCAGTTTTTTGACACAAAGCCACGAGTGGGTTGAGCAGAAGGATGAAGTATAAGTGATTCCTATATATTATCCATTCCCTTTGTAGACACTACTGGGTTTGGCAGCATTTGCTGCAATTAAAAACAGGCTAAGGAAGGCAGAAATACCTTTTACAACATTTTTCTTTCTAGGTTGAAAATGATTTTTAGTTCCAATAAGTTCCAATAAGCTATACATTTTCAAGTAGAGATTTTATAGTAGGATTAACATAAGCAATTAACACAAAAAAAACGGTGTAACAGGAGCTGTTTGTGGACTCACTGTACCACCTAAATGGTTTGGCTTTGGCTACTCCCAAGGGTGTTATAAAAGTAGCCTCCATGGTATTCACCCTTTAAACCCTGTATTGAGATCAGGACTTCACTGTGGGGAGAATACTGGTCACTTCATCTCTGCGTGATCCCAGTTCAGGGGGCATCCAGCTAGGAGCCAGAGAGACAACAAAGCCCAGCACTTATGGGTCAGGTAAAATGTGGTTAGATACAGGCAAAGAAGTTGGTAACAGTTATTAGGTAGATCAGGAGGAACAGACAGATGCCGAGTCAAGACAGGTCAAAGTCAGTAAAAGGTTTCAGGAAGATCTGGATGAGCAGACAAATGTGGAGTTAGGACAAGCCAAAGTCAGTAGCTGGAGTCAGGCAGAACAGGATGACTATGCAAGTATGGAGTCAGAAAACAGGCCAGTGGCCGATACATGAAGAAAACTTTCAGAATGCAGGACAAACAAGCAGATTCCCTCCAGGAACAAGTTAAGCTGTGAACGTATATTGCTCAGACAAGGCGTGGTTGCTGAAGTACACCTTTATACACACAGACCGAGAGAGATTGGCTGGGTACAGAACACAGGTGTGCATGTGGCTCTTTAAAGGGAATCTGTCAGGTCAATCTGGGACACTAAACCACCCACAGGTCCTTATAGACCTGGGGTTTAGTGTCCCAGATCGCCCTTTTGTAATGCAATCCACAGGCGCATTAAAAATAAAAAAACCTTTATACTTACCTAGCTAAGGGTCCTAACGACGCTGTTTGGTGAGATCGGTCCAGCTTATTCATGAGGCACGCCTCCCGGCGCCTGCGCTGTTCTTCAGTGAAGCCAAAGATGGATACCCCGGCTTCACTGCATATTTGTGAGGCATGCGCATTGAAGCCGAGGAGTACTCCTCTGGCATCATTGAAGAACTGCGCAGGCGCGGGGAGTACAGCGGTAGGGTGAGTATAAAGCTTTTTTATTTTTAATGCAGCCATAGATTGCGATATAACAGGGTGATTTGGGACACTAAACCCCACGTGTGGGTGGTTTAGTGTCCCAAATTGCCCTGACAGATTCCCTTTAAGTTGCAGGGGGGAAGAGCATTTGCACTATGGGCAGAACCAGCTGCATCAGCAGCAGAAGAAAATGCACAGCAGCAGGGAGTTGCAGGAATTGCACAGGGTGTAGAAGAGAGTATCTGAGTATGCCAGCAATCAGAGAGATCTGACTTTACAGTACCCCCTTAAAGGGAATGTGCCTATTTTTTCTAAGCAAGTTTTTATTTTTTTATTAGAATTTTTAAAAAATGTTTTTTTATTTTAATTTTCCATGTTACTATAAATATATATATCTATATATATAAAATACAATATCCTACAATTTTCACTCTGTCCACAAAGCCCTATATCCCTTTTGGTCTAAAAAGTGCAGCAAAATATGCAACAAAAAAACGCTGCTTTTCCGCAACATTGGGCTTTAGCCTAAGAAGGTGTTTCCACATTATAAAGCAGGCCACAGGTTTCCAGTAATGCAATGCCTTGGACAAGATACAGTTAGGTCTATAAATATTTGGACAGAGACAACATTTTTCTCATTTTGGTTCTGTACATTAACACAATGAATTTTGAACCAAACAATTCATATCAGTTGAAGTTCAGACTTTCAGCTTTAATTCAGTGGGTTGAACAAAATGATTGCATAAAAATGTGAGAAATTAAAGCATTTATTATACACAATCCCTTCATTTCAGGGGCTCAAAAGTAATTGGACAAATTAAATAATTGTAAATAAAATGTTAATTTCTAATACTTGGTTGAAACCCTTTGTTGGCAATGACAGCCTGAAGTCTTAAACTCATGAACATCACCAGACGCCGCTGTGTTTCCTCCTTTTTAATGCTCTGCCAGGCCTTTACTGCAGCGGTTTTCAGTTGCTGTTTGTGGGCCTTTCTGTCTAAAGTTTATTCTTTAACAAGTGAAATGCATGCTCAATTGGGTTGAGATCAGGTGACTGACTTGGCCATTCAAGAATATTCCGCTTCTTTGCTTTAATAGACTCCTGGGTTGCTTTGGCTTTATGTTTTGGGTCATTGTCCATCTGTATTATGAAACGCCGACCAATCGGTTTGGCTGGATTTGAGCACACAGTATGTCTCTGAAAACCTCAGATTTCATCCGGCTACTTCTGTCCTTTGTCACATCATCAATAAACACTACAGTAGTGACCCAGTGCCACTGGTAGCCATGCATGCCCAAGCCATCACACTGCCTCCACCGTGTTTTACAGATTATGTGATATGCTTTGAATCATGAGCTGTACAACGCCTTCGCCATACTTTTTTCTTTCCATCATTCTGTTAGAGGTTGATCTTGGTTTCATCTGTCCCAGGAATGTTCTTGCAGAACTGTGCTGGCTTTTTTAGATGTTTTTTTAGCAAAATCCAATCTAGCCTTCTTATTCTTGAGGCTTATAAGTGGCTTGCACTGTGCAGTGAGCCTTATGTATTTACTTTCATGCAGTCTTCTCGTTATGGTAGATTTGGATATTGATACGCCTACATCCTGGAGAGTATTGTTCACTTGGTTGGCTGTTGTGAAGGGGTTTCTCTTCACCATGGAAATTATTCTGCGATCATCCACCACTGTTGTCTTCAGTGGGCGTCCAGGTCTTTTTGCATTAATGAGTTCACCAGTGCTTTCTTTCTTTCTCAGGATGTACCAAACTGTAGATTTTCTGTTTTCGCAGCTTAAGGATGGCTTGTTTCACCCGCATGCTTTCTTCACAGCAAAATCTTCCAAATGCAAGCACCACACCTCAAATGAACTCCAGGCCTTTTATCTGCTTAATTAAAAATGACATAACGAAGGAATTGCCCATATCTGCACATGAAACAGCCTTTGAGTCAATTGTCCAATTACTTTTGGTCCCTTTAAAAACAGGGTGGCACATGTTAAAGAGCTGAAACTCCTAAACCCTTCATCCAATTTTAGTGTGGATACCCTCAAATGAAAGCTGAAAGTCTGGACTTTATGTCCATGTCAATTATATAACTATAACTTGAATATGTTTCAGTAAAGAGGTAAAAAAAAAAAACTAAATTTGTGTTAGTGTCCAAATATATATGGACCTAACTGTACATGTTATTGTCCCTTTGACATTGCCTTTGCCTGTGTTTGCCTTAGAGAGAAAGGGATCATCTAGATAGGGTTCTAGGAGCCCTAACAGTGTCATACTGGCAGGATTATTGCTGGCTGGGTTATACTGATGTTTTGCATAAGAAACCAATCTTTATTTCTATTATATTTCTTATGATATATTGACTTATTGTCTACTTGTAAAATCTGCTAAGGAAAAATAATAATTCAATAAAAGATTGCAAGAAAAAAAAATGATTTGTCAATTGTCATCTGTCATTTGAATTTGAATATAGGGATCATGAATACATGCTCAGATTTATTGTAAAGATCACTTAATAAAACTGCATAGTAGGGATATCAGAAGCAGAAAATAGCTTCTCCATACACAGAACATTACTAAGGAGGAACTTCCGTGGTTTATTATTAAAGTAGCCCAAATCTCTTAAGGGGTTTCAAGGATTTTTTTTTCATTTATAGTATACTCTTAGAAATATCTGGTTGGTGGAGGCCAACAGATTTCCCTTCTTAACCCCACAAGGTTCTGCTCCTATTGAAGTCAATATGACTTTTTATTTTCTTATTTGGGGATTTTTTTGGGGGGCGGGGGGGTAACTTTTTATTTCTTTTTCTTTTTTTTTTTACAATTACATTATGCTTGTCAATAATATAATTGAAATAATATAATTGATATGAAAAGAAGATAAAGGATTCATTACATTAATTCAATGTACAGTACTTCAATGAAATTTCAATGAATTTTTTTTCAACATTAGATCATTCATTTAAAGGGAATCTGTCAGGGCAATTTGGGACTCTAAACCACTCACACGTCCATATCGAACTGGGGTTTAGTATCCCAAATCACCCTGTTATAACACAATCTATGGCCGCATTAAAAATAAAAAAGCTTTATCTCCGGAGAAAGCCACTCTATTGAAGATTTGCGGGTTGTGGTTTTAATGGGACAGTTTAAGATGCAGGAGGAGAGGAAACAATGGGAGTACAAGTTTATGCAAAAATTTTAAACTCTGCAATTTAATAATAATAATAATAATAATAGTCCTTTAATAGTCCCACAATGGGGAAATTCAGTGTGTTACAGCAGCAAAGATAAGCAGATACAAATACAAATACAACATGTACAGGAATGTTTCAAGGTGAGAGGCATTACATTAATAGCAGACAGACAGATAGGACGTAGCAGAGGAGGGGGGGGGGGATTTAACAGGCAGAGAGATATTTCAGTTCTCTGTGTGTAATGATCTCCGCTTAGGTCGGTGTTGGTTGTACAGCCTAACCGCTGTGGGGAGGAAAGACTTCCGATAGCGCTCCTTCTCATACCTAGGGTGGACTTAATATTCATGCCAGCTTCATATCACACTATGTATGAACTGTGAGGGTCACAAATCACCTCCTGATAGCAAACAGATAACAGATCCCTCTGTCACTCACCACAACTTTCCAGACTGTTTTTGACCGGTTGTAAATAACTTCTCTACTTAGATTGCATTTTGTTTTTTTTGTTTTTTTAAGGACTCTAAAATCTTTTGAAGACCATGTGTATAAAAATCTGTGAATTTTCAGTTCTTGTATAACACCATGTCTGATGAAGGAAGCTAGGCTTCTGAAAGCTTACTTATAAATATACTCAGTTAGCCTCTAAAAGGTATCGTCTGATTTCTTCTCACTTCTCCTCCTTTTTATGTCAGGAAATCATTAAGCACATGAGCAGGCTGATGCTGTGACTGCTCTGCCTCCATTCAACAATGGGTAATAAATGGTAAGAGGCGAGGATTGGCCAGGAAATTATGTCTTGATATCAGATATCCTTGGACTTGAAGGTTTTTAGTGCATGCAGCCATTTTTCAATTTTCGCTTTTCACTCCTCTCCTTCCAAATGCCATAACTTTTGGATTTTTCTGTTCACAGAGCCATATGAGGGCTTAAAGAGGTTGCCCAGGATAAAATTTTATTTTTTAATTAGGCCGGGGGAGGTGATAAATAAGGAAAAAAAAAAAAAAAATACTCACTTGACCCGGTGCTCTGGTGTCCTCCTAGTGCAGTTCGGCTCTGTTGTTCTGCTGTCTTTTGCAGAAGTCCTTGCTGGCTGTTACGATTCCAGGGGCGGAGCCTGACCATTGGCACTGATGGCAGCTTGAGCCTGCACCTCCGTCAGTACATAGGCTAAAGTAGATCTCCAACGCAAGTTATACCCTTTATCATTGGGAAACTCACGAAAAAATGAGGATCAGAGGCACCTGGCACCCCGGGGGGAAAACATTTACAAGCCAACATGCAGAAATTTTTGCATAAAAAGTCGACTACATCTCCCTCCCAGCTAAGAAAGATGGCAGCTGGGGAATAAAGTAACAGGGAAGCTGCAGAAGACTCAGATTTGGATAGCTTATTGGGAGCTGACCGTCCTGAATTCCATTCAAACATCATAACTAAATCCTTCCTGCACAAAGCCCTTTCTCAAGTGGTAGCCCCGATCTTATCTGAATTAGCTGACTTATGCTCCGAGTTTCAAACTATGGGCAGAAGAGTGGACACTCTAGAGGCATGCTCTATGGAAGTAGTATCCCATTCTGAAGCCTTGGCAGGGCAAGTCAACGAACAACACAACCATCTCAACAAAACCTACTCCTTGATTGAGGATTTAGAAAACAGGAATCAGCACCGAAATGTTCGTATTAAGGGTCTACCTGAGTCTTACCTACCTGACTCCCTATGTGCCTTTACCTCCTCATTGTTCGCAGATCTGCTGGGGCAGGACCGGGCGGCCTCAATCCATTTATTTGCTCTTCAATCTACAGGGACTCAGAAGGTAGAGCATTATTCCTCAAAGGCACTATTGCTAATCAAAAACTCACACTAGCAAACCTGTTTGCTCCCAACCAAAAGCAGGTCCCATGGCTCTTAGACGCACTAACCAAGTTGCAACTCTTTGCAGAAGGACCAGTTATTTTGGCTGGAGATTTTAGTCTCACTCTAAACCCTAAGTTAGATTCTTCTTCTGGCTCCTCCCAGGTTACACAGAAATTACTTGGCACACTCCAACAGACACTTCGGGAGCTCCTACTGATAGACGTTTGGCGTTTACACAATCCCTCTGTCCGGGACTACTCCTTCTACTCTACCTCCAGAAGCTCCTACCAATGGTTGGATTATATATTCATGTCTCGGTCCCTCTCAGAGTCAACTTCAAAAACCAAAATAGAGACCATCACTCTCTCTGATCACACTCCAGTATGGTCTACTCTTACTTGGCAGATTCTTCCACCTAGGGATTGGACATGGCAACTAAATGAAACGATACTTGGCAGAAAGGTAGTTGTCACTAAGATCTCTGAATTGCTGAAGGAGTACTTTGAAAACAATTCTACTCCTGATGTTTCCTCCACCACACTTTGGGAAGCACACAAAGCTTTCATAAGGGGCAAACTTATTTCCATAGCCACCAAGATCAGAAAAGACAACCATCGGATAATTGACGAGCTCCTGGCTAAATTTGCTTCTATAGAGAGGTTGAAGAAAAGGAGTGCTCTATTTTCCAAACAATCTGAACTACTTCAGTACAGGGAGGATTTAAAAACCTTGATTAATACCAACACGGCTAAGCACTATCTACACTATCGCCATCGACTTTACGCACATGGCGACAAGAGTGGGAAGCTTCTCTCTTCCCAGTTGAAAAAATCTAAAACCAAATGCTTCATCTCGTCAGTCAAAGACAGGTCAGGAGCCTCTCACAACTCCACCTCACGAATCATAAAAACGTTCCTAAACTTCTATACGGATTTGTATAACTTGGAATCCTCAACACCTTCACTCTCACATTCTATAAGAAAAGACCATACCAGGAACTTCCTACACTCTTTGAATCTTCCACAGCTTTCCAACACAGATGCAGAAGCCTTGCCTGCACCAGTAACAATTGAAGAACTTACCAGATTCATGAATAGCTTCCCCACTAGGAGAAGCCCAGGACCGAATGGGCTCCCCCTAACCTATTATAAAACTTTCAAAGACATTCTCCTCCCCCATTTTACTATCTCATGTAACACGGTCTTACAGGGGAGTTCTCTTCCGCAGCAAGCCCTTGAAGCATATATTACCCTAATTCCCAAAGAAGGCAAAGATTCTACTTCCTGTGGACATTACAGGTCAATCTCTCTATTAAATGTGGATCTCAAAATATGGGCAAAACTCATTGCCTCCAGACTCCAACCCTTTCTCCCGTACCTTATCAACGAAGAACAAGTTGGCTTTGTTAGGAGAAGGGAAGGAAAAGATAATACCATCAAACTACTAAATACCATAGCCCATGCTCGCAAAACAGCCTCCCCTTTAGTATTGCTAAGTATTGATGCAGAAAAGGCATTTGACCGAGTAAACTGGCAGTACATGAAAGAGACTCTGTCTGCCTTCCAGATCCCTCCGCAATTTATCACTGCTATTTTTTCCCTTTACTCCAACCCCTCTGCCAGACTTAAAATCAAGGACACCTTATCTCCAAGCTTCAGGATTAGGAATGGCACCAGGCAGGGTTGTCCTTTGTCCCCATCCCTCTTCATCTTGGTACTTGAAACAATGCTGCAAGCTTTGTGCCTTCACCCGGAGGTGTCAGGGTTCCAAGTTGGCAGTTCCAGGGTCTCTGCGGTAGCCTTTGCTGATGAAGTCCTCTTCCTTGTATCGAACCCTGAGACAGGACTCACAGATTTATTAACATCCTATGGAGACCTCTCAGGGTATAAAGCAAACTTGGAAAAATCTGAGGTCCTGAATATACAGTGGGGAAGAAAAATATTTAGTCAGCCACCAATTGTGCAAGTTCTCTCACTTAAAAAGATGAGAGAGGCCTGTAATTGACATCATAGGTAGACCTCAACTATGAGAGATAAAATGAGAAAACATATCTAGAAAATCACATTGTCTGATTTTTTTAAGAATTTATTTACAAATTATGGTGGAAAATAAGTATTTGGTCACCTACAAGCAAGCAAGATTTCTGGCTCTCACAGACCTGTAACTTCTTCTTTAAGAGGCTCTTCTGTCCTCCACTCATTACCTGTTGTAATGGCACCTGTTTGAAATTGTTATCAGTATAAAAGACACCTGTCCACAACCTCAAACAGTCACACTCCAAACTCCACTATGGAGAATACCAAAGAGCTATGGAAGGACACCAAAAACAAAATTGTAGACCTGCACCAGGCTGGGAAGAGTGAATCTGCAAAAGGCAAGCAGCTTGGTGTGAAGAAATCAACTGTGGGAGCAATAATTAGAAAATGGAAGACATACAAGACCACTGATAGTCTCCCTCGATCAGGGGCTCCACGCACGATCTCACCCCATGGGGTCAAAATAATCACAAGAACGGTGAGCAAAAATCCCAGAACCACACAGGGGGATCTAGTGAATGGCCTCCAGAAAGCTGGGACTAACGTAACAAAGGCTACCGTCAGTAATACACTACGACGCCAGGGACTCAGATCCTGCATTGCCAGATGTGTGCCCCTACTTAAGCCAGTACATATCCCGGCCTGTCCGAAGTTTGCTAGAGAGCATTTGGATGTTCCAGAAGAATATTGGGAGAATGTCATATGGTCAGATGAAACCAAAGTAGAACTGTTTGGTAGAAACACAACTCATCGTGTTTGGAGGAGAGTGAATGCTGAGTTGCATCCAAACAACACCATACCTACTGTGAACCATGGGGGTGGCAACATCATGCTTTGGGTTTGTTTCTCTGCAAAGGGACCAGGACGACTGATCCGTGTACATGAAAGAATGAATGGGGCCATGTATCATGAGATTTTGAGTGCAAACCTCCTTCCATCAGCAAGGGCATTGGAGATGAAACGCGGCTGGGTCTTTCAGCATGACAATGATTCCAAGCACACTACCAGGAGAACGAAGGAGTGACTTCGTAAGAAGCATTTCAAGGTCCTGGAGAGACCTAGCCAGTCTCCAGATCTCAACCCCATAGAAAACCTTTGGAGGGAGTTGAAAGTCCGTGTTGCCCAGCCACAGCCCCAAAAACATCACTGCTCTAGAGGAGATCTGCATGGAGGAATGGGCCAACATACCAGCAACAGTGTGTGCCAACCTTGTGAAGACTTTACAGAAGATGTTTGACCTCTGTCATTGCCAACAAAGGATATATAACAAAGTATTGAGATGAACTTTTGTTATTGACCAAATACTTATTTTCCACCATAATTTGTAAATAAATTCTTAAAAAAATCAGACAATGTGATTTTCTAGATATGTTTTCTCATTTTATCTCTCATAGTTGAGGTCTACCTATGATGTCAATTACAGACCTCTCTCATCTTTTTAAGTGGGAGAACTTGCACAATCAGTGGCTGACTAAATACTTTTTTTCCCCACTGTATATATACAATGAAACGTCTTTGAGACAACCACCTTCTCCAAGATGGTTAATATGAAAACCTGAAAATCCAATAAAAAGTGTGGTAATTTAAGATAGTCAGAGAATCCTAGTTTTGTCACAAATAAAAACTGTTTGCACCATATCACATCTGAAGCCCCCTCATTCCTGCACCCCAAAAATCTACTAACTCAGCTTAAAAAGCAAAAGTTTTGCATTAGCCAAGGACCTTCTGCTACAGTTTTTGTGTGTCCCCAATGTTGCAATGGAACATATGGTCAATTCACTATCAATCAATTGGTAAATTAGCCTTATTATTAAACTATGGTCTGGCATAGATGACATTGCATGACACAGCTCAATTCATTAACCATTGCTATTTGTCTTTTGATAATTCCATCAGAGAGTTAAATATCCTGTTCCACTTAACTCTGTTTTTCTTCACTCATTTTACAACATCCTACTATCAAAGCTCTGACCCTTGTAACCTAGGCTCCCTTTGATTGATGTCCCCTTTGTGGGCAATTTCTTAAACAACTAGCCCTACATCCATCAAGCTGTCACCATGAGTCACAGCATATAGTGTTGCAATTGGAGGAATGTTAATGCCAATCAACACTGTCACATTGTTTAAGGACAGACGGGATAGCACATACGGCCTGGAAAAGAGCTTTAGATTTTTAGATTTTGTCTCAAAACTCCAGCTGTTTGTAATATTTTTTGTTGTTTTTCCATTATGCATTTTTTCCAACTAACTTTGTCTGAGGAAATTCTGGCAAGAAAAACTTTTAAGCTGATTAATATATTCATTTTTATGCATTAATATCGCAATGAAGAAATGACAATTTTGAAGAGATTCTTATGTTACAACAATTCAAGGAAATTGAGGTAATGGTGATTCCACATTCGATGTAGTGACTCGCCTTCAGATGGTCAGCAATGTATCATTTTCTGTCTAATTGATACACAGGAAAATCCCACAAGGCCCTTTTAATTCCAGAGATTTATTGAAGTATTGTACAAGAGTTTTCACAGACGCTGTCTCACAAGACCTACCGCTCTAATTGTCTGAGAAATGTCTGGGGCCTACACACAAATCAATGTGATAGCTGTTTTAGAATTGCTGCTTAATAGAAATAATTTCACATCACTTGGGGAGAGAAGTGGAAGGCATATTGTTTCTTTTAACACATAGACTCCTTTGAAGATGTACAGCTATGTAATATTTCTGCTAAGGAGTTTCTTAAGTATTGCTAAAACAGCTAATCAAAAACACACCAATTCAGACTGCCTTAAAGGAACTAGTCATGTAAAAGGTATTCATACCCCTGGATAAACATAATATTAAAGGGTTTCTACAATTTCAGACAAATCTTAGGTTAGAATGACAGCTTGACAATAAGCTTATCTCAAAGTGTCCTCCATGCTGGGAACCTCGGCAATTAGTTTTAGTTAGTGAGAAAAAAGGGCAATAGGTTTTATATTACCCTTTAGTTCACTGCTTCAAATCAATGGGTTGTCTCTGTGATGCAGGAGCGAATAGGTCCTCCAGAGCAAGAAATGCTCTCTGCAGCCACTCTCTACTCTGACCGTGAGGATCTTGAGAAGATGACAACCTTCCACCTCTCCTAATTCCCTAAAAGAGTTTATGAAAACACGCACCTACTTTAATGTCCTCAAATGAATTTTCATATTTATCATGGTAAAAAAAAAAAAACAACTAAAAAATACTTCTTGAACATTCTGATACTCTTGCTCTCCTACCCTAGATAGGTTGGACTATGTCATTATAAGAAAATGTTAACAACTTTGGTAACATTCCAGGTTTAAATTAGATTCATACCTGTGTCAGTGTTTCTGTTTTTATGGTCCATCACAGGGCCAGAAGAACTGAAAAACAGTTAATCTTTTGAGGGACAGCAACGGATCCCAAGAGACCCCATTGACTATAATGGGGTCTGTCAGGTGTCTGTTTTCTTTTTTGTTTTTTTTATCAGACATCACTTTACAAAAAAGTCAGAACCTTTATGTCAGGGATTTCTGCCAGACCCGTAGAGAAGTAGTTATTTCATTTTGCTTACTTATATAGCTCCATTATATGCCACAGCTTTACAGATATTGTCAGTCACTGTCCCATATAGGGCTCACAATCTACATTCCCTATCTTTGGAGTGTGGGAGCAAACCCACATTAAATATGGGGAGAACATACAAACTCCTTGGAAAGATTCAAAGTTCTACAAGGCTACAATGCTAACCACTGAGCCACTGTACTGAGTAGTTGGGAATGGTCACCTGGAAAAGATCGTTTTGAGAGATAAGGGAATGATTTAATTTACTGTATATCAATACAAATTCACATGCAGGTTCCTGAAGCGGGCAGCTACTCTGTGGCAATTTTTTTCTAATTTTTTCAAGTATGCAAGTAGGCACCATACTGACCTATTTCATCCTTTGCCTCTTGCCATGTTTCACTTGATCTCAAGCATTGCCAGAAATAGAGATGGGTGAACGATGTAAGATTTATTTTGAGAATAGTCACAAGGTTCTCCAACCAGTTGAATATTGAAGTACTGTTATCACCTCTCTTGAGCTCCCTTGCAATGTCTTGTTTCTTCCTGTCTCTTTTGGCCTCCTGGGCGACATCAGCATCACCAGGTCACTGTGGAGACCTGTGTTTGGGCCTCTGTAGTCAGATGGGACGCATTGACGTCACAACACTTGCATCAAAGTATCACGATGTTTATGCACCCCACATGACCCGGGCCAATGACGACACCCATTAGACTGGAAGAGGCTGGAAGATGCCCAGGAAGGAACACCAAATGCTAAAAGGGAGCCCAAAGAGGTGAGGAAAGGTGAGTATAAGTTGTATATTATTTTTTTGCACCTCTCCTGGGCTTCTGATTATTATACTCTAGACCGAGGAGTATAATAATACGTTGTAGGTGGAAAATCCCAAAAATTTGGGGTTCAGTCAATTTTTTGCAAAACTTGTAACAAATGTGTCTCGTTACAAATCGGTTTGCAAATCTCTACCGAGGAGTAACGGGGCATTGTGTGAGCAGTTGGTTTAAACCATTCTATAAAACAACACCAAACTATTCCATCTGTCTCAATCATAATTGTATACTGCAGGTGTGCTTCTAAGTATTTGTAGCACCCTATGGGGGCATGTGGAGGAAGGGAGTTGGAGTAGGAACCTGGATAGAGTTAGTATTCCTTTTTCAGTGTTTGATCTGGCCATGGTTCTTTGTGGTTGTACCCTTCTCAAAGCTAAGGCTAAAAGATATGACTAATTGGTCAGTCTATATATAACACACCACGTGTCTTGAATACTGGGTCAGTATTAAAGAAGTAGTGTAGGTTCTGGTGGAGAATTAACTACCACCTCGGTAATCACCACCGCTATTCCCAGTCACTGCCCAGATAGTATAGTTTTCACCTGACACTGTGGCTAAACCTAGGCTACCCTGCTATATGGTAGTAGGGCGGTATTTATGCATCAGGTCGCCCACTAGAAGACTGGAACTGGGAGCACTGATTATCTGCTCAGCCCAGGTCTATAAGATGAAAAATACATTGTGTTTTTCATCTTATAGACCCCCCCACACACACACCAGTTCAGAAACTACATCATTTGCGTAAGACTTTGAAGTTTTTTTTCTCCAAATCTTCAAAATTAAGATCTAAAACAGAGCTAAATTGTTTATCACTGCAATGTACTCTGTAACAGTAGTGTAGTGGTAGTTGAATACACTTGGGGGAAGTGGTAGACTCCCTACTATGCAACTACATTAACAAAGCTCAAACACACAGCAAAGACATGTGAACACTTCAGAGGAAACACTTCTTCACTAGCAATGGCCATCAGAAAAGTGTTATTACTGAGCTATAAAAAATAGATCCTTAAATGGGGGAAAGGGGAGAAGGAAAAGCGCCAGATAAGATGGGAAAGAGGCATATATTATAAAGTTTCTTATATTCACTTATACTATTGATTTATGAAAACTTTGTTGAATAAATTAACAACATATAAGCTATGTAGTGCATAGCATATAGGCCAGTTTTTGATACAAATGAATCCAGAATTCAGGCATTTTCAGCTCATTAAATCTTCCACATTGAGTTTTCCTTTAGATTTATGTAATGTCATATCTTTACACAAAAGGAATTCTCCTGGGCTATGATATTGATCACTTTACCTTAAGATAGGTAATAAATATCAGATGGTTGGAAACCCCTCAGATGAGCTGCTTTGGACAGATGATATAGTCTCTTCACTGCTTTCCAAGCACAACACTGTACATTGTATAGTGGCTATGCTAGGTATTACAGCTCACCCCCATTCATCTGAATGAGTCCGAGTTGCAGCATGGTCATGTGATCAATGGATGTGATATCACTGCCCTGAGCAGAGAAAGTGGACCTCACCTAAGCACCGCAACTGCTTTAAACAGCTGATGGTGGGTCTCCCAGATTTTAGACTTTATTAATGAAATATTGATGGGCTATCCTAAGGATTAGTCATCAATATTATAGTCCCGGAAATATCATAGATTCCTTCTAAGCTGACTTTTACTCTGAAATATCTGATGTATTCTATCAAGATGGAGAGAAGGTTAGAAAGGTGTCATGCTACAGCTCACAAGGGAACCAAATGGAAAGGTGAGGGAGAGGGGTGAGCAGGAGCCCATTCAGAGACAGAGGCACTAAAGAGACTGCAAGCATATAAATTTGAAGCTTTCTATCTCACCCAAGAGCTTTTTTACATTGCTATATGTCAGTACTTTTTTATAATGCCCTATATGTCTCTGCTACAGCAAGCTAGTAGGATAATGTTGTACCGTGTTAGCCATAGAAAGTAGTGGAAGAGTGAAGAAATCAGGTGATACCTTTTAGAGGCTAACTGAGTATATTTGATGGTAAGCTTTCAAGAGTACTAGCTCTCTTCTTGAGACATGGTGTTATACCATGTATAAAATGTATAACACCATGTCTGAAGAGGAGAGCTAGTACTCTCGAAAGCTTACCATCAAATATACTCAGTTAGCCTCTAAAAGGTATCGCCTGATTTCTTCACTCTTCCTTTGCTACAACAAGTGACAGAGAGAGTGACGGAGCCGATTCTCTTCAGATTTTTGTGTGCTGTTTATGGAAGACACCACAGCAGCTAGTCTTCCCCCACCAACTGAGAAAGAATAGAAACTTAAAACTCAATGCTGTAAAAAGGAAAACTGCTGTAAATATAGAATATAAGTCATATATTCCTAATGTACACACAGTACTATTGATTTATGCTAAGTTTGTTGAAAGATTAAACTTAAGACATTTTTTTTTTTACCTTTACTGTCAAGGTGACATGATTATGCAAGAAAGGGTCCTGGCTTGGTGAAAAGAGGTATAGCTTAAGACTACATGCCAGCTTTAAAAAAAATCTGTTGAAATGTGAAATGAAATTTGGCACAAATATACAAATATATTATCCAGCATCAACCATTGTGATACAGTCATATGAAAAAGTTTGGGCACCCCTATTAATCTTAATCAATTTTAGTTCTAAATATTTGGGTGTTTGCAACAGCCATTTCAATTTGATATATCTAATAACTGATGGACACAGTAATATTTCAGGATTGAAATGAGGTTTATTGTACTAACAGAAAATGTGCAATATGCATTAAACCAAAATTTGACCGGTGCAAAAGTATGGGCACCTCAACAGAAAAGTGACATTAATATTTAGTATATCCTCCTTTTGCAAAAATAACAGCCTCTAGTCGCTTCCTGTAGCTTTTAATCAGTTCCTGGATCCTGGATGAAGGTATTTTTGACCATTCCTCTTTACAAAACAATTCCAGTTCAGTTAAGTTTGATGGTCGCCGAGCATGGACAGCCCGCTTCAAATTATCCCACAGATGTTCAATGATATTCAGGTCTGGGGACCGGGATGGCCATTCCAGAACATTGTAATTGTTCCTCTGCATGAATGCCTGAGTAGATTTGGAGCTGTGTTTTGGATCATTGTCTTGCTGAAATATCCATCCCCGGCGTAACTTCAATTTCGTCACTGATTCTTGTACATTATTCTCAAGAATCTGCTGATACTGAGTTGAATCCATGTGACCCTCAACTTTAACAAGATTCCCGGTGCCGGCATTGGCCACACAGCCCCAAAGCATGATGGAACCTCCACCAAATTTTACAGTGGGCAGCAAGTGTTTTTCTTGGAATGCTGTGTTTTTTTGACGCCATGCATAACGCCTTTTTGTATGACCAAACAACTCAATCTTTGTTTCAACAGTCCACAGGACCTTCTTCCAAAATGAAGCTGGCTTGTCCAAATGTGCTTTTGCATACCTCAGGCGGCTCTGTTTGTGGCGTGCTTTCAGAAACGGCTTCTTTCGCATCACTCTCCCATACAGCTTCTCCTTGTGCAAAGTGTTCTGTATTGTTGACCGATGCACAGTGACACCATCTGCAGCAAGATGATGCTGCAGCTCTTTGGAGGTGGTCTGTGGATTGTCCTTGACTGTTCTCACCATTCTTCTTCTCTGCCTTTCTGATATTTTTCTTGGCCTGCCACTTCTGGGCTTAACAAGAACTGTCCCTGTGGTCTTCCATTTCCTTACTATGTTCCTCACAGTGGAAACTGACAGGTTAAATCTCTGAGACAACTTTTTGTATCCTTCCCCTGAACAACTATGTTGAACAATCTTTGTTTTCAGATCATTTGAGAGTTGTTTTGAGGAGCCCATGATGCCACTCTTCAGAGGAGATTCAAATAGGAGAACAACTTGCAATTGGCCACCTTAAATACCTTTTCTCATGATTGGATACACCTGGCTATGAAGTTCAAAGACAGTGAGGTTACAAAACCAATTTTGTGCTTCAGTAAGTCAGTAAAAAGTAGTTAGGAGTATTCAAATCAATAAAATGATAAGGGTACCCAAATTTTTGCACCGGTCAAATTTTGGTTTAATGCATATTGCACATTTTCTGTTAGTACAATAAACCTCATTTCAATCCTGAAATATTACTGTGTCCATCAGTTATTAGATATATCAAATTGAAATGGCTGTTGCAAACACCCAAATATTTAGAACTAAAAATGATTAAGATTAATAGGGATGCCCAAACTTTTTCATATGACTGTATATTTGGCACTTTTTAAGATTGTCTATTATAATGTTACAATGACTAAAAACAGAAATAGCCCCAATAACTGCATAACATACGGGAAGACAATACAGTAGTAATTGATATGTTATTTCTCCTTTTTTTTTTTTTTTTTTTTAATAAATAACATATTTTGCTTTAAATTTTATTAAAGAAAATGCATAAAACTCCTGCTCTACCTGTGGCAAAACTGCAGCCCTTGTAAAACCAATCTTAGATTTTAATTGAGTAGTCAATTGTGAAGAATTGTAAATAGTAAGTTCCTTAGACATTGCACAAGCTGTACCATCAATAAGGTATTTAAAGTTCAAAAAATAGGGATTTGTAACAGGAAATATACAAAGAATTGATACAAATTATTGATTTAATTTCATGTACTGAAAATCTAATAAAATGATTACTAAACATGGCCTAACACGACCAAATGCACTTTATCTGGCATCATTTTACAACTCTAATATAATTTTAGGACATGCATGCTGCAATATTAATTTTTATGCTTCACGAACATGGTCCAATAAGTTCTATGACTCCGTGTCCTTCTGTTTGCTTGTACAGGAGAATACCATCAACCACAATTTTTTTTCTCACGAAGATTATCATTATTAAAATCATTTTCCAACACAATGACACCAGATAAAGAATTAGCTCAGGCACAGCTTAGGAGGTGCTGCAGAAATGATCCCCTTTACAGATTGCTATGCTTCATTGCTCACATGGATACTTGTAATTCCTTACAGCCTTCTCTTTCAGGAGGAACAAAACCCATATCTCCCGGTATTCTGAAATACAATCAAAGAACAATTCAGTGGAGTTATAGATTACTCGGCCTCCTACAGCCAATATGTGTGAAGAACAAGAATTAGAAGCCTTTTTCCACAGGAATAATTGCATGACTTAAGTATTTCCTTAATATTTACAACATTAAAGGGAATCTGTCAGTTGCAAAATCGATGTTAAACTACACATGGTACAGTGTAGGGCACATTCCCCTCAGTAAGCTTCTATATACATATAAGTGGGCTGAGAAAAATCCATTTTTAGCATTATGCTATTAAGTGATGAGTCAGACAGGGCTATGTCTCCAGTTCAGAATCCCACCAAAACCCTGCCCAGTGTCAATAATCTGGTGGGGCAGACCTGGGTGGGGTTTTCTTCTTGGGACGAAGCTCTGCCGAAGCTCTGACACACCCCATTACACTTTCAGCTCAACAGGATATTGCTAAAAATGTTTTTTTTTTCACCTATATGGGAGTAGGAGCATTGTATTTTCAATGTACTATCATATAGAGATATACACACATGGACAAAATTGTTGGTACCCCTCGTTTAATGAAAGAATAACCCACGATGGTCATAGAAATAACTTGAATCTGACAAAAGTAATTTGCCAAACTACATGTTGACAAGCCACAAAGCTTCTTGGAGAATGTCTTATGGACAGATGAGACAAAAAGCAAAATTTTTGTCAAGGCACATCAGTTCTATGTTCACAGACGGAAAAATGAAGCATATCTTGAAAAGAACACTGTCACTACTGTGAAACATGGAGGAGGCTCTGTTATGTTCTGGGGCTGCTTTGCTGCATCTGGCACAGGGTGTCTTGAATCTGTGCAGGGTACAATGAAATTTCAAGACTATAAAGGGATTCTAGAGAGAAATGTGCTGCCCAGTGTCAGAAAGTTTAGTCTCAGTTGCAGGTCATGGGTCTTGCAACAGGATAATGACCCAAAACACACAGCTAAAAACACCCAAGAATGGCTAAGAGGAAAACATTGGACTATTCTGAAGTGGCCTTTTATGAGCCCTGACCTAAATCCTATTGAACATCTTTGGAAGGAGCTGAAACATGCCGCCTGGAAAAGGCACCCTTCAAACCCGAGACAACTGGAGCAGTTTGTGCATGAGGAGTGGGCCAAAATACCTGTTGAGAGGTGCAGAAGTCTCACTGACAGTTACAGGAATCGTTTGATTGCAGTGATTGCCTCAAAAGGTTGTGCAACAAAATATTAAGTTAAGGGCACCATCATTTGTGTCCAGGCCTGTTTCATGAGTTTTCTTTTTTTTTTAAATTCTGTTGAAGTATGGTTGAAAAGCAATATCTGACTTTCATTTGTTCATTTTCATAGAATTTTTATATATTATTACTTTTGTCAGATTCAAGTTATTTCTGTGACCATTGTGGGTTTTCCTTTCATTAAACGAGGGGTACCAACAATTTTGGCCACGTGTGTATCTCTGTATATCAATACATTAAGCATGGTGGGGGATCCTCAGGCAACCTCCTCATTAATACTCACTGCACTGGGGTGAGGTCACAGTGTGGTGAATACTAATGGGGCCGGGTGGAAGTGACTATTGTCCAGGTGACTGGGTGAGGGGACCCGGGAAAGCCAAGTGAGTTCACAGGTTTGTGGATGTCAAAAGTAAACACCTCTATGTCAGTTGAAAATATTTGCTGAAAATGTACACATTTAGAGACTTTTCTAACAGTATTTGTTCATTTGTATCAAATGCCTGTACAGTACCCACCCAGGTTTCTTGACCAAACATGGTGTGAACCTAGACAAAACACTAATGGACTGCACACTATGTGCACACCATCCATTTTAATTTAGTACCTATAGAGGCAGATTTATTATCATGTCTAAAAAAAACTGTCTTTGTACCAATAACAGCAAAACTTTCATTTGGTATTTCGACTTTGAAAAATGAAAGCTGCACTGTGATTGGTTGCTATTGGCCGGGGCAAAAAAACTCTGCATTTTACAGTACCTGCAATGTGGATGGGATTCTGGCTAATCCATCCACACATTGCAGAAAAAAATCTGCAGCGGAAATGCTACATTTTCAGAAATGCTTGTGTTTTTGTAAAGCAGGATGTCAAATATACCTGCGGAAATGTTTGCTTTTTCCGTATAGGTATAATAGAGGCAGAAAGCCCGCAGAGGAAAACCCTGTGGACTTTCTGTGAAAAACGCTGTGGAAAAAAAAAACGCAATGCATTTATGTTGCAGTCTTTTCCGCAGTGTTATTTTAAGCGGAATGGGGGACTCTGCCCCCAAACGCTAGTGTGAACCTAGCGTTAACTGGGTGGAAACCCGGCGGATCCCATTATAGTCTATGGGATCTGCGGGTTTCCATGGGTAACTGCTTTTTAAGCGGATAGAGTTTCCATTTTTTGGAAGGACGGACACCCGAATGTTAGTGTGAACCTAGTGTTAGACAGTTTCATAAATATACCTCATAATTTCACTTTTCGCTGCATTTTACAGTCTCAGCAAAGTGAATCAAATTTTATCTAATTTTATACCACACTACAGAAAAAAAGTTTGTGGAAAAGCACACATTCATTAAAAAAAATAAAAAATACAGCGTGGTTATTTTACTTGTAAAAACACTATTTTCCCCAAAGACTTACAGGGGATGGGAGAGGGAGGCAAAAATACTAAACCCAGAGGAAAAACAGTGTAAAAAAAAAATACAAGCATCTTTAGTATTGCATTTTCTGCTGCAAAAAAAAGTATGTGGAATGGAAAAACATAACTTCCTATTAAGGTCAACAAACATCACTAAAACACTACAAAATTACACATGTAATGTGAACATGGCCTTTCCAAAAAGAAACAAAATGGAGTTGGTTATTAATGTGTCATGATCAAGAATGATGGACGATCTCTGTGTTTGATTATCTGCGTACAAGAAGGAAAAAGTATTATGCTGAATGTTGCGCCACCACACAAGCAACAGAGAACATCTATATGGCTTTATATTTCTGAGCAATCCATCTTGGATTTCATAAGGATCAAAATGAAAAAAAACAAAAAAAAACTCTGTGTCCTCAATGTCATATATATAGTAAAGGCCCATAGTATGTGTCTTATTACAGATCCATACAGCTCGGAAATTTTAGGTACCTCGACTATGGCTGTGTTATAAATAAAATATAACATCAATAGTGAGACATTGTTTTCATTTGATTGGATTTAATAATTAATTGGCTTTAAAATTGGAGTGTAATATTTATTAAATACATAAGGGAAATCTAGTAAGATGGTATAACAGCTATATCACACCACACACTTTTTTTATATATATATATATATATATATATATATATATAGTTTTAAAATTCCTTGGTAAATACTTTACGATATTTACTGTAATTCCATAGTACATTACAAATATTAGTTATTAACTAAGCAATTTTCACAAACTACAATTGTATGTACATTGTATCTATTGTTTTGAACTAAAATAAAAATGTATAAAATATTTACTAAGGAAAAAAATATTTTCTTGTTTCATTACAAAAATAAGGAATTGATATTTTTCGAGTGGAGTTCATCCTTTGTTAAAATGTATTAAATTTACAGTGACACTTAAATATTTCATCTAAACTTAGAAATGACATGTAGGCAAATATAATCAATGTGAATATCTATCTATCTATCTATCTATCTATCTATCTATCTATCTATCTATCTGTCTAAATGACCTATACATCATGTGTTAGTTTTCCATAAAGTTATTTTATATACAGTTATGTAACTTAGGGAATACATAGGTGAATGTACTTATAGGTGAATACATGACTTTGTCTTATAAATGTTTTCAGTTACAGTGGCACTCATGGTATCTGCAGACTTGTCCTTTGAATGCCTCTGAATATCTCTGCCAGACATGTGGGATCAATCAGGGGCTGATGTGTGCTTTTGGGAATGTTGACAGCCTGACATACATAGGACTCCGGTGAGAAGAGAGCTCAGCAAATCAGCCATGAACAGAGGAGGGGGTGAAGGAAGGAAGATTTGCAAAAAAAGGCAGGCAGATCCAAGCAGAGTAGGAAACACAGACAGAGGGGAGAGAGAGAGAGAGAGAGGAAAGTGGAGCTGAGACAATAGAAAGGGAGGGAGTGAGAAGCACAAGAGGAGGAAAGATATTCGCAGAGACTCTTGGACATACTCTTGCACAGCTTCTTAAGAATGAAGAGGAGGGAAGGACATTGATTTGTGCAGCACATGAGCAGAGCATGCAGCCAGCAACCCTTCTTGCAATATGTTCTCTGTCATTCTTCATATCTCCACAGTGATTTGGATAGTCGATGTAGAACATTAGTTTTGGATCAGGCAGCCTACAACAAACACTTTAAGAACTAGGGGGAGGGCGAGGGCAATATAAAGGTATCCCCTATTGCTATTACTTCCTAAAGACTAGCCAATTGTTTCCTGCTCAGGTGACCATGCTGCGCTTGGCTTCTATTTGTTGCTGTCTTTCTTTGGTCCACTGTTGGACAACTTTTCAGCACCAAGTTCCAGCCTTCAGGAGCTCTTCGTCACAAGTTTTCCAGATCACAGACAGCAGGATTACTCAAGAAACAGACAGCACAGAAAACAAAGTGGAAAAGTTGGGACAGTATTTCAAGAAGAACATTAGGAGGTTGAGAGAGAAAAGTAACAATTTGGACTTGGTGTTCTTGGTGGATGAGTCTTCTAGTGTAGGTCATGCCAACTTTGTCAATGAACTGAGGTTTGTCAAGAAGCTTCTCTCTGATTTCCCAGTGGTGCCTTCTGCTACCAGAGTGGCCATTGTGACATTTTCTTCCAAGAACAATGTTCAGACCAGAGTGGATTACATCTCATCTAGCCAGTCCCACCAGCATAAGTGTTCTCTCCTCAACAGAGCGATCCCAGCTATCACCTATAAGGGAGGGGGAACATACACCAAAGGAGCCTTCCAGCAAGCAGCGGTAAGACAACATACTTTGAAGTCTACCAGATATGACCAATTATAATTTTGTAATAGTCTCACATATGTGTGTTTGCATGTTGATGCCTCTTGCATTTCAAATTTGACAAATACCAAAGTATGTATTATATTTCAGCTATTTGTAAGCATGACTATAATATACAGTTAAAAATCTTCAAAAAGCCATTTCTTTAAGAAAACTACTCTCTTATCTAAAGCAGAAGTCCCGTGAAAGATTTTAATTTACACAATATATCATGCATACCAATAGCACCCCAACTGACACTCACATCAATTTATTAAAGTGCCATGTCCTAGAAGGAGGCTAGTGGCCTGCACAAGTGTGTGTTCAAATACTTTTGGATGTGATGCTACACTCCCTACCAACTTTAAACTGTGAATACTTACAGTATTTTATGAGTAATAGTCATAAATCAAGCAGCTGGCAAACACATAAAGAGTTGACAGACTCAAAAAACACCTAAGACATGCAAATCGTTCAATTACACCTTATGTTTGTTCAGTCTCTATTCCTGGAAAAGGAGTTACAAGATTATTTGCACACTAATTTTTTTCTCTGATGTTTTTACCTGTAAAAACGCCATTAAAACACAGTGTTGCTTTCCTTGTGTTGGTTGGGCAGTACTATTTGTAATTCTACTATAGCACTTTTAGTTATGAAGCTAGTTTAAGTAGTTTATGTAATTGATAAAACAACTAGAGGCAGTGTTGTAAACTTAAGTGGATTCACATGACTATGCAGAGTTTGCTTCTTGTCCAAATGTTGTAATTGATGTCACCCTGTGAAAATGTTACTAATCATTATCTCTATAATAGTTCTCAATGTGCTTCCTCCAAAACAGTCCTACCAACCTATTGTATGACAGTAATTTTTATAACAGAATATGCATATTTATTAAGTACTTTAGAGCTCACATTTCAAAAAACAATTATCTAACCAGATACAGCTAGGATTACTAGTACTAGTATTAAAACATTACAATGTAATACTTTTTAGTGTAGAGAAACTGTTGCTTTATTTTTACTAACGTTTTAGATCTAAATTAAAGAGGCTTTCGAGGACAGTATAAATAGAATTTCTTGGAAAGAGCAAAGAATATGAACAAAGTATGTGATATACAGATGTTACAGAGTTTATTTTTTTCTTAAAGTAAAGCTAACATAGTACTGTAAGTATACCTAAAGACTGGTAGGAAACATCTGATAACGCAAACTGGTGTCATGATGAGTTGTACCAAACAGCAAACCAAACTAAGCCCTGCATTGCTTCACATCAGGTCCTAAATCATGACCATGGGGGCCATGGCTACCAAGGTCTGTCAAATCCTGTACTTTTTTCAATAAACTTTATATATTCTGAGGACCCTTTAAGATCCATTACTCAGTCAGGTTAGGAGAATGTGTTATTATCTTCTTGAGTAGTATGCACCTGAATTGAGCTAAACTTATTGCTTAATCACTTGCAGAATATGCACTTCTGTATTTCTGTGTACAATATGTTTACCGTCATCTGTCTGCCTCTGGGTGTAGTAAGAGTACTAAGATGACAGACCTTGGGGCTTTCATTAGACCATCCTTCTAACTGCTCAGATGCTGCAGTTGCTATTGAACAGGATCAGAGTTATATTTGTCTGCCAGTAGCTGCCACTTGGGAAAGTTGAGAAGCTTAAAGAAAACTATGCAATGTTGAAGCAACTTTTCCATTATTCTGCATTTTGTTCCTCTGTTAGTCCTCTTAAAAATGTATGACTAAATTGACACCAGGTTTTTCCATCTGGGGCTATTTAGATGCTCTGACACTGTCTAATCAGAGCTTACAGTGCAATACTCTGTATGGTCACACCTATTTGACAAAGGGAATGGCAACACCAAGCTGTCAATGTATTAATAAATATTCAGGAGGATTAACAGGGGAACAATGCAAAGCACTTTTATGAGAAAAGGTGTTCCAGAATTGTTTTTTTTAAAGGGATTTTACTATTCAACTCAAACATTTGGACTCTGGACTTTTGTTCTTAGAATTGGTCAGAGTCCAGTGGTTGGACACCCAAAGATTTGACATTTTTACTCTAAACTACAGGTAGGGAATAAATGTTGCTTGTGGTACAACCCCTTTAATATGGAATTCAATTAGTGTATGAACCAATGAAAAGACAGTTAAACTTCCTAATTTATTGATATGGTAGTGTTATTTGAAATACTGTTTGCTCATGATATTTGGGTGCATTAGGGCAATAGTAGCTTTAAATTAATATTGTATGATTGCATTATTTGGGTTACTATATGGTAAAAAATAAGGGGAGAAGAGTAACAACAGAAGGTACTAGACAATGCACCTTAAACCTTAGAACTGACTCTGTTGACTGAGGTATCTATAATATTTTATTTTGTAAAATCAAAGCAGCACAACTTGTAGCTATTTGATATGGGACCTATTTGGAAAGTCCATGCTCACAGCACTGGTGAGTCTACAGATCTATACATATTATATACTGCATGCAACATTTTTTTTCACAAACATTTATGGAATCCATGAGAAAAATAAATTAATTTGTCTGAGACACTCATAGGCATAATACAGGATCAGAGCAGTTTATAAGCATTCTATTTGAGACCCTTAGGACACAAATCTTGAACACCAGTAATGGAAGAAACCCAAAAACACAGCCAAAATCTAATACCTGTGGTTTTCTGTAGAGAAAGGGAAATAATATCTATGTTTGCAATGTGTTGGCAGAAATTCTGATAAATTGCCAGCACCTATAGCCAGAAAACATCTAGAGGAGAATGAGTTAATATTCGTGGGAAGAAGGCCAGAGGACTGCTAAAAATTAGTCATGGAAGACAAAGCAGACAAGTGCACTTTTTCTGGTCTATAGACTCACATCACAGCATGCTCCTTTATTTACTGAATAGCTTGCACATGTCTTCATCGTCTGCTGCCATCACCAAGCCATTATAGCAATGGTGGACATTCTTACAACCCAGTTTGGCTGGGACCCTGTTAACACTGAAAGCTAACTCAGCATAATAAGTATATCAAAATTATTTTTAAATGCTTAGCACAAGAGAATGAGATTCGCCACAATGGGTTTCATGGTTTGTATTGTGACAGTCATCTTCTTGCTGAAAGTTGTCAAACTATATACTTCTTATCTACGTTCCTTAGAACTATACATCTCTTCATAAAATTCAGTCCTATAACTACTCTATATACTATACATATGATCAAAGAATATTCCTAAATTCCTATAATCCTATAATTCCTAATACTTATATATCTCTGTATATAAAATGAACAGGTTGACATGATGTCCACATGGCTGCATTTTTTGAATTGTCATGAGTCATGTAATTGTAAACTCTTGCAAGCAGGACTATCAGTCCCATTGTGTGGTTTGACTATTTCACTGTAAAGTAGGCTCTGGACACAAAGTTTGATCTAAATGAACACAAAAAAAAACCCACAGTACTATTGTAACAAAAAATGGAGCTAAACACTCAAAAATAGTTAAAAAAAAATACCCTATATAAACTTACATGAATACTTTGTGCCTTGATGTAAGGCTGATTCCTACGGCTCATTTGCCTCAATGTACGTGTTTTCAGTTACCAGATGAAGTGATTGCCTTCTGTATTATTCTTAAACCTGTTTACAGATTACATTTCCACATTAGAGGAACCCATTCACATTACTACGCAAAGAATTGTCACTTCATCTTGGATATTCCCTGGTCAGTACGCTGATTGTGGGGGCCCTGTTATCACCAGAGAAAGTGGTCACTGCACATTTTTCCTCCTGTGTCTAAATAAAATATTGCAATGGAAGTTCACAATGGAAAAAAAGGAGAACTCGCTGTAGCTCAGCCCATGTTTATGGCCTCTTAACTAGCCAACCAGTAATGGGCTTCTCTTCCTTTTGGATGAGATATTCTAGCTTGACTTTAACCTCAGATCATGTCATCTAGGTTTCTTGAAAACCTATTCCTCTATACCATAGGTCCCCAAACTTTTGTAAACTGTGAGCTACATTCAACTTTCACTGGTGAGCGAGAGTCACATGCAATTTAAAAATGTAATAAACTGTGAAATTATAAACATTTGCATATATTTTGCTGTAATTAGTGGTATTATATATAATTAGTGGCAGTTTCCTTAAGGAGACCTAGTACCTCTACCTAAAGTATTCAAATGCACCCATCAAACACTCTCTGTATTGGGTATACCCTATATAACAGGTCCTTCTTATAACTCCATCTGTCCTAAATGATCATAGCAAAAGTAGTTGTCTAAAGTGAACGGGCCCTATAATAGTTAGAGCAAGAGTATCTCATTCTAATACCTCCATGTGTTCTAACTGATGACAGAAAAAGGAGTTGTCTAAAGTGAACAGGCCCTATAATATGAAGGTCTGTAATGCAATGTTTCACTTTAAAAACTGAATAAGGTCGGGGCCCCACGTAGTGTAAACACCGCAACGTTTTACAAGACCTGCAAAGTGGATGGGATTCTGGCTAATCCTATCCACACATTGCAGAAAAATATCGGCAGTGGACATGCTCCGATTTCAAAAACTGTCACGTTTTTTGGAAATCGCAGCATTTCAATTATGCCTACAGAAACGCTGGCGGTTTCCATATAGGTATAATTGAAGCAGAAAGTCCGCAGAGGAAACCTCTGCGGACTTTCTTTGAAAAGCGGAATACGTTTCCGCCACGGTTTTTCCCACAGCGCTTTTTGACTGCGACTCGTAAAATGGGGCCTTAGCCTTAGGGAGTTGTCCCCCAACATAATATAATTATCAGAATCACTCCCAATTGTCCTTGGCTGCTCATTTTCCCCTACAGCAACTACTACATTGGGAATGTAGTATTATGCCATTAAAATACATATATGACATGGATAAAATCAGCTGCTGCTTTTTAGCAATTCTCCATTGTGATTGACTCCTCTGTGATATCCATGTGTAATAATATAGCAAAACCAAAACTAATAGGTACACTATAGGTACATATTTTTTAATTTAAATCTCTAAAAATGGCATAGGTCGCCATACCATAGGTATAGGTAGGGATGTCACCATAGGTAGGGATAGATGCTTACAGCTGTATTTGTCTCAAAACATCACCACCTATTTCCTAGGTACATGGTACAGACACTGCAACTGGATAATAATTATTCAGTTTGTGTGAAACCTCTTAGTAGTGTAAATCAAGCTGGTCACAAATACTAACATCACAATAGTGGGGTCATATTGTTCACATCAGCCCCTCTTAAAACCTTTTATCCCTGCTGTGTATGGACACTGTATAAATATGCTTAATGCACAGCAAAAGTGGTCTGTCTGGGGTTAATCTTATCAAAGTCTAGCCAAATCAGACCTTAAATGCCGCTACAAACACACCACCACACATATAGGCCGACTGGGAGTGCTCTATTTTGTTGTATAGTAGCAATTCCTCCATCTAGGTTGTTTGCATTATTGTCAGCAGTATAGCTATCACTAAACCAGCTACTGTTCGATTGACATTATTATTATTAGCCTTTCTGCTACTATGTGCATTTCTAAGTTGGATTAATAATGTTTTCCCCCCCCCCCGCATTGTAAACCCCCCGGCCATGTGTGCTAATATAGCATATCAAAAAAGGTTTGATAAGATGAGACAAGCCCCTGAAAAAATTTCATTGAGTATTGTGATAATTTTTATCTATTGTGTATTGAGATAATAGGATACCATGAACACCCTCTGTACTCTGCTAATGCTAGAGGGTGTGGGGGGGATCTCCCACCTTTTGTACACTGTTCCCAATAACCACATTCTTTCCTAAGTGGTTATTGGGAACCACAGTAAGAGAGACTTGGATAAATAAATCATAAAATTGCAGTGTAAAATGTGGCACAAAGATATTACACTATATTATACCACCCAAATTGGCATTTCTAAGGGGTTGAAATATGTATACAATATTGCCAGTGTGAATGTTGTATTGTAACCAGTGATTATGGCCATAACTGAGAATTTGCATGGCGAGCCACACAGATGGGATTCAGGAATTACATGTATCTCCCAGCGACTGGTTGAAGTCCACTTCTGTAGGGCAATGTTAGAAAAACTGAATTCTCTGTGGTCTTGCATTTTTTGTTATCAAGTAGTTTTTGTTAGTTAAGAGAATATTTCCAATAATAAGCCTATATTAGGGAATTGTGAGTTATATAACTCTTCCCTAATGTAATCATTAAGCTGGAGCTTCACTGAACATAAATTACTTTTAGTTTTCACATGACACTTTGTACGCTTGGTACATGTGCACAGATCTGCTGTTAGTAATTGCTAGTTTACAGCTGCTGGGTCCATTGGGAAGTGTTGCTAATCCTATGTGAATCGCTAGTATTTTAGGGTTGTTTAAACCATGATTTATTCTGTCTGCATGGATATCTCTAGGCTGAAAGATGTCAGTTGGGAGTACGTGGCTGCAGACCTTCCACCCACACAGTTTTATGATATAAGCCATGTGTTACATTCAGTGTAAAGTTAGTTCTTTGTGTTCTTGCATACTAGTACTGAAAATTCTGAGAAGTCTGACCATGGATAAAAGAAAGCCTTAGCCTATAAGGTCACTAGCTTATATAACTAGTTTATACAAAAATGATGTTGTTATATACTAGGCTACCTTTGTCAGATGGCCAGCAGCAGTACTGAAAGGACTTTTCAGCTTTTACTAACTTGTGCCATTTTGGTTTTCATGGATAAAAAAAGGCATAAAATTAATGCAGTTTTTAAAAGTGTTCTTTAGGCTGAGGCCCCACGTTGTGGAAACACAGCTTTTTTTGTTGCAGATTTTGTTGCGTTTTTTTGAGCCCAAACCCAGGAGTGGATTGAGATGAAAGTAGGAGTATAAGAGCTATCTATATATTTCCCATTCCTTTTGTAGACATTCTTTGCTTTGGCTCAAAAACCGCAACAAAATCTGCAACAAAAAAAGCTGCGTTTCTGCAATGTGGGGTTTTAGCCTTTGGTGGCATTTTTTTCATTCATTCTTTAATGTGCTGTCATTTTACAGGCATTTTTTTTCTATGAGAAATACCTAAAAAGCCATACCTTGAGTATGCTGTATAAAAAAAATGCAATGGGAGGAATTTATTACAACTGACATTTCTACACCAATCTTAATAAAGGCCCCAACTAATGTGCGCTTGAATTATCAAGAGGCTCCAGCCCCTTATTAAATCAGATGCACATCCATGTGCCAGCATGGAAATCTACACCACTGATTTACTATGTTAGTCACACCAATTTTCTAGTGTGACTTAGGCTAAGGTCCCAAAAAGCCAAAAAAAAAAAAAAAAGGAAAATACTGCGGCGGAAATGCAATGCCAAAATCACAATGTTTTCCACAGAAGGTCTCAGAAAGTCACAGAAAGTTTTTGCCAGCGTTTCCGTAGGTATAATTGACATGCTGAGATTTACAAAAACGCTACGGTTTCTGAAATCACACCATTTCTGCTGTGGATATTTTTCTGCAATGTGTAGATTGGATTAACCAGAATCCCATCCACTTTGCAGGCGAAATCGCTGTGTTTTCACAACGTGGGGCCTTGGCTTTATAATAAATACGTTTGGTGTAAGAAAGGGCTGTGTGCCAAAAAAGCGCCACATCATCACTTATCTAAACCAGAAAACAGGCATAAATGGTTTGATAAATTCCAAAACAAACACCAATAGTCTGAAAAGGTAACACAAAACAAAATCATCATTTAATGCTCTCATTATTGCTTTACATTTAACTGCAGCATTTTTTGCTGCAAAATAATGCAACAAAAAAAACCCTGCAAACTGTTAGGCTTTTGTTGCAGATTTTGCTGCGGTTTCTTGAGCCAAAACCAAGAATGGCTACAAAAGGAATGGGAAATATATAGGAAGTTTTTATACTTCTACCTTCTGCTCTATCCACTCCTGGCTTTGGCTCAAAATAACGCAACAAAATCTGCAACAAAAAAAGCTGTGCTTCCGCAACGGGGGGGCCTCAGCCTTACAGTAAGTTTACAGCAACTGCCATAGAATATTTATCTGCAATATTACATGTGAGAATTCTGGAGACGTTAACCAAAAAGAGCTCTTCACAGGGTCATTCGAGAAAAATAGGATTGCCATTTTCAATGGGTGAGGCCTTTATAAAGGGGTAAATCTAAATATAGCCAGATGCCATATAATAATATTTGACTACAGATTATTACTGGTTAAATAAAATAAAGAATTGTGTCATTTTTATTTATGCCATTTAGTGATCACCTTAAATATTGCATTCATTTTATTTTATCGTTTGTTACAGTCATGACCATAGCAAATGCAATTTCTAAAAAAAAAAAAAATGTTGATTAAAGATTAGTAAAATTTAAAGTAAATTGCAAAGGCTATCTCCCATCTATTTAACATCTTACTCCATGTATTTCATTGAAACCAGGATCACACCTAATGGTGACTGCTTGTGCCACTACATCCATTGTTGTCAATGGGAGGTTTTTCTTTTGCCAAACTTTAGTAGTAAGTGGACAGTGTCAAAGTTTAGTAAGAGAAAAACTTCTATAGGGAATAATGAAGGCAGTGACTCAAGCAGTAGAGTGGCTGCCTTAATAATAATAATAATAATAATACATTTTATTTATATAGCGCCAACATATTCCGCAGCACTTTACATATTGTAGGGCCTTCCATACATCATCATTAGGTGCGATCCAAACCCGGCTCACAAGTAATGAAAAAGTAAATAAAATAAAACTTTAAATAGATCAGATAGTACTGTGGAGACGTCACAGCCAGGGGGGGGGGGGGGGGTGGTGCTGAAAAATGTGAGACTCTACAATTCACTCCCTGATCTGCTCAATATAGTCAGCAGATAAAGAACCACCTATTTGATAGACAGATAGATGTAACCATTGATGCTAATTCCTGGATGGGAGTGGGGAAACATTTTAGAGTGAACATACTGAAAGAGAACCTGTCAGGTCGAATTGGAACACTACGCCACCCACAGGTGTCCCAAATCACCCTGTTATAAGACCAGCTGTGCCAACAATTAAATAAATAAACATGTATACTTATCTAGAGATGAGTCTGATGAGCCAGTTCTTCAGTGAAGCCGAGGACATACACTTCAGCTTCACTGCGCAAGTGCTGGAGGTCATTGAAGCCGAGGTGTACTCCTTTGGCTTCTGTGAAGAACTGCACTGACGCAGGCAGTACAGCAGCAGGGTAAATATATATAGGGCCTGTGGGTGGTTTAGTGTCCCAAATTGCCCTGACAGATGCCCTTTAAAGGTGGTGCCTGGTTTGGGCATGATACCGAGCAACAGGCTTGTCATGCTGCAGAGAATTTAAAAAATTACCTTAATGTTTCTAGGAGATCCAGTTAATGAATGGTCATTTTCAAATTAACTCCTTAAGGCCGGAGTCCCATGTGGCATAAACACAGCAGTTTGGCAGGGGCGGAAATGCAGCAGAAAAAAAACGTGGCGTTTTACAGTCCCTGCAAAGTGCATGGGATTCTAGCGAATCCCATCCACACATTGCAGAAAAATACACACAGTGGACATGCTGCAATTTCCAAAACTGTTGCGGTTTTGGAAATCGCAGCATGTCAGTTATACCAATGGAAATGCTGGCGGTAATGGAAGCAGGAAACCTCTGCAGACTTTCTGTGAAAAGCGCTTTTTGCTGCGGCCCGCTACGTGGGGCCTTAGCCTAAAGACCATGCTTTATTTTTCATTTTTTCTCTGTCACGTTCCAAGAGCCCTAACTTTTTGATTTTCCTGTCTATTTAGCCATATGAGGTTTTGTTTTTAATAGGATGAGTTATATTTAGCCTCAGCTTTAGAGAACAAATAATTAAATGATTAATATTTTAGGCTAAGGACCCACATAGTGAGCCCCAGCCAAAACCTGCAAGAAAAACCACAGCGGAATCGCTTGTTACAAAAAGTCTGCAGAATTTTCCTCTGCGGACTTTCTGCTTCCATTATACCTATATGGAAGCCGCCAGCGTTTCCATGTAAGTATAATTGACATGCTGCGATTTGTAAAAACGCAACAGTTTATGAAATCGCAGCATGTCCACTGCCGATATTTTTCTGTAATGTGTGGATGGGGTTAGCCAGAATCCCATCCACTTTGCAGTTAATGTAAAACGTTGCAGTTTTTGCCGCAGACTTTCCACCACGGCAAAATTCCAGCATTTACGCTACGTGGGGCCCTGGCCTTAAACTCTTTTTTTGTGTGGGAACTAAAAGAAATAGCAATTCTACCACTGATTTTTGCATTATAAATTTTGTGAAGACAAGAAAAATAACATTTCAAATTTATTCATTTTTTTTTGTCATGTTCTAAGAGTCATGATTTTTATACTTTTAGAACAGTGGAGCTGTGCATGGTCTTATGTGTAATTTTTTCATACATATGAATTTTGATTGCTTTTTAGGCTACGGCCCCACGTTGCGGAAACGCAGCTTTTTTTGTTGCAGATTTTTTTGCGTTTTTTTGAGCCAAAGCCAGGAGTGGATTGAGCAGAAGGTAGAAGTATAAGAGCTTCCTATATATTTCCCATTCCTTTTGTAGCCATTGTTAACTTTGGCTCAAAAAACCGCAATATCTGCAACAAAAAAAATTGCATTTCCGCAACGTGGGGCTGTAGCCTTGCTCGGGTTTTTTGGTGACAGAATGAACAAAAACAATTTTGTCATTTTTTTATTTTTTCTATGGCATTTACTGTGCAGGTTAAATAATGTGATCATTTTATGGTGCTACAGATGCATCAATAACAAATGCATGAAATAGGTGTAGTGCTTTTTCTTTTATGAAGACAGTGTAAGGCTGAGGCCATACGTTGCGGAAACGCAGCTTTTTTTGTTGCAGATTTTGTTGCGGTTTTTTGAGCCAAAATCAAGAATGGCTACAAAAGGAATAGGAAATCTATAAAACGCACTTATGCTTCTTCCTTTTGCTCAATCCACTCCTGGCTTTGGCTCAAAAAAACACAACAAAATCTGCAGCAAAAAAAAAGCTACATTTCCGCAACGTGGGGTCTCAGCCTAAAGCCGTGTGCCATGAATGAACGGCACGAGCAGCGAACAGAGGACACATGGATGTCATCAGTGTGCCTCCCGTTCACCTTTCATTCAATGAATAGGAGCCGCAGAAGCAGGGCCGCAAAATTGGACAGGAATAGGACCTGTTCCATGTTTTGCGGCCTGGACTGTCGGCCCACACATGGGACCGTATAATTCACGGTCATGTGTATGGGCCCATAGGAATGGAATGAATGGGTCAGTGTGTGCTATCCGGGAAAAACCTGGATAGCCCACTGACCATTCATACGGTCATCTGCAAGGGGGCTTAGTCTAAGACTACATGCAGTAAAAAGCAACGTTTTTCATTTTTGGGGAAAAATACTGGGGAGAAATGCAGAGGAAACTCAGCATGTTTCAGTTTTGCCCTTCAAATAATTCTATGGGGATTTTTGGGAATGCACCTGCAGCATTTTTTTTTCCCGAAATGGGTGGATGAGAATGAGCAAAGTCTCATTCACTTTGCTGGGACTGTAAAATGCAGCATTTTTAAAAAAATATTTCTATCTTTCAGAAGAAGAAAATATATAGATATGTGTGTCAGAATATGGCAATGCAAAGAAAAGTAATAAAGCATAAAAAAATATTGGAGGAAACATGTCATTTTTACCATATAGAGAACTGTAAAAAGAATGGCAAAATTGCACTTTTATTTCATCACACAATTTTTATATTTTTTTTACTATTTCTCAATACATTATATGGAGAATTGAATGGTACCTTTAGGAAATACTTGTGCCGCAAAAAAAAACCTTCATGCAGTTATGCTGACATAAAAATAAGAAAAGTCATGGCTCTTGGAATACAGAGAGGAAAAAACAAAAATTAAAATTAAATAAATTAAAAATCAGTGTCCTCAATGGGTTAAAGGGGTTGTTCATTTTTAAATATCAGTCCATGGTCATGTGATGAGCACACAGGTGCACAGCTTGTTACCAGGCAGATGTCTGATTACTGTGCTGTGACTGTAACGAGCTGTACACCTGTGTGCTCATCACATGACCATGGACTGATTTGTATCCACTAGAAGTAAGCAGAACGAATGACAGCAAGCAGAGATCAAGAAAACCGTGAGGAATTGATACAGAAAGTATATTGGAAAATTGTATAACTGAACAACATTTGTCTGAAACTGGACAACCCCTTTCATACAATATAGTGCACTCACATAGAGGCTTCATTAGATTTTGTGTGGCCAATTTATTATTTAATTTGTGCCTGAATTGTGGTGGTTTTTGCAACTTTTTTCTTGATTGCAAAAAAATTATTATGACCATATGCAATTTCTAGTGTTCTGCACCTAATGCACCTTTTTTTAAAACTGTCTTGCAATGTTGGTGTGAATTACCTGGTGCATAGGTTTAAGGCTGAAGCACCACATTGTGGAAACGCAGCTTTTTTTGTTTCAGACCTTGGTGTGGTTTTTTGAGCCAAAGCCAGTAATGGACTGAGCTTATGGTAGAAGTATTAGAACTTGCTATAATTTTCCCATTCGCTTTCTAGTCATTCTTGGCTTTGGCTCAAAAAACTGCAGCAAAATCTGCAACAAAAAAAGCTGCATTTCCGCAATGTGGGGCTTCAGCCTAACTCTAATTTACTATATGTGACTGTTTAAAAAGTCACAATTTTTGGACAACTTGGCATCAAAAATCCTTATTGAATTCTGATTCCCTCCCTCTAGACAATTGCAAAAAATACCTGAACCAGTGTTAGGCTGAGGCCCCAAGTTGCGGAAACGCAGCTTTTTTGTTGCAGATTTTGTTGTGGTTTTTTGAGCCAAAGCCAAGAATGGCTACAACACGATATGGGAGATATATAGGAAGCTTGTATATGTTTTGCTCAATCCACTCCTGGCTTTGGCTCAAAAAAACGCAACAGAATCTGCAACAAAAAATGCTGCGTTTCCGCAATGTGGGGCCTTAGCCTCAGAGACGTTCTCATAAATTTGTCCCACACTAGTAAAAAATAAGTGAGAAAAGTGACATAAAAATCCACTCATGATAAATCAGCCCCTGTGAGTTTTCTCCACAGAAGCATTTTTTCTGTGCATTTGCAGTCTGATAGTTTTTTTTTTCTTTTGAATTTGTATCAAACCTAATGAAACAGATACTACCATTATGAATCACTACACAAATTGTGATTATTATTATTCATACAAATAGATAAAAGACTGTATCATTAACTCAGGAACAGCAGGGTGTCACAAGTGAGTGTGCTGTCACAAGCGGCGATCCAAGGAATTCCTCTGGAAAAACATAGCTTTATAGCTCACCATGGGACATTCTACTTGTCAATGAAATGGTTTGTGCTCATGAAAGTGGCTCTGCTGTGCATGAAAAGATCTTCAGACAGCCCATCTGTTTTGTGTTTAACAATTTGCTCATGTCTTTAACAACCATGATAATATGTGCTAGAAGATTGAGCCTGAACAGGGTTGTATACAGCAAAGTAATAAAATGCTATGTTAGGATACAACAGCTGTCAGCAGTCTAGCAACATTCAGTTTTCATGCTCTGTAAATACCATTCATTGATAAAATGTTGGGGGATCTAACCTCTAGACAGAGTTTACAGACTTCTTATTGACTCCATATAACTCAGCAGCTGATTGGTGTTTGAGGTTGTGCTTACATTTCCAGCTACGGGAGAGACGGAAAGAGCTGTTCTAGGCTAAGGCCCCAAGTAGTGAGACACAGTCAAAAAGCGTTGCGGCAAAGACCACGGCGGCATTGCGTTTTTTTCTGCTGCGCTTTTCACAGAAAGTCAACAGAGTTTTCCTCTCTGGACTTTCTGCTTCAATTATACCTATATGGAAAACGCCAGCTTTTCCGTAGGTATATTTGACCTGCTGCAATTTCCAAAAACGCTACAGTTTTTGAAATTACAGCATGTCCTCTGCAAATATTTTTCTGCAATGTGTGGATGGGATTAGCCACAATCCTATCCACTTTGCAGGTACTGTAAAATGCTGCGGCAAAATCGTGGCGTTTACGCTATGTGGGACCCCGGCCTTAGGATGCATTCACATTTGTGCTGTCCTTGTAGAGAAGAAGGCTGAGCAGCATTCCCATAGACTTTTTCAAGAGCTTGCTGCTTTTCGTCAGACAAACGTATGTGCTATCCTTTCATTTAACCTTTGCCAGGCTCCTCTAAGGCTCTTCTGTATTATTCACACCTAGCCTTCATTATGCCTGATGAAGGACAGTAACACCTGAAACGTTGCTCCTGTATACTTCTATTTCAAAGGCTTCTATGTTCAAGTCTTCTTACTTAAGTATCTATGTCCTCTGAAAAGCGACTATATTAACTTTATGGCTTCTGGTTTAATGTTATAATAAAAAATCAAGCTCTTGAAAAAGTCTGTGGGAGTGCTGTTCATCATTTTTTTCTCTACAAGCCTTCAGGGAGGAAGTCCGGCCTTTCCTCCATGAAATTGTGCACCCAACCTGCTATTGAGAAAATGCTGCCTTTCCTTCTGGAATATCAGGAGGAGACTCTGTCGCAATGTCCGCATGAAATTGGCGAACAAAAAAGTCCTACAGGCATAGCATTTTTTGTCCACTGTTTTCAGTTTAAATCAATGGACCCCTTTATAGTCAATGGGGTCCATTACACTTCGAGTATAACTGCTATTTTAGCGTTCTGCCTCTCCGTTGTTCTGGTCCTCCAATGGACCAGAACAATGGACAGCTGACAACAGTGTGAACCTAGTATTAAGCTGAGCATGTTAATTTTAGCTGGTGAATTGTTAGTGCTTTCCCTATATATTTAATAAGGGAAGGAAAAATGCAGCAAAAATGCAGTGAAAAACACATTTTTTAGCTGCATTTTATTTTCCTTGTAAACAGCAAAGTTGTACGCACAGAGCCTTACAGTATAGATCTGTAAAATATCAATATTCTGTACATGAAGCTTAAGTCATTAACTCCACAAGACTTCTTATGGTGTTCTGTGGTATCTGACATAAAGACGTTAATGAAGCAGTTCCATTAAAAGGAGTCTGTAACCAGAACAGTCCCTATTGAACTATAAGCACAATTATATATCCAGGGTTCACATGAATAAAAAGCTTTTTTTTCTGCTTCCTGATAGGTGCCTCTGTTGCTGAGGTATTATCTTTTTTTCCTGATATGCTGATGAGCTGTTTGGTGCAACAAGGGTGTCACAGTTACTCTATTGCACCAAAGAACTCCCTCCTTTACATGACTGACAAGGCCAAGAAGTGTCATTATAGCAGGGAATGAGGGATCGAGGGACTGGGTGCAGGAAATCATAGCTCTTTGGTGCGATGAGAGCAACAGTAATGCACTTGTTGCACGAAACTGCTCCTTGGCATATCAGGGAAAAAAGTATTAGAGGCATCAAGAAACAGTGAACCCAGGCAATTTTGCTTATAATTCAATAGGGTCTATTCTGGTGACTCTACGGATCACATACACACATGAATGAGCTTTGGCATTGGACGTCCTTCCTTGAACCAGCTTTAGTAGGTACTAACCACTGCAAACAAGCAACATGATCTGATGTTTTGGAGATGTTCTAGACCAGTCTTCTAGCCCTTGTTGAAATTACTCAGATTCTTACACTTTTTCTTTTTCCCTGTTTCAAAGACCTCAAGAACTGAATAAGTTTCTGCCTAATATATGTTACCCCCCCTAAAATTTGCCATTTTATTTATATGATTCTTTGTTGTGAAAGAACATGTTGATCTGAGTATCTTGTGTTTGATAAAATAGGGTCACTTTCTCATATTTTCCCACACATGTATTTCTTAGTGTAGTATACTTGACTAAGAAGTCAGTGGACAGATCTTGAAGCACAGTGGAAGAATTCTTGGTTTAGTGCCTAATGCATTCTGGAATTTAAATTCTGAATTCCAAAACCATTCATCTGGAGATTTAATGTTGTGGAACATTCATCGTGAGAAGATAGAGCTGGGGTGTTTGCCAGTGATTATGGCCCCGCAACGCAACCACCTGCCATCTAGGAAATTCTGAAAGTTTATGTACTTTACACTTGGGCTATGAGGGAGAATTTGGTGCAGCATATTTGAGCTTACAAGATTGAGATGACTAACACTGAAAAAATAAGAACTAATTTTACTTGCAGTGGACGACAGTGTAAATCTAATTATTTATTTTTTCCAATTTGTCATCTAGTGCCATTTATCTTGGCATATCTTGAAACAATGGAACAGGTAAGTGCGGACACATCTGTGCATACATATCTTACCCTTTACAATAAGTATGGGTTGTCAACTCAGTTAAACCCCCCCAAACTACTATCAGTATCTCACAAGTCATCTCATATGTTGTCCAAAGGTGTCCTTATAGTACCCAAGTGCAACCACCATATTTGAAAAAAAAAACAACTTTTATTCCTTATGCAAATTAGGTACTTCAAGTCATAGTATGGAGAACCAACAGAAGAATGTAAGCTCTTAATGCCCCAACCCAGACTCTTGGCTATGAGGGACATTTCATAGAGATGTCAGTCACACAGCTGTGCACCCCACAACTTGCAGGGCCTAAATTGCATAATTAATGATAAAGAGTGTTGACAGCACTGAAGCATTGAAAAAGAACTCTATTGGGCAACACATGATGTGTCCTGTGAAGTACTAATGGTGGTTTTGATGATTAAATTAAGCTGACAGGTTCCCTTTAAATAGATGATAGCAGAGGCCATAGCTCCCAACCGTCCCGTATCTGGCGGGACATCCCCGATTTTACACTGCTGTCCCGGATTGCTTACAGTTTGTCCTGCTATGCCCATGAAGTGTTTTGCTGTTAACAAATTTTATTAGGGTAAGGTAAAGGCTAAATGGTAGATGCTAAATCCTAGTGGGCTAAAGGACCTTTGATGACGTCAGGACTATGTGATCAGATGTGTGGGCGGAGTTATTCTGGATACTGCGGGACAGTGTGATGTTACACGGAAAGCTGGGAACAGAGAGTGATCGAATATAAGGAGGAGAGAATAAACAGCATGTGTGAGCAAGAGGGGGGAACTGGGGGAAGTTAAACTGAAGGCAGATGAAGGGGGAAATTAAACTGGGGAAGATGAACGGGCAATTAAACTGAAGGCAGATGAAGGGGCAATTAAACTGGTGGCAGATAATGGGGGGCATTAAACGGGAAGTAGATGGAGGGGCAATTAAACTGGTGACAGATGAAGGGGGAATTAAGCTGGTGGCAGATGAAGGGGGACATTAAGATGGTGGTAGATTAAGAAGGACATTAAACTGGGGGCAGATGGAGGGGGACATTAAACTGGGGGGACAGATGGAGGGTGACATTAAACTGGGAGCAACTGGAGGAGGACATTAAACCGTGGGGGGTAGCTGGAGGGGGACATGTCTGCCTCTAGTTGCCCCCAGTTTAATGTCCCCCTCCAACTACCCCCACTGTTTAATGTCACCCTCCAGCTGCCCCATAGTTTAATGTCACCCTCTAGTTTCCGCCAGTTTAAACTAGGGCACGAGGAGACGGACTTAATACTGTGGGGCAATTGGAGGGGAACATTATAATGTGGGGGCATATAATGTTAGGATGACTGTAGGAGCATTATACTGTGTGGGGGCACATGGAAAAATAGATGAGAATGGGCGGAGTCAACATACAAGTGGGTGGAGCTAAATTTGCCTAAATTTGCGCTGCACATTTTGTCCCTCTTTCTGTCCTTTGACCTTCCTGTTCACTGTATAAACGCCTCTCTATCAATGCCATGCATACAGATCAGGAAGGCAGCAATGTTACTTACTACTGCAGTCTCATTCATAACGTGATCACTGGGTGGTGGGAAAGCTGTATGAGCTGCTGGGTCTCAGCAGGCTCAGATCATCTCTACAGCGAAGCTATGGGCAGGGCCGGTTTTAGACAAAGTGGGGCCCTGAGCAAAATTATAAGCGGGGCCCCAAATGCTGATATGCAAACAACACCATCGTCTTCCAGTGGCAACCCCTATAATAATGCCTCCTTTCTGCCAACAAAAAAGTAATAAGCCCCATTTTACCACACACAATTCAAATGAGCACCTTTGTACCGCCTAATAGATTTTTACACCCAGTCATCAGTTATTATAGCGCCTCCTTATAAATAATAGTCTCTGCTTATAAATAATATTACACCTTTATCAGTAATAGCGCCCTTATAAATGATAAATAGTGCCCTGTATCAGTAATATTCCCCCTTATCAGTAACAGACACCCCGTAAAAATAATACTGCTCCCTTATAAATAATAGCCCCCTCATAAATAATAGTTACCCTTATAAATAATAGTCCCCATTATCACTAATAGCCCCCTTTATAAATAAGCCCACTTAACAATTATATCCCCGTTATAAAAAGTTCCCCTCTTAGAAATAATAGCTCCCCCCTTATAATGGATGCCTTATATATAATAGTTCCCACCTTATAAATAATAGCCCATCTTATAAATAATAGTTCCCCCTTATAATAGCCCCCTCATACTTAAGTTTCCCAATTATATATAGTAACCCACCCTTATATATAATAGTTCTCTGTTATACAGTGTCGGACTGAAGGGCCTTAGGACCACCAGATGATCTTGTTCTGGGGCCCCACCCAACAGCTTCCTGCTAATAGCCTACACCACGGCTCCTTCACTGAAGTCTTATATATGTGCTGACTATCTGGTGTTACTGAGTATGTTCCCAGTATATTCAGCCCCTATAGTACTGTGCAGGCCCCAATAACTCCATGGCCAATTCATGCACAGTACTGTATGGGGAATGACATGGCTATGGAGCACTACACATATGTGCAAGATTATAGTGAGGGAGCTGTGATGCAGACATAGCACACAGGGCTACCAGCAGGAATTGTGAGCCCCCCCCCACAGTATAATGCTCCACATGGTATATAATGCTCCACAGTATAAAATGCTCTCCTGAGCCCTCCAGTTTCCCCACATGGTATATAATGCTCCACAGTGACCCCACACAGTATAAAATGCTCCCCTGAGCCCCCATAGTGGCCCCACATGGTATGTAAGGCTCCACACAGTATAATACTCCACAGTGGTCCACACAGTATACTACCCCTTAGTAGCCCCAGACAGTGCTATATGCTCCCCAGCAGCCCCACACAATATAATATGCTCCATACAGTATAATATGCACCCCACAATGCCCCCCAGTATAATGCTCTACAATGGCCCCACAGAGTATCATATGCTCCCGAAAAGCCCCACACAATATAATACACTCCACAGTGGCCCCACACAGTATAACAGGCTCCCCACACTGTCCCTTCCCCCAGTATAAAGCTCCACAGTGGCCCATAGTATAATATGCTCCCCAGAAGGCCCCCGCTAGTATAATGCTCCACAGTGGCCCCACGCAATTTATTATGCTCCCCAGAGCGTCCCCCCAGTATAATGTTCCACAGTAGGCCCCACGCAGTATAATATGCTCCCCAGAGGGCCCCCTAGTATAATGCTCATTAGTCCCCACAGTGGCGCCACGCAATATAATATGCTCTGTTCATGGCCCCCCCAGAATAATGCTCCACAGTGACCCCACTCAGTATAACATGCTCCAGAAATGGCCTCCACACAGTATAATATACTGCCCAGAGAGGTTTCCCCAGTATAATACTCCACAGCGGCCCAAAACAGTATAATATGCTCTCCAGAGCCCCCCCCCAGTATAATACTCCACAGTGGCCCCGCACAGTATAATATACTGGGGGGCCCCTCTGGAGAGCATATTATACTGTGTGGGGAAGCCGTGGAGCATTATACTGGGGGGGGGCTCTGGAGAGCATTATACTAGGGAGGGGGCCCTCTGGAGAACATGTTATATTCTGTAGGGCCTCTATGGAGTATTATAAAGTGGGGGGGCTCTGGAGAGCATGTTATATTCTGTGGGGCCACTTTGGAGCATTATACTGGGGGGCCCCTCTGGAGAGCATATTATACTGTGTGGGGCCACTGTGGAGCATTATACTGGGGGGCCCCTCTGGAGAGCATATTATACTGTGTAGGGCCACTGTGGAGCATTATACTGGGGGGGCCCCTCTGGAGAACATAATGCTCCAAAGTGGCCCCACCTAATATAACATTATCTCCAGAGCCCCCCCCCCCACACATTATAATTTTCCACAGAGGCCCCACAGAATTTAACATGCTATCCAGAGGGCCCCTTTCCCAGTATAATACTCCACAGTGGCCCCACACAGTATAATATGCTATCCAGAGGGGCCCCCCAGTATAATGCTCCACAGGGGCCCTACAGTGCTATTATTATATTATATTCTGGGGTCTCTTCAGACCCCAGAGTATAATAATCGAAGGCCTGGGGGAGGTGAGGGAAAATAACAAACAGTTATACTCACCTTGTCTTACCTCTGCTGGGCCTCCTCCGCTATCCCCGTCGCTGGCTTCTTCTTCTCTGCGGCTGACGTCACACGTTGTGGACGTCACCGCTGAGGCCTGTGATTGGGCCTCAGCGATTACGTGTGGCACGCTGTCAGCACGCCCCACGTGATCTCTAAGGCTGAGGCCTGGCCTCAGCGGTGATGTCCGGGACGCCAGAAGATGACGTCGGACGCCAGGACAGGTGAGTAAAAATGTTTGTTATTTTTACCCAACTCAGGTTCCGGATCCCGGGGGCCCCTTTGGGGACGGGGCCCTGGGCAATTGCCCAGTTTGTCCCCCCCTAACGCCAGCCCTGGCTATGGGGCTATATTACCCCAGTAACTGGGGTGAATATGACAGTGCCAGTTATAGATGAAATCAGTATTAAAATAAAAAATAATAATGTAGCTTTAAGGTGACATTCTATAATACATATACAAAAGATATAAAATAACAAAAATTACAAAGAAAATAATAATAATAATAAATTTTATTTATATAGCGCCAACATATTCCGCAGCACTGTACAACTTGTAGGGTTCAAGTACTGACAAAAAAGATACATTACAAAAAAATAGTCAATTCACACATTGGGACTGAGGAAGAGCTTACAATCTATGAGGTAGAGGGGCTGACACAAGAGGTAGCAGGGGCGGCAACAGACGTAGCATTGTTTGCATAAGGGTCAGACAATTTTGTAATAGAGGTTACTGTCATTATACATACCGTATATACTGGCGTATAAGACGACTTTTTAACCCCTTAAAATAATGGCTACAGTGGGGGGTCGTCTTATACGCCGGATATACGGGGGCCGCACTGTGTGAGGTGTTTTTTTTCCCCGTCAGCGCGTAGAGAGCCGCTTCCTGGGACCGCCGCGCATGCGCGGCAATCCGCCTCTCACAGTCATTAGAAGAGGCTTAGTACGCGCTGACGGGGCGGCGTGCTGTATGCTAATGCAGCCGCCCCGTCACAGCGGTCGGCGTCACAGGCGGCACTTACAGAAGCATGTCGGATCTTCATTAATATCACAGCATGGATGCGAGGGGAAAGCTGGCGGTGCAGTAACGCCAGATTCCCCTCGCATCCATGCTGTGATATTAATGAAGAGCTTAGCTTTACCGTACATGTTTGAAACAACCTTATGTTTATAAGTGACAGTTTTGCTGCTATATACAGTACCTGCATGTCATATGCATTTGAATTAAAATTAACATGTTGAAATCAAAGCAGACTTTTTTTTCATTTGGGAGAGGGGTAGTCTTATACAGTGAGTATATACCAAATTCTATATTTTTAGGGCATAAGTTGGGGGTCGTCTTATACGCCCAGTCGTCTTATACGCCGGCATATACGGTATATAAAGCTGTATGAGCCGTCACCAGTTGTGTCCTTTAACGTGCAGATGGTGCCTGGACATATAGAGTTAGTCTGAAATGGCATCATATCCTGTGAGGTAATGTGGTAGCATAAACAGAGGGTACGTTTTAGTGATTCTAACTACAGAAGAAAAAGCAAAGAATGTAGAAGTGCATCAGACAATCCCTCTTTACAAATAGAGCAGTGCACCATGGCACAATTCTCAACTACTTGCATCTATTTACACTGACTGAAAAATTGTATTATTATGTAAATCCACCTTTGGCTTTCAACGCTGCCTGAATCCTTCTGGGCATGCTCTTGATGAGATTTAAGCATGTCTAGGCTGAAATCTGATCCCAGGTCTCTTCTACATGTTCCCAATGTTGGTGTATACTGGTCGACTTATTTTGGTACAAATACAGCTTTTTCTTTAACTCTATCAATTAGTGTTCAATTGGGTTGAGGTCTGGGGACTGTGGGGACCAATTCAGCACCTCTACTTCATTGTCAGTGAACCATTTCTTCACTAATCTTGACATATATGCTTCCGGTGGTTGTCCTGCTGGAACACCATGTCATCCTTTTCATACACATAGTACTCGAGTGTATGAAGTAACTTGTCTTGTACGATACTCACATATAGCTCAACATTGAGACCTTCATCGATGCTGGTCAAGTATCCAACGCCATTGGCTGTGAAACAACCCCATATGAATAGGCTTCCTCCACTAAACTTGACAGTTCCTTCAATTTCTTGATCTGTTAGCCCCCTTTCCCCTTGTTTCTTCCAGACCCATTTGCACCCATCAGAGCCCAGTCTATTGACTTTCATCTCATAGCTCCAAATCACTCGTTTCCAATCCAAAGTGTGAGGACACACTTTTCGTACATCTTAGCAATCTCGAGCTGTTGCTTCTTATGACAATATTGAAGTCGAAACTTTTTCACCTTTTTTCGGGCCACCATTCCAGACTTGTGTAATGCGCATCGCATGGAGCTTGCATGGATATCTGTGATCGCACTATTACAAAGCTTAGAGCCACCTCCACTGCCATGTTTGTTGTGCCAGAACTGATAGACTTTGTCTTGGGAAATCTTCTTCATGGCTTATCCTCGATTTGAACCAGTGACCTTTTGCTTGGGAATCAAGCTAATAACACACTATTAGGGAATGTGAGGACAGGTTGTAATACAAGAAGAAAAAGATTTTTCCACCACCAGGAGCAAAACAGTAACAGTGCAGTTGCATGACAAGAATCTGCATAACTAATCATATGCTAAATAGTTGCAAGTCAAATTTATGTATGAGAAAGCCAAGATGATTGTCTATAAAATGATAGTAGTCTCACGTTTGAAGCTGTAGTGGATGGTGAGATATGGAGCCTGAAAGTCAAAAGTTCAAAACATTGTTGCCCTATTCTCATCAATGTAGATGCATGTTACATCTATCCAATTGTTTAGCATACATGATAGATGCTTTTGAAAACTCTTCATTTCCAGTATAACATTCTTTCTGAAGACCTAAGATAATGTATTATATTACACATTTCAACATCAAAGGTCCAAAGAATGAAGTAGAAATAAGACTACTAAGGCTAAGACTGTCTATGATCCTCTCTAGCACTACTCGAAGGCTACATTCAGATGACTGGTGTGCAAAACGGCCATGAAAAAAGTCAATTTGTCACAGCTGTCTTGCACCAGAGAGGCAACAGTTTTCATGGATCCCCCATACAGTTGTGTGTTTAGAGGAATCAGTGAAAAGGGCCAAAATAGGACATAACCTATATTTTGACGCTCCATAATAACGGACCATCAAAATAACGGTCCTTTGAATAGCCCCCATTCACTGACATTAAATTTAATGCTGCCATGTCCATTAAAAAACATCACATGGCCATTAATCAATGTGGTGTGAATGTAGCTTAATACTTTATACCTGATCTCATGTACCTAATTCCAATTTAATTCTTAGAGATAAATGTACTTTTTACACAGACGGATATGGCATGTCTCTGAATTTTTTGTTTAATAAATTATTGCAAACCAATGTGTTATTGTTGTTTTGGTTATTTATAACACCTTTATTTTTATACAGTTTGTATGAATTTGTATCAAGCATAGATGTGTGCACATATTAAAAAAAACTTTACATGTGGTATCTTTACTTTTTCACATGAATGTAGATAGATCTATGGAGACAAAAGAAAATTATATCTTTCCTATACCGACAATGTCCAAACTTAGTTACAATTTACCGAATACTTTTACAGTAAATGCTTTCATTGCTTCTTTTATTAAATAAGGTTTTGTAGCTTTGACTGTCAGCTTTATTCAACCTGGGAATATTATGGAGGAGATTATAAATCACACTTTGTTATACTCTAATAATTCTGTGATGTCTGCAGGAAATATAGATTTCATTATAGTCTCACCTGACAGTTTTCTGCTTCACTTGTGCTGTATATGTTACCTGTTAGCGAACACTTCATTTTCTCTGACTGTTATGAAATAAAGCAACAGTGTCCCCCTGCCTGATGGAGTCGTCAGTGATGAGTAATGAGCCATTGGGAACAAACATACAAGACCAAAACTGGTAGACTGTGTGACAAGGTCCTCGGCTCTTCCTTAGAACAAGATAGATATGTTATCAGGGATATTTCAACAACAGCATAGTTCAGTATGATAAAACAGAGCACTTTGCCAAGAGCACATATTCTCTACCAATAACAAAGGTGGCGATGTAACATTTCTGTGATTGTGAATCTGTTGCAGCTTGTTCAACTAGTCTACTTCATCTGTGATATGTGAAAAAGTAAGGCTACATCCACACAAAAGAGGTGCAAAACGGCTGTGAAAAACATCCATTTTTCAGGGCCGTTTTGCCCCTGAGGGGCACTCTTTTTCACAGATTCCCCCATACATTTCAGTGGATGGAGGGATCCGTGAAAATGGCCAAAAATAGGACATGACCTATATTTTGATGGTCCATGAGAACGGACCGCCAAAATAATGGTCCTGTATATAGCCCCCATTCACTGACAGTGAAATTAATGCTGCTGTGTGATGGCCGTTAAAAAAAACATCCATCACGCAGCCATTGTCGTGTGAATGTAGCTTTCCTCCTGCACTTAGTCATCCTCCAAAGTAATATTTATATTTGCTGTGAAAGTGATACTATTTATAGTTCTTCCTGACCATCTTCAGTTTAAATGGGTTTTCTTGGTATGAAATTTTTTTATTTTTTTCATATATTAACAAACAAAATATCTTTGAAACTAATGTGGGCATGCACCCAACATAAACTATGCAACAAAAACCGGGGTGGGAGATATGTGGCAAGTAGAAGGCAAAAAAAAAAAACAACCGTTAATTTACACCACAGGAGGTACTATGGGATTGGCCTGGCACCCATGACTTCATGATACATCATAGAAGTTGTGAAGTGGAAATCACTGCTGAGATAGAAATAATTAGTCCCAGGTCCTAATTCCCATGGCGAGACTTATGGGAACAGCTGAGTAGTGCTGCTGTTCCCATAGCATGAGTGAATGGGAGCTACAGAAACAGAGCACAGATGAGATGCACTGTTTCTGTAGTGTCACAGTTACAGAAACAGTCTAGCAAGATGTGTTATGATGTTTCTATAGCTCCAGTTCTTCACTATGGGAGTTATGGGAACAGCATGGAGCAGAGCAACACGGGGGTTGGAACCTAGGAGCAGTTATTCCCACCTTGGAAGCAATGTTTCAAAATGGAAATAACGCTTTAATGTAGTGTAATCCTACTATAATGGAAAAAGGAAGAGTCTTTCTTGCTTATTACAGTATTTATTTCATTATCTTGGTCATACAGAGCCAATGTAATTTGCAGCAGTATTACAGATATTGCCATTACTCACGCTTCTCCAGTGTGGCTTACAGTCTAAATTCTCTATCAGTATGGCTGAGTATATATGGGTTAATATGAGTTTTCCAGCATGGGCTAGGGTGTGGTGGGAGAAACAGATAAGGAATGTGATGTAACAAAAGAACATCTTATTGGAAAGGTTGGGGCAGTAGTGGAATGGTGTCGAAAGGATGGCAGAGGTTTGTACTTTAAACCAAAATCAGTTATGTAGAAGGATCTCAGTGAAATTTTGTTCCACCATGACCCATCATATCTGAGAGACGTGCCTGCAAAAGCTATCACTCTGGGGTTGATAGGGATCTGCAAGGGCTATCCTTCCAGAATCTTTACTCATTGCTGAAATGTGTCTTCTTCTCCCTGCTGCCTGAGGGCACTGCTTCCTGGATCTGATTAGTCGCTAATAGTGGCACAAAATCACAGTTTTTGATATATCTTCACAAGTAAAAATTGCCAAGTGTAATTTCTGTGAATCTCAGGGACCATGAGTGAGTGCCAGGTTGTTAATAAATTTCTAGAAAGAATAACACAGGAATGGCACACGTCAGAGTTATAAGAACAGAAGCGCCAGAATTGTTATATCATAGTAACTAAAATGGACAAATCAGGAGAGGCGACGAATCAACTTTAAATGATCACTTTCAGACAACTTAGTCTCATTTAAAAGAGCATGTGATTCTGGACCAACATGTAATGTACTTAAAAAAGTCTACTTATGTACTTGTAACTGTTACCGCTAAAGTGCGAAAGCCGTGAATGTGCACATTACTTAGGTAATGTGCAGATTAACTGATTTGCTCTGTTAAAGTGCGGAATCAGGAGTTTTCCGCACTTTACCTAGGTAATGTGCACATTCACGGCTTGTAGATTGTTAAAGTTCAGAAGTTTGTTTCTCTCATGTCCGTCCCTACTCCGTCCCCTCTCCCTCCACTGCTAGTCTTCTTTCACCAGCGTCTTGTTGTCTCCAGTTGTTTTTATGTGTCACAATTGCCGTCGGCTGCCAGTGCGTAGCATAGCTAAGACGGTTTGCTTAAAAACCCATTCACTTGAATGGGTTTTTAAAGCAATGCGTGGTTGTGCGCTTACACCCTCTGCGCCGCGAAGCTGGCTTTTTTCGTTGGAAACAAAGTCGGACATGCAGAACTTTGTTTCCGACGAAAAAAAACGGCTTCGCAGCGCATAGGGTGTAAGTGCACACCCGCGCATTGCTTTCAAAACCCATTCAAGTGAATGGATTTTTAAGCAAACCGTCTTCAACCTTTCCCTATCCTGTCCCAATCCTTTTTTTCCGACATTTAGGTCAGATTCACAGCAACATTGCTTTAGGCTTAAGTGAACATTACGTTCACTTAAGCCTACAGCAACGTTGCTGTTGTTCCAGCAAACATATCATCTGCACTTTAACGAATGCCTAGTAGGTAATGTGCAGATTACCTAGGTAATGTCAGAAATGAAACCAGTTTTCCACACTTTAACGGATCACCTTAGTTAATGTGCACATTAACTAGCTAATCTGCAGACTAACTGATTTCTGCACTTTAACGGTAACATATCTACTTCTGGCTACTTGTGTTATTACAGATGGGTTATTATTTACAGGCACCTTTCCTACATCTGCTCGTAGATTCCTCTTTTATTGCGTCGGGGATCTTTTTATTTGCATCATGTCTGTATGCATTTGCCCTGTATTTAATAATAAAAATTAATAATAATAATAATAATAATAATAATAATCCTTTAATAGTCCCACCATGTGGAAATTCAATGTGTTACAGCAGCAAAGATATGCAATGCAAAGATAAGTAATACAAATACACATACAATATATACAAAACGTTCCAAGGTAGAGGCATTCCATTGATAGTAGACGGACAGATAGAAAGGTACTGGTAAAACAGTAGCGGGTTGGGGGGATATCACAACAGAAAGATCTTTCAGTTCTCTGTATGGAATGATCTCCGCTTAGGTTGGCGTTGGCTGTACAGCCTAACTGCAGCGGGGAGGAAATACTTCCGATAGCACTCCTTCTCACACTTAGGGTGAAGTAGTCGGTCACTGACAATACTGCCCAGCACTATCACAGTCTCATGTATGGGATGGGAGTTATTTTCCCGCATGGAGCTCACCACGGTCAGTATCCTTCTGTCACCCACCGCCTGCACAGGGTCCAGGGGACTCCCAAGGACAGAGCTGGCCCTCCTAATCAGCTTGTCGAGTTTATTTCTATCCCTGGTTGATATACTACTCCCTCAGCAGGCCACTCTGAAAAAGATGGCTGATGCCACTACTGAGTTGAAAAAAGGCCCTAAGAAGTGCCCCATGGACTCCAAAGGCTCTCAGCTTCCTAAGCAGGTAGAGCCTGCAGTAGCCCTTCCTGTACAGGACATCCATGTGTTCTGCCCAGTCCAGCTTATTATTGAGGAGCACACCCATTTACTTATAGGTGTTGACAATCTTGATGCCCATCCCCTGGATGTCCACTGGTTTAGGAGGGCATCTGCATTTACAAAAGTCCACCACATCTCCTTGGTCTTCCCAGCGTTAATCCTAAGGTGTTTCTGCTGGCACCAGTCCAAAAAATCCCAGTTCAGTTCTCTGTACTCCCTGTCATCTTCGTCTGTGATGAGGCCTACTATTGCAGAGTCATCAGAATACTTCTGTAGGTAGCAGATAGATGAGTTGCACCTAAAATATGCATTGTACAGTGTGAAGAAGAAAGGGTCAAGAACTGCACCCTGAGGTTCCCCCATATTACAGATTACGGTATCTGACACACAGTCCCGGGCTCTCACATACTGAGGTCGATTTGTGAGGTAGTCTAGGATCCAATTGGAGAGGTGGTGGTCCACTCCAGCAAGGGCCAGCTTGTCTCTCAGTAACCCCGGCTGTATGGTGTTAAAAGCACTGGATAAATCAAAGAACATTATTCTCACAGTGTTCCCTGGTTTCTCCAGGTGAGAGAGAGCCCTGTGCAGAAGGTGAATGATGGCATCATCCACCCCAATGCCTGGCTGATAAGCAACCTGGAGAGGGTCCACACCCAGGCTCACTAGAAGGTAGAGATGTGTGATAACCAGTCTCTCTAAAATCTTCATCAGGTGAGATGTCAATGCTGCGGGTCTGTAGTCATTAAGGTCCATAGAATGAGGTTTCTTTGGAACTGGTACCACACAAAAAGATTTCCACAGATCAGGTACTATTTCCATCTTCAGGCTAATATTAAACATATATGTAATAATACTGCTCAACTGATCCCCACAAGTCTTAATTAGCCTTGCATTGATGCCATCTGGCCCTGCAGCCTTCCCAGCTTTGATCTGCAGTCGTGTGTTCCTGGATCTCCTATACTATGCTCACTTGGGCTTTTCTCAGCTATCTATTTGCTATTGTACATTTACTCCTGACAGAATTATCTGTAAACAAACCAGTAGTAGTTATAATGGATATGGTGGCCAGATATACTCCTTATTTTACATGCCCTCTGCCTCAGAGACAAATGTGCTGCAGCCATAATGGCAATATTAGCAGCAGAAAAACTGATAGGATACCATGTATGAACATTTACACAGTCCTAGAACAAACTGCCAAGCAAAACCTTGCCCTTATTTCAAGTTTTCATGAAAACGCAAGTACCTTTTAAAGGGAGTCTATCAGCAGGAAAATCGGTAGCATACTAATGAAAGTACATTGTAGGGCTGCTTCTATACTTTCCAAAGATGCTTTTCTTATTCTACATAGTAGCTCCAGTTTCATGAAAATCATCATTTTATTATTATGCAAACTAACTGTAAAAGGCTTTAGGAGGATTTCTTCTCCTGCAAAGGCTTCAGTCTTCACTAGATAACCAACCCCAACTGTAGACAAAGTGTGATAGAATGGAAGCTGTCACTCAAGCAATGGGGGGCAGAGCTGAGTGACAGTTAGGGTGGTTATCTAGAGCAGAGAGTGGAGCCCCTGCAGGAGAAGAAATGCTCCTAAGACTAAGGCTCCACATAGAGCGAAACGCAGCAAAAAAACATGGTGGAAACACATCACGTTTTTTTCCGCAGTGTTTTTCACACAAAGTCTACAGAGTTTTCCCTTTGTGTGCTTACTTACTGCCCGTATTATACCTATATGGAAAACGCCAGCGTTTCTGCAGGTATAATTGACATTCTGCAATTTTCAAAAACGCGGGCATTTTTGAAAACGCAGCTTTTCTGCAGCAAATTTTTTTGCTGCATTGTGTGGATGGGACTAGCCAAAATCCCATCCACTTTGCAGGTACTGTAAAACGCTGTGTTTTTTGCTGCAATGTTTCTACCACAGCCAAAAATCTGAATTTTCACATCATGGGGACCAGGTCAAAAGCTGTTTTCAGCTAATCTGCATAAGAATAAAATTCAGATTTTTGTGAAAATGGAGCTGCAATGCAGAAAAATAAAGGTAGAAGCATCCCTAAAAGGTACTGTCATTTGTTTGATAACAATTTTCCTGCTAACAGACTCCCTTTAAAGATAATTCATGGAGTATACATTCAAGAAATAACTTTTGGATGCATTTACAAGTTACAATGCAGATTATAATCTTTAAGCAATATAAAAGAACACATTTTTTTTTTATTACTTCTGATATAAAATGGGAATAACAGTACACAGTAACAGTACAATAGATTTCTTACAGACTACATGTACGAGAACTCTAGTAGATGCAAAAAAAAAGACTTATGGCATTTAAAGCAATACTAAGAAATCTTCTTTAGCTTGCTTCATACTAATTTGATGTCAGCACCGCAGGAAATAAGAAGCTATTTGTATCATTGTCTTCAGTGTAGTCAAATTAGTTGCATATTGTACATTCCAATGTTTTACAATAGCAGAGATAATACATCTGCACAAATGACATGGCCAAGGGAAGCCTTTATTTTTCAGGAGTATAGACTGTCTTAGCAAATCCATAGGGAGTTCTTGATTTTTCTGTTTTGCGAACAAAGCATTATTTTTATATCGTTGACTTAAAGAGGACCTTTCATGGCCTCAGGCACATGCGGTTTTACATACTGCTGGAAAGCTAAAGTTCTCGTTCATAGACTTGTACTGGGGGGTGGGGGTGCGTTCCTCACAGCTGAGCGTCATCGCTGGGCTGTAAGGAACGCCCCCTCTCTCTGTACTTGTCTATAGCCCTGTACTGTCAGAGGGGGCGTTCCTTACTGCCCGGCGATGACGCTGAGCTGTGAGGAACGCCCCCCCAGTACAAGTCTATGAACGAGAACTGTCAGGGAGGGCGTTCCTCACAGCGTAGCTAGACTGTCAGGAAAGCCTTTCTGACAGTAAACCGTGAAACTTACACTGCCGATATCTCCAGCCCGGGGCACATACCGGGAAAGCCGGCAGTGCGCTGAATTCAGCGCACTGTCGGCTTTCTAGCGGTATGTAAAACCGCATGTGCCCAAGGACACGAAAGGTCCTCTTTAAGCTAGGTTGATTACTTTATTGTTGCTCTTAGAAATCAGATGAGAGTATCCAAAGCAGTTCCATTGTCACAGGTGTATAAAATGAACCACCTAGCCATGTCCCTGTTTACAAATATTTGCATATTCTATAGACTTCACTGAATTCCAGCATGTTAATGTAATAGAATGCCACCATTGCAACAAGTTTGTGAAAATGTATCCCAACTAGTTTGGGGAAGACACTTTTCTGTTCCCACAAGTCTGTGCCCCAGTGCACAAAGCAAGGTCCATACAGGGATGGTTAGGTTAGTTTAGTGTTGAAGAGCTGGAGTAGCTCACACAGAGCCCTGACCTCAACACCACTGAGCATTTTGGGAAGAATTAGAATAGAGATTGTGAATCAGGTCTTCTCATCCAACATTATTGCCTGGCTTCAGAAATGCTCTTCTGACTGAACAGGCAAAAATTCCCACAGATGAACTCCAAATTCTTGTGGAAAGTCTTTCCATGGAGTTGTTATGATGTCAGCCCAAACTATTCAATTCACTCCTCGTATCTGACTTCAGTGAAGACAGGTTAGCACCTAACAGACCAAATCAAGTTATATAGAAGTCTATGGGGGGGGGGGGGTCATTTTGGAAGAACTGAGTAAAAAAGACATGGAAGTCCTGCTGATATTTTCATCTTTGTGAAAAATGTTCTTTAAATATAGAAATCGGTTGTGTGATGTAGGGATGCATTTGATAGATATATAATAGCATTATTTCTTTAACATGTTTTGGTATACTTTTATATTATTTGCCACTTAGTATTCTGACTTTCTAATTTCATCTTAAAAAATAATGAATAAGGGGAATGTTGAATGATGGTTTTTAAGTCACAGACATATTGTATATTTACATCCTACCTTTAAAAGCTTCTGTTTTGCTTCAGACTGTTCATGGAATAAATCTTTTTGCAGCTTTATGTTATGTACATTGATCATAGCAAAACTGTGAACTAATAGGATTAATTCTAGCGATGTGTCAGAAGCTGGCCTGATAACAATAGCCTGATGATCTGTAGGTCTTGGAGCTAAAAGGTCCCATCATACTAGTGACTGGAGGGTCCCAGCTTAAGTACTGCCTTCATTTTATTTGTATGCTTGTACTCTTTGACAAGTCAGAAGTTTCTTGAACTGGAGGTACATTTTAGGGTCTGCTCACATTTACATATCTATTTTGGCGGGTTCCATCAAGATTTCTATCTCTTTTAACAGGTATAGCACTGCATGCAACATAGACAGATGTCAATTACATCTGTCATGCAACAAATCAAGCTCAGTCTGGGTTCACACCAGCACTTGGTTTCCATTCAGGGATTCTGTCCCCGAATGCGCTTGAAAATTTTTTCGGGTGGACCTAATTATAGCCTATGTAACCGTGACCCGAAGAACGGAAACCCAGGCGCAAGTGTGAACCTAGAGTCAGTATTGCAGCCTTTATTTATAACATTCTGTCCACATCTGATCTGATCATAACAGATTCCAGCAGCACCCAATGGGTTAATTGATGAATTGATATATAATGGTATCTGTTCGAAGTCTATCATATTCTTCATCACTTTGACAGGAAAAAAGAGTGCTTCATGCTGCCAATAGACCCTACATGTGAACAGAACCTTAGAACAGAGAAGCACTACCACATTTAACATCACAATAGAGCAGCAAACAGCAATATGTTTGCTCCCTAACAACTGAAACTACAATGGAACGCAAACACACCCCATCATAAGACTATGTGGCAAGGAAAAGCCAGTTATAAGGAAAAAATGGAAAAGCAAATGGAAAGAAAAGACATAAGGGGGGGTCTGGGAGGGGCTTAAGTCAATTTCGGGTCATAAACAGTCTGTCTGCCAGATTGAGGCAGATGTTAACTGGCTTAATGAACTAAACCTATTCTTCAACAGATTTGATCACACACCAGCTCCTCCCACCCCAGCATTTCCTTCAGCTCCCCTCACCACAATGACTTCACCCCATTCACCCCATGTGGCTACTTCCCAACAGACCAGTAAATCCAGAAATCTGGCTTTATCTGACCACAGTCTGACCTTCACACGGGTCCAGGTGAGGAAGGAGATGAAAAAGATCAATGCGAGGAAAGCCGCAGGGCCAGATGACATCAGTGCAAGGCTAATTAAGACTTGCGGGGACCAGCTGTGTGGTATAATTACTTATATGTATAATATCAGCCTGAGGCAGGAAATAGTCCCTGAATTATGGAAATCTTCTTGTGTGGTACCAGTTCCAAAGAAACCTCACCCTATGGACCTCAACGACTACAGACCTGTAGCACTGACATCCCACTTGATGAAGATCTTAGAGAGATTGGTTCTCACACATCTTCGCCCTCTAGTGAGCCCCGCTATGGACCCTCTCCAGTTTGCTTATCGACCGGGCATTGGGGTAGATGATGCCATCATCCACCTTCTGCACAGGGCTCTGTCTCACCTGGAAAAACCAGGGAACACGGTGAGAATAATGTTCTTTGACTTCTCCAGTGCTTTTAACACCATACAGCCCAGGTTACTGAGAGACAAGCTGGGCCTTGCTGGAGTGGACCACCACCTCTCCAACTGGATCCTAGACTACCTCACAAATCGACCTCAATACGTGAGAGCCCAAGACTGTGTGTCAGGTACCGTGATCTGTAATACGGGGGCACCTCAGGGTACGGTTCTCGCCCCTTTTCTCTTCACACTGTACACTGCTGATTTTAGGTGCAACTCATCTAGCTGCTACCTACAGAAGTATTCTGACGACTCTGCAATAGTAGGCCTCATCACAGACGATGATGACAGGGAGTACAGAGAACTGAACCGTTTTTTTGTGGACTGGTGCCACCAGAACTACCTGAAGATTAACGCGGGGAAGACCAAGGAGATGGTGGTGGACTTCCGTAAAGGCAGATGCCCTCCAAAACCAGTGGACATCCTGGGGGCGGGCATCGAGATTGTGAACACCTATAAGTACCTGGGTTTGCTCCTTAATAATAAGCTGGACTGGGCAGATCATATGGAGGCCCTGTACAGGAAGGGCCACAGCAGGCTCTACCTGCTTAGGAACTCGGTAGTGGCATCAGCCATCTTCTTTGGAGTGGCCTGCTGGGGGAGCAGCATATCAACCAGGGACAGAAATAAACTTGACAAGCTGATTAGAAGGGCCAGCCACCGCGGTTAGGCTGTACAACCAACACCGACCTAAGCGGAGATCATTACATACAGAGAACTGAAATATCTCTCTGCCTGTTAAATCCCCCCCCCCCCCCCCCGCTACGTCCTATCTGTCTGTCTGCTATTAATGTAATGCCTCTCACCTTGGAACATTCCTGTACATATTGTATTTGTATTTGTATCTGCTTATCTTACCTTATCTTTGCTGCTGTAACACACTGAATTTCCCCATTGTGGGACTATTAAAGGACTATTATTATTATTATTATTATTATTATTATGTGCCATTGTGGCAACAGCTTTATGGCTTTCATTGTGGCTAAAATCCACAACACAGATGTGAACATACTCTTAGTCATATACTATTACTTTTTAGTATTTTAAAGATAGTTTTAGCATGTTAAGGTATAAGAAGTTGTGAATGGTTCTTTATATAGCAAATACTGCTGAAGAGCTGCTTACATTTGCCTGTAGGCAAATAATTTCTACATCCTATTAAAAAAGACACAGAACTGACAGAGCTGTGCTGTTTATATTCCAGATGAAGAAATTGCAGGGAGCAGATGCTTTAAGCAAATCTGTGTAAACACTCTACCAGCATGTGGTAATTGGCCGTTCTTGTGTTGTAAACTGAAATTCCATTCTCCTGTCTGATGCTTTGCTGTGTGAATGAACAAAAACCGACAACTTGAAAAGGCTACAGTCCTATCTGATCTTATCCAAGCATTTCCCTTATCCTTCTACTCATCCCAGTGCTTGACACCATTGTATCCACAGCCTAATATAAAAATTCCTGCAGAAATTCTGTTAAGGTATAGGATGTGTAATACCGATGAAATATTAACTTTGCTCTACTCTCACTGTTTGAATTGTTTGGTTATATTGTTTTTTTTTTTTGTTGTTGTTTTGTTTTATTTGTACCCTACAAATTGTAACATGTCAATGGCACAGCATAAATTAAGATTATTTTTTATTATTATTATGTTGTCCTCATAATAGAAAGCTTTGAGCCAATGTATAAACATACACAACAGTTGTAAAGTCTACCTGTATTAAAAAAAAAAAGTGACAGTTTCCACACCCAATCTCCCAGTGCTCCCTAGGTCACATTCACAGAGGTTTGGGAAATTACGATAAGGTGTGATTCCACATCTTAGTAAATAAAAGGATCATGATCATAAAGGGTATTTAGTCTTAATGCTGATCCTTCAACACGGGCATAATCATTGAAATTAATGGAACTCTATCATGAACATTTTATTATTGAGCTGTGACAAAGGAGTTTGGACTCCAAACTATAACAAATAATGTGACCTCATCTGCGGGGATCCCAGCTCACTAAACATGCCCTACTGACATTTCTATATAACATGTCAAGGGATATTAGGGGGTTTCAATGATTCCATTATGTTAGCTTTGTATGGAAGAATTCTGGGTAAAAGTTCCAAGACTGTATTGCTGTGAGTGAGTACACAGTGCAAGAATCCTTCTACACTACTGTCTTAAAACTTTGCTTAATAGTATTACTTTGTTAGACCACCCACGCTACTATGAGAAAATGTTTGATGCCAAAAATGAATTGCAATTTCTTCCAGTAGTACAAAATCTCATCTCAATGCCATGTTGTATGCATACTCGGGCTGAAGTGTAGAATTATCTAAACAGCTGTTGTGATGAGGATCTCTGTGATCTTTAGTGGATGTCTAAGACACTGTAGACTTATGAACTGCTCTTGTACATCTTGCATGAGCAAAAATGATAAAATAATATTATTATAGACGTGGGTGATATGTGAAAGTTCACAGAAGCAATACTGTATTAAAAAAAAGTTGTAGTTGAGTCAGGGTTCATCCAAATACATGTATAAAAACTAAAGCAGAGCAATAATAAATTGTACTTACTTTGCACAACTAGTTGCATGTGCTAACTGGTTTGTTACATGGTATGTTTACATCTGTGTCAAAGGTTCTTTCAGGAGCTTCTTTGCACATTCCATCAAACATCACATACAGTGGGGAAAAAAGTATTTAGTCAGCCACCAATTGTGCAAGTTCTCCCACTTAAAAAGATGACGGCGGCCTGTAATTGACATCATAGATAGACCTCAACTATGAGAGACAAAATGAGAAAACAAATCCAGAAAATCCCATTGTCTGATTTTTAAAGAATTTATTTGCAAATTATGGTGGATAATAAGTATTTGGTCACCTACAAACAAGCAAGATTTCTGGCTCTCACAGACCTGTAACTTCTTCTTTAAGAGGCTCCTCTGTCCTCCACTCATTACCTGTAGTAATGGCACCTGTTTGACATTGTTATCAGTATAAAAGACACCTGTCCACAACCTCAAACAGTCAAACTCCAAACTCCACTATGGTGAAGACCAAAGAACTGTGGAAGGACACCAGAAACAAAATTGTAGACCTGCACCAGGCTGGGAAGACTGAATCTGCAATAGGCAAGCAGCTTAGTGTGAAGAAATCAACTGTGGGAGCTATAATTAGAAAATGGAAGACATACAAGACCACTGATAATCTCCCTCGATCAGGGGCTCCACGCAAGATCTCACCCTGTGGGGTCAAAATGATCACAAGAACGGTGAGCAAAGATCCTAAAACCACACGGGGGGGGGACCTAGTGATTGACCTGCAGAAAGCTGGTACTAACGTAACAAAGGCTACTGTCAGTAACACACTACGCCGCCAGGGACTCCGATCCTGCAGTGCCAGACGTGTCCCCCTGCTTAAGCCAGTACATATCCGGGACCGTCTGAAGTTTGCTAGAGAGCATTTGGATGTTCCAGAAGAGTATTGGGAGAATGTCATATGGTCAGATGAAACCAAAGTAGAACTGTTTGGTAGAAACACTCATCGTGTTTGGAGGAGAGTGAATGCTGAGTTGCATCCAAAGAACACCATACCTACTGTGAAGCATGGGGGGTGGCAACATCATGCTTTGGGGCTGTTTCTCTGCAAAAGGACCAGGACGACTGATCCGTGTACATGAAAGAATGAATGGGGCCATGTATCGTGAGATTTTGAGCGCAAACCTCTTTCCATCAGCATTGGCATTGAAGATGAAACGTGGCTGGGTCTTTCAGCATGACAATGATCCCAGGCACACCGCCAGGGCGATGAAGGAGTGGCTTCGTATGAAGCATTTCAAGGTCCTGGAGTGGCCTAGCCAGTCTCCAGATCTCAACTCCATAGAAAACCTTTGCAGAGAGTTGAAAGTCTGTGTTGCCCATCGACAGCGCCAAAACATCACTGCTCTAGAGGAGATCTGCATGGAGGAACGGGCCAACATACCAGCAACAGTGTGTACCAACCTTGTGAAGACTTACAGAAAACGTTTGACCTCTGTCATTGCCAACAAAGGATATATAACAAAGTATTGAGATGAACTTTTGTTATTGACCAAATACTTATTTTCCACCATAATTTGCAAATAAATTCTTAAAAAATCAGACAATGTGATTTTCTGGATTTGTTTTCTCATTTTGTCTCTCATAGTTGAGGTCTACCTATGATGACAATTACAGGCCGGCCTCATATTTTTAAGTAGGAGAACTTACACAATTGGCGGCTGACTAAATACTTTTTTCCCCACTGTATGTATAAGTCCTGCTTGCATAGACACCATAATGGATACCTGGCAGATCCCTTTATAGTTAATAAGGTCCATTTGGATTTGTTTGTGTGTCATATAGTTTTGCTCTGCCTTCGCCTCTTTTCTGAAAAAAGGGGCATAGCAAGGACATGTACACTAGAAATCCGGCTTAAATTATGTGGGATTTACTTCCAGGTGCATGACAAGGTGGAGGGTGAGCCTCATTTATGGTGTTAAGAAGACTGTTGTTAATAATGTCAGTCTTCATAAATCTGCCCTAATATAATGAGTACTTTAGACAATCCCTGCTTGTTAGGAGGCTCCCTTGAGAATAAGATGATCAGTAATAGACCCCCTGCTGGGATCCCTAGTGATTAGATGAGATTTGAAAACCTGGCAGAAAGTTCCCAGAGGAATTTAAAGTGTTTTCCAGGTAAAATAAAAATATACTTAAAGGGTACCTGTACTTTCATGAAAAGTTGAAATAGGTGTAGGGTCTTGCTAGACAGTCTGGTCTATGACAGTATAAGCCTTCATACATGATGTCTATCAGTTTTTCTGCTTCTAATGTCCCCATTATGGCTGAATCACACTTTTAAGTTGTCCTTGAGGCTGTGGGCGTGTACAATAAGAAGCAGTCTGCCCCCTCCAATATCCATTACTGATAGCTCTTTTTTATATAATTCTGCCAGGAGTAACTACACAATAGCAAACAAATATCTGAGAAAAATCCATATGACCATAGCATAAGAGATTATTATTATTATTATTATTTATTTATATTGCACCATTAATTCCATGGTGTTGTACATTTGAGGGTTTACATTCAGTACACAAAATATACAAAACAAATGCAATACTAACAGTGACCAACTGGCACAGTGGGATAGAGGGCCCAGCCCACAAGGGCTTACAATCTATGAGGGAAGAGGTATAGAGACAGAAGGTGGGGGTAGAGGCTGTTCAGGTGGTGGTATGGAGACAGTAGCATTATTGGAGGTTGTAGGCCTTCCTGAATAGGTGAGTCTTCAGGGCCTACTTGAAGCTTGTGATTGTGGGGGTCAGTCTTATGTGTCTTGGTAATGAGTTCCACAGTATGAGGGATGCACGGGAGAAATCTTGGAGACGGTTGTGTGAAGAGTAGATAAGAGCAGAGCGGAGTAGGAGGTCTTTGGAGGATTGGAGGTTGCGTGTGGGCAGGTAGCGGGAGATTAGGTCAGAGACATATGGAGGGGACAGGTTTTGGATGGCTTTGTATGTCAGCGTTTGTAATTTGAACTCTATTCGCTGGGCAACGGGTAGCCAGTGAAGGGATTGGCAGAGTGGAGCGGCTGATGAAGAGGTGTATTAAGCGAGCAGTACAGTTTAAGGTGAACTGGAGGGGGGTGAGGGTGTTAGCTGGGAGGCCATGGAGAAGGGTGTTACAGTAATCTAAGCGGGAGATTATGAGGGCATGGACTAGCATCTTTGTAGTTTCAAGGGTGAGGAAGGAGCAAATTTGATGGATGTTCTTGAGTTGGAGGCGGCAGGATGTGTTGAGGGTTTGGATGTGTGACTTGAAGGATACAGTGGGTACGGAAAGTATTCAGACCCCTTTAAATTTTTCACTCTTTGTTTCATTGCAGCCGTTTGCTAAAAGCAAAAAAGTTCATTTTATTTCTTATTAATGTACACTCAGCAACCCATCTTGACAGAAAAAAAACAGAAATGTAGATATTTTTGCAAATGTATTAAAAAAGAAAAACTGAAATATCACATGGTCATAAGTATTCAGACCTTTTGCTCAGTATTGAGTAAAAGCACCCTTTTGAGCTAGTACATCCATGAGTCTTCTTGGGAATGATGCAACAAGTTTTTCACATCTGGATTTGGGGATCCTCTGCCATTCTTCCTTGCAAATCCTCTCCAGTTCCATCAGGTTGGATGGTGAACGTTGGTGGACAGCCATTTTCAGGTCTCTCCTGAGATGCTCAATTGGGTTGAGGTCAGGGCTCTGGCTGGGCCAGTCAAGAATGGTCACAGAATGGTCTTGGGCCCAGTCTGAGGTCCAGAGCACTCTCTGTACTTGGCCGCATTCATCTTTCCTTCAATTGCAACCAGTCATCCTGTCCCTGCAGCTGAAAAACACCCCCATAGCATGATGCTGCCACCACCATGTTTCACTGTTGGGATTGTATTGGGCAGGTGATGAGCAGTGTCTGGTTTTCTCCACACATACCGCTTAGAATTAACGCCAAAAAGTTCAATTTTCGTCTCATCAGACCAGAGAATCTTATTTCTCATAGTCTGGGAGTCCTTCATGTGTTTTTTGGCAAACTCTATGTGGGCTTTCATATGTCTTCCACTGAGGAGAAGCTTCCTTTGGTCCACTCTGCCATAAAGCCCTGACTGGTGGAGGGCTGCAGTGAAAATGGAATCTAATTTGATAGGGAGATACAGGGAGAGTTTTGGGACTGTCTTTGTTAGGACAGGAGTCATTGTGGGACATAGGTGAGAGATAGGGTATAATTATACCAGCCCTTCATCTGTTAGTCCCGTTGAGTCCCCAACGTCTCTCAGTAGGTCTGGGTAAGACCGTTCCCTTTTTTTTTATCTAGAGCACGGTTTGTTTTGTGCACATTAATTGGTGATATTCTCTGACCGCCTTAAATATTTATTATTATAATTTACATTAAAGGTTAAGTTTTAGGATTTCTTGGATCCTGTGCTTGAGACAAGGACTGTAGTGATAGTTGACTTTGTGGAACTTTCTCCCATCTCCCTACTGCATCTCTGGAGCTCAGCCACAGTGATCTTTGTTTTCTTCTTTACCTCTCTCACCAAGGCTCTTCTCCCACGATTGCTCACTTTGGCTGGCCGGCCAAGTCTAGGAAGAGTTCTGGTCGTCCCAAACTTCTTCCATTTAAGGATTATGGAGGCCACTGTGCTCTTAGGAACCTTGAGTGCTGCAGAAATTCTTTTGTAACCTTGGCCAGATCTGTGCCTAGCCACAATTCTGTCTCTGACCTCCTTGGGCAGTTCCTTTGACCTCATGATTATCATTTGCTCTGACATGCACTGTGAGCTGTGAGGTCTTATATAGACAGGTGTGTGCCTTTCCTAATCAAGTCCAATCAGTTTAATTAAACACAGCTGGACTCCAATGAAGGAGTAGAACCATCTCAAGGAGGATCAGAAGGAAACGGACAGCATGTGAGTTAAATGAGTGTCACAGCAAAGGGTCTGAATACTTATGACCATGTGATATTTCAGTTTTTCTGTTTTAATAAATTTGCAAAAATATCTACATTTCTGTTTTTTTTCTGTCAAGATGGGGTGCTGAGTGTACATTAATGAGAAATAAAATGAACTTTTTTGCTTTTAGCAAATGGCTGCAATGAAACAAAGAGTGAAAAATTTAAAGGGGTCTGAATACTTTCCGTACCCACTGTAGGTTAGAGTCCAAGGTTATCCCAAGGCAATGGACCCGTGGGACTGGGGTAAGTGTGGTTCCATTAACTTTGATAGATGGGTCAGGTAGAGGGGGAGATCCAGGAACACTGGACTGCAAATACTGGGTAAACACCTGCAGCTAAAACACAGGAAAAAAAACAAAACAATGTACAGTGGGGAAAAAAAAGTATTTAGTCAGCCACCAATTGTGCAAGTTCTCCCACTTAAAAAGTTGAGAGAGGCCTGTAATTGACATCATACTATGAGAGACAAAATGAGAAAACATATCTAGAAAATCACATTGTCTGATTCCTTAAGAATTTATTTTCAAATTATGGTGGAAAATAAGTATTTGGTCACCTACAAACAAGCAAGATTTCTGGCTCTCACAGACCTGTAACTTCTTCTTTAAGAGGTTCCTCTGTCCTCCACTCATTACCTGTAGTAATGGCACCTGTTTGAAATTGTTATCAGTATAAAAGACACCTGTCCACAACCTCAAACAGTCACACTCCAAACTCCACTATGGTGAAGACCAAAGAGCTGTGGAAGGAAACCAGAAACAAAATTGTAGACCTGCACCAGGCTGGGAAGACTGAATCTGCAAAAGGCAAGCAGCTTAGTGTGAAGAAATCAACTGTGGGAGCAATAATTAGAAAATGGAAGACATACAAGATCACTGAGAATCTCCCTCGATCAGGGGCTCCACGCAAGATCTCACCCAGTGGAGTCAAAATGATCACAAGAACGGTGAGCAAAAATCCTAGAACCACACGGGGGGACCTAGTGAATGACCTGCAGAAAGCTGGGACTAACGTAAGAAAGGCTATCGTCAGTAACATGCTACGCCGCCAGGGACTCAGATCCTGCAGTGCCAGACATGTCCCCCTGCTTAAGCCAGTAAATATCCGGGCCCGTCTGAAGTTTGCTAGAGAGCATTTGGATGTTCCAGAAGAGTATTAGGAGAATGTCATATGGTCAGATGAAACCAAAGTAGAACTGTTTGGTAGAAACACATCTCGTCATGTTTGGAGGAGAGTGAATGCTGAGTTGCATCCAAAGAACACCATACCTACTGTGAAGCATAGGGGTGGCAACATCATGCTTTGGGGCTGTTTCTCTGCAAAGGGACCAGGACGACTGATCTGTGTACATGAAAGAATGAATGGGGCCATGTATCGTGAGATTTTGAGTGCAAACCTCCTTCCATCAGCAAAGGCATTGAAAATGAAAGTGGCTGGGTCTTTCAGCATGACAATGATCCCAAGCACACCGCCAGGGCAACGAAGGAGTGGCTTTGTAAGAAGCATTTCAAGGTCCTGGAGTGGCCTAGCCAGTCTCCAGATCTCAACCCCATAGAAAACCTTTGGAGGGAGTTGAAAGTCCGTGTTGCCCAGCGACAGCCCCAAAACATCACTGCTCTAGAGGAGATCTGCATGGAGGAATGGGCCAACATACCAGCAACAGTGTGTGCTAACCTTGTGAAGACTTACAGAAAACGTTTGACCTCTGTCATTGCCAACAAAGGATATATAACAAAGTATTGAGATGAACTTTTGTTATTGACCAAATACTTATTTTCCACCATAATTTGCAAATAAATTCTTTAAAAATCAGACAATGTGATTTTCTGGATTTGTTTTCTCATTTTGTCTCTCATAGTTGAGGTCTATCTATGATGACAATTACAGGCCGGCCTCATCTTTTTAAGTGGGAGAACTTGCACAATTGGTGGCTGACTAAATACTTTTTTCCCCACTGTATGAGCACAGTCAAGGAAGCTGCTTGCTTTTTGTGAATAATATCCCATTGTAGCAGCCGGAAGAATATACAAGTACATAGAAGACTTTTCTTACATTATAAGATGTAAAATTTGCATAAGTGTCCTTTCCACAGATCAAGCAGTTTTAAGATGTGTGTGTGCAGGCTGTTTCCGTAGGTATAATTGACATGCTGAGATTTACAAAAACACAAGTGTTTATGAAATCGCACTATTTCTACTGAAAATTTTTTTCTGCAATGTGTGGATGGGATTATCCAGAATCCAATTCACTTTGCAGGTACTGTAAAACGCCACGGCCAAATAGCGGCATTTACACTATGTGGGGCCCTGGCCTAAAGGGGTTTTCTTGAATCTGCATAGTGATGGCTTATCCTTAGGATATATCATCCATATCAGCTTTGTGAAGGTGATCAGCTGCTGTGCTCCTGCAAGTGCTGCAGACTCTTTAATGTTTACCTTGGTCCATCTAGCTGCATGCTGCCTACTTAGTATAGGCAGTACAGGGTATTGCAGCTTTGTCCCATTTAAGAGATCAGAACAAAACTGCAACTTCCTGCACCGCCTTTACTAAGTAGACATTTAACAAGCCACTATACTTACAAAAGTACCACAAACCCTTTCAATAGCTAATAGACGGGAGTGCCGAGAGTCAGACCCCCACCAATCTGATAATGATGGCCTATCTGTCCTGAATCCTGAAAACCCCTTTCCTTACACATGTATGTATAAATCTATTTTTATGTTTTACAGCAAATACTCAGACACTCGCGTGGAGATTCAACTAAGGTGATCTTTCTCATCACGGATGGCTATTCAAACGGTGGAGACCCAAGACCTGTAGCAGCAGGTCTACGAGATCTTGGAGTGGAAGTCTTTACAGTTGGAATATGGCAAGGCAATATTCGAGAGCTACATGATATGGCATCCCAGCCAAAAGAAGAGCATTGTTACCTGTTGCATAGCTTCACAGAGTTTGAAGCACTAGCTCGACGTGCTCTACATGAAGGTATGAGGTGTCAGCATTTATATATATACATAAATGAATAGTCATGGCTGTAAGTGTTGGCACCCCTGAAATTTTTACAGAAAATTAAGTATTTCTCCCAGAAATTTATTGCAATTACACATGTTTTGTTATACACATGTTTATTTGGAACAGCACAATAAAGTGAGAAAAAAAAGGCAAACTGGACATAATTTCACACAAAAATGCAAAAATGGGCCGGATAAAATTGTCGCCACCTTTTCAAAGTTGTGGATAAATAACTTTGTTTCAAGCATGTGATGCTCATTCAAACTTACCTGTGGCAAGTAACAGGTGTTGGCAATATAAAAATCACTCCTGAAACCAGATAAAAAGGAGAGAAGTTGACTCAATCTTTGCATTGTGTGTCTGTGTGTGCCATACTAAGCATGGAGAACAGAAAGAGAGAAGAGAACTGTCTGAGGACTTGAGAACCAAAATTGTTGAAAAATATCAAGATTACAAGTTCATCTCCAGAGATCTTAATGTTCTTTTGTCCATGGTGTACAACATAATCAAGAAGTTTACAACCCATGGCACTGTAGCTAATCTTCCTGGACGTGGACAGAAGAGAAAACTTGATGAAAGGTTGCAACGCAGGATAGTCCAGATGGTGGATGAGCAGCCCCAATCAAGTTCCAAAGAAATTCAAGCTGTCCTGCAGGCTCAGGATGCATCAGTGTCAGCGCAACTACTGTCGATATTTGAATGAAATGAAACACTATGGCAGGAGCCCCAGGAGGCCCCCCACTGCTGACACAGAGACATAACAAAGCTAAACTGCAATTTACCAAAATGTATGTGAGTAAGCCAAAAACCTTCTAGGAAAACATCTTGTTGACAGATGAGACCAAGATAGAGCTTTTTGGTAAAGCACATCATTCTACTGTTTAGCAAAAACTAAATGAGGTCTACAAAGAAAAGAACACAGTACCAACAGTCAAATATGGTGGAGGTTCAAAGATGTTCTGGCATTGCTTTGCGGCCTCTGGAACTGGGTGCTTTGACTGTGTGAAGGCATCATGAAATATGAAGATTACCAAAGGATTTTGGGTTGCAATGTAGACCCAGTGTCAGAAAGCTGGCTTTGCATCCTGGGTCATGTATCAGCAGGACAATGACCCCAAACATACTTCAAAAAGCACCCAGAAATGAATGGAAACAAAGTGCTGGAGAGTTCTGAAGTGGCCAGTAATGAGTCCGGATCTAAATCTCATTGAACACTTATGGAGAGATCTTAAAAAATGCTGTTGGGAGAAGGCACCCTTCAAATATGAGAGACCTGGAGCAGTTTGCAAAAGAAGGGTGGTCCAAATTTCCAGATGAGAGGTATAACAAGCTTGTTAATGGTTATAGAAAACGACTGATTTCAGTTATTTGTTCCAAAGGGTGTGCAACCAAATATTAAGTTGAGGGTTCCAGTAATTTTTGTCTGGCCCATTTTTTGAGTTTTGCGTGAAATTATATCATTTTTGGCTTTTTTTTTCCTCAGTTTTTTCTTACATTGTGTTAAGCTTATGCAGGGAATTCTCTCTAGGTATATAATGAACACATCCCTACAGTAGGATTTGATTGGTCCAATGTATGCAAAGGAATGTCCTTGGGAGTCAGTGGAAACATATGCAACTGTCAGGCATATACTGGAGCATTTGTCCATGGTTTAGGATTCTCCTGGCATATGTAATTTCAAAACAGTATAAACAAAACCCTAGGTGTGTCCATTTCCATCAGAAGGGACTAAAGACTCTTTGTATAAGGCCCGTTGCAGACGACCGTGCTGTGGGTCAGTGTGCTATCCATGTATTTCACTGAGAGCAGACTGACCCATTCTTTTCTGTGCGCCCGTACACACAACCGTGATTTTCACTGTCCTGTGTGCGGGCCGACAGTCTGGGCTGCATCAGATAGGAAATGTCCTATTCCTGTCCTATTTTTCGGCACGTGCTTCCGTGACTCCTATTTATTTAATTAAAGGAGGCGCGGAAGCACGGCCCGTGCACGGGCAGCAAACGGGGACATCCCCATGTCCCCCGTGTGCAGCCCGTGCTTTTAAATCACGGCAGGACGGTTGCAGCACAGTCGTCTGCAACCGGCCTTATTCTGTTTTTCTGCCATTTATTTTAAGGCTGTCTGCAATTGGTGTCATTTGTTATCTTTATACTGTGTGATATATATATATATATATATATATATATATATATATATATATACAGTACACACCAAAAGTTTGGACACACCTTCTCATTCCAAGAGTTTTCTGTATTTTCATGACTATAAAAATTGTAGATTCACACTGAAGGCATCAAAACTATGAATTAACACATGTGGAATTATATACTTAACAAAAAAGTGTGAAACAACTGAAAATATGTCTTATATTCTAGGTTCTTCAAAGTAGCCACCTTTTGCTTTGATTACTGCTTTGCACACTCTTGGCATTCTCTTGATGAGCTTCAAGAGGTAGTCACCTGAAATGGTCTTCCAACAGTCTTGAAGGAGTTCCCAGAGATGCTTAGCACTTGTTGGCCCTTTTACCTTCACTCTGCGGTCCAGTTCACCCCAAACCATCTCGATTGGGTTCAGGTCTGGTGACTGTGGAGGCCAGGTCATCTGGCGTAGCACCCCATCACTCTCCTTCTTGGTCAAATAGCCCTTACACAGTCTGGAGGTGTGTTTGGGGTCATTGTCCTGTTGAAAAATAAATGATGGTCCAACTAAACGCAAACCAGATGGAATAGCATGCCGCTGCAAGATGCTGTGGTAACCATGCTGGTTCAGTATTCCTTAAATTTTGAATAAATCCCCAACAGTGTCACCAGAAAAGCACCCCCACACCATCACACCTCCTCCTCCATGCTTCACGGTGGGAACCAGGCATATAGAGTCCATTCGTTCACCTTTTCTTCGTCGCACAAAGACACGGTGGTTGGAACCAAAGAGCTCAAATTTGGACTCATCAGACCAAAGCACAGATTTCCACAGGTCTAATGTCCATTCCTTGTGTTCTTTAGCCCAAACAAGTCTCTTCTGCTTGTTGCCTGTCGTTAGCAGTGGTTTCCTAGCAGCTATTTTACCATGAAGGCCTGCTGCACACAGTCTCCTCTTAACAGTTGTTGTAGAGATGTGTCTGCTGCTAGAACTCTGTGTGGCATTGACCTGGTCTCTAATCTGAGCTGCTGTTAACCTGCGATTTCTGAGGCTGGTGACTCGGATGAACTTATCCTCCGCAGCAGAGGTGACTCTTGGTCTTCTTTTCTTGAGGCGGTCCTCATGTGAGCCAGTTTCTTTGTAGCGCTTGATGGTTTTGGCCACTGCACTTGGGGACACTTTCAAAGTTTTCCCAATTTTTCGGACTGACTGACCTTCATTTCTTAAAGTAATGATGGCCACTCGTTTTTCTTTACTTAGCTGCTTTTTTCTTGCCATAATACAAATTCTAACACTCCATTCAGTAGGACTATCAGCTGTGTATCCACCTGACTTCTGAACAACACAACAGATGGTCCCAACCCCATTTATAAGGCAAGAAATCCCACTTATTAAACCTGACAGGGCACAACTGTGAAGTGAAAACCAATTCAGGTGACTACCTCTTGAAGCTCATCAAGAGAATGCCAAGAGTGTGCAAAGCAGTAATCAAAGCAAAAGGTGGCTACTTTGAAGAACCTAGAATATAAGACATATTTTCAGTTGTTTCACACTTTTTTTGTTAAGTATATAATTCCACATGTGTCAATTCATAGTTTTGATGCCTTCAGTGTGAATCTACAATTTTTATAGTCATGAAAGTACAGAAAACTCTTGGAATGAGAAGGTGTGTCCAAACTTTTGGTCTGTACTGTGTGTGTTATATATATATATATATATATATATATAAACACTGAACCCTTTGGGTATTAAATTGTTAACTTTAAGGTTACTTTGTGTGCGCTCTATGAACCCATTACCCATTTTGAGGTATCTTTGTGTCTGACTGTTGGAGAGACGCCTGTATATGTTAGTGCAATTTTCGCTGAGCCCATCAAGTCCGTGGTGGTGGCAGCGTGTATTTGGGGTGTATGGACTGTGTTGGGGTGCAATTTATGCTCAGTTTGTAGCCTAAGTGAAGGTTGAGTGCAAGATTGAGTGAGTGGAGTGAGTTGACCCCTGACAACTGCACCCGGATCACATGGTAGGATGGCTAGTATGTGACAAAAATTTAAAAGATTATAAAAACAAAAAAACCCTGTTCAAGTGTTCACTATTGAAAAACACTGAATTTGGGGACACGGGGAAGGAACTCCACTCCTGTCCAAAAAAATAAAAAATAAAATATGCCATCTTATGTTTGCCAAACACCATGTGGATGTTCCTCAATGATTTTTGGAAAATGTTCTATGGATGGATGACACTTGTTGCACAGCACTATGCTTGGACGGAAATAGAACACTACACACCAACAACAAATAGTTCATTTCAACTGTGAAGCATGGTAGAGATAGCTTCATGGTTTGAGGCTGCTTTGATGCTTCAGGACTTGGACGACTTGTGATTATTATGGGAATAATGAATTCTACTGTATATCAAACTATTTTACAGGAGAATGTAGGAACAGCAATCCATGACCTCAAGCTGAGGAAACATTGAGTAATGCAACAAGACAAGGAACAAAACATGTATGACGGGTCACAATTATGATATGTTAGTGTGATCCATTTGGAAGCTGCTGTTACTTCTGTTCCAGTTGCCAAAATAAACTGTTACCTGGCTTACTGCATCTCTGGCCTCCTGAGTTGTACCTGCCTTACCATCAGGGCCCTTCCAACCAACATCACAGCGGCTCAGAGAGGAGAGGTCCCCTCTCCAACTGGAAGCGCCCCGGAGGAAACTACTACCATCAACACCCAGAAGTGCTGCAGGACCACCCTAGACGGTGTCCGGCCCAGGAGTGGGGCTGGAGTGTTCGGTTGAGTGTGCTCGGCCTAGCAGGAGACACATCATCCGCCACTACAACTCCCATCCTCTGGTCTTCTCCATCTGGGTTACGGCAGAGTTAATTGACTGTTATATGTCCTATATGTTATGCGTCGTTTAAAGAGAGTAAATATTGCTTAGGCTTGTTACCCTTTTGTGTGCTATTTGTGCGTGGTTTGGGTATATTGATGTCTTGCCTACCATAAGTGGCGAGTGGTGGCAGTGTGTATGTGTTATTGTAGGGGGTCGCTTCACTCTTGTGTAGCCTAGGATGATAGGTGAGTTGGAAGGGAGTCTGAAAGTAGAAACCCCCTTTTTTATGACCATATGTGGTGAGTAAAGTGTACAGATACCCCACAGAATTATTATACAGTGAGTGGATATATCTTGTGTGAGACTTTGATACATCACAACATATACATGACAATACCTAATGTATTGTCACACAGTAAAAATAACCAGGTGGTATTTCCATCACAGCAATGACTATGGTAAAAGAATGCGATGTTCAGTGCAGAACAGTCGGGTCTATGAGAGTCAATATTCCTTTTTTGTAAGAGCATAAGTCAACTAAAGAAAGGATGAGAAGAGCAAAGAAAAAGATTTGTGTTTTGGAATGGCCAAATTAGAGTCATGACCTTAGGCAGGGTTCACACTACCGTTGGAGTCCGTTAAAAAAAAAAACAAAAACGGACACCTATCATAACGGACACTAACTGATGTTAATGTGTCCGTTTTTTTAACTGCTCCAATTAATGGTTCAGTTAAAAAACGGAAACATTAGCATGAGTTAGTGTCCGTTTTTTAACACTGTCCGTTTTTTTTTGTTTGTCTTTCCTTTCTGAGCATGCGCAGGAAAAAAAACGGACATAAAATAACGGACAGTAACTGATGGCCATCAGTTACTGTCCGTTATAAGTCCGTTACCCATAGACTTCAATGTTAAAAAAATAACGGACACTTGCTGTCCGTCAAGAATCCGTTTTTTTCAAACGGACAAAAAGTCCTGCATGTAGGATTTTTTGTCCGCGAAAAAAACCGGACTTCTGATGGATTTGGTGTAAACGGACACAATATAAAAACCCATTGAAATGAATGGAAATTTTAACGGATTTCTAACGGTTCAGCTGGTGTCCGATGCTAAAATCTTGAAACGGACAATAGCAACGGACACTACTGACGGTCACCAACGGTAGTGTGAACGCCCCCTTAACAAGTTGCCAACCAACCATTGACTATATACGTTTAACTATATTTGTTTAACTCTGCAACAATGTACTGGTAGTGCCAATAGGTTTTATAATGCCAGAGATATTTACTGTTTGAAGTTCACCCCCCTTCTTAGATATAAGACTGGAAGTGGATTTCTGTGCAGGATTTCATAGAAGGGAACTAAAATCTGCTAATAAAGTATTTTACTAAATGTATTAATGTCACTAATGCTGACAAAAAAAAAAAAAAAATCAAAAGTAGTGATAAGGATTTCCTTACTTTTCTGTTGATATTTGCTCAATGTGCTTTTTCAGAGACATGCATGTAACAGCTAAGGACAGAAGTTCAGGTTTTCTTGTGACAGCTTTTGAAGCCAAAACCAGTAGTGGATTAAAAAATAAAAAGTACCATATGTGTTTTTTTTCACATGTTCTCTCCAAACCTAACCTGCTTGTGTTTCTGTAGCAACAAAACCTTAATATATATGTTGTTACCCTATATTACCAGAATCCGGGTAATCCTCACTTTTCTTGCAAGTGTCACTTTAAATATTAGTAAACAAAGATACTAGACAATAGAAGCAGGAGAATGGCTATGGCTGATTTCTTTTCTATTATGGCACGTGTTAAAGGTTAAGGAGTGAACATTGCCATCACAAATTGAACAAAGATGTACATGGCAGTTTTAGTAGAAATCTAATATTGTCCCAGGAAAAAAAAAGCTTGTGTTTTCTCTACAGTAATAACTTAAATGGACATCTTATCAATAGTTATTTTCTTTGTACCTTGGTCAATAGAGAACAACAATTAACAATTTGCTAATTAGACATTGTGGTATCTAACCACATAGAGCTAGGAATAGAAGAGAACACATATTTAACATGCTTTTAATTTCCATATTACAGATCTGCCTTCTGGGAGTTACATACAGGAGGACACTGCACATTGCTCTTATTTGTGCGATGCTGGGAAAGACTGCTGTGATGTCATGGCGAGCTGCAAGTGCGGTACTCATACTGGTCAATATGAATGCATCTGTGAGAAAGGATATTATGGTAAAGGACTGCAATATGAGTGCACAGGTAAGTGCACTGTATTCTATTAATCTGACATATTCTAATGAAGGAAATCTTATCCAACATGGCAGAGAAATGTAATTGGATGTGGCATGTCATAGTACCAGAATTTGGAAGGAAAATTGCTTTGTGTGTAAAGATTGCGGTTATTCATGAGTTCATTGGATCATATGTTCAGATATAGGGATGTATTCCCAGTAGATGAACTAATTGGTGAATGTGGATCAGACTATTTGTCATCCATAACCCGTCGCTGCTTTTACATGACACTAAACATATAGTTAACGCTCATTGCTATCATAGTATGGCGCTTTTATGCCACAGGCACAGGAGCTGTGCCTGCAACATGACTTCTGAGTCTTGGCTGTTGGTAAATACTCTGACTCTGGCAGCTTAACCCCTCAGATGCTGTGATCAATATCGATCACAGCATCTAGATGGTTCGGGGAAAGATCACTCCTCGGATCCGCCACGATGAGATCATGCCCCATTTACACACACTATAATGTCCCAAAGTGGTCTTCAGACCATATAATATCCCATAGTGGCCCCTCCATACAGTATAATGTCCCATAGCGGCCCCTCCACACAGTATGATGTCACATAGCGGCCCCTCCATACAGTATAATGTCCCATAGTGGACCCTCCACACAGTATGATGTCTCATAGCGGCCCCTCCATACAGTATAATGTCCCATAGTGGCCCCTCCACACAGTATGATGTCCCATAGCGGCCCCTGCACACAGTATAATGTCCCATAGCGGCCCCTGCACACAGTATAATGTCACATAGCGGCCCCTCCATACAGTATAATGTCCCATAGCGGCCCCTGCACACAGTATAATGTCCCATAGCGGCCCCTGCACATAGTATAATATCACCTAGCGGCCCCTCCATACAGTATAATATCCCATAGCGGCCCCTACACACAGTATAATGTCACAAAGCGGCCACTCCACACAGTATAATGCCCCATAACGGCCGCTGGACACAGTATAATGTCATATAGTGGCCCCTCCATACAGTATAATGTCCCATAGCGACCCCTGCACACAGTATAATGTCCCATAGAGGCCCCAGCACACAGTATAATGACCCATAGCAGCCCCTCCACACAGTATAATGTCCCATAGCGGCTCCTCCACACAGTATAATGCACCATAACGGCCCCTGGACACAGTATAATGTCACATAGTGGCCCCTCCATACAGTATAATGTCCCATAGCGGCCCCTCCACACAGTATAATGTCCCATATCGGCCCCTACACACAGAATAATGTCATATAGTGGCTCCTGCGCACAGTATAATGTCACATAACGGCTCCTCCATACAGTATAATGTCCCATAGCGTCTCCTCCACACAGTATAATGCCCCATAATGGCCCCTGGACATAGTATAATGTCATATAGTGGACCCTGCACACAGTATAATGTCACATAGCGGCCCCTCCATACAGTATAATGTTCCATAGCGGCCCCTGCACACAGTATAATGTCCCATAGCAGCCCCTCCACACAGTATAATGCCCCATAACGGCCCCTGCACACAGTATAATGTTATATAGTGGCCCCTGCACACAGTATAATGTCAAACAGCGGCCCCTCTACACAGTATGATGTCATATAGTGTCCCCTCCACACAGTATAATGTCCCATAGCAGCCCCTGCACACATTATAATGCCTCATAACGGCCCCTGGCCACAGTATAATGTCATATAGTGGCCCCTGCACATAGTATAATGTCATATAGTGGCCCCTGCACACAGTATAATGTCCCATAGCGTCCCCTGCAAACAGTATAATGTCCCATAGCGGCCCCTGCACAGTATAATGCCCCATAATGGCCCCTGGACACAGTATAATGTCATATAGTGGCCCCTGCACACAGTATAATGTCACATAGCGGCCCCTGCACACAGTATAATATCACATAGCAGCCCCTCCATATAGTATAATGACCCATAGCGGCCCCTCCACACAGTATAATGTCCCATAGCGGCCCCTGCACAGAGTATAATGTCCCATAGCGGCCCCTGCACAGAATAATGCCCCATAATGGCCCCTGGACACAGTATAATGTCATATAGTGGCCCCTGCACACAGTATAATGTCACATAGCGGCCCCTGCACACAGTATAATGTCACATAGCGGCCCCTCCATATAGTATAATGTCCCATAGCGGCCCCTCCACACAGTATAATGTCCCATAGCAGCCCTGCAAACAGTATAATGTCATATAGTGGTCCCTGCACACAGAATAATGCCACATAGCAGCTCCTGCACACAGTATAATGACACACAGCGGCCCCTGCACACAGTATAATGTCCCATAGTGGCCCCTGCACACAGTATAATGACACATAGCGGCCCCTCCATACAGTATTATGTCCCATCATGACCCCAACGGTGTTCGATTTTGGGTTTGGCAGAACCTGAAATTTTGGGGGTACACCACCCATGAACTATTATTATACTCTGGGATCTTTTCAGAACCCAGAGTATAATGATCGGAAGCCCAGGGGAGGTGACAAACTGCTGTTTTCAGCCCTCTTCAATGATGTCCTGTGACTACAGAGACCTGAAGACAACATGGAGTCATGCCAGAGGCCAAAATAGGTGAGTAACACTGGTTTTTATGTTTTTCACCTCCCCTGGGCCTCCAATCATCATACTCGGGGATCTGAACCCATAGTATAATAATAGCAGTATTTGTTGGGGTTTGCACAACAAATACTCTTGCCACTGGCCCACGGCCTTACTTACAGATTCCCGTTCCTGCTCATGGTTACCTCCGCTTCCCTTTCTGCCCTCCAGGGCTCACCGTGCATCCCAGCAACATGATATTGGACACACGGGGCGCCCTGGAGGGCAGAAGGGGAAGCAGAGGTGGCCATGAGCAGGAACAGTGATCGGTAAGTAAATAGGGCCCGTTACCTGCTGGGATTACTCTGGCAGGTAACAGACTATTTAAAAAAAAAAAAGCAACAGGGACCCACCGGGCGCCCTAAGATTGCGAGCACCCGTGTTACAGCTGCTACGGCGGTACTTATGCCACTGCACATTGCATCGAAAATGCCATACATGCCAAAAATGGGTACCAATAAAAACCAATACCAATACCAGTACCAATAAAGAGCCCTCATATAGCTCCGTCATCAAAACAGTAAGAAATTCGAAAATCACCTTTTGACCATGGCACGTTGGAATAGCCTTTAAAAAGGCTATTCTACTCCTACCTTCCATTCTCTCTTCTGTAAAAATCCATTTATTGCGATATGCAAATTACACTTAAGGTGCTCCAAGCACCTCCGCGTCATAACCTCTCGCCGCCCCTTAATTGATTGTGTTCACGTCCCTCTTCATCTTCTCCCGATCTTCTGCCTTGCGTAAGCATCCGACGCTGCGCTATACGGGGATGAAATCTCGTGCATGCACAGTTTGGGTTTTGCTCTGCCACTTTGGGTTCGGACATAGCCGATTGCACATGCTCAGTGTCGCCATTTTGCAAGGCAGAAGATCAGGAGAAGATGAAGAGGGGTGTGAACAGAATTAACTAAGGGGCGGCGAGAGGTTATGACCTGGGGTGTTCGGGAGTGTGCAAAATGGTGATTTTCTAATGATAGACTCCCTTTAACACTCAAACTGTCCTGCATCATTAAAGAGTTAAGTAATGTATGTATGTATGTATGTATAATGACTTTACTAACATATTTGCTAACACTGTCTAAAAGATAGACAGTGCAAACTTAGAGTAGACCACCTTAAACTACACTACATTTATCACAGTAGTTGGATGTCAAGTTTGGTGCATTTTTAGTCTTTAAATTGAGCAAATCAATTTGGCATAAATCTAGTTTGTTTTGATTGTGAGAAAACCAAAACTATAGGGATTGGTCCTACACAGTTCACTCAAAATGGCGACCACCATTGTGCAAATCAGAAGAAATGAAGAAGGATCACATTTGCTTAGACAGTCTCTTTCTCTCTCTCTCTCTATATATACATACACATGCATAATATAAGCGTTGACAACTGATGCCTCAGTTTTCTAGTCATTTATATGAAAGCAAGCTACATTGAGTCAACATACTATATGAGAAATAACACAAACAATGAGCTGAAGGCCATTATTTAAGAAATACTCCTTTAATAACTCTCAGTGATTCCATTTGTGGAATTTGTGTCTGACAAAATGTATATCATGCATTGCTTAGGAAACGGCTTCCTACTGAAATGTGACTCAGCAATTCTGTTATGACTGAGTAATTACAAATATTTCACAGCTCAATGCACACCAAAACTATTACCTGTGGTGTATAGCATAGTTCTGTGTAATAGTAATGAATTGTGTAATTTTAAACTTTTGACAAACCTCTTTAACCCCTTCCCACCGCAGACATTTTTCGATTTTCAATTTACGTTTTTGACTCCCCACCTTCCAAACCCCATAACTTTTTTATTTTCCTGTTCACAGAGCCAAATGAGGGCTTAATGTTTGAGGTACCAAACACCATGTAATATTCTGTAAGATGTACTGGGCAGCTCGAAAAAAATTCACAATAGGGTGGAATTGGAGAAAAACTACTTTTGCGCGATTTACTTTTTAGGGCATTCACTGTGCAGCAAAAAAGACATGTCACCTGTATTCTATGGGTCAAAACGATTCCAGGGATATCAAATTTATTTATTTATTTTTTTTAAACAATCCTAAACTTTGCAAGAAAAAAAAAATATTTCGGAGTCGCCATGCATAGAGAGCCTTATTTTTGAGGAGCCAGATGTCCTTTTTAGTTATACTATTTTGGGGAATGTCTATTTTTTTGATTGCTTTTTATTCTAATCTTTAATAGAGACGAAACAGCGGAAAAAACGGTGGTTCAGCTGTTTTGATTTTTTTCCCTGCTAAGGGGCTCACTGTATAAAACATTTTTTAAGTGTTTCACTTTTTTACTTTTAGATTTGTTTACATTGTTTAATATATATTTTATTATTATTATTTTTTAACTGTAATTATTAGACCCCCTAGAGGTCTTGAACCCCAGGGGGATCGATCACTAATTGCAATGCATTTCAAAATGATGCCATTTGTATTACAGGCTACATAGAGCAGCCTGTAATACAGATGATTGCCAGACAAGCCTGAGATCCTTAAATGCCTGCAATGCCAGTTTGCAATGGATCGCTAGCCCCAGATCTTGTTTCGGGGACTGGTGATCCTCCCCAAAATGGTCCAATGAGTCAAAGTGCTACCAGGAAAATTATTATTATTATTGTTTATTTATATATATATATATATATATATAGCACCATTAATACCATGGTGCTTTACATTTGAGAATTTACATACAGTACACAAAATATACAAAACAAATATAATACTAACAGTGACCAACTGGCATAGTGGGATACAGGGCCCTGCCCGCAAGGGCTTACAATCTATTATGAGGGAATTCCACCACTTCATTATTTAAGAAAAAATAACCAAAATGGAAAAGCTGTGTTTTTAAGTCCACCCCATGCATCAATAGCTTGTAGAACCACCTTTAGCAGCAATAACTTGAAGTAATGGTTTTCTGTATGGCATTATCAGTGTCCTAGATCGTTGTGAAGGAATTTTGGTGGTTTGTGGGTATTCATTTATTCATAGCTCTGCTAAGGTCTCACCACAACATTTCAATTGGGACTATTAGGTTGAAGTCCACACTTATTTCAGCCATTCTATTGTAGATTTGGTGGTGTGTGTGTGATAATTGTCCTGTTGCCTGACCCAGTTTTAGCCAGACTTTAGCTGTTGGCCTCACATTTGACTTTAGAATACTTTGGAATACAGCAGAGATAATGTTGTCTCAATGACTGCAAGGTTTCCTGGTCATGTGGCTGTAAAGCCAAAACAACACCCCTCTACCACCATGCTTGACAGATGGTATAAGGTGTTTGTGCTGATATGCTGTGTTTAATCAACTGTGGGAGCAATAATTAGAAAATGGAAGACATACAAGACCACTGATAATCTTCCTCCATCAGGGGCTTCACGGGTAAGATCTCACCCTGTGGGGTCAAAATGATCACAAGAACGGTGAGCAAAAATCCCAGAACCACACGGGGGGACCTAGTGAATGACCTGCAGAAAGTTGGGACTAACGTAACAAAGGCTACCGTCAGTAACACACTACGCCGCCAGGGACTCAGATCCTGAAAACCCGACGTGTCTCCCTGCTTAAGCCAGTACATATCCGGGCCCGTCTGAAGTTTGCTAGAGAGCATTTGGATGTTCTAGAAGAGTATTGGGAGAATGTCATATGGTCAGATGAAACCAAAGTAGAACTGTTTGGTAGAAACACTCTTCGTGTTTGGTGTAGAGTGAATGCTGAGTTGCATCCATAGAACACCATACCTACTGTATGGGGTTGGCAGCATCATGCTTTGGGGCTGTTTCTCTGCAAAGGGACCAGGACGACTGATCCGTGTACATGAAAGAATGAATGGGGCCATGTATCATGAGATTTTGAGTGCAAACCTCCTTCCATCAGCAAGGACATTGAAGATGAAACGTGGCTGGGTCTTTCAGCATGACAATGATCCCAAGCACACCGCCAGGGCAACGAAAGAGTGGCTACGTAAGAAGCATTTCAATGTCCTGGAGTGGCCTAGCCTGTCTCCAGATCTCAACCCCATAGAAAACCTTTGGAGGGAGTTGAAAGTCCGTGTTACCCAGCGACAGCCCCAAAACATCACTACTCTAGAGGAGATCTGCATGGAGGAATGGGCCAACATACCAACAACAGTGTGTGCCAACCTTGTGAAGACTTACAGAAAATCCTTTTTTTTCGTCGGAAACAAAGTCGGACATGCAGGACTTCGTGTCTGACGAAAAAAAACGGCTTCGCAGCAAGAGGGTGTAAGCGCACACCCGCGCATTGCTTTAAAAACCCATTCAAATGAATGGGTTTTTAACCAATGCGTTGCTAACCTGTCAGTATCCGATGCCTATCCTGTTTCCCAAGATTTTAACTCGGATTTGCAGTGGACGGACTCAAGCGCAGGTGTGAACCCACCCTTACATTGTTTTTTTGCTGTAAAATACCAACAGCTCAAAGAGCTAAGAGGGCCCTGGATCAAGACAAGAGGCAGTCAACAGGCTGCCAACAGAGCTGCAAGGACAGAAAGTCTGAGGCAAGGACTAGCCAGCAAACTATTACTGAAACATGTGTCAGGTAATATCTGAATGTATCTGTATCGTGGACCCCCAAATTGAATTTTACTGGCGGGTCCTAGGCCTCCCAGTCCGAAACAATGAGGTTATAGTTTAAACTGTAAATGTAGGGGACATACAGTAAAATGTAATTGGATAACAGCTATACATCTGTAACTATACCTGTACCTATATATGTCAAGGTTTTTTACATTCTGTTCAGGTTCATAGCAGATAATCAACTTAAAAAAAAAAGAGGCATATTTTATAAAACTTTGACCAAAGCCTAATAGTTACAAATCCCTACAGTGAAAATTTTACAGAACATAGAGCTAATGTTCCCTTCAATGATGCTGGAAAACCTGTTGATAATGGCTAAAGCAGTTAAAACCAGAATACCTGTAAAAGAAGAGATGTCAAATTCTTATTCACATTAGCTAAAGATCTTGACTTTATGTTCCTTGCTTAGTTTGAATAGAATGTAACAGACACCTACATGAGGGGGCATTGTCTTCATCTCCTGTATTACGGGGTCTGTCAGATGTTTTTTATTGTCCCTTGTAAAGATTTCCAGATGTTTTGACTTTTTCCTCTAAAGGCTAACTAATGATGGTGTATTATTTGTGAGGGCATGCTGCATTTTTACTTTTATGTAGACGGCATTGGGATGTGAATGTGATATGTTTGGCTGTTACAGGACAAATGTTATGTTCCTTTCTCTGTGCTTGCTTTTGTATCTTGTGTCTATGTACATAATGTACAATAAGGGTGGGCACATGCTGCATTCAACTCAAATGAGGGAACCAGAGGATGGGTGTAGTAGTTATGGTGTTGTCAATGATAGGCCAAGGGCACTCAACCAACCCTTCAGCCCACCTGCCAAGTTGTGGGAAGAATGAAGGGGCCTGCAGTGTAACTGAGGGTGGTGTAAGTTCTTTTGGGTTGCTTTCAGTTTAGAAGAGACCTCTCCACTCCTGAGCCTGGTGATGGTGGTCAGAAAGGCCCTGACGGTAAGTGTAGGAACGACTCAGGAGGTGTTAGTGCAGTTGAACCAAATGACTAAACTTTACCAAGGTAAGATATAACCAATGCAGCTTCCCGGATAGGGGTTGTAGGTTCTTTAAAAGCCCACTTTAAATGGAACTATGCCTCATTGATCCCCAAACTTTTGAAGGATCTTGTCATCTGAGACTGCCCCACTCTTTCCTGGATAAGCAGTACTGACATCCGCTGTAATAGTATGGCCAGGGCCGCTTTAACCATAGGGACAACGGTGAACTTTCACCGGGCCCTATGGTATCGGGGGCCCCCTTTGGACAGTCCTGCATTTGCTGTCCCTCTGTCCTCCGGACGCCGATGAGTTGAAGACAGTGAAGAAGTAGGGAGCCATTCGCTCCCTGCTTCACCACCCTTCCTATGTCTTTGCTCCCGGTGTCCTGGGATGAGGAGGCATAATGTAGTGACGTCACTTACATTACACCTCCTTGAAGATTCCGGAACCAAAGAGAGAAGTGAATGGGGGAACGGGGAAAGGTGAGTATTAAGGTTTTTTTTTTCTTTGATATATATAGTGGGGGACATGAAACTGTGGGGCAACCTGGGGGGGCATGACACTGTGGGGGCAACCTGGGGAATGGGGGGGACATGACACTGTGGGGGCAACCTGAGGGGGACATGATACTGTGGCGGTAACCTGGCGTATGGGGGACATGATACTGTGGGGGCAAGCTGGGGTGTGGGGGACATGTTACTGTGGGGACAACTTAGGAGGTTAGGGGGACATGATACTGTGGGAGCAACCTGGGGGGGTGTGGGGACATGATACTGTGGGGGAAAGCTGGGGTGTGGGGGGACAGGATACTGTGGGGACAACTTGGGAGGTGGGGGGACATGATACTGTGGGAGCAACTTGGGGGGTATGGAGACATGATACTGTGGGGGCAGCCTAGGAGGTGGGGGGAATGTTACTGTGGGTGCAACCTGGGGGACACATGACAGTGTGGGGGCAACTAGGGGGGACACATGACACTTTGGGGGCAACCAGTGGGGGGATATGAATCTGTTGGGGCAACCTGGAGGAACATTATGAGGGGCATTATATTGTATAGGGCCACTAGGGAGGCATTATAATGTGTGAGAGCCACTAAGGGGCATTATACTATATCGGGGCTATTATAATTTGTGCAGGTCAGGTATGTGATGAGGGGCCCACTTATGAAACCTTTGCACAAGGTCTACCAATGTGTTAAAACGACCCTGAGTATGGCAGATGTCAGGAAGGGGTTAATAAAACCTGTGCCTGATACTTGCTGGTAATTGGACAGCAAGTATCAGACACAGGCCCTTAGCAACTGTCCATCTAGCATGCAGCATAGGTTTTCTGCACCCAATGTCAGATCAAGTGGAAGAGAGGTGATAGAAAACCCCTGTAAACTTATGAATATCCTGTATTTTTATTGCAAGTTGTATGCCCTTTTGACACTTCCTAAAGCCACACTGTGACCAAACATTGCTCCTGTTCTAAAAATGGCCACTGATGGACAGACATTGAAATGCAGTATGCCCATGCTAGTTTCCTGTAGGAGCTATGAATGAGCAGATGGAAGGGGACATGGCTTCAGAAACTGTCCAAACGGCACAGCAGTTATAACACATTTTCCGTGATTATGTGATGCTAGGTTCACATTAGTGTTCGGGCAGGGGTGCACCTCTAATGAGGTGAAGTGAGGCGGCCGCCTCAGGCGACACTATCCACGACAGCTAGGAGGGGCAGCATGGAGGAGCGCTGGTCTGTGTACGTCCCGTCAGGTTACATCGCTCTGCAGGTAAATTTACCTGATGTGACACACGCAGCCTAAGCTGCCCTCCTACTCCTAGGCTTCCCCGGGCCCACTGCCTCTGTGGGGCCCACCCCGGGGTGCCATTAATATATGTGTAACACCCCCTCTTTTGGAGTCCACTGGGTGGTGTTTAGGATTACAGAAATGGTTATAACTCTGGCCTCTTCACTAGCTTGGTCACGCAGTGCCTTCACCCGAATCTTCACCAGGTTTGTGAACACGGTGTTGGCTAGACTCCTCCACCAGTGGTCGATTCGGGAGAACCCCTATAGCCTACCTGTAGTTTCACTTTTATGAAAGACTGTAGTAAGTCAAAACAAACCACACCTAGAAGATTTAACCTTTTCTTAAGATGTGTATTAATAACTGGAACCAAGGATGCAATGCATACAGTATAACACTGCAATGAACAGTGTCCAAAAGCATACAGCCCTTATGGCGTACACAGTATTAATTTCCTCTGACTCTATAAGGGCAATGTCATACTATAGGAGACTAGGTATGCAAGAAACAAATTGCTAAATTCAAAGTTTAGATGATTCAACTTCCATGTGCATCTCAATAAATTAGAATATCTTTGAAGCGTTTATTTCTTTCAGCAATTAAAAATTAAAAAGTGACCTCCTATATTTTCTAGATTCTTTACACACAGAGTGTTCTATTTCAAGTGTTTTATTTCTGTAAATGTTGATTATGGATTACAGGTAATGAAAACCAAAATCTAAGAAAATTAGTATATTGTAAAAAAGTTCAGTATTGTAAATTCAGTATGTCACCTGCCAAGGTTTCCTAAGCCTTTAAATGGTCCCTCAGTCTGGTTCAGTAGGACACACAATCATGGAAGACTCTGATTATGAATTGTATTACTGAATTACTGAAATGAATGAACATTTCACAGATATTCTAATTTATTGAGATGTACCTGTACACACAGGCGCCCATTCACACTATGGCCTTTGCTAACTCTCAGAATAACAGTACAAGATAAGCAAATGAACACTTTTCACAAGCACCCATCACTGGCCAGGAGGGATTTTTAGGAAACCTACAGTTCAGGAGAGAGGGAAATATATCCTCTTAGGAGCAGGTCATCAGTCATAGCAGGATTAACCAGTTGCAATGTCCTCCTTAATGTGATATGTTAATACAGAAGTGTGATAGCAAAGCTTTGCTCTGGAAGTTATCACACACATATAGAATAATTCAGATGTCCAGCAGGTAACTTCTCCTCTTAGTGCTTAGCTCACTATTATTTTAGCTCTGGTCAGAGCAGGTTAGTCTTTTCACCTCTGAGGGGAGATCTCTGTGGCTTAATAACAAGTGTCTCAAAAACAAAATGGAGGAGGCTTTATCTCTGTAGTTACCTGAGGTAATATGATGATGACTGTGCTTTCTCACTGTACCTCAGGTGAAACTGTTGTAGCCTGACTTGCTCTTGTTCCTCTTTCTCTCTCTACTTCAGGTGAAATGGAGGGGTCTCTTTATCCCTCTCTTTCTCCCTCAGATATGATGAAACAGTCTCTCAGAATCTGCTCCAAGATCAGACAGAGGATTCCCCTAGTAGTATACCTCACACCCCCCCACCGCCCCCCCCCCGGCGCCCCCCCCCCCTTGGGGGGGGCCCCCCCCCCCCCCCCCCCCCGGTGGGGGGGGGGGGGGGGGGTGGGGGGGGGGGGGGGGGGGGGTTGGTTGTTTTTTTTTTTTTTTAAATTTTTTTTTTTTTGTTTTTTTTTTTTTTTTTTTTTTTTTTTGAAAGGGGGGTTTTTTTTTTTTGTGTTGTTTTGCTGGAGTGACTCCCCCCCCCCTTTTATGTCAGCTTGCCTGTTCTGCAGACAGAATGTGAGCAGAGAAGCAGGAAGTGACGAGACAGAGAGCAGCAGCCATCTTAGCAAGTGTTGTATTGAACTGGTGTGGATATTTTTCTGTACAGCTAAGCTGTATCTTGGTCCAGAGACAAACAGAGTGTAAAGAGACAACAGGACTAGTGAGTCCACGTGAAAGGAACTGTGCTCAGTGGCTGATCAGTGAGACTGACATTGTGACTGTGTATATGGATACCACAGATAGAGACTCGCAGTGCTGTTGATGTACTGGACAGCACCTGCTAAACCCCGGCTTACATCCCAGCTCAGTGTATGGATTCGGCAGGACTGTCAGTGTGCTGAGTGGAATCTGCTGTTGGATTACATTGCATTCATTGGGTTTCCCTGTTAAAGAGGACTTCATTTCTCCCAAGATCCTGATAACAGTGAGGAGAGGACGTTTCACTATAAAAGAAAGGAACGACTTTGGGCCCCACTGCGCGCTTCTACAGACTGTAAGCGGTCCACCTGGACCACTGGGGAAAAGGGGGTGCACCCAAATGTGATGTCAGGGTCAGTTAGGGATAGTTTTGAGTATATTGTTCATTCAGTGTCCATACTGCAGAATTGGACAGAGTAAAAGTAGAAACCATTGCAGAATTTGCCTTGAAATTGTTCATGCTATATTGTATATTTTGCTTGTCTTTATCCCTGTCATTTTACCTTCAAATAGTCTTTATTAACTTATAGTAAATATATATTCTTTTCTTGAACTACCGCGTGTGCGTTCATTTCTGGTTGCGGAGACCAAACCACCTGCCTTGCTCTCGGTTCACAAATTGGCGTAGTCGGCAGGATCCGCTTACCAGAATGGACGGTGACGCACCCGTTCGGGAGAATGGTGCTGGAGGAAGAATGCCAGCAGGGGCTATAATGAGTCAGTTAGCTAAATTTGATGGCAATAATATGTCAGTGAGTATGTGGGTGGAACAGATACGAATGATACAGCGAATGTACCAGACCGCACCAGAAGTACTAGTAGAGCTAGCAATATTGACATTACAAGGGGATGCTAAGACCACGGTGATATTGAGGCCATTTGAACAAAGGCAGACATTTGAGCAAGTAGTCCAGATTCTAGAAACCATTTATGGAGAAACTGCATTGCTGGGGTCTCTGCAGGCTCGGTTCTTCCAGAGGGTACAACAGGAGAATGAAAGCCTTCCCCAATATGCAAATGCCCTACAAGAACTGCTCCGAGATATTCAAGTGAAGGAAAGAGGGGGCTCGCCAGCCTTCTGTAACCCTGATCGGACTCTCCGTGACCAGTTTGTCCTGGGGATACGTGACGGCAGTTTAACTGTGACTATGCAGGATTTTATACGACGAGAGACTGATGCTAAATTCCATGATGTACAGGTAGAGGCCATCTCCCGTGCCAATAGTATGTTCCCGAAGCCCCAGACCGCAGTTGGAGTTACTTTGTCACAGGGGGCTAGTTCTGGCTCAGAGACAGTAGAAAAGGGGACGGTTAAAGAAATTCTCACAGTAATGCAGAAACTGCAAGAGCAAATGGAACACTTGCACACCCGTTGTGATGAACATTCTATGAAAATTGCAGACTTCCAGAAAACTGGAGGTGAAAGGGTGAGCCGTCCATACCCAGAAAATCAGAATCACCCACCACCCCGCTGGAGGGATGAGGATAGGACCTACCGAAGGGGTCCAAATCAGTTAATGCAGTGCTCAGGAGAAATCGAAGGGGCTTACCGAAGGGGCCCAAACAGATGGCCAGAACGACGGGAGATACGCTGCTGGGAGTGTGGACGGATGGGCCACGTTGCTGCTAGATGTCCAGAGCAGCGACAAACTTATGAGAGACCGCCGTTAAACTGAAGTCCCCTGCTGCTGTAGGGCGTGTAGTAGGGGAGACTGACAAGGAGACTATGTGGGGAGAATGCCCTAATGATGACCTGATCGCTGCAAGTCCTGTTATACAGGTGGAAATGGAGGGTATTCCGGTTACCGGGATGATTGACACGGGTTCCCAAGTAACGACCTTGAGTAGAGACTGTTATGAACGGTACTTCCAGCAACATGTGAAATATGATCCCCATACATTCGTACGAGTGGTCGCAGCTAACCAATTACCAGTTCCAGTCGTGGGAGTGGCCTGGATGAATGTCCGGGTATGTGGCCAAGATCTGGGTAGGAAAGGCATTGTGGTGGTACAGGAGTCACATGAAGTAAAGGTCCCTGTCATTTTGGGGATGAATGTGTTAAAAGAATTAGATCAGATCCTCTTTGAAAAGAAAGGTCACGGTTATTGGAAAGAAACCACCACCCATCGGCCTACTCAAACAGCTTTCCAGCGGCTGATCCGGACATGTGGCTTACAGAAAAGTTCGGATGCGCAGCGTCCTCTGGCTCGAATTTCAGTTCCTTTGCATACAAAAGTTACACTGCCACCCAGTCGGGAGACAATAGTGTCTATGCCCGTAGGCACCTGTCGGAAACTAGAGGGCATAGCTGTGTTGGTAGAACCACTGCAGGCAGCCGAAGGAGGTGTTGATCCGCTAGTGGCCCGTTCCTTGGCAATAGTTCGCAATGGAAGAGTACCACTTCGATGTGTAAACACTCAGGACCAGAGTGTGGACCTGACCCCAGGGAGGCAGCTGGCTAACATCTATGTGACTCCGGAGGAAGTAAGGAAAGTAACTCCAATGCAGCTGAAGCCGACTGAAAGGGATGAGTGGACCGTAACTGTGTCCATGGGAGAAGATGAGGAACCCACCTCTGAATGGAATGGCCGTGCAATTCGAGAACAGATGAAGATGGATGCAAGTTCATGTTCTCTGGAATGTGTGCAGAAGGTAGATGAACTGTTGTGGGAGAACCGAGCCGCCTTTTCACGGTATGCTGAAGATTTTGGATGTACCACAGGGATCTACCATGAGATTCCCACAGGAGACACCCCTCCAATTAGAGAGCGCTACCGACAAATTCCTCCACAGTTGTATCAGGAAGTAAAAGAACTGTTAGCTAAGATGCTACAGGGTGGGATCATCCAAGAAAGCCAGAGTCCCTGGGCAGCTCCTGTGGTGTTAGTAAGAAAAAAAGATGGGTCCATCCGATTTTGCGTAGACTATCGGAAGTTAAACGCTTGCACCGTACGAGATTCCTACCCCTTGCCACGGATTGAGGAGTCCCTCTCAGCGCTGGGGAGAGCCCGGTACTTCTCCTCACTAGATCTGGCTAGTGGGTATTGGCAGGTGCCGATGGCCACAAGAGACAAGGAGAAGACGGCATTCATCTTGCCCATGGGACTATACGAATTTAACCGGATGCCCTTCGGGTTGACAAATGCACCCGGAACGTTTCAGCGGTTGATGGAGAAATGTCTCGGTGACTTCAACTTTGAGTTCACTCTCATCTACTTGGATGACATTATAGTGTATTCTGCGACCTTTGAAGACCATCTCCACCAGTTGGGGCAAGTATTTCGAAGATTGCGGGAACATGGGCTCAAATTGAAACCCAGTAAATGTCGGTTGTTCCAATCTGAAATTGATTACTTGGGTCACCGCGTATCAGGAGAAGGGGTGAGACCATCAAGAGACAAGATAGCGGCTGTTCAAGATTGGCCAATACCGACTACCCTGCGAGAAGTGAGGGCGTTCCTTGGAGTAGCCGGTTACTATCGACGGTTTATTAAGGATTTCGCCAAGGTAGCAGCACCACTTAATGCTCTCCTACGAGGCACATCCGGTGGTCCAAAGAACCGGTCCGTGAAGTGGGGACCTGAACAGGAACAAGCCTTCCAGGCATTAAAGGATGCACTGACAACAGCCCCAATCTTGGCATATGCTGATTACCACTTGCCGTTCCAGCTGTATACGGATGCAAGCCTGTATGGTCTTGGAGCAGTGCTTTCCCAGCTTCAGGATGGCCAGGAGAGGGTCATAGCGTACGGCAGCCGGTCTTTGAGAGATTCTGAAAGAAACCCCGAGAATTATAGTTCATTTAAGTTGGAGCTGTTGGCACTGGTATGGGCCATGACCGAGAAATTCTCTGAATATTTGACCGGTGCTGAAGTTTTAGTACTGACTGACAACAACCCACTAGCTCACCTGGAAAATGCCAAGCTCGGGGCGTTAGAGCAGAGGTGGATAGCCCGAATGACTAAGTTCAATTACCGCATTAAGTATCGGTCCAAGACAGAGAACCAGAATGCTGACGGGCTTTCTAGGGTAACCGCCCAGACCCCCACAGTAGACGTGGATCATGAGTTGGAGCATGTGGAGGTGCCCGACTTCAGCAGATTTTCACAGGCCTTGGCCGCCGCTAATCAGTTTGAGTTGGAGGGGACTGAAACGGCTCCTTTCTTTGGTCCCTCACGACAGGAATGGGCACAGATACAACAGACCCATGAGGGGCTGGCACAGATGATCAAGTGTGTTGAGAAAGGCCAGAAGCCCTGTAGAGAGGAAAGAGAACGACTGACACGTGAGATATTATCTGTTCTGAGTCAGTGGGAAAAGTTGGAGATGAAAAATGGAGTGCTATGCCGAAAGGTCTATTTACCTTCTGAGATCGACATTCGATACCAAATTGTGGTGCCTAGTGAACTGGCTCGCTCGTTGGCAGTTGAGGCTCATAATAAGAATGGACATTTTGGTCATGAGAAGACCTTTCGTTGGTTACAGCGACTGATTTACTGCCCTGGTCTTCGTCAAATGGTCAAAGAAGTATGCCGCAGCTGTCGAACTTGTGAGATCCATAAGGCAATAGAACAGAGAGCTCCCCTGCAAACCATCGTGACCCAGGAACCTTTAGAAATCGTCATGATAGACTATCTAATGGTGGGCCCATCCAATAGCGGACACCAGTATTGCCTCGTAATGGTGGATCACTTCACCAAATTTGCGGTGGTAACCGCCACCAAGGACCAGACAGCTGAGTCAGCAGCTCGTGCTCTGTGCCAAGATTTCATTCGAGTATATGGGTGCCCTAAACGCATCCACTCCGACCAGGGTGCCTGCTTTGAGGGACACGTAATGAAAGAAGTTCAACGTATCTACGGGATAAAGAAGTCGCACACGACTCCATACCACCCTCAGGGAAATGGGGCCTGTGAAAGATTCAACAGAACTCTGCTACAGATGCTGCGGACTCTGGAGGAAGACAAGAAGTTACAGTGGCCTCAGTTCTTGTCTGAAATGGTGTGGGCCTATAACAATCAGGTCCATTCTACAACGGGGTACTCTCCTTATACACTTCTCTTTGGGCGGTCTGGGCGAAGTGTAGGAGAATTACAGTTGGATGATGTGGATGGGTTCCCTCCGAGGGATCCAACCTCTTGGGTGCGGGCGCACCGGCAGAGACTTGAGACGATCCATCGATTGGTGCGGCAGCGCCTGCAAGAACATCCCCATCCTGATAAGACCCCAGTGCAAGAAGCACCATTGCAACCAGGCGACCTGGTGCTAGTTCGTGTCAAGAAACCCCAAGGGAAATTGGAAAGCCGATGGGAGGCTTTGCCGTATCGTGTTGTTGGCCGCAAGTATGCGAATGGGCCAGTGTACCAGGTCCAGAAAGAAGGAACTGATTGTGTTCGAGTACTTCACCGAAATATGTTGCGCCTGTGTCATTCTGAAGGGACAAATCATGATGGGCTTGCCAATGTGAATGAGCTCCCACAGTCAGAGAATGGAGGTGCGGAATGGGCCTCAGACGAGGAGGATGATTGTTGGCCGATCCCTGCTCCTGGGGATGTTCCACCTGTGACTACTGTATCTCCGGCCTGTGCCCCCTCTGGTGCGGAATCCGCTGGTCCTTCTCAGCCCATAGCTGCAGCACCCCATAATATACCACCGGTCCTCAGACGGACCACTAGGCCAAATGCTGGTATTCCCCCTGTTCGGTATGCGCAGGATGAGTTTGTTTGGCCTGCCATACATCGGTATACTACCACCCTGTGCATAAAAGTACAACCCTCTGGATATACAGTCATAGGCAGGGACTGCCAATCTTAAAGTGGGGGGGAATATGTAAGAGACAGCCAATGTTGTCCTAAGCTTCATTTGTCTGTATAAACTGTTAATGTTGAATGTATTTCTGTGATTCTGTTCCTTTAAGACAGCAGCCATTGTAATTGTGACATGATGCTGGAGTGACTCCCCCCCCCCCTTTTATGTCAGCTTGCCTGTTCTGCAGACAGAATGTGAGCAGAGAAGCAGGAAGTGACGAGACAGAGAGCAGCAGCCATCTTAGCAAGTGTTGTATTGAACTGGTGTGGATATTTTTCTGTACAGCTAAGCTGTATCTTGGTCCAGAGACAAACAGAGTGTAAAGAGACAACAGGACTAGTGAGTCCACGTGAAAGGAACTGTGCTCAGTGGCTGATCAGTGAGACTGACATTGTGACTGTGTATATGGATACCACAGATAGAGACTCGCAGTGCTGTTGATGTACTGGACAGCACCTGCTAAACCCCGGCTTACATCCCAGCTCAGTGTATGGATTCGGCAGGACTGTCAGTGTGCTGAGTGGAATCTGCTGTTGGATTACATTGCATTCATTGGGTTTCCCTGTTAAAGAGGACTTCATTTCTCCCAAGATCCTGATAACAGTGAGGAGAGGACGTTTCACTATAAAAGAAAGGAACGACTTTGGGCCCCACTGCGCGCTTCTACAGACTGTAAGCGGTCCACCTGGACCACTGGGGAAAAGGGGGTGCACCCAAATGTGATGTCAGGGTCAGTTAGGGATAGTTTTGAGTATATTGTTCATTCAGTGTCCATACTGCAGAATTGGACAGAGTAAAAGTAGAAACCATTGCAGAATTTGCCTTGAAATTGTTCATGCTATATTGTATATTTTGCTTGTCTTTATCCCTGTCATTTTACCTTCAAATAGTCTTTATTAACTTATAGTAAATATATATTCTTTTCTTGAACTACCGCGTGTGCGTTCATTTCTGGTTGCGGAGACCAAACCACCTGCCTTGCTCTCGGTTCACAACATTTTGCAAAAAAAGTTCTTTTTCTTTTTAAACTGTTTTTGGCGGGATTCCCCCCCAAAAGGGTTGGGGTTTGTGGGTGCGGCCCCCAAAATTTAAATTTCCCCCCCCCTTGGTAACCCTTCTTTGGGGGGGGGGGGGGGGGGGGGGGGGAAGAGGTTTTTTTTTTTATTTTAAAAAAAAAAAGGGACCTTTTTTATGGTGTGCGGGGGGGAATAATAAAAATGGGCATTTTTTTAATGGGTGCACCTAGAAAATTTAAATTATAAAATTGTGTGTGGGGTTTTTTTTTTTTTTGGGTTTTTTAAATATTATTTTTTTATTGGGGGGGGGGGGGGGGGGGGGGGGGGGGGGGGGGGGGGGAGTGGGGGGGGGGGGGGGGGAAAAGGGGGAGGAGCCAAAGATGTCTGTGTTGCAAACTTTACAGAGACAAGTCACAGCTGGAAGTAGTCATGGTAGTCCAAAGGGAAGAGAAGGGAAATGTGAACGATTAGTCATCTGTAAATTACAAAATGTTACTGCACTGTATACACCTAAATGATAGAGGATAAGTACCTGATTGATGGGGGTCTGTCTGCTGAGACCCCCTCTGGGCCTGAAAAAAGCCAGGCTGAATATAGGCATGTCACATGGTGGATGGACAAACCCGGGTGGCTCCCATTCTCCTCGATGTGAGTGCCAAAGATAGCCGAAGTACAGTACTCAGCTATCTGCGGTGCTCCTATTAAAGAGAATGGGGGCCATGCGGGCTTGTCCATCCACCAAGCAGAAGATGTGTTAAAGGGAATCTGTCAGGGCAATTTGGGACACTAAACCACCAACAGGTCCATATGGGCATGGGGTTTAGTGTAACAAATCACCCTGTTATAACGCAATCCATGGCCGCATTAAAAATAAAATACCTTTATACTCACCCGGCCGCTGTACTCACCGCGCCTGCGCAGTTCTTCAATTAAGCCAGAGGAGTACTCCTCAGCTTCAGTGCGCATGCCCCACAATTACGTAGTGAAGCCAGGGTGTCCATCTTTGGCTTCACTGAAGAACAGCGCAGGTGCCGGGAAGTGTGCCAACGAAGAAGTTCATGAATAAGCCGGACTGTTCTCGCCAAACAGCGTCGATCGGACCCTTCTCTAAGTAAGTATAAAGATATTTTATTTTTAATGTGCCTGCGGATTGCATTACAACAGGGCGATCTGGGACACTAAACCCCAGGTCTATAAGGACCTGTGGGTTGTTTAGTGTCCCAGATTGACCTGACAGATTCCCTTTAAGTTACTTTCGCTGTTAATGCCGTGTTGTTGTAAGAAGAATTCTTAAAAACTGTGTTATAACTTTGTGTATTATGTATGTTTATTGTTCGACAATAGCAGTGTGTGAAGCTAGTAGCTTGTAAGCTCAAATTTTTTTTTTTTTTTTGGTGGGGGAGGGCACCTTTTTATAGTCCGCCTCAGGCTAGATTCACCCCTGTGTTCGGGTCTACGTCGTTTGGGTCCGCATGAGGACCCAAAAGATGGAGACCCTGTTTGCTTAAAAAGTGGTAACCCGAGGACCCCATAGACTGTAATCAGGTTTATACTGAAACTGGTGGAGAGAAAAGTCCTCCTTGCAGGATATTAAGCGGACTCTGCGGCAGAGTCTCCTACAGAGACTCCAACACAGGTGTGAATCCAGCCTGAAGTGGCTTTTTAAACATGAGCATGACCTCACACCTCTTCACCCAACCCTCACATGTCCTCCACCATGTGCTTGCGACATCAATTTGTGGATGAAGACAGATTTAGGATAGAGCTGAGAAGCAATCATTGTCTAATCTTGGGTTATACAGTATAAACACAGGTAGTAAGCAGGGACAGCAGCGGACTGAAATAGTCTAATGGAGATTAACAAGTCGCACTGCAGGAAGTGGATGCAGCTGCATTGTTCTCATAGCTCCTCCTCCAGCTTTCTAAGCACTACAGAAAAATGTGTGGGCTGTCTGCTAGATCTGCCACAAATATGCAGGTCTAGCAGACACTCAGGAGCCACATACTTCTCCTGAGCCAAAGGTTAGGAATCCCTGCTTTACCTCGTAGATCTTTTTGATCACACATTGGGCCATCTGGCCTGCCTTCCAACCCCATGAATAAAACATGCTTCTACACAGTGTCTTCAATGAAGAGTTTGGCTGGTATATGGACTCTTATCAGTAGAGGTCAGTAAGTCTGAACTCTGAGCCACTAAGTAATCAGCTCACTGACTTGTTAGTATCCTGTAATTCTGACTCCTAGAAGATGTGAATCAAGTATAGATCATGATAAGAACCTTGTTCTATATGCCCAGTGATAGCAGAAATAGCAGCCTTACTTGATATGTCAGTGGGAGATAGCACCTTCATCCCCCATGCAGCTGCTTTTGAACATTTCTACCGATGTTCCACCTCATTTCTACCAATGTTCCACCTCAAGATCTGGTCGGTGTTGCTTAGGTGGATGGGAAGGGGGCTTGAAGGTGTGAAAGTTCTCTGGGATATGTATATTATTTAAGATTCCTTATTCTTAAAAAAATAAATTGACTTTTCAGTGTACTGTAATATTTGTAAAATTCTTCTCCCTATGGTGCCAATTGAACTAATCACCCAGTCATGTAGACATGTGAATGACACCTGATGATGTAAAGGTATCCTGTATGTTGCACAAACTAAGAATGAATGGGGCCACATAGGAATTTTAGTGTCGCTTCAATATTTACATACAGTAATGGCATAATGTTCATATTTCCACAATATTATTATAGTGCATTATGGAAAATATTATTTCTTGTCATGGATTTTTCATATGCAGTAGTGAACAATATTTTCTGAGTAAAAAAAATAAAAATAATACAAATAATAATGATATTAATAGTAATAATGATGCATTTAATAATCTAGACACCGAGACCATGCTGATAATAATAATAATAATAATAATAATAATAATAATAATTCTAACATCTACATGCCAAATCACACATGCACACTCACAATATCACACTCTGTCTTCTAGCTTTCCAAGCCTGAGCAGTGCACACACATGCAGCTGAATTTCTTCTTCAAACAGGAGGCACAAAGTTTAATGTTTACAGTACAAGGCTTCAGTCTCTCAGTGTGGGAAAGCAGCATGATGGCTTCAGTCTCTCAGTGTGGGAAAGCAGCATGATGGCTACAGTCTCTCATAATCTTACAAAAGCAGTTCATGTGGTTTGTGGTTGAAGGCATTTTACTCAAACCACCCCGTTATACACCTACTTATGTTGGCTTTGTTTTCTGCCAATTTAATCCACCAATAATATGGAGCCACCTTTAAATTTTTTTCCTACATTGGTCCTGAAATTATGGCATGTTGAACATTAAGGCTAAGGCCCCATTTGCAGAAACTCATAGTTTTTTTGTTTCAGTTTTTGCTGTATTTTTTTTGAGCCAACGTCAGGAGAGGATTTAACAGAAGGGAAACATCTAAGAGCTTCCTTTACATTTTCCACTCTAATTCAAGCCACTCCTGACTTTGGCTAAAAAAAACACAGCAAAATCTGCAACAAAAAAAGCACGTTTCCGCAACGTGGGGCCTTATTCTAAAGATGTGACTACTGTAAGTAAACTGTGCATGCTGAATGTCAAAGGCATAAGAGAGACACAAGGAGGTTTGGTTGGAAGATGAGAAATAAAATATAGGAAAACTCATCTCCATTATTTTATTATACATTTATTCATGAAATCAGGAATGAATTTCAGTAACAGTAAATCCTATATTTAGGATTATGTTTGTTCATTGTAGTTTGGACTAAAACAAATGCATGTATATTACATTTAAGAACAGATGGTCATCATTCAAATTCTAGTTTTATTTTTATTGTACTCTTTCCAAATACTTTCAACTTTAGCTGGAAAAAGGAGTCTTGTGTAACCACCTGCCATTTCAATGATTAATAGTATCAGTAATTTCTTAAATGAAAGTCATTAATATTAGGATTTGGCATTAAATCTTACAGTGTTTTATGTGTTAATGTGTACCGATGAGTCATTTCCTACCTTTTTTCTTGGGCTCAACACATCCCAACAAGGAGTAATGTGAGATAACAAGATTTAAAAAAACAAAAACACATGATGTTTTGATTCTCTATCAGGAGTTGTTTGTGCTACACTTGCTACACTTGTTAATATGTGGCCACCCAGTGGTTGTGGTATGTAGTGCACCCCGTTAAGAGTTGTTTTTTTTTTTTTTGTTTGTTTTTTTTAGCAAGTCACAATAAAGTATCAAATTTGTATCATGAAAAATTGCAAGAAAGTTACAGTCTTTTAAATCACATTGCTTCTTTTACTTCTGAAATGCAGGCAAACATGTCAAATACTTATTTTTGGACCAGATAAGGTACATGCAATCAAAGATAAAGCTTTGTACTTCTTGTATGGAAAGGTAATAAAAGGTGATATAATAATGTTCTTTGGCAAACAATTATAATTCACCAAGTGCATTCTAGATGTGTAATTTGTTCATCTTATCTACAGTGCCTTGCGAAAGTATTCGGCCCCCTTGAACTTTTCAACCTTTTGCCACATTTCAGGCTTCAAACATAAGGATATAAAATTTTAATTTTTTGGTGAAGAATCAACAACAAGTGGGACACAATTGTGAAGTGGAACGAAATTTATTGGATATTTTAAACTTTTGTAAAAAATAAAAAACTGAAAAGTGAGGCGTGCCAAATTATTTGGCCCCCTTAAGTTAATACTTTGTAGCGCCACCTTTTGCTGCGATTACAGCTGCAAGTCGCTTGGGGTATGTCTCTATCAGTTTTGTACATCGAGAGACTGAAATTCTTGCCCATTCTTCCTTGGAAAACAGCTCGAGCTCAGTGAAGTTGGATGGAGAGCATTTGTGAACAGCAGTTTTCAGCTCTTTCCACAGATTCTCGATTGGATTCAGGTCTGGACTTTGACTTGGCCATTCTAACACCTGGATATGTTTATTTGTGGACCATTCCATTGTAGATTTAGCTTTATGTTTGGGATCATTGTCTTGTTGGAAGATAAATCTCCGTCCCAGTCTCAGGTCTTTTGCAGACTCCAACAGGTTTTCTTCCAGAATGGTCCTGTATTTGGCTCCATCCATCTTCCCATCAATTTTAACCATGTTCCCTGTCCCTGCTGAAGAAAAGCAGGCCCAAACCATGATGCTGCCACCACCATGTTTGACAGTGGGGATGGTGTGTTCAGGGTGATGAGCTGTGTTGCTTTTACGCCAAACATATTGTTTTGCATTGTGGCCAAAAAGTTCGATTTTGTTTTAATCTGACCAGAGCTCCTTCTTCCACATGTTTGGTGTGTCTCCCAGGTGGCTTGTGGCAAACTTTAAATGAGACTTTTAATGGATATCTTTGAAAAATGGCTTTCTCCTTGCCACTCTTCTATAAAGGCCAGATTTGTGCAATGTACGACTGATTGTTGTCCTATGGACAGACTCTCCCACCTCAGCTGTAGATCTCTGCAGTTCATACAGAGTGATCATGGGCCTCTTGGCTGCATCTCTGATCAGTCTTCTCCTTGTTTGAGATGAAAGTTTAGAGGGACGGCTGGGTCTTGGTAGATTTGCAGTGGTCTGATACTCCTTCCATTTCAATATGATCACTTGCACAGTGCTCCTTGGGATGTTTAAAGTTTGGGAAATCTTTTTGTATCCAAATCCGGCTTTAAAGTTCTCCACAACAGTATCACGGACCTGACTGGTGTGTTCCTTGGTCTTCATGATGCTCTCTGCGCTTTAAACAGAACTCTGAGACTATCACAGAGCAGGTGCATTTATACGGAGACTTGATTACACACAGGTGGATTATATTTATCATCATCAGTCATTTAGGACAACATTGGATCATTCAGAGATCCTCACTGAACTTCTGGAGTGAGTTTGTTGCACTGAAAGTAAAGGGGCCGAATAATATTGCACGCCCCACTTTTCAGTTTTTTATTTTTTACAAAAGTTTAAAATATCCAATAAATTTCATTCCACTTCACAATTGTGTCCCTCTTGTTGTTGATTCTTCACCAAAAAATTTAAATTTTATATCTTTATGTTTGAAGCCTTAAATGTGGCAAAAGGTTGAAAAGTTCAAGGGGGCCGAATACTTCCACAAGGCACTGTAAATTGCATCCATACATTCTGAACCTTTTTATTATTTCCAAATCTGAAAATCAGTCCAGTGTTTGCTATACTGTACAAGCAGAACTTTTCTCTCCGCATTTTTAAAGCAGAATGGGGAACAGAATCCTTGAGCGGAGATTAGGCGCAGGTGTGAACCTAGCCTAAGACTCTTTTTGACTATGCAATCTACAGTAACTCCAGCTGATAATAGGTTTACTATCCTGCTACAATGTAAACAGCTGGATTCTGTTACTCTCTAACCATTTACATGCAGGTCACACGCTGTACTATCATGAACAATTTCAACATACTAAAAATCATCATACATTTTTTTCTTCGTACTCCTTCAGTTGTGCAACACAAATCCCATGTGTATTTTGAAAAAATACAATTTCCCTGGTTTATGGAAAGTACTGGGCTTAGGTTCTTAGGTTCCATATCTGGGAAGTGTGTGTGAGTTGTGTACTGTTCCTTTCTGTTATGGAACAATCTTATGTAATAGATTGCATGTCTTCTTTAGATTCCTAAATACAACTATGACTTGGCTTTCACCTGGACCCTTTGCACTATTTGGCAGATAAGAGTTTTGCAACACATGGTTTGAAGTCATTAATATTAGAAATCTATTGAGCAACAGCAAACAATACCATATATGTCTCCAGATAGTGTTTTGTTGGCCTGATATTACTTTGCCAGTTCCAAAGAAAACAGTGCTATGATGGTTTGAGACAAAAAAAAGAAAGAAACAGACTTTCATCAGCTAGCACTCGGTGTATGAAATCATTTAGTGAGATTCTTAATATTTAATTGGGCACTAAGCCATGTTTTGTACTTACCTGTGACCTACTCCAACAAACAGTGCTTGAAGAATCTAATTTGCAGATGACCGTGTGTATTTTAAGGTCAGCAAACTAGTAATTAGTGTTCAGTTTTTGCAGACAGAGTGTCTACAGTGTTTCTTCAGCATCAGTGAAGTAGGTCTGCAAAAAACGGACAGTGTCTTCAGTGTGCCATCAGTGTGTGATCCTAGTTTGCGATCCACCATAAAACACAGGAGACATCTAATTATATCCCTAGCTTGTCCGGGAAAACGAATGGCACACTGATGACACACTGAGTACATCAGTGTACCGTCCTAAGTTTTTAGTCTCCCATAGGCTTCTATGGGCGAATCCGTTCTGCAATAACTGAACAGAATAGGACATGTTCTATCTGATGTGGTGGCGAATCGCGGCTCGCACACTGATCAGTGAAAAACATGGTTGTGTGCATGTGCCCATAGAAATGAATGGATCAGTGTGCTATCCGCGAAAAACACAGATAGCACACGGATCTCGTCCACAGTCGTCTGCAAGGGGCCTTAGGCTAGGTTTACATCTCTGTTGGACTTTCCGTAGGAAACTCCACCGCAGATTCCGTCTAAAATCGGCAGAGAGAAAAGTCCTGCACAGAGGGCTTTTCTCCCCGCCGGTTTTATACCTGACAAACAACCGGCAGACCCCATTATAGTCTATGGGGTCCAGGGGGATCCAGGGGTAACCGCTTTTTTGCGGATGGTCTCTTTGTCTTTCAGGTCCCCATAACAGAGAGCCGAGCACTAGTGTGAACCTAGCGTAACAAACAGGTAGCCTTTATAACATTCTAAGCAGTTTTTCAAAAAATGGCTGGCTTTAGTTACTTGAAGTTTACTGTTTCTTAACAGTGTGTAATGGCTATGGACACATTCGTCCATGTAAAATTAAAAAGGTATTCCCATCTCAGAGGTCCTATCTATAGTGTAAATTTATGTAAATTTAATAGTTTTCCTAAATTTGCTTCATTTGTCAGCTATACGAGATTATTACTCCCATTGTTTGCACATCATTTCCTTGGCCCCAACCTGTTCTATCTCCTTAACTAGCAATACAGGAAGGGTGACGTGACTCACTGCTCTCTGGATTGGGGGAGGGGGGGCTGAGTTCTCTGTATTAGGGCCGGTTCACATCTGTGTTCGGTTTCCATACAGGAGAGTCCGCTTGGGGACCCCCCGAATGGAAACCTATACGCAGAGCGAAGCAGTTTACATAAGGAAACCTGCGGACCTTATAGACTATAATGGGGTCCGTGTGGTTTACGCTCAGTTTCCGCACGAAACATGCGGAAATCGAGCGTAAACCACATGGACCCCATTATAGTCTAAAACAAATTCTAACACTCCATTCAGTAGGACTATCAGCTGTGTATCCTGACACCTGACTTCTGAACAACACAACTGATGGTCCCAACCCCATTTATAAGGCAAGAAATCCCACTTATTAAACCTGACAGGGCACACCTGTGAAGTGAAAACCATTTCGGGTGACTACCTCTTGAAGCTCATCAAGAGAATGCCAAGAGTGTGCAAAGCAGTAATCAAAGCAAAAGGTGGCTACTTTGAAGAACCTAGAATATAAGACATATTTTCAGTTGTTTCACACTTTTTTGTTAAGTATATAATTCCACATGTGTTAATTCATAGTTTTGATGCCTTCAGTGTGAATCTGCAATTTTTATAGTCATGAAAATACAGAAAACTCTTGGAATGAGAAGGTGTGTCCAAACTTTTGGTCTGTACTGTATGTGCATGGTCTTGCTGAGCAGTCTGTTATATGACTATATACAGTCATTTGAAAAAGTTTGGGCACCCCTATTAATCTTAATCATTTTTAGTTCTAAATATTTTGGTGTTTGCAACAGCCATTTCAATTTGATATATCTAATAACTGATGGACACAGTAATATTTCAGGATTGAAATGAGGTTTATTGTACTAACAGAAAATGTGCAATATGCATTAAACCAAAATTTGACCGGTGCAAAAGTATGGGCACCTCAACAGAAAAGTGACATTAATATTTAGTAGATCCTCCTTTTGCAAAAATAACAGCCTCTAGTCGCTTCCTGTAGCTTTTAATCAGTTCCTGGATCCTGGATGAAGGTATTTTTGACCATTCCTCTTTACAAAACAATTCCAGTTCAGTTAAGTTTGATGGTTCAATGTTATTCAGGTCTGGGGACTGGGATGGCCATTCCAGAACATTGTAAGTGTTCCTCTGCATAAATGCCTGAGTAGATTTGGAGCTGTGTTTTGGATCATTGTCTTGCTGAAATATCCATCCCCGGCGTAACTTCAAATTCGTCACTGATTCTTGTACATTATTCTCAAGAATCTGCTGATACTGAGTTGAATCCATGCGACCCTCAACTTTAACAAGATTCCCGATGCCGGCATTGGCCACACAGCCCCAAAGCATGATGGAACCTCCACCAAATTTTACAGTGGGTAGCAAGTGTTTTTCTTGGAATGCTGTGTTTTTTTGACGCCATGCATAATGCCTTTTTGTATGACCAAACAACTCAATCTTTGTTTCATCAGTCCACAGGACCTTCTTCCAAAATGAAGCTGGCTTGTCCAAATGTGCTTTTGCATACCTCAGGCGACTCTGTTTGTGGCGTGCTTTCAGAAACGGCTTCTTTCGCATCACTCTCCCATACAGCTTCTCCTTGTGCAAAGTGTTCTGTATTGTTGACCGATGCACAGTGACACCATCTGCAGCAAGATGATGCTGCAGCTCTTTGGAGGTGGTCTGTGGATTGTCCTTGACTGTTCTCACCATTCTTCTTCTCTGCCTTTCTGATATTTTTCTTGGCCTGCCACTTCTGGGCTTAACAAGAACTGTCCCTGTGGTCTTCCATTTCCTTACTATGTTCCTCACAGTGGAAACTGACAGGTTAAATCTCTGAGACAACTTTTTGTATCCTTCCCCTGAACAACTATGTTGAACAATCTTTGTTTTCAGATCATTTGAGAGTTGTTTTGAGGAGCCCATGATGCCACTCTTCAGAGGAGATTCAAATAGGAGAACAACTTGCAATTGGCCACCTTAAATACCTTTTCTAATGATTAGATACACCTGGCTATGAAGTTCAAAGCTCAGTGAGGTTACAAAACCAATTTTGTGCTTCAGTAAGTCAGTAAAAAGTAGTTAGGAGTATTCAAATCAATAAAATGATAAGGGTACCCAAATTTTTGCACCGGTCAAATTTTGGTTTAATGCATATTGCACATTTTCTGTTAGTACAATAAACCTCATTTCAATCCTGAAATATTACTGTGTCCATCAGTTATTAGATATATCAAATTGAAATGGCTGTTGCAAACACCCACATATTTAGAACTAAAAATGATTAAGATTAATAGGGGTGCCCAAACTTTTTCATATGACTGTAAGCCTTCATACATGGTGTCCTATCAGTTTTTCTGCTGCTCACAAGAGAGTGAACTGCAAATTTTCTATAAGGGAGACACCTAGAGTCAGGAACTTTAGAGAGGTTTTCAGGCAGAACACAGTCACATTTTTAATTAAAATGAATTACATTTTGGTCCAGAGTCACATACTCAATGAAATGACACTAAGTTGTCGGAAAAGTTAGTAACCATTTAATAGTCTAACTGATAGCATGCCACGGTGTGTAAGTGCTAGTATGTCTGGGTGTGATACTCATACTTGATACTGAATAAATCGAGATGTTTTGAATATTTTGTTTAGATTTTTCTATGATTTGCATATAATTAACATGTCTATCAATCTTGTGATTTCCATAATTCTAACACTTTTCCTTCTTAGTGTTACAATTTCAATGTGAAATTGGAAAACCTCTTTAATGCACCTGTTACTGCAGTTAATGGTCTATCTTTCCATCCAGTGTCTTTACCCCTTGATAATTGTTCAAAAGTCCCAATCCTCCTAAGGAACAATTTCCAAACAACTAAAGGAACTGGGGCGATGCTGCGACCCCACTCCTCTGCCCCCCCACTCACATTCGGACTATAAGATGCACCCCACATTTTCCTCCCAAATTTGGGGGAAAAAAATGCGTCTTATAGTCCGAAAAATACGGTATATCCACCATTAAGAAAGTCCAATATCACTGTTGACTGAAAAGGCAAGGAAGGAGCCCATACTCCAAGACTGATAAAAAATGAGAGTTTGAAGGTCATCACCAGAACAAAACCTAACTTGTTTAAGGAGTGCTCTCTGATCAAAGATCAAATGCCTTTAAAATAGAAAAAATAGACCAATTGTTTTTGGTCCTCCCAAAATAAAGGAATGGAAAGTGATCAAAATTCATAAAAATGAAACCCAAATAATTATGGAATATAATATTTTCATGCAGTCCTAAACAAAACATTATATGTACCCCCAAAACAATGTCATCTAAAAATACAACTTGTCACACAAAAAGCAAGTCCTCATATGGTTAGGTAGTTATGTAATGGAGAAATAAAAAACTTATGGCCTTTCAAATGTGGAGATGGGAGAATAAGTGAAAATTGGCTTGTCCTAATGGCCAAAATAGACTAGGTCCCAGCATATGTGGGAAAAACCCTTTAACCCTTTAAGGACACAGGATAGTTTGTATATTAGTGCTCGACGACTTTTTTCATATTTTCCTTCCTTGCCTTCCAAAATTCATAACTTTTTAATTTTTTTGTCAACATAGCTAAGCAAAGGCTTATTCTTCTTGTGTCACATTCTACTTTCATTTGGCACCATTTGGGGGTACATATGATGTTTTCATTAGCTTTCATGAATGTTTTTTTGGGGGCCATGTCAAAAACCCCACAATGCTACCATACAGCATTCACACTGCATTAAAAATGACATGGTAACTTCATCTGGCAGGTCATTATGTTGTACTTTTTAATTGGCACCAATGTTTGACTTTTTGATCACTTTTTATTGCTATTTTTTGAAAGGAAGGTGACCAGAATACTTTATTTAGCGCATTGCAGTATATATTTTTTTACAGTGTTCACCGTATGGGATAAATAAAGCTATTTTTGAATAGTGGGGGTCATATGCACATGGGGATACCTAACATGTTTGATCTTTTTTTTTGTCTACATTATGTGTTTTTTTTTTAACTATTTATTATTTGTTTATTTTCAATTTTTAAACTTTTTACTGTCTCACAAGGGGACTTGAACCTGGGATCTCTGATCCCCAGTGCAATCTACTGCAATACTATGTATTGCAGCACATTGAACATAGGTTCCCTATGTGTAACAGGCAACGGCAGTCAGGAGGCCATTTCTCGACCCCCTGGCAACCTGGCAGACCCCTGGATGTCATGATCGCTATTGAAGATACTCCGGTGGCTAGTCATGGGCCTCAGCTGTTTAACACAGCCGAGTGCCGGAAGTAATGACGCAGTTACAGCTCCTGTGCCTGCGGCATTACAGTGGCGTACTATTACGGTGCTGAGTGTTAACTATACACTTAGCAAGATGTAATAGAATAGCGCAGAATGGGAATGGGTTAAGAGTTGCAATATACAAAAACTAAAGCAGAATATGTAGTTCTACAGTAGTTCTAACTCACTTCCACCACACACAGAGCAGAGATATTATACAACATTACATAGTTGTTGGCAATTACATACACTAAGTAAAAATAGACAGTTTTATTTCTTCAATACAATTTATACTGTATAACTGGAATCATCTTCTGCTTAGAATACATGCTACAGTGAAACTAATATTTATTCCCATCTATCACAGGCTTATAAACAACAATAAATTGTGCTTCTTGTGACTTCATTGCTTATATTTTGATAGGCGTGCCTTGTTTAGCTCATAATGACTTAGAAAAATAAATTGAGGTCCTGCAATGTTTTCAAAAGATACTGTGAACTGTTATATCAGCCTAATGTATTTCCCCTCTAACTGGGAAATTTATCAATGGTTTATAAAAGAAAACATTAGAAATGACACTTGGCATCATCCTAGCTTAGCAAATGTCTGGAAAAAACAAGATTATATTTGTTTTTACAAACTCCCCTGGGGTGGGATACACTCTTAATTTATACAATAGGTAAATATCACTTACAGCAAAGACTAGTTTACTGAAAACTGTTAGAATTACAGTACAGCTGGCAAAACATGCTTTTCATCAAAACAGACAAGGAGTTAAAGGTATAGTGTATACCAGTGATCTCATCTAGGATTTTATGTAGTATAATGTTGTACCGTGTTAGCCATAGAAAGTAGTGGAAGAGTGAAGAAATCAGGCAATACCTTTTAGAGGCTAACTGAGTATATTTGATAGTAAGCATTCGAGAGTGCTAGCTCTCTTCTTCAGACATTGACACCATGTCTGAACCATGTCTGGAAAAGAGAGCTAACACTCTCGAAAGCTTACTATCAAATATACTCAGTTAGCCTCTAAAAGGTATCACCTTATTTCTTCACTCTTCCACTACAGTCCCTGACAGAAGTTCTGTTGCTTATCCATGTTGTGGAATCAAAAGCTTATAACCTGACTTTAAATTCATCCATTGGTTTTAGAAATGACTCATATGAAAGCTGAAACCCTCCCAAATGATTTTTTGGTTAAGAAAATAAATTGGCTTCACTGCTGAAATATTCATCATTTAATGAACACAGAAAGGTCAGATTTTGGCAAGACAAAAGTTTTATCGCCTTGTCATATAATGCACCCAATCCTAGTTTAAAGCCTCACCTGTACTCACTAATTGATCGGCTAATTAGTGGGTGTGTATAAAAAGAACTCCAGCACCCCAGACCTTCACTTTAATTGCAACTTCACCTCTGACAACATGCCAAAAATCAACCCTGCGACCAAAGCCTTGATTATCAAGAGGCTGAAGACCAGATCCACTGCAGAGGTGGCTGGCACCTTTAATGTGTCTATGCGTCAAGTACAAAGAATTAAAAAAAGATTTGAACAGACTGGAGATGTTTTTGACAAGCCCAGGTCCGGCAGACCCTGCAAGACAACTGCTCAGGAGGAACATTTTTTGGTTAGAAAATCAAAAGCCAGCCCCTCTTCCACTGCAGCAGAGCTCCAACAGGCCTGGTCACCTCAAGTCCCTGTGTCAACTAGAACAGTTTGTTGGATTCTGTCTCGAAATGGCCTCCATGTTCGTATCAGTGCCCAGAAGCCAGCACTAAACAAAAGGCAATTAAAAAAACATGTGGCATTTGCCAAGGCCCACAGCCTGCTAAACGGATGGACGCTGGAAAAGTGGCAGAAGGTGGATTTCTCTTTTCTTTAAAGTCAGGTTATAAGCTTTTGATTCCACAACATGGATAAGCGACAGAACTTCTGTCGGGGACTCTAGGATTTTATGTAAACCTACAGCAAGAGCTGTCACTATTACTTTAGGGGTAGTATGCTGTTTCTGTATGTGCAACCAGGCAAAACAGGCTCTTAAAGCCCCACTCCAGAATGTCTTATTCAATAAACTTGCTGGATGTTATGCTCTCATAGACTTACAGGGACTTTCAGTTGGTGTGTGAATTGGCAGATCAGTCTGCCGATCACATGAACACCCAAGGGACCCAATGCACATAGTCAGTTCACATTCAGAGCCAAAGAATAATAACAACAGGAATTTAATGTTGGCACGCAAAAAAAAACCGGGATACGTTTTCTGTTCTCACATATAGCATTTATATCCTTTAAGAAATGAGCATGTGAATGGTTATGAGCAGTGACTGCAATTCCTTGGGACCACATCGATTGGCACAAAGCAGTAGAAGCATGTCCTTGGAAATCAGGGATGCTTTTCCTATAATGCCTTGAAAGCAGCCCTCATAACAGCCAATCATAAGGACCTATAGGTCACTGATGACTCATAGGCAGTATAAAAGTCCAGGCAGAAAGAAGTGTTTTGTGGGAAAAGATTAGAGACACAGGATCTCAGGCAGTCAGACTGAGAGATATAGCAATAATGCACTAATAATACACTGTGGGGATTCTGAGGATTAGTGTATTGTTAGGACTTCAGTGGGATAGTGCTGCAGTTCCTACAGTCTCCTCTATAGTTTTTACAGCAAGTGAGCAGCCTGGCTTGCAGCATGCAAATATTACTAAGAGCCCTCTCAGTACAGGTGATCTGCGGGGATCCTGGCTGTCGGACCCCTCCAGATCTAATATTGATGGCCTGTCCAAAGGCTTTACAACTTAGGTACCCCCCCCCCCCCAGTTCACCGCATCTGTAATAACCCATGCACTAAAATTTAGTATTTAACCCATGCAGTAACTGCCGCAAAGAAAGAAAAGAAAAAATCCACTAGAAATAATGATTTTTGGTCACAAAAAAATGGAATAAAAAGAGATCAAAAGAGGTATGTATCCCAAAATTGTGCTAATAAAAAGTACAACTCATCCTGCAAAAAACATTCCCTCAGCAGGCTTGGAGATGGTCCCCAGCTTACTCTGACATGGCACAGTACACTTACTGTACTTCATACAGATACTCATCGCAAGCATCTCAAACATCTCAACCTATACGTCAGTATAATGTACTGGGTAGATTTTTTAAGAGACTACCCAGTTTAATTTTATATACTGTAGACACACTGGGCAGATGAGATAACATCCAGGTGCAGAGGCCAACCAATATCCTTCCTCCCTGGGCTTCATCTTCTCAATCACACTGCAGGGCTCCAATCACCATAGAAAAAAAAAGTTATTACTTAGGCTATACTGTGAATGGTAAAAAATTTAAAGCTTTAAAAAGACAGAAACTATGTTTTTTTTTCATTCCCCCAGAAAGGGGAGAAATAAGATTTAGTCAATAAATTATTGGCACCCCAAAATGGTGTCATTGAAAAATCTATCTCATCCCACAAAAAACAAATCTTCATATGGCTACATCAGTGGAAATTTTAAAATTATAGATTAATTTCTGGAAAACTATTTGAAGCAATACCATGCTCGCCACATTTGCTGAAAAATTCACCTCCATTTTGTTTAAATGTCTGTGAAATGATTGAAAGGTTAGCAATCTTCCTAAATTCTGTTTTGAATGATTTGAGGGGTGCAGTTTTGAAAATAAGGTGATGTATGGGGGTTTCTAACGTATTTGCCTTTAAAAGGAGTCTGTCAACAGTAAATTTGTTATAAATCTAATCACAGTACCTTGTAGAAGTAATTCTACAGTTCCATATATGCTTATTATTCAGCTATGGAGCCCAATTCATATGTAAATTGCTGTATTAGTCATGTGCAAATGAGGGGGAAAGCGCTTTATTGACATGTCTTAAGCTACATTCACAAAACAGTTTTTTTAATGGAATCAATTCAAGTGAAAAGGTGGCTATTCACATAAAATTTTTATGGTCTGTTGCAACTAAAAAATTTCCAATTTTTGTCCATTTTCATGAACCCCTCCATAGTCTCAAATATATGCAGGATCTGTGAAAATGGGTGCTCCTCGGGGGCAAGAGGGCCGTGAAAAATGGACATTTCTCACTTCCATTTAGCACCTCGGTTGTGTAAATGCAGCCTTAGTCTGGGCTTGGTCTCAGTTCTAGATTGTTTGGGCAAAGCACTCCTTGTTTGCTTGAATAACAGAGGCATATTTTAACTGTGAATACACAACTATAGAGTACTGTGATAAAATGTATAACAAATTCACTGCTCACAAATTTCCTTTATAAGACCCTTCACAACTGAATTGGTCCTTAAGGAATTGGTGTTAGAAACTTCCTTGAAAATTTGGAAAATTGCTGTCCTGGCATTTTTTGATTTTCAATTTTCGTTTTTTTCATTCACAGAGCCATATGAGGGCTTAATGTTTGTGGGACAAATTGTTCTTCATAATGATAAAATTTATTATTCTGTACAATGTACTGGGAAGCTGGAAAATATTCAGAATGGGGTGGAATTGAAAAAAAAAATTAATTTGTGCGACATTCTTACAGGTTTCGTTTTTACGGCGTTTTTCTTAAAGTCACCATATTCTGACACCCGTAACTTTTATATACAGGATACATAATGTATATGTGTTTCACAGTAATTTTTTAGTTTTATATGTTTTCTAGGGAAAGGGGGATGATTTGAATTTTTAATTATTTCTATATATACTATATATATCTATATACAGTGGGGAAAAAAAAGTATTTAGTCAGCCACCAATTGTGCAACTTCTCCCACTTAAAAAGATGAGAGAGGCCTGTAATTGACATCATAGGTAGACCTCAACTATGAGAGACAAAATGAGAAAGCAAATCCAGAAAATCACATTGTCTGATTTTTTAAGAATTTATTTGCAAATTATGGTGGAAAATAAGTATTTGGTCAATAACAAAAGTTCATCTCAATACTTTGTTATATATCCTTTGTTGGCAATGACAGAGGTCAAACGTTTTCTGTAAGTCTTCACAAGGTTGGCACACACTGTTGCTGGTATGTTGGCCCATTCCTTCATGCAGATCTCCTCTAGAGCAGTGATGTTTTGGGCTGTCGCTGGGCAACACGGACTTTCATCTCCCTCCAAAGGTTTTCTATGGGGTTGAGATCTGGAGACTGGCTAGGCCACTCCAGGACCTTGAAATGCTTCTTACGAAGCCACTCCTTTGTTGCCCTGGCGGTGTGCTTGGGTTCATTGTCATGCTAAAAGACCCAGCCACGTTTCATCTTCAATGCCCTTGCTGATGGAAGGAGGTTTGCACTCAAAATCTCACAATACATGGCCCCATTCATTCTTTCATGTACATGGATCAGTCGTCCTGGTCCCTTTGCAGAGAAACAGCCCCAAAGCGTGATGTTGCCACCCCCATGCTTCACAGTAGATATGGTGTTCTTTGGATGCAACTCAGCATTCACTCTCCTCCAAACACGGCGAATTGTGTTTCTACCAAACACTTCTACTTTGGTTTCATCTGACCATATGACATTCTCCCAATACTCTTCTGGAACATCCAAATGCTCTCTAGCAAACTTCAGATGGGCCCGGATATGTACTGGCTTAAGCAGGGGGACACGTCTGGCACTGCAGGATCTGAGTCCCTGGCGGCGTAGTGTGTTACTGATGGTAGCCTTTGTTACGTTAGTCCCAGCTTTCTGCAGGTCATTCACTAGGTCCCCCCCGTGTGGTTCTGGGATTTTTGCTCACCGTTCTTGTGATCATTTTGACCCCACGGGGTGAGATCTTGCGTGGAGCCCCTGATCAAGGGAGATTATCAATGTTCTTGTATGTCTTCCATTTTCTAATTATTGCTCCCACAGTTGATTTCTTCACACCAAGCTGCTTGCCTATTGCAGATTCAGTCTCCCCAGCCTGGTGCAGGTCTACAATCTTGTTTCTGGTGTCCTTTCACAGCGATTTGGTCTTCACCATAGTGGAGTTTGGAGTGTGACTGTTTGAGGTTGTGGACAGGTGTCTTTTATACTGATAACAATGTCAAACAGGTGCCATTACTACAGGTAATGACTGCAGGACAGAGGAGCCTCTTAAAGAAGAAGTTACAGGTCTGTGAGAGCCAGAAATCTTGCTTGTTTGTAGGTGACCAAATACTTATTTTCCACCATAATTTGCATATAAATTCTTTAAAAATCAGACAATGTGATTTTCTAGATATGTTTTCTCATTTTGTCTCTCATAGTTGAGGTCTACCTATGATGTCAATTACAGGCCTCTCTCATCTTTTTAAGTGGGAAAACTTGCACAATTGGTGGCTGACTAAATACTTTTTTTTCCCCACTGTATATATATATAAATATATATACTGTATTTATTAGACCCCCTAGGGGTCTTGAAACCCAGGGGTCTGATCACTAATTCAATGCAAAATACCATCATTTGTATGACAAGCTGCATAAAACAGCCTGTAATAATGGTAATGCCAGACAAGCCTTCAATAGGCTCCTGGCTGTCATGGCAATGGAATTTCGGCCCCGGATCTTGTTCTGGGCGCCGGCGATCCTCCCTAAAATGGCGGCGCCCATGAGCCACTGGGAAAATGGTGCCTCGGTCAGCTTGGACCAAGGAGCGAGGGGCCTTAATGCCCGAATCATGGCGCAGTTATGATGGCCGCTCAGCTCCAGGCGGTCACCATATTTAAATACCTGACATCTGCCGTACTGCAGATGTCGGGAAGGAGTTAAATTTTCTAACATCCTAAAAAAAAATGAAAGGTCCTCTAAAGCGTGATGCCAACATATAGCAGAGATATAGTAAGTAATATTGAACTTATTTGGGTGACTAGCTCTTTGAGAAGATTACCACCTAATCCAGACTACATATTCAGTTTCGATATTAACCATTTTCTTTGAGACCACTACTTTTTTATGCAATTTTGGGTGGTTGTCTCAATGAGATTTTACTGTATATGATAGGCAGAGCATTTCAAAGTTGTTCCAAATTTTCACCACATTTATGTTTTTAAAAACAGGCCAAAATTTACCACTAAGGCAAAGCAAAATATGTCACAAAAAAACAATTTAATATTACTTGTCTATTATGAAGTTCTGACATAAAGTGAAAGTTGTCAGATTTGCAAAATTCTGACATCTCAGAGGGCTGCGATCAAGTAACGATGGTGGCGTCCATGGCGCCCGCACACTTTAGATGCCACGGTCGTGTTTAACCGCATTTAAAGTGTTAACAGCTGCGATCGGTGTCGGCACTGATCACAGCTGTTAGCAGCGGGTGTTGGCTGTATTATACAGCTGGCATCCGCTGTGTATGGAGAGAGCTCAGCTTCTGAGCCCTCTCCATACATCTCCATGCGACCAATGATGTACATGTATGTTATTGGTCGTTAAGGGTTTAAAGGGTTTGTCCAGGATAACAATTTTTTTTTTATATTAGGCTGGGGAAGGTGAAAAAAACCAAACATACTCACCTGTTCCCAGTGCTCGGTGTCTCCCAGCGCAGTCTAGTCCTGCTACTCCATGTGTTTTCTGCCAGCAGAAGTCCCCTCCACACATGACCACTGAGGCCAGTGACGTCCTGTGTCCTTTCCTTAGGCCACTGAGGCCGCTGATTGTCCTCAGCGGTCATATGACTGCTAAGATCAATAGGTGGCCTAGGGACACGTTACACAGGACGTCTCAGTGCGGCGGGGACTTCAGCCGGAAGACAACACCAGAGCAGCAGGATTGGACCACTGTGGCAAACAATGGTGCACCAAGGACAGGCAAGTCCTATCATTTTCTTATCGTTCATGATATAATGCAGGATTTTGCTGTAAATACCTCATGCATTACAATTATTTTAGAATAATATCATTTAAAATTATTTTTTCAAGTTGGTATTTCTTGAGAAATGTACAATTTATCCAGCTTGGTTTAGTTCAAGGGTAACAATAATTGTTTTATTGTCTCTGTTCAGTTCTTTCCTTAACAAATGACTCATATTACAATCTTTGTCCTTTGAACAACTTTCCAGAGATATAAATTTTCATCCAAGTTTAAGTCAAGAAATATATAAATACTGCAATATAGGACAACTAATTAAGAAATAGTAAAATAGTATGAATCATGTCTTAGCCAACTGCTTTTGTGTTTTCAGTCTTCAGGGAGACATAAAAGGTCAAGACAGTTGCTAGATAAATTAACAATGTTTATTTTCAGTAAATCTAAATTGTATTTGGTAATTAAATCCATAATTAAACAAAATAATAATGTAATATGCAAAGAAAATGTGGAGTAACTCTCATTAGCAATTTACAGTACAATAAGCATTTATTTTACTGCCTCAATACACTGGTAGACCTGGAATATCCAGTATTAACTTGTAAGGAGCTGCCAACATGGTTTAAGATAATGAAAACTGTTGGTACCACTCAGAAGTGTAACATAAAGCTCTTCAGCACCATTAAAAATCTGTAACAGCCATTTATAATACTGGTATTTCCTGTGGTAAAGACCCCAGGCCACTGGTGTGACTGCTACTTTTACATCCCCTATGGCTACAACTTTGATTTTGTTGATGCTGTACATTCACTTCCCTAAAAGCTTTTAAAAAGCACCAACTTTTTTGTTTTCATTAGTTACCTAAAGGCTATGTACAATACTTATACATCTAATACCACTAAAAATATCTCTATCATATTTTTATGCCCAGGCATATATCAGGTCAATCGAAGGCCGTATTTTGCATGGCTCCTAATTTCACAATGCAGTGACCAACAAATGTCCAAGATTTAATATGAAGTCAAGCAAAATATCTCAGCGCAGTGCTCTATTATGGGTCACTTTTACCCAGTGAAATTGTCTGAATGATCTGTAAATAAGGAGAATGCACAGGAATTGGTTGTTGAGAAAGTAGTGCATAACAGTAGAGGAGACAAATGTGATGTCTTATAGGAACACTGTAAATGGAGTTTTTGGACGGCACTGTGATTATTTTATGGAAACATAGGCCTGAAAAATTCTATAATTCTGTGTGGTGTCACAATGATATGCCATACTGATGTGACTAAAGTGCCTTGATTGAGATGTAGTGGCAGTGGACCTGCCACTATGGGGGAACTGCAGTGGCAAGTGGTGAATCCTCCGCGACAGCATAATTCCCCTCCACCGCCTGGAGGCCTTTACAAGATGCTGTTCTATGTTCTTTCTCACTGTGAGCACTGTACTTATACCAAACCTGCTGTTCTTTACAATCTAGAGTAAAGAGGAATCTGTAGTGCGTAATCAGGTGTCCTGTGTGTGTCTATTCTAGATCCAGGTGACTTGTAGGGTGCAGAGTATCTTGGCGGTGAATCAGCGCGGAACGGACAGATAAGAGTGGGTGTGGAAAAGAGGAGCAGTGCTGGCTGCGTGAGCTCCATATTCATACACTGTTTTGGTGAAAAAGTGGCTGCACATCAAGAAGCCTCCATTGTATAGTAATACGGATGAGTGCACTAAGTCTGTTTTATTGCACCTATGTAGTGGGAAACGGACTGGCAGATTTGTTGGAAAATCTGCAATGAAAAATTTCTTCTACTGTAAAACTGAACCTGAAAACTGAATTTAATGTACTCACTTTCAAATTTTGCTAGATCCAGTTCAAATCTTTTTCTAGTTTTTAAGGGTGGAATACATTTATTATAAATTTGCTGTATGTTATGTATCTTAACCCCTTCAAGACAGAGCCTAAAAGTACCTTCGTGACCAGGCCTCATTTTTCAAAACTGACATGTGTCACTTTATGTGGCAATAACTTTAAGCTTTAACTTACACAAGTGATTTTGAGATTATTTTTTCGTAACACATTGTACTTTATGTTAGTGGTAAACGTTGATCAATATTTTTGTATTTATTTATAAAAAAAATAGGAAATATGATGGAAATTTGGAAAACAATCGCAATTTTCAAAATGTGAAATGCTCTGCTTTTCAAACAGATAGTCATATCACACAAATACATTAATAAATATTATCTACCATATCTCTGCTTTATATCGGCATCATCTTTTAATCAACCTTTTATTTATTTTGGACTTTAGGAAGCTTACAAGTGTAACAGCGATTTTCCAGATTTACAAGAACATTTCCTAAACTAATTTCTCAGGGACCACTTCAGTTCTGAAGGGGATTATAAAGGCCTATATATTAGAAACCCCCATGAATCACCCAATTTTCAAATCTGCAACCCTCAAATAATTCAAAACAGCATTTGGGAAGTTTGTTAACCCTTTAAGCATTTCACGGAAATTAAAACAATATGGAGGTGAAATTTAGACATTTAATTATTTTTCAATAATACATTCATTTAGCCCTAAAATAAACACACTCACAAGGGGTTAAAGGAGAAAATGCATCTCACAGTTTGTTATACAATTTCTCCTGAACACAGAAATACCCCACATGTGGGTGTAAACTGATGTTTGAGAACACAGCAGTAAACAGACGGGAAGGAGCGACACTGGACGTTTGAAAAGCAGATTTTGCTGGAATAGTTTTCGGTACCATGTCTCATTTGCAGAGCCCCTAGAGTACTAATACAAATGAAGTCCCCAAAAAGTGACCCCATTTTGGAAACTACACCCCTTTCAGAATTTAGCAAGGGGTATAGTGAACATTTTGACCCAACAGCCTTTTCACGGATTTTATTAACATTGGGATGTGTAAATGAAAAATTATTAAAATGTCACTTATCCCCAAAGTTTTCATTTTCAGAAGGGGTTAAAGGAGAAAAAAACACCACAAAGTTTGTTAAACAATTGCACATGAACGTGGCAATACCCCATATGCGTTCATAATCTGCTGTTTGGGTACATGGTGGGGCTTGGAATGCAAAGAGCGCTATTTGGCTTTTGGAGGGCAGATTTTGCTGGAATAGTTTGCAGGTGCCATGTTGCATTTGCAGAGCCCCTAAAGTACCAGTACAATGGAAACCCCCAAAAGTGCCCCCCTTTTTGGAAACTACACCCATCACAGAACATGTCAAGGGATATAATGAGCAGTTTGACGCTACTGCTGTTTCACAGATTTTATTAACATTGGGACGTGAAAATGAAAAATTACTTTTTTTCCAATAAACCATTAATTTAGTCCCAAATTTTTTATTTTCACAAGAGGATAAAGGAAAAAAAGCTCCCCTCAGTTTGTTACACAATTTCTCCTGAACATGGCAGTACCCCATATGTGATCATAATCTGCTATATGGGTACATGGTGGGTTTCGGAATGGAAAGAGCGCTATTTGGCTTTTGGAGGGCAGATTTTGCTGGAATAGTTTGCAGGTGCCATGTTGCATTTGCAGAGCCCCTAAAGTATCAATACAATGGAAACTCCCAAAAAGTGACCCCATTTTAGAAACTACACCCCTCAAGGAATGTATCAAGGGGTATTATTTGAGCCCAAGAGTGCTTAATTAATGTACAAAGTGAAAATTTTAATTTTTAAAAAAATATGCCATTTCAGTGCCCAATATGTTGCGCCCAGTTTATGTCATCAGAGACATACACTCCTAAAACTATTAAGTGGGCTATCCCAAGTAGAAAGAAGTTGTATATGTGCGTGTAAACTGCTGTTGGGCACACAGCAGGGCTCAGAAGGGAAGGAGCACTGCGCTTTTTAGCTTTTGGTGTATAGATTTAGAGGGACTTGGCATCCAAAAAACCAACAATCTAAATCAGTGATCCAAAAGCACATAGCGCTCCTTAACATCTGTGCCCTCCTGTGTGCCAAAGCGGCAGTTTATGCCCACATGTATGACACTGTAGTACATAGGATAACATACTTAACAACGCCATATGTGGGTATAAACTGCTGTTTGGGAACAGCCTGGCACAGAAGGGAAGGAGCGCTATTTTGGTTTTTGGAGCACAGTTTTGTTTATGAAAGTCATGCCACTTTTGCAGAGACCCTGAATTGTCAGTAAAGTAGAACCCGCAGACACAAAACCCCACTTTAGAAGATACACCCCACAAGGGATTTATCGATCCCCAATTTAGCAGGGTCCGTTTATAAACGTCGGCGCTGCACAAAGCCCAGCAAGAGCCGATGTTTATATACAGTGGGCGGTCGTGAAGGGGTTAATGTCTGTGGCTGCCCATTTGTTATTTTTTATTTGCTATGTTGACTATGTAAATGAAGACCTTATTCTTATTTTATGCCAGTATTCTTCAACTACTAATACTTTCTCCCCATATTAATAATGGTTTAGTAAAACTATATGAATTTCCAGATGGATTGTTAGACTGGTTGTTTATCGAGATTCAAATGGCCACTTGTTCAGATATTAAATACAGAGGATTAAACTTGCTTGAGTATTATGTAATATTCAAATCTGCACAGTAGCAGCTACAGAGCCACTGAGAACCATGCTCTCAGTAGTTCAAACTGTACAGTAGAGAGCCATGAGTAGGATACTTGTATTTTGGGATAGAAACCATGATATGGTTCATAGATAGATTGATTTTGGAATTTATATCATGTGCTTATAGTAAACCTCCATACCTGATCTATCTAAATAATTAATATTACCCCGCAATTACACCACACACTCATCGACAACTCAAAACTGCCACCAGTATGATTTGTTTTATAAAAAGTGAAATTATAGAGGTGAAGATCATGATCTATCTTCAGGTGAATTCTGCCTTGTAAAGCCCATTGAAATGAATGGGAGATGGAAAAAAGTGCTGAAGATAGGTCATGACACTTCTTTTTTCCTCTAGCTGAAAAATCAACAAGAGGAAAAAATGCTACTGACTCCCAATGAAATGAGTGGAAGAGTTGGGAGTGTGAACATACCCTTAGTTAACAGAATTAATTAACATTAGTGGAATCAGGGCCATACTAATATTTTTCTCCTAAATATACCATAATTACCACATAGTACATCCTTAAAGAAAGATGAAAATTAAACAGAAGAGGTATAAAAGATAAAAAATGTAACATCACACCAGGGTCAGACTGGCCCAACGGGGAACCGGTGAATCCACCGGTGGGCCCCGAGCCCCGACTATTAGTTCTCACGTCATGGGGGCCCAATCGGGATCCTGACCATCCCGATCGGGCCCCTGACCAGTGGCGTAACGACCGGGCTCGGCGGGGTATGGTGCCCGTGGCCAGCTGGAGATGGCCAGAGCCCCGGAACACTATGATAGTGGTTGGGGAAAGCCTGGTTCCCTGACCGCTATACATACTGTTATTGGAAAGGGACCCTGGCATATTACAGGCCCCTTTCCAATAGATGGCAGGGCAGGGCACCCAGGGGAGGTGACTGAAAATAATAAACACATATTCTCACCTCTCCTGGGCACAGCGTCTTCTCCGGCGTTCCTCCGTCATGTGACTGAGGCCTGTGATTAGGCCCCAGCGGTCACATGGGGCGTGACCGCATAATGACGTCAGTGCGCCCCCACGTGACCGCTGAGGCCCAATCACAGGCCTCGGCAGTGACGTCGGAAAAGGGCCTGAAGTCGCTGAAGACGACAGGATGGAGCGAGGATGCCAAAGAAAGGTAAGTCAAGGTGAGTATGAATGTTTGTTATTCTGAATCAATTCCATGGGCCTCCGATTATTATACTCTGGGGTCTGAGGAGACCCCAGAGTATAGTAATAGCACCAAAGCGGAGGGGGGCTATTGGGCGCATATAATACTGTGTGGGGGCCACTGTGGGGAGTATATAATACTGTGTGGGGGCCACTGTGGGGAGTATATAATACTGTGTGGGGGCCACTGTGGGGAGTATAAAATACTGTGTGGGGGCCACTGTGGGGAGTATATAATACTGTGTGGGGGCCACTGTGGGGAGTATATAATACTGGGTGGGGGCCACTGTGGGGAGTATATAATACTGGGTGGGGGCCACTGTGGGGAGTATATAATACTGGGTGGGGGCCACTGTGGGGAGTATATAATACTGGGTGGGGGCCACTGTGGGGAGTATATAATACTGTGTGGGGGCCACTGTGGGAGTATATAATACTAGGTGGGGGCCACTGTGGGGAGTATATAATACTGGGTGGGGGCCACTGTGGGGAGTATATAATACTGGGTGGGGGCCACTGTGGGGAGTATATAATACTGGGTGGGGGCCACTGTGGGGAGTATATAATACTGGGTGGGGGCCACTGTGGGGAGTATATAATACTGGGTGGGGGCCACTGTGGGGAGTATATAATACTGGGTGGGGGCCACTGTGGGGAGTATATAATACTGGGTGGGGGCCACTGTGGGGAGTATATAATACTGGGTGGGGGCCACTGTGGGGAGTATATAATACTGGGTGGGGGCCACTGTGGGGAGTATATAATACTGGGTGGGGGCCACTGTGGGGAGTGTCTCCCAGCGCGGTTTGGTCCTGCAGTTCTGTTGTTTTCTTCCAGCTGAAGTTCCCCCTGCACATGACTACCTGTGACGTCATGTGACCCCTGAGGCCAATCAGCGGCCTAAGGGAAGGGACCTGGCACGTCACAGCCAGTGAGGATTTCAGGCAAAAGAAGACAGCGGAGCTGCAGGACTGGACCGTGCTGGGAGGACACCGGGTACAGGTGAGTATGTTTAGTATTTTTTTTTTTTTTTTTTTTTTTTTTGGGGGTGGGTAGGGGGGATTCACCTCCCCCGGACTAATTATAAAAAAGAAAAAAATTATACTGGACAGCCTCTTTAAAGTGTGGTGCATTAGGGGGGCCCTGGGGGGTATATTAAAGGGATTGTCCAGGCATAATTTGTTATGGTTTATCCTCAGGATAGGCCATAGATACCTGATCTGTACAGGGCTGACCCCGGACCGATCAGCTGTACGGAGCCACTTCTGATACTGTAAACAATACAGGGCCAGAAGCAGAAAGCTCTGTCCACTGTGTATTAGCCGGGCACCTTCACTGTATCTCCGCACTTATTGAAGTCAGTAGGAGCTGAGCTACTATACAGCGGATGGAGCTTTCTGCTTTCGGCCCTGTGTTGTGTACAGAACGGGCTCCGGAAGTGGCTCCGAACAGCTGATGGGGCCGTGTGTCAGCCTCTACCGATCAGGTATTTATGGCCTATCCTGAGCATAGGCCATAAAAAAGATTAACCCTGGACAACCCCTTTAATATGCATCACACAGTTTAATGTCCCTCCCCCCACAGGATGTTAGCCCCCATCACTGCTCCCACACAATATAATGACCCAATCACTGTTCCCCTACAGTATGGGGGAACCAGTGAAGAGGCCACTATGTGGGTGGACCAGTGACGTGATCATAGAAAAATTTGGCCCAGACAACCCCTTAAAAGAGGTTGTCCATAAACTGGAGCGACCACTGTGTCGGCCGCCAGGGAGGTGTAAAAATAAGAAAATTTAAAAAAAAAAGCATACTCACCTGTCCCCAGCACCCCGTTGTCTCCTACCTGTGTCTGTTCCGTCTCATGGCGGCACCTCATTTCTGGAAATCCTGTACCTAATTGGTCTTAGCGATCACATGAGGTGCAGGACCCCCAGCAAGGAGTCGCCGGTATGAGACTGAATGGACACTGGCAGTGGACAATGGTGCGCCAGGGACAAAGTAGTATGCTTTTTAATTTACTTATTTTTTACTTTACACCTCCCACCAGCTACATGGGTTGCTCCAATTCCTGGACAACCTCTTTAAAGGATTTATCCATCTTTCTAATATTGATGGCCTGTCCTTAGGATAGGCCATCAATATTATATCTGCGATGATACAACAGCCAGGACCTCTGCAGATCAGCTTTTCCAGGACAGTGTGGCTACAGGTAAAGGTAGAAATTCTTGGAGCCACGCTGTTCACTTGCCATACAAGGTGTAGAAGTAGGTTTAGGTAGTGCAGTGGTACACATGGTATAGTGGGTGAGCAGCATGGCTCCCGGCATGGTATTACCTTTAGCCGCCCTGTCTCGGTACCGCTGATCTGCAGGGGTCCTGATGGTGGGCCCCTAGAAACAATTCCACTGGTGGGCCCTAGACATCCCAGTCCGACACTGCATCACACCCTGAAGGTTTACCAGTAACATAACTGTATTTAGATCTCAGGTGTTGAACTGCATGATGTACCCACATTCCTCAGACAGAGGCTCAGCGTCCATAAACGCTTATTTTTGGCTTCACAGTTTCTAGAAGATTGTATTGTGCACCGTTGGTAGCAGACATGTCCTAGCATTACTAAAACATGATATTAGGGTCAAACCTGAATGATACAGTGCCTTGCAAAAGTATTGAACTTTTTCATATTTTATCACCTTACAACCACAAACTTAAATGTATTTTATTGAGATTTTAAGTGATAGACCAACACAGCAGATAATTGTGAAGTGGAACGAAAATGATACATGGTTTTCAAAATTTTAGTCAAATAAAAATCTGAAAAATGTGACTTGCAAAAGTATTCAGCCCCCTGTACTCTGATACCCCTAAATAAAATCCAGTGTGATCAATTGTCTTCAGAAGTCACTTAATTAGTTAATAGAGTCCAGCTGTGTGTAATTTAGTCTCAGTATAAATACACCTGTTCTGTGAAGGCCTCAGTGGTTTGTTAGAGAACACAAGTGAACAAACAGCATCATGAAGACCAAGGAACTCACCAGACACGTGAGAGATAAAGTTGTGGAGAAGTTTAAAGCAGGGTTAGGTTATAAAAAACATATACCAATCTTTGAGCATCCCAAGGAGTACTGTTCAAGCCATCATCCAAAAATGGAAACAGTACTTTTGCACATCACACTTTTCAGATTTTTATTTGATTAAAATTTTGAAAACCATGTATAATTTTTGTTCTACTTCACAATTATGTGCTACTTTATATTGGTCTATCACTTAAAATCTAAATAAAATACATTTAAGTTTGTGGTTGTAAGGTAACAAAATGTGAAAAAGTTCAAGGGGTATGAATACTTTTGCAAGCCACTGTAGGTCATCAATGTCTACATCATGGAAAACCTTTAAATGCTTATTGTTTTTTAAATTTCTGTAGGTGACCCTCACCAGTAGCAATACTATAGGAAATTATAACAGGTTAACCTAGCGTCTAGAACAAATTGGGGCTTCCATCTTATGGTATTTGGAATTCTTACAGAATACAAAGAACACACAGATGACATACTGGAATGGCCATACTGAACATACAACATTTAAAAAATAAAGAAAAAAATTCTCAGACTGGCATTCTACCAAAATCTTCACTTTGTCCAGAGACAGAATTTGTGTTTGGTATGTTCCTCCATTTGTGTTTGTGTTTGGAGTATCCTCCATTTTTTACGAAGTATTGGGAAAAATAGTATGGTACTGTGTTAGCCAAACAAAATCATGCTGTGTTAGATACTTTTGTATCAAAATGGCATAAGTATTGTAGGCATGATACCTTTATAGACTAACCGGAAAAACACAACACTGGCAAGATGCTATACAAAGGCAATTATTTCATGAGGTGATACATAAATAAGGGATCAGTTGAGGTGGGAGTGAATTGTGTCCATGTAAGGACCCCACACAGATCAGCTGTTCTAGCAGTTTCCGGGTGCCAGAGGCTGCTTGTGGACAGAATGCAGCACCGCTACTATTCAAGAAATAGGAGTGGCACAGCAGTCCCATCTACTGTATAGTGGAGGCTCTGGGTAATTGCAGCGCCACTCCTATTTCTTAAATAGGAACGGTCCTGTCCACAAGCAGCGTCTGGCACCCAGAAGCTGCTAGAACAGCCGATCTGTGTGGGGTTCTGGTGTCGAACCCTGACAGATTATATACAGACATACTGATGAGCTGTCCTGTTGATAGGTTATCAGTATAAAACCAGAAAAACCCCTTTACTTGATCTGATGCTTGTTAGGATAGAGTAATGTGCAGCGCATGACTACCTCATAGAGGTAGTCACCGTGTCTAGGTAGTGTGCTACCTGGTCCCAGTGTAGAGGTATTAGTGGTCTTTATATGATGTGTTTTGTTTGGTAATTGTCTGTATAGCGGTACACACTATAAGACTATATCAATATCGCTGTAAGTGCAGTACTTCTGAAATTACTAAATATGACGGTGTTGTTGGTATGTCAGGACTTGGGGCCCCGCTTTTAATTTTGCCCAGGGCCACATTTTGTCTAAAACCGGCACTGGTCAGAAGCAACCCTTTTTGTAATAGATTTTTAGCTTATCCTGAATAATATAAGAATTCATAAAGATATTCCATAATCTATAGAAATGCAAATGATCAAGCTATAATTTTTATTCTTCTACACAGTTATATGCAGCATGTGACAATATCCCTAACCACTTCACTTGTGATGTGCTTTGCAAATGTGCTTGTACTCACCAGGAAGTCTACAATTTCCTACAATGAAACCTGCCAGGGGGTACATTCCAGAGTAAAACAGAGCTCAGTCTTGCATGACTCCAAAAGAAAGAAAAATCGCTAATTCTACAAAATAAAAGCATATAAAAAGAGTTATCTACACAGTTTGTTGCCAAAGCATGCAATACAGTCTGTACTTTATTATGTATTTATATGGCTATTATAATACAGTTTTTAGATGTTACTTTGAGTCTTCCATTACATGGTAAATGAGATATACCACTGACAATGGATTAATACAACTTGTCTAATGAATTACTTGACAGGCAATGGAAATTCTGGAAAAAGACTTCTCAGAATCCAATTTAACTGAACTTGTGGAAAGACAAGGAGCAGTATGAGATAAAGAACAAGAACACAACTATTTAAGAAAGTCCTTCTTATCAGTAACTTTAATTGAACTGCATTATGCATCAGAAACAGGAAAGACTTTTTATATTTAATCCATTTGTGACACAAGGCAGACTCTGTGCTTACCATTGCTGACCCTACAGATACAGTATATATAATATCTGTCAATCATCCAGACTATGTATCAGCTAGTCAGAAAACAATATAAAACTTTTAATAATAAAGTCTTCAAAACATCCCATGAGGCATAATGTCAACTCAAAAAGTAAACAACACAGAAAACAATAAAACATTTGCGCTCGTTGGCAAAGAAAACACCAGCTACTGGTACATACCAGTTTATTGCCATATAGCTATTGAACCAGTATATTAATTGATTAAGATAGATGGATGTTAGCCATGGAGTGGCATCATGCAATGAATAATGTTCAGCAAAATCACATTCAGGGTTATACCTGTCCGGTGAAATCCAGTATTCCAAAAACTCTATCCCTGTTACCCTGCATTCAAACTACTGAATTTCACCCATGAAACTCAGTCCATGTGTTGGCCGGATTCACGGGCCTGAACAGAATGCTAGTAGAAGGACTACTAGCATAATAGTTATCTATGATCCCTTCCTTCCCAGTGACATACTGTCCCGTGCTGTAATCACTATGGGTCAGTATGTTGCAGGGAGGCAGGGACACTTAGAATCATAGATAACTATTATGCTAGAAGCCCCTCTCCCAATATACTGTTCAGACTAGTAAATCTGGCCAACTCATGGACCGAGTTTTACGGGTTGTGTGAATGCAGGGTAAGAGAGTAAGTTGTTTGCTCTGGCCCTAAATCCCCAAATTATGATAGCGCTATATACAGTGGGGAAAAAAAGTATTTAGTCAGCCACCAATTGTACAAGTTCTCCCTCTTAAAAAGATGAGAGAGGCCTGTAATTGTCATCATAGGTAGACCTCAACTATGAGAGACAAAATGAGAAAACAAATCCAGAAAATCACATTGTCTGATTTTTTAAGAATTTATTTGCAAATTATGGTGGAAAAGAAGTATTTGGTCAATAACAAAAGTTCATCTCAATACTTTGTTATATATCCTTTGTTGGCAATGACAGAGGTCAAACGTTTTCTGTAAGTCTTCACAAGGTTGGCACACACTGTTGCTGGTATGTTGGCCCATTCTTCCATGCAGATCTTCTCTAGAACAGTGATGTTTTGGGGCTGTCACTGGGCAACACGGACTTTCATTTCCTTCCAAAGGTTTTCTATGGAGTTGAGATCTGGAGACTGGCTAGGCCACTCCAGGACCTTGAAATGCTTCTTACGGAGCCACTCCTTCGTTGCCCTGGCGGTGTGCTTGGGATCATTGTCATGCAGAAAGACCCAGCCATGTTTCATCTTCAATGCCCTTGCTGATGGAAGGAGGTTTGCACTCAACTTCTCACAATACATGGCCCCATTCATTCTTTCATGTACACAGATCAGTCATCCTGGTCCCTTTGCAGAGAAACAGCCCCAAAGCATGATGTTGCCACCCCCATTCTTTACTGTAGGTATGTTGTTCTTTGGATGCAACTTAGCATTTACTCTCCTCCAAACACGACGAGTTGTGTTTCTACCAAACAGTCCTACTTTGGTTTCATCTGACCATATGACATTCTCCCAATACTCTTCTGGAACATCCAGATGTTCTCTAGCAAACTTCAGATATGTACTGGCTTAAGCAGGGGGACACGTCAGGCACTGCAGGATCTGAGTCCCTGGTGGCGTAGTATGTTACTGACGGTAGCCTTTGTTACGTTAGTCCCAGATTTCTGCAGGTCATTCACTAGGTCCCCCGTGTGGTTCTGGGATTTTTGCTCACCATTCTTGTGATCATTTTGATCCCACGGGGTGAGATCTTACGTGGAGCCCCTGATCGAGGGAGATTATCAGTGGTCTTGTATGTCTTCCATTTTCTAATCATTGCTCCCACAGTTGATTTCTTCACACCAAGCTGCTTGCCTATTGCAGATTCAGTCTTCCCAGCCTGGTACAGGTCTACAATTTTGTTTCTGGTGTCCTTCCACAGCTCTTTGGTCTTCACCATAGTGGAGTTTGGAGTGTGACTGTTTGAGGTTGTGGACAGGTGTCCTTTATACTGATAACAATGTCAAAAAGGTGCCATTACTACAGGTAATGAGTGGAGGACAGAGGAGCCTCTTAAAGAAGAATTTACAGGTCTGTGAGAGCCAGAAATCTTGCTTGTTTGTAGGTGAAGAAATACTTATTTTCCACCATAATTTGCAAATAAATTCTTAAAAAATCGCCAAGAGAATGCAGAGTAAATTCCTATATTATGCCTAGGTGTGCAACACCTTATAAATACAATATAATACATGTAAAGTAAGGAGGGGAAGAAAAAAGAGCGTACCCACCCCCTCTTTTTTTCTTTCCCTTTTGCTTTACTATATGATACATATTGTATATTAACCATTATTCATGATAACCTTTTATAGTTTCTGTGTATGCTTAAGATACTCTTAGTAAGTAGTAAAGTGCTTTAACTGAAAAGGCTTGCTACTTTCTTTTGCTACCACTTGAGGCTCTGGGATATGTTCATCTACCAAGTCAAAATACCCAAGTCTCCAGTGGATCTGTGTGAGACCTCAACTGACTGCCCTGACTTGTAGTCATAGTCCAGGACAAAAAAACCTGATATAGTAGTGCTTAATGCAGGCTAAAGAACACACTATTACTTGTTGCAGGAGACCAATATTGCCCCAGGTGCAATCAAGACCCAGGGAAAGTGGAGAACCAACCTGTCCACACTGTCAACCTATCATCTCAGATAATGCTGCAGCTGTCCAAGCGCGTACATGCTGGGCATTGTACGTGACTGTGTAACTCTTGATTTTTGGATAAGCCAGTTTCAAACCCTAGCGTCCCTAAAGGGGGTTATTCACTAACAGTCTGCTCCTACTACTCACATATAAAAACAGCTCTTCTGCACAAATAGCACACATACAGTACAGACCAAAAGTTTGGACACACCTTCTCATTCCAAGAGTTTTCTGTATTTTCATGACTATAAAAATTGTAGATTCACACTGAAGGCATCAAAACTATGAATTAACACATGTGGAATTATATACTTAACAAAAAAGTGTGAAACAACTGAAAATATGTCTTATATTCTAGGTTCTTCAAAGTAGCCACCTTTTGCTTTGATTACTGCTTTCCACACTCTTGGCATTCTCTTGATGAGCTTCAAGAGGTAGTCACCTGAAATGGTTTTCACTTCACAGGTGTGCCCTGTCAGGTTTAATAAGTGGGATTTCTTGCCTTATAAATGGGGTTGGGACCATCAGTTGTGTTGTTCAGAAGTCAGGTGGATACACAGCTGATAGTCCTACTGAATGGAGTGTTAGAATTTGTATTATGGCAAGAAAAAAGCAGCTAAGTAAAGAAAAAAAAACGAGTGGCCATCATTACTTTAAGAAATGAAGGTCAGTCAGTCCGAAAAATTGGGAAAACTCTGAAAGCGTCCCCAAGTGCAGTGGCCAAAACCATCAAGCGCTACAAAGAAACTGGCTCACATGAGGACCGCCCCAGGAAAGGAAGACCAAGAGTCACCTCTGCTGCGGAGGATAAGTTCATCCGAGTCACCAGCCTCAGAAATCGCAGGTTAACAGCAGCTCAGATTAGAGACCAGGTCAATGCCACACAGAGTTCTAGCAGCAGACACATCTCTACAACAACTGTTAAGAGGAGACTGTGTGCAGCAGGCCTTCATGGTAAAATAGCTGCTAGGAAACCACTGCTAAGGACAGGCAACAAGCAGAAGAGACTTGTTTGGGCTAAAGAACACAAGGAATGGACATTAGACCTGTGGAAATCTGAGCTTTGGTCTGATGAGTCCAAATTTGAGATCTTTGGTTCCAACCACCGTGTCTTTGTGCGACGCAGAAAAGGTGAACGAATGGACTCTACATTCCTGGTTCCCACCGTGAAGAATGGAGAAGGAGGTGTGATGGTGTGGGGGTGCTTTGGTGCTGACACTGTTGGGGATTTATTCAAAATTGAAGGAATACTGAACCAGCATGGTTACCACAGCATCTTGCAGCGGCATGCTATTCCATCCGGTTTGCGTTTAGTTGGACCATCATTTATTTTTCAACAGGACAATGACCCCAAACACACCTCCAGACTGTGTAAGGGCTATATGACCAAGAAGGAGAGTGATGGGGTGCTACGTCAGATGACCTGGCCTCCACAGTCACCAGACCTGAACCCAATCGAGATGGTTTGGGGTGAGCTGGACCGCAGAGTGAAGACAAAAGGGCCAACAAGTGCTAAGCATCTCTGGGAACTCCTTCAAGACTGTTGGAAGACCATTTCAGGTGACTACCTCTTGAAGCTCATCAAGAAAATGCCAAGAGTGTGCAAAGCCGTAATCTAAAGCAAAAGGTGGCTACTTTGAAGAACCTAGAATATAAGACATATTTTCAGTTGTTTCACACTTTTTTGTTAAGTATATAATTCCACATGTGTTAATTCATAGTTTTGATGCCTTCAGTGTGAATCTACAATTTTTATAGTCATGAAAATACAGAAAACTCTTGGAATGAGAAGGTGTGTCCAAACTTTTGGTCTGTACTGTATATAAACCTCTCTGGTGAACTCATTGAGGTACATACTTGCACAGTCCATCTGTGACAGTATGTCACATGCAACACACTTGGACCCGGACACACTCCTGAAGTGGAGCGCAAGCACTCCTACAAACAGAGTACCGCAACACTGTGTAAGGCCATCACATTCTAAGCAGATATATATTATGCTTTGTTATAAACATATATACAGGTGCATCTCAATAAATTAGAATATCTTTGAAATGTTCATTCCTTTCAGTAATTCAGTAATACAATTCATAATTAGTGTCTTCCATGATTGTGTGTCCTACTGAACCAGACTGAGGGACCATTTAAAGCAGCGGTTCTCAACCTGTGGGTCGCGACCCCGGCGGGGGTCGAATGAACAAAACACAGGGGTCGCCTAAAGCCATCGGAAAGTACATATTTCCGATGGCTTTAGCCGCTGAGAAGTCGCGCTATTCAGCTGGAACGCACGTCGTTATGGATGTGCGTTCCAAACTGAATGCCTGTGCGCATGCGCAGATGTGATTTCCGGGACCTAAGTGAAGTAAGTGCTTCCTGCTTTAGGTTGTACTTGTCGGCATTAAAAGTAAAAGTACTACCGTATTTTTCGTACCAGTGGAGCGATGCTGCGGGTCCAGCCCTGAGAGGGTGCCCCGCACTGTGTAGCTCCCGACATCCGCCGTGCCGTTACGCGGATGCCAGGTCTGTTACAATGATGGCGGCCGCTCTGCTGCAGAGCGGTCACCATAGCAACCGGGCCTCCGCTGTACAGCGGAGTCCCGGAGCTAATGCTCGTGATCAGAGTCTGACCGCGGGCATTACTACTGGGGGCTGTACAGTCATGGCCAAAAGTTTTGAGAATGACACAAGTATTATATTTTCACATGATCTGCTGCCCTCTGGTTTTTATGTGTGTTTGTCAGATGTTTTTATCACATACAGAAATAGAATTGCATTCATATTATGAGTAACAGAAGCTTATATTGACAGTTAGAATGAGTTAATGCAGCAAGTCAATATTTGCAGTGTTGACCCTTCTTCTTCAGGACCTCTGCAATTCTCCCTGGCATGCTCTCAATCAACTTCTGGACCAAATCCTGACTGATAGCAGTCCATTCTTGCAGAATCAATGCTTTCATTTTGTCTGAATTTGTTGGTTTTTGTTTGTCCACCCGTCTCTTGATGATTGACCACAAGTTCTCAATGGGATTAAGATCTGGGGAGTTTCCAGGCCATGGACCCAAAATCTCTATGTTTTGTTCCCTGAGCCATTTAGTTATCACCTTTGCTTTATGGCAAGGTGCTCCATCATGCTGGAAAAGGCATTGTTGAGCACCAAACTGCTCTTGGACGGTTGGGAGAAGTTGCTCTTGGAGGACATTCTGGTACCATTCTTTATTCATGGCTGTGTTTTTAGGCAAGACTGTGAGAGAGCCGATTCCCTTGGCTGAGAAGCAACCCCACACATGAATGGTTTCAGGATGCTTTACAGTTGGCATGAGACAAGACTGGTGGTAGCGCTCACCTCTTCTTCTCCGAATAAGCTGTTTTCCAGATGTTCCAAACAATCGAAAAGGGGATTCATCAGAGAAAATGACTTTACCCCAGTCCTCAGCAGTCCACTCCCTGTACCTTTTGCAGAATATCAGTCTGTCCCTGATGTTTTTTCTGGAGAGAAGTGGCTTCTTTGCTGCCCTCCTTGAGACCAGGCCTTGCTCCAAGAGTCTCCGCCTCACAGTGCATGCAGATGCACTCACACCTGCCTGCTGCCATTCCTCAGCAAGCTCTGCACTGCTGGTAGCCCGATCCCGCAGCTGAAACACTTTTAAGAGACGGTCCTGCCGCTTGCTGGTCTTTCTTGGGCGCCCTGGAGCCTTTTTGGCACCAATGGAACCTCTCTCCTTGAAGTTCTTGATGATGCGATAGATTGTTGACTGAGGTGCAATCTTTCTAGCTGCAATACTCTTCCCAGTTAGGCCATTTTTGTGCAGTGCAATGATGACTGCACGTGTTTCTTTAGAGATAACCATGGTTAACAGAAGAGAAACAATGATGGCAAGCACCAGCCTCCTTTTAAATTGTCCAGTGGTGTCATTCTTACTTAATCATGACAGATTGATCTCCAGCCCTGTCCTCATCAACACCCACACCTGTGTTAATGGAGCAATCACTGAAACGATGTTAGGTGGTCCTTTTAAGGCAGGGCTGCAATGATGTTGAAATGTGTTTTGGGGGATAAAGTTCATTTTCTAGGCAAATATTGACTTTGCAAGTAATTGCTGTTAAGCTGATCACTCTTTATAACATTCTGGAGTATATGCAAATTGCCATTAGAAAAACTGAAGCAGTAGACTTTGTAAAAATTAATATTTGTATCATTCTCAAAACTTTTGGCCATGACTGTAGTATGCCCCCGGTCCCCACCGGCCGTATACCGGTTAAGTTGCAGGTCGACTCCCCGCGCGGCGAGATCGCGGGAGTCGACCTGTTCCGGTGACAGCCTGGAGCCTAATGAAGACTCCCAGGCCTGTCACTGGGATACTACTACTGAGACTGGTCTATGACCAGTCTCAGTAGTAATGTACAGAATCTCCCATAGACTGCAATACACTTGTATTGCAGTCTATGGGGCTTGCAATCAAACGATTGCAGGTTCAAGCCCCCTGAGGGGGGGGGCTAATAAAAAAGTTAAAAAAATAAAAAATAAAAAAAAAAGTTCTAACTCACCCACTTTCCCTAGAATACATATAAAAGTACAAAATTACTGTGAAACACATACACATTAGCTATCCCTGTGTCTGAAAATGCCCGGTCTACAACCTTATAAATATATTTTTCTTGTAGGGTGAACATCAGAGCGGGAAAAAAAATCAAAAGTGCCAAACCGCCATATTTTTTGCTGTTTCGCCTCTGATTTGAATAAAAAGTGATCAAAGCAATAGACATTCCCCAAAATGGCATAACTAAAAAGTACATCTGGCCCTGCAAAAAAAGACGCCCTATTCCTCCCCGTACAGCTGCAGGGACACCTGTCAATGTGACCTTGCAGCTGTTGCAAAACTACAACTTCCATATATTAGACATTTTACCACATTTTTTTGTCTTAAAATATTTTTCCCTGTTTTCCTCCTCTAAAACCTAGGTGCGTCTTATGGTCCGGTGCGTCTTATAGTCCGAAAAATACGGTAAATATTATAATATGACTCAAGCCCATATTAACTAGAAGCTTGGCCATTACTGCTCTCTGTCTTTATGTGAAGTCAGGCTATCGCCACTGTTAAGCAATATATTTATATGAACAATGGCCGTGTGGCATCTATTTTGTTTTTGGTCTGTATATGAGGGGCTATTACAGTTATAGTGACGCCACACAGGTAATAAGATTACTCATATGGGGGGCACTATTACTGTAATAATTCTCAATTTCCCCATAGTTAATAACATTACCTGTGTAGGGGGTAGACTATTACTCATGGGAGCACTATATGTAATACATATACAATAAGGGAGCTCTTTCCATATCCATAAACTCTATTTTGGATGTGAAGAGAGCTCTCTTAATAACTTATAGGCAGTGCAGTTATGGCCTCTAACTAGCCTACCTATACTTTATTAAAGGGAGTCTTTCGCCTCCCCCAGCCACTGTAAACCATTGGTATGGTAACATACATAATATGAATACAATCCAACCATAGCTCTCATGCTGATGAGCCATCGGGGTCCCTGTAAAAACCTGTTTTAAGACACATGCACGTTAACTTCACGTTGCAAGCCCTGTGCCAAAATCCTGCGAATGCCTCTCCTGTAGGACTTCAGGAGAATTCTACACATGCTCGGGATTTCACTGACCTTGTTGAAATTGTGCACATGTGCAGTACGCGTCATCACTATCACCCACTACCAATGGGCCGCAGGAAAATTCTCGCATGAGAGTTGTCCTTGGTACAAAAAAGGTTGGGGAACGCTGGTCTACACCATCCCTGCCTTCTCTAGAGGAGTGCAGCAATATTTGCAGCTGGCTTCCCAGTTCTGCAGCTGAAGCCTACATTCAGATGACCGTTTTTCAAGGCCTTAGGCACCTGATTGGTTCCAGTGTTTAAGGATTACTCATACATTGCAGTGTACGGAGGAATCAATTACAATGGACAGTCAAAATATCGGTCATGTGAATTGCCCCCAATCAAAGACTGTGAAATTAATGCGGCTGCGTGACAGCTGTTAAAAAAAAAAAAAAAATTGCTGTAATATAGGGTAACAGTGCAAGAAAGTACAGGTACAACCTTGCGGGATTAGAGTGGAATGGCTGGACGTATATAGTTAACTCCTTTCCGTTCTGTACCGTACTACTACGTCGTGCTGAGCGTATAGTTAACATTCAGCACTGTAATAGTATGGCACTGGAATACTGCAGGCACAGGAGCTGTGGCTGCAGCATTACTTCTGGCACTCGGCTGTATTGCACAGCTGAGACCTGGGACTAGCTACTTTTTTTTTAAGTAAGTTGGGGACTGAAGAAATTTGCATGTCATCAGAGTGCATTCTGGCCTGAAATGGGTACCCCTTTGGCGTGCACACTCAGTGCTTTCACTAACAGGTGTGTAATAGAAAACAACACAGGGAATAGTAAATAATAGGAAACTTTAACAAACTCTTTAGATGCGACCATCTTTTATTTTTTTCTTTAGCAAACCGTCTCATGACAATGGATCGTGTAGACAAGAATATTAGGAAAAGAAAATACACTGAGGATTTCTTGCAGTATGGTTTTACCTCAATAATTACAGCAGGAATTGAGAAACCACAATGTGTTATTTGTTGTGAAGTTCTCTCAGCTGAATCTATGAAGCCGAACAAATTAAAACGCCATTTTGAGAGCAAGCATCCAAGATTTGCTGGCAAGGATATCGACTATTTTAGAAGCAAAGCTGATGGACTCAAGAAATCTAGATTTGACACTGGTGGCCAGTACCACAAACACAATGTAGCAGCTGTTGAAGCGTCATATTTGGTGGCACTCAGAATCGCCAGAGCTATGAAACCTCACACCATTGCTGAGGATTTACTGTTGCCAGCTGCAAAAGACATAGTTCGAGTGATAATTGGAAATGAATATGTCCAGAAATTGAATGCAATTTCCTTATCTAATGACACTGTCCGCAGAAGAATAGAGGATATGTCTTCCGATATTCTTGATCAGGTGATCCAGGAAATTAAATCTGCACCACTACCAATATTCAGTATCCAGCTTGATGAATCTACAGACGTGGCAAACTGTACACAGTTATTGGTTTACGCGAGGTATATTGATGATGGCGACTTTAAAGATGAGTTTCTTTTTTGCAAACCGCTTGAAACAACAACTGCACATGATGTTTTTGACGCAGTTGGTTCTTTTCTAAAAGCGCATAACATCTACTGGGAAATGGTTTGCGGTGTTTGCACAGATGGTGCTCCTGCTATGCTAGGGTGTCGCTCAGGATTTCAACGTTTGGTACAAAATGAATCGCCAAAAGCAATCGGAACACACTGTATGATACATCGCCAAATATTAGCGACTAAGACACTGCCGCAAGATTTACAAGAAGTAATGAAAAGCGTCATAACGTGTTAATTTTGTTAAGTCGAGCGCCTTAAACAGTCGGCTGTTTTGGCAACTGTGCAATGAGCTAGATTCGCCAAACAATGCTCTGTTATTTCACACTGAAGTCAGATGGTTGTCAAGAGGAAAAGTTTTAAAACGTGTCTTTGAGCTTCGTGATGAACTAAAAACATTTTTTAATCAGAAAGCAAGACCGCAATTTGAAGCACTTTTTAGCGATAAAACTGAGCTGCAGAAAATAGCTTACTTGGTGGACATCTTTGTCATCTTGAATGACTTAAATTTATCACTGCAAGGACCAAATGCAACGTGCCTCGATTTGTCCGAAAAAATTAGATCATTCCAAATGAAACTTCAGCTTTGGAAAAATAAATTGGATAAAAATAAAATTTACATGTTTCCTACATTATCTGCCTTCTTTGAGGAACATGACATTGAGCCAGACAAAAAAATTATGATGATAACTTCTGTGAAAGAACATTTTCACATGCTTGCAGACGAAATTTCATCATACTTTCCTAATCTACCTGACACCCCATTTGCACTTGCCAGAAGTCCATTCACAGGGAAAGTTGAAGATGTTCCGGAGACAGCGCAAGAAGAGTTCATTGACCTAATTAACAATGATGCAGCGAGAACAGATTTCTCTACGATGCCACTGACAAAATTCTGGATTAAGTGTTTAAAGTTATATCCTATTCTGTCTGAGACTGTGCTGCGCCTTCTTCTTCCTTTTCCAACAACATATCTTTGCGAAACAGGGTTTTCCAGCTTGCTGGTAATCAAGTCTAAATACCGAAGTAGACTTGTTGTGGAAAATGATCTTCGCTGTGCCCTTGCAAAGACTGCCCCAAGAATTTCTGAATTGGTAAGCAAGAAGCAACCACAACCATCTCACTGAATTTGGCAGCATACTGTTGCAAAATATTGCACTGTTGTTTACTGTTATATTACTGTTGTTATATTTAAAGCCATGCTATGCCATGGTGAAATGTTATTTATTTGGAATTGTTGTTACATTTAAAGCCATGCTATGCCATGGTGAAATGTTATTTATTGGAATTAGTAATAAATATTTCTCAACATATAATTAAATATTGTTTTTGTGATTAATCACTATGTTTAAATTATGTTTGATTTGTAGCAATTAGAATACATAATGCATATCAGGTATTTACATTCTGAATCATAACTGTAGCAAAATTACAGTTTTGAAGTAGCCACCAAAATTATTTTTTGGTTTGGGGTCACCGCAACATGAGGAACTGTATTGCGGGGTCACGGCATTAGAAAGGTTGAGAACCACTGATTTAAAGGCTTAAGAAACCTTGGCAGGTGACACACTGAATTTACAATACTGAACTTTTTTACAATATTCTAAGTTTCTTAGATTTGGGTTTTCATTACCTGTAATCCATAATCAACATTTACAGAAATAAAGCACTTGAAATAGAACACTGTGTGTAAAGAACCTAGAAAATATAGGAGGTCACTTTTTTATTTAATTACTGAAATAAATAAACGTTTCAAAGATATTCTAATTTATTGAGATGCACCTGTATCTATATGCACTCTAGTGTAACTAAGGGTCGCAGTGGTCACAGCCACAACTGGGCTTAGAAGCAAAGGGAGGCCACAAGTCACACTAGAGATGGTTAAACTTCTTTCTGATTTTCCTCTAAGGTTGGCAGTCTGTTCCTTGTAAATTTATTACCTGCCTTTTTGTGCCCAAGCGTGACAAGATTTATGATACCCTTTAATGGCAAAAATAGCTGATCAGCAGCATAGGTGAACTATTACTGTAGGGGGTGGGGTTCCAATAGCAGTTGGAATGATGGGAAGCTTGTGTGCACAGACATGTTGTGAACAAGTCTTCATGGAGGTTTGGCCCAAATAGAGAATGAAAGGGATGTGTAAATGCTACTACATTATACAGACAGGACACGGCTGACAGTTGAAAGAAGTTATATATATGTATCAAAAGTGCTACTACAGAAATACTCTTCTGGAGCTTAAATCAAAGCATAGGGGTTTCACCACCTTACAAACACAGGATTTACAATCTGTTGGCTATATGCTCTCCCATTACACTAACTTGGCAAAATTTATAAATATACTACATGATATCTTTAAACAGAAAGTGGTTTGGGGCTTAGTAACAGTATCCCTGGCAATATGTGTAGTGTTTTACAATGATTTTAGGCTTAATATGTAGCGAGGTAGCCTAGGGTAGTGAAGCGGTTAATGTTAATATCTGTATTGTTCCATCTATAGGGTGATTTAAAGTGGTTTTCGGGATCAGCATGTTGATGGCTTATCCTTAAAAATGTTGTGCCATTACAGACAATTACCCCTTATCCACAGGATAGGGGATAACTGTCACAACATGGCTCCTTCAAACAGTTCATTTGAGGGGGTGCTTTGAGCCAGACCCTCCACCAATCTGATAGTGATGGTCAATCCTAGCAACAAGCCATTAGTATCCTGTACCAGGATCCTGGAAAACCCCTGTATATGAGGTGAAGTAAGGTAAAGTGGTAATGGTATAATTTGCTTACTTTTACTTAATCAAAATAGGTTCAAAATTCTAATTTTAATTTGTGGAATTTTAGCTCAGAGCTCTGTTTTTTTTCTCCTGTTTCCCTTCAAACAAATATTAATTTATTTGAAGGAATTAAGAAAATGAAAACCTTGTAGCAATGTTGGCTCTTCACACTAAGTAGAACTGAATGTAATGCTATCCATGCAGGAAAGTTTGTGATATCCATTTTCTGTATGAAGTGTCTCTATAGACCTCTGTTATTAGACGTTTTCTTGCATTTTTATTCCTACGTGAATCTTAAGAGTGTCTTACATCAGAGCAACATTAGCATGTAGGTTATTTTGTTAATTTTCATGACAGTAAGTTAAGGTAGTAAATTCGTTTGCATGAATCAATTCACTGTATCTGCCACAAGCTGCCCCCACAATGCCCCCTTGAGGTGCCCAAATGACTGTGAGCTAAATGAACCATAGGATTGCCTTGCTATTAAAAGAGAGAGAAATAAGGGCTTGATGTTCTTCTTTATATAGTAAAAAATAACTGGCAAGATAATTAAAACTGGAAGAAGAAGCAGAAGAAGCTGTCAAGCAGCGAAACCTTGAATATTCTTCACTGACATTATGCTCAAGTCAATTCCTTATTTGCTCAATAATTTATCTAGAATCATAACAAAATGTTGTTAAATGGTCACCAACTTTATAGCCAGCCTAGTCTCATATAATAGAGCATTTGATTCTAGACAAAAATGTAATGCACAAAGGTCCTGCAAGAAGGACTTTTCTCTCCTCCGTTTTAGGTATAAAATCGATGGAAACCTGGCAAACCCCAATATAGTCTATGGTGTCCTTGGGTTTCTGCAGGCAACCCATCCACTAGTGTGAACCTAGCGTAAGAAAAGTCTACATATGTACTTGGATCTTCATCTGGCTGTTTGTGTTATTGCTGATGGGTTGATAGTCCTAGACAGCAAGCAGCAAGTAGTAGCTCTAATGAATAGGGGAGGGAGCAGAAAGCTTCTTACTGTACATTCCCCCAGCCTGAGAAAGAAATGTAAAATGTGCTGCAGCCATAATGGGGATATTGGCAGCAGAAAAGCCTGTAGGATACCATATATGAATACTTATACAGCCAGAGAAGAGACTGCCCAGCAAAACCCTGCAGCTATTTCAACTATTCATGAAAATTCATGTACCCTTTAACTGGTCTTATAAGTAATGTTCCAAAGATGTGAAACCATTCCACTTCTTCCCTTATCTGCATTATAGTTTCAACAAGAAATTTGCTTATCAACTGTCTCAGCTAACATAGCTGCTGGAATCCACTGGGATTTTCATATATGCCTGTGCAAATCTTCTCTATTGCTATGTATTATTTATTTTCTGTTACTCTCTTAGGTGCCAAGCCTATTGTTGCATCAAAGCAAAGCACTATTTTTGGTTGTTGTTGCCATGTTCATATAGCCAGAACCTTTTTTAATTTTGCAGATGTCATAGCTGTGTAAGGGCTTGTTTTTAGTGGGATAAGTTTTCAATTATTTTGAAAACGTATTAATTCAAGTATTTCACTTACTAATTAACTATCTGGGAAGGAATGGGGAAAAATGCAACACCACCGTTGATTGGGCATTTTCAATTTTGCACTGTTTACAGGGAGGCATAACTAACGTTACTTTTAAAACAAAACCTCCCAACAAAACCAGTAACACAGCTCATACAATTCATCCTTAGCCACAACTATTTTACTTTTGGAGAGGATCTATAGCTTCAGCGAATGGGAACTTCAATGGGGTCCAGATGTGCACCCCAGTATGCAAATCTCTTTATGGCAGAACTGGAAGGAGCATATTTATCAACATGCACCACCAAACGTATGATTTACCTTCTTTATATCGATGATATCCTTGTCATCTGGACTGCAGGTGAGGAGGCCCTACTTCAATTCAGTAATGACCTCAATGACTTTCACACTACCATCAACCTTAAACTTAGTTATTCAGAGAGTGAAATCCACTGGATTCCACAATATACATTAAAGACCACCGGCTACTCACATCAATATACCACAAACCCACAGACAGAACGGCCTACCTGAGAAACGACAGCTTCCACCCCAAGCACACAAGACAATCTATTATTTACAGCCAGGCTATACGATACAATCGTATTTGTTCCGACAAAGCAGACCTGGACAAGCACCTGGATCTGAGGACGAAATTTCTCCGATTGGGATACAAATCAAAAGTGACGGACAACCAATTAAACAAAGCGGCAGCCATTAACAGAGACAGTCTGCTCACATATAAAGAGACCCAGACTGAAGCCCGAGTGCCCCTAGTTGTCACCTACAACCCACAGCTGGAGATCCTACGAAGGATTGCCAAGGAGCTCCAACCTGTGCTACATAGGAACAACAGACTCAAAGACATATTTCCAGTCCCCCCTCTCCTTTCCTTTCGGCAAAGACCAAACCTGTGGCGTATTATTGTCTGGAGTGCCCTGAAGGCCCCAACTGAAAATGGCACCTCACCTTGCCTGCAAAACAGGTGCAAGACCTGCAGGCACATCCACACCGCTGACAGTGTGTTCCACAGTCACAACAGGTGCACAGAATTAGGGGGACATTTTCCTGCAGATCTTCCCATGTGGTGTATCTCATAATGTGTGTGCAATGTCCCACCGCAGGCCTCTATGTGGGGGAAACAGGGCAGAGACTCAGTCAGCGCATGAACTCACACAGATTCACCATTAATAAGAGCAGAACAGATCTCCCAGTGGCCGCACATTTCTCCGGAGAAGACCACTCTATTGAAGATTTGCGGGTTGTGGTTTTAATGGGACATTTTAAGACACAGAGGGAGAGAAAGGAATGGGAATATACAGTGCCTTGCGAAAGTATTCGGCCCCCTTGAACTTTTCAACCTTTTGCCACATTTCAGGCTTCAAACATAAGGATATAAAATTTAAATTTTTTGGTGAAGAATCAACAATAAGTGGGACACAATCATGAAGTGGAACGAAATTTATTGGATATTTTAAACTTTTGTAAAAAATAAAAAACTGAAAAGTGGGGCGTGCAATATTATTCGGCCCCCTTAAGATAATACTTTGTAGCGCCACCTTTTGCTGCGATTACAGCTGCAAGTCGCTTGGGGTATGTCTCTATCAGTTTTGCACATCGAGAGACTGAAATTCTTGCCCATTCTTCCTTGGAAAACAGCTCGAGCTCAGTGAGGTTGGATGGAGAGCGTTTGTGAACAGCAGTTTTAAGCTCTTTCCACAGATTCTCGATTGGATTCAGGTCTGGACTTTGACTTGGCCATTCTAACACCTGGATACGTTTATTTGTGAACCATTCCATTGTAGATTTTGCTTTATGTTTGGGATCATTGTCTTGTTGGAAGATAAATCTCCGTCCCAGTCTCAGGTCTTTTGCAGACTCCAACAGGTTTTCTTCCAGAATGGTCCTGTATTTGGCTCCATCCATCTTCCCATCAATTTTAACCATCTTTCCTGTCCCTGCTGAAGAAAAGCAGACCCAAACCATGATGCTGCCACCACCATGTTTGACAGTGGGGATGGTGTGTTCAGGGTGATGAGCTGTGTTGCTTTTACGCCAAACATATCGTTTTGCATTGTGGCCAAAAAGTTCGATTTTGTTTTCATCTGACCAGAGCACTTTCTTCCACATGTTTGGTGTGTCTCCCAGGTGACTTGTGGCAAACTTTAAACTAGACTTTTTATGGATATCTTTGAGAAATAGTTTTCTTCTTGCCACTCTTCCATAAAGGCCAGATTTGTGCAGTGTACGACTGATTGTTGTCCTATGGACAGACTCTCCCACATCAGCTGTAGTTCTCTGCAGTTCATCCAGAGTGATCATGGGCCTCTTGGCTGCATCTCTGATCAGTCTTCTCCTTGTTTGAGATGAAAGTTTAGAGGGACGGCCGGGTCTTGGTAGATTTGCAGTGGTCTGATACTCCTTCCATTTCAATATGATCGCTTGCACAGTGCTCCTTGGGATGTTTAAAGTTTGGGAAATCTTTTTGTATCCAAATCCGGCTTTAAACTTCTCCACAACAGTATCACGGACCTGCCTGGTGTGTTCCTTGGTCTTCATGATGCTCTCTGCGCTTTAAACAGAACCCTGAGACTATCACAGAGCAGGTGCATTTATACGGAGACTTGATTACACACAGGTGGATTATATTTATCATCATTAGTCATTTAGGACAACATTGGATCATTCAGAGATCTTCACTGAACTTCTGGCGTGAGTTTGCTGCACTGAAAGCAAAGGAGCCGAATAATATTGCACACCCCACTTTTCAGTTTTTTATTTTTTACAAAAGTTTAAAATAACCAATAAATTTCGTTCCACTTCACAATTGTGTCCCATTTGTTGTTGATTCTTCACCCAAAAATTAAAATTTTATATCTTTATGTTTGAAGCCTGAAATGTGGCAAAAGGTTTAAAAGTTGAAGGGGGCCGAATACTTTCGCAAGGCACTCTAAGTTAATGCAAAAATTTCAAACTTTCTGCAATTTGGACTTAATATTCATGCCAGTTTCATGTCACACTATGTATGAACTGTGAGGTCACAAATCACCACCTGATAGCAAACAGATAACAGCAAGAATTACTGATCCCTCCGTCATGCCCCACAAGTTTCCAGATTGTTTATTTTTTGACCTGTTGTAAATAACTTCTCTACTTATATTGCATTTTGTTATTCTAAGATTCTTTCAAGGTCCATGTCTTTTGTGCATAAAAAGTCTGTGAATTTTAATTTTCTTGTATAACACCATGTCTGAAGAAAAGAGCTTGTACTCTCGAAAGCTTACCATCAAATATACTCAGTTAGCCTCTAAAAGATATCGCCTGATTTTTTCGCTCTTCCACTCAGTGGTGAACCTAGCCTCTTTGCTGCCTGAGGCGGACTATAGAAGGACACCCCCCTCCAAAAAAAAAAAAAATTTGAGTTTCCATGCTACTAGCTTCACACGCTGTTATTTTCGCACAATATACACAATACACAAGTTCTAAAACAGTTTTAAAGAATTCTTCTTCCTCTATTACTTCAGTATCAGAAATCAACAACACGGCATTAACAATGAAAGTAACTTCACACATCTTCTGCTTGGCGGATGGACGAGCCCACGTGGCCCCCATTCTCTATAATAGGAGCGCTGTAGATAGCTGAGTACTGTACTTCGGCTATCTTTGGCACACCCATTGAAGTGAATGAGAGCCCCGCGGGTTCGTTCGTCCACCAAGCGACACACCTATATTCAGCCTGGCTGTGGTCAGGCTGAATTCCCACCCAGTGGGGGAGAAAAACCCAATTCTCAGGCTCAGTGGAGGTCTCAGCAGACAGACCCCCATAAATTAGGTATTTATCCTCTATCATTTAGGTGAATACAGGGCAGTAACATTTTGTGACTTACAGGTGATGTCTCTGACTAATCCTTCACATTTCCCTTCTCTTCCCTCTGGACCGCCATGACTACTTCTTCCAGCTGTGACTTGTCTCTGTAAAGTTTGCAGCACAGATATCTTTGGCTCCTCACTTTTCCAGGCACCAGACCCACATTGTCCTCACCTGCACACCCATCCTGCTGCTTCCCCCAATTATAAAATATATGATATAACCCCCCATAATGAATAATACTCCCAAGTCCATCTTTATATTAATGATGTCCGTGTGTACCCAGTATAAATAGTGCCCCTTATTAATAATGCCCCAGGTGTTAACTAAATAAAAGGTTTTCCAGGTCATTAATAAACTAATCAGTGGGGCTCAAAAACCCAGGACCCCTACTATCAGCTGTTTGAATGAACTGTGGTACCTGTGTAAGCGTTATGACCACTTCTCTGTTTACATAATGTCATTCATCTCATAGCGGCCATGTAATGTAACTACAGCCTCATCCTATACACGTCCATGTGACAAAGCTGTAATTACATCACAAGGTCACTATAAACAGACAGCGTATAATATAAACAGGCGCCATAGCCCCTGTTTATAGCGCCTCATTTACACACACTATAATGTTCCACAGCGGCCCCTGCACACTGTATTATACTCCATAGCGGCCACTGCATACAGTATTATGCTCTATAGTGGCCCCTACACTTGGTATTATGCTCCACAGTTGCCCCTGCACTGGTATTATGCTCCACAGTGGCCCCTGCACACGGTATTATGCCCCATATTGGCCCACCCATGAACTATTATTATGCTCTGGGGTCTTTTCAGACCCCAGAGTATAATGATCGGTGACCCAGGGGAGGTGACAAGCATAAAAACCAGTGTTACTTACCTATCCTGGACACCGGTGCACTCCCTGCAGCTTTCGGCACTGTTTAATTGCGCAAACACGTCACATGATCAGGCCGGCGACGTGACCTGATGACGTCACCAGAGGGCCCAAGCCTGCTCGGAGTAACATCGGATCGCTGGAGAGCTAAGTAGCATTGGTTTTTATGTTCCCTCACCTCCCCTGGGTCTCCGATTATTATACTCTGGAGTCTGAAAAGACCCCAGAGTATAATAATAGTAGTATTTGAGGCCCGCGGCCTTATTTACCGATGCCGAGGCTGCTCACAACGGCATCCACTTCCCCTTCTGCGTCCCTCCTCTTCTTGTCCGCGACGTCTGTGTCTCAGTGTAGGAGGCGCGATGATGTCATTATATCGCCACCTGCGCTGACATGCAGAGGTCTCGTAAACCAGCCCAGGACAGGCCCCACTCAGCTTTGTTTTTTTTAAAGCGACCTGTCCTGGGCTGGTTTACATTAAATAAATAGTAAAAATGCCGCCCCCCAAACAATGACAGATAGTGCCGCCTGAGGCGGCCGCTTTACTTCGCCTCATTAGCGGTGCACCCCTGCTTCCACTACTGTCTGTGACTAACACGGTACAACATTATACTTTTATTCTATCAGTCAGTATGATTATGTGTTAACTAAATATATGTAGAGTTTTTATTATACTGCTTTTTGTACAATAACAGCACAAAATATTTTGTTTATGTTGCTATATTTCAAAAGGCATAACTTTTTATTTTTTTATTTTTCCATTGATATAGGCATACATGGTCTTATTTTAAAGGCTTCCAGGCCTGCTAATGCTAGCCACAGACAAATCTCAATAGTAGAGTACCAATTTCACAATGGACTGCAATATTTTGCCCCTTGGGGAAGAAAAAAACATTTACAAAAAATTTTAAAAATATAAAAAATATTTAAAAAAAGTTTCCATAGAAACATAAAAACTAAATAAAAAATAGCTATTCCCATATCACAAAATGTCTGGACTATTTAAATATAAAATATTAATCCCATATGATTAAAATTAAAATGGACAAACCACTGTTTTACCTCCAAAAATAATTTAAATAAAAAGTTATCAAAAAGGGGGGCGGAGCCTAGCTGTGGACTGTAATGGCCGCATAGTCTCAGAGCTCTTGGTCTGAGTCCTATACAGCGACATCACAAGCGACGAGCCCGTGGCCTTTGGGCACAGAAACTGACAGCAAAAGGTGCCTTACCTCCAGGGATGCCGAGACGGAAGAAATCGTCGGTGAGACCGCATAAAATCTCGGATTTCTATTTCCCCCCATGGGGGGGGGGGGGGGGAGGACCAGCATGGCGACGGCCCGCGCCTGGAAACAGAATCTAGGGCCTCAACTCCACCGCGCGACCCACCGGAGGAAACAAGCGCGCTCTCCGCTCACAAGAGAGCGCTCTCAGCCCCATCCTTACCGCAGCTGCTGGACGGCGCGGCCGCGGAGCTACCTGGGCCTTCTCCCCGGCAGGCCGGGGCCTACAATGGAAGCGGGCCTCTGCGGGTCGGCGCTTCGGGATCTGCGGGCCTATCCGGCCTGGGGACACACCAGTCGCCTACCGCCAGCCCGGCTAAGCAGAGACCAAGACTCCAGGATAGCGACCCCCAGGATGGCGAGGTGAGCAACAATGTGCAGCCTACCCCCCCACCCACTGATTTTTTTGCAGAAATCCCAGAGACAGAGAACCCACTCACTGAGGCCTCTATGAAATATATGCTCATGGCTTTCTGCAAATCACTAAAAACAGACATGTCTCTCATGGTAAAACCGCTAGATAGAGATCTTCAGGAACTGAAAAACCGTACAGTTCATGTTGAATCCAAAATGGCGGAATTTGCGACATCACACAATGCATTAATAGATGCTCACTATGAGATGGAGTCGGATGTGTCGTTTTTGAAAGCTAAAGTAGCAGACTTAGAGGATCGCTCACGGAGAAATAATCTGAAATTTAGAGGGATTCCGGAGTCGGTCTCCGCGAATAATTTGACGACGTTCCTCCAAGATCTGATCCGCTCGCTCCTGCCGAATCTTACAGAGATGGATTTAATTATTGATAGAGCTCATAGAGTCCCCAAGCCATCTCATCTAGATGAAGCAATACCCAGGGATGTTCTTGCTAAAATCCATTTTTATCGCACTAAAGATCTGATTTTGATGACTTCCCGAAAGCTGGGGCACCTACCTGAACCATATCACAAATTATCTATTTACTCGGATTAATCAGCCACGACACTACAATTGCGGCGGCAATTTATCCCTATTACAGCAGCTTTACGCCAGCACCATATTTTATACAAGTGGGGATTTCCGGTCCGTGTGATCATTACCCGAGACAACACAGTGCATGTCGTTAAAACTTTGGTAGAAGGAAATCGTTTGCTTCACAACTGGAACATTCCGATTGTCAAGATACCACCCAAACAACCACCTGGTCCTGTGTCGGATGGGTGGCACCAAGTGAGGGCCCAAAGACGCCCACGCAAAGGGCTACAAAGCTAAAGACTCACTTTTTCTTGGATTTCGTAGTCCACTGTCGTTGAACTTATCCCCCCAGGATTGCGACAGCCGCTGGTCTGCTGTACCATACTCTTTTTTTTTCTCTTTGTTTGGTTTTGCCACGAAGGTTTACCCATTGGTTTTGTAATTTGCTTTGTTTGTTTTTCTTTTTATTATTGGTTCTGGCACATTGGGCGTAGTGAACATGAAGGTTGGCAACAGTTTCTCTTCAAGTCAACAGTGACACCTACTGGTATACGCGGTTGTGGTAAGAATCTCAAAGCATTTCTAACTGTGTACCATGGTACTTAAGATTATGTCCATGAATTTCAGAGGTTTGAACTCCCCTCAGAAAAGAGCCAATTTATGGCGTGAGGCCCGAGGGCAGAACTGTGACATTCTTGCACTACAGGAGACACATCTTTTAAGGGCAGACGCTTTTCGCATTAATCACCCAGCATACCCACATGTGTTTCATGCTCACTACTCCTCAAAACGTAGGGGCACATTGATTGGTATTAAGGACTCGGTTGCATTTCAATTGTTATCTCAATACGCTGACCGGGAGGGCGATTTGTTATAGTAGTATGCATTATTAACAATGTCACCTATACGCTGGTATCAGTTTATGCCCCAAATAGGAAGCAGGTGGCGTTTCTAGGGAGACTAGTGAGGGCGGTAGGAAAAAGGAAGAAGGGATGTTTAATATTAATGGGAGACTTCAATATGGCCCCGGACCCGCTAGTAGATACCACGTCGGGTATACTAACACGTCACCCCTCCTTATCGCAGGCTATATGGCGCTATGAACTATTTGACATCTGGCGTATCTTGCATAATTCTGAAAGAGATTATACGTACCATTCCACGGTACATAATAGCTATTCACGAATAGACTTGTTCCTGGTTGAGCAATCTAGCATTCCCCTTGCTAGGCAGTCCGAGATATCTCAAATAACTTGGACAGACCATGCAGCGATAACCCTGTCCATAGCTGAAAAATATGAATCTAATAGAGCATATGTGTGGAGGTGTAGTGACTTTTTAATGTCGCAGCCAAAGTTAAAAACGTTAGAGAATGACTTGAAGGAATTCTTTCAGATTAATGCCCCCTCTGCTCCTAGCCCTGAAATACTGTGGAATTCTCACAAGGCCTTTATTAGAGGAACGTTTATTCGCCTAGGGCATATTGAAAAGAAAAATAGGATGGCAGAAATGGATCGTCTGCTCCGTCAGATAAGAATTATAGACACTAGTGTAGCCCTATTTGGGGGGGGGGGGTATGAGTATTATCCCTCCCGCAACAGACTCTGGCGCTGACCTGTGTGTATAATGGGGCCTGGAGCCCTCGCTGGAGGGAAAAGGGGGGAAAAAAAAAAAAAAATTTGGGCCCCCCCCCCAGAAAAAAGGGCCCTCTGTATTACAGGAAGGATCTCTTCCTGGGACTTACCCATGAAATACAGTTAGTAGCCTTAACAAGGATCACTGTACTAATCTCACAGTCTGAAGAATACATACAAATACCACATAAGGTTATAACAGTAGCTTTATAAGAATCAACAGGGTAATAATACATACATAAAATATACTCAGAACACAGCAATACTACAACAACCAGCAAGTCCTCAACTGTCTTAGGTTATATACCCGGGTATATATATAGATATATAGCAAGAGTCCGGTGCACAATACCTCCAGGCAACAGAAGAGATGCAGGGGCCCCTGTGGATGACTGTGGATCCTCGGATTCTTCCAGGAGATGACAGACAGCCGATCAGGAGATGATGATGATGGTGAGATTCTTCACAGGCAGCAAACAGGGCGACGGTGACGGAAGTAGATGCAGGCCTGATTACCCTAACACTGAGTCCTTAACCTGCCAGCTAAACTACTAGTGCCACCGGGCCTCTAACTAGCTAGTTGGCCTTCGGAAGCCTAACCTATCACTGCCCTGAACTATATATATATATGGATCCCTAACTACGGTTACTAGCTAGGTCCTGTGAGTATATAGGGGGTAACACATACCTAACTATATACTGTGAAGTAAAGAGGAACAAGTGGCTCTTAGACTCCCCCAGACATAACATGTCTGTCTCAGCAGCTCTGCTCACATCTCTCCCCCCCAGCAGCTCTGCCTCACATGTGTCTGACTCACTGTATTTACAAAACAAAACTTGCACTGAATGCCTGGGGTCTCTGAAGCCAAACTGCAGGGGCAAAGAAGCCAGATACATTATATACTAGTAGAAATGGCAGTTCCCTACACTCTCCCTCTGGTGAAATCTTTACGTCACGTCAAAGACATACAAAGTCATAGTATACAGTCAACATTACCAATGACAATATCAATATGGTTGCTTTTGCATTTACAGAGTCACAACAGGTTAATAGGTATACATGCCAGCAGGAGCGAAAATTGGTAACATATTGACCAAAGTGGACACTGCACCCACCCAAGCATGGTATAAATGAGGCTGAGTAGTAAATCTGGGGTCCCCCAAACTATCATATGTCAGCATAGGTGGAGGGTGTCTAATTCTCTCTCCTCTCCGTACCTCTCTCTGAGGTAAACTAGCATGTCCAGGCCCTAAACTAGGGTTGTCTGCCATGGGAGGGGATGGTGCTGGTGGCGTAGGAGAGCTAGATCCCTGCTCATCTGTAGACACAGATCTAGGTACGAATTCTGGAGTTTGAGGGTTCATAGGTCTCCCTGAAGTAGAAGATATTGGTGATCTAGGAACTTCAGGAGCCACAGTCCAATCACTCTCAGGAGTTTCAGGAAGGTCAGGTGGAATATCGGCTAAGGACTGTGGAGAATCGCAGGCCGAGCCATCATTGGAGATATCCATACCATCAATCTGAGGTACAGGCAACAAATGATTTCTATGCCAAGTCCTGATCCTCCCGTCCCGTCCTTTTATCTTGTAGACTGGTATTCCAGGCAACCGATCTACCACTGTAAAGAGTTCACTCCGCCATCGATCAGCCAGCTTATGTTTTGCAGATGCTCCCAAATTCCGTAGCAGAACATGGTCCCCAGGGTTCAATTCTCGATATCTTACTCGAAGATCAAATCTCCTTTTATTTCCTTCATTCACTTTGGCCGCATTTTCCTCAGCCAGCTGATAAGCACTCTTAAGCGTTTCTTTCAAACGTGCCACATATCGGTAATGATCTCGATGACTGATACCATCGGTAGAGACTCCCAACAAGATGTCAATAGGTAGCCTAGGCTCTCTTCCAAACATCAGAAAGTATGGTGAATATCCTGTGCTCTCGTGCCTTGTACTATTATAGGCATGCACCATAGCCTCCACTTTTCGACTCCAGGATCGCTTATCCTCAATTCGTAAGGTACCAAGCATATCAAGTAAAGTCCTGTTAAATCTTTCAGGAAGGGCATCTCCCTCTGGATGGTAAGGCGTCGTCCGACTTTTGCGGATGTTCAACAACTGAAGTAACTCTTTGATCAGGTTACTCTCAAAATCCCGGCCTTGATCAGAATGCAACCGGTGTGGTAAGCCATAATGGATAAAATACTTTTCCCAAAGCACTCTTACAACAGTGACTGCTTTTTGATCCTTAGTCGGAAAGGCTTGAGCATATCGTGTGAAGTGATCAGTCACCACCAATACATTTCCAAATCCTCTGGAGTCGTTGTCAATACAAAGGAAGTCTATGCAGACAAGATCCATGGGGCCCGAACTCTTCAAGTGTCCCATGAAGGCCGCTCGAACCGGGACAGTCTTCCTCTGCAAACATCTGCGACAGCACCTACACAGACGAGTCACGGTATCTCTCATTTTGGGCCAGTAGAATCGGTCTTGTATTAGGCCATAAGTCTTCTCAGGTCCCAAATGACCATGATAATCATGCAGACTTCGGAAAATCATCTTCTGAAAGCAGCTTGGAATAACTAGTTGGCGCCTTTCAGGGTGATCATGATACAGCACCACACGATAAAGTAGGCCATTGTCTATTTCAAACTTCTCCCAATCTCGTAGAAGTTGACTGCATTCAGAGGGTAGGGATGTCTTTAACATTTCTCTGTCTTGAGAACTCACTGCTTGATAAAGAGGTCCAATTAAAGGATCAGTCTTTTGACTCCAGATCATTCGCTTTGAAGATATAGAACATCTCTCAAAGGATCCTAAAGCGGCAGGGTAGGCAAACATGTCTGGTACAGCTTCGGGACCTCCCCCAATAGAGTCAATAAGCCGAGTTTCAGAAAAGGCTACTCGGTCTTCAACTACAGCAGCCATGGCACACAAAGCTCCTACTCCAGGACTTGGCACTTCTTCCCATTCATCCACTACTTCCGGACTAGGTAATCCAGGCCGTCTTGATAGAGCATCTGCCCCAATGTTCTTAGGCCCCGATTTATACTTGAGTGTGAATTGGTAGTTGGATAAAGCTGCCAACCAGCGATGTCCTGTAGCATCGAGTTTAGCGGTTGACAAAACGTATGTCAGTGGATTGTTGTCTGTTCTTACTTCAAACGTGGCTCCGTATAAATAGTCATGTAGTTTATCAACAATGGCCCACTTGAGTGCCAAAAACTACAATTTATGTACTGGATAATTTTTCTCGCTGGGAGAAAGACTTCGACTTATGAAAGCTATGGGCCGTAACCCGGCCGGGTATTCTTGGTGCAGCACACCACCTAATCCTTCAAAGCTGGCATCTACATGTAGCACATATGGCTTCTGTGCATCAGCATAAGCCACAACGGGAGCTTCTGTCAATTTCTTCTTCAACAACTTAAATGCTTCTTCACAATCCGCAGTCCACCTATCGCCAAAAAGGCTTTTGGAAGACCCTTTCTTCTTTCCCGGATCTCCTGCATCACTCTTCAACAGGTCGAGGAGGGCTCGAGCAATTTTTGAATATCCTTCCACAAATCGTCAATAGAATCCACAAAACCCCAAGAAAGATTGCAACTCCGTAATATTTTGCGGTCGGGGCCAATTCACCACAGCTTCAATCTTACCAGGATCGGTAGCAACTCCTTCAGCAGAAACAATATGACCTACCTAAGTGACCGAAGATCTACAAAATTTGCATTTGTCAGCCGACAACTTCAGCCCCTCTTCTTTTAAGCGTTGGAGTACTCTCATGAGTCGTTCTTCATGTTCTTCCAGCGTCTTTCCAAACACAATAATGTTGTCAAGATATACAAGGCATTCCCGGGGCACTAAATCACCTAACACTCTTTCCATCAACCTTTGGAACGTTGCTGGCGCACCTTTTGTACCTTGCGGCATACGAGTGAACTGAAAGAAACCCAAGGGGCATATGAAGGCTGTCTTTTCCTGATCCTCAGGTGCCATTGGGACTTGATAGTATCCCGATCTTAGGTCCAGCACTGTGAACCAACAGTTTCCATTCAGAGCTTCCAGAGCTTCTTCAATTCTCGGCAGTGTATACTGATCAGGTAAGGTTCTCCGGTTCAGAGTTCTGTAATCCACACATAGGCGAATTGCTCCAGATTTTTTTCTTACCACCACAATAGGTGAGGCATAGGGGCTCTTACTGTCCACAATGATCCCCTGACCTTTCATTTGCTGTAGAGTCTGTCTTAACTCATCAACATCCTTTGGAGCAACTCTCCGTGGTCGCTCCCGGAAGGGAGTAGAATCGGTCAATCGGAAAGTGTGTTGAGCACTTTTAGCACAACCTACATCCATATCATCCATGGAGAACACTTCCGATAATTCAGACAACTTCTGTGTCAGTCGCTGATTCCAGGCCTCTGGTAAATGTGGATCACTCAAGTCAAGATTGAGATTAGGGATTGCATCTCGGATTTGAATCCTGCACACTTCAGCGTATGGATTTACTCCAAGCACAGGGTAGCAGTGGGCCACATTATGGTATGGTCCAATTACGATCGGATGCGGTGAACAGTTCCTCACTGTCACACAGGTAGATAACTCCACTTTATTTCTCCAGTCCTTTCTCTCTGGGATCACCATCCAGCCATTCTGGTTAATCATTTTTTCAGGGGTTTCCATAAGGACATAACTCCCCCCTTCAAGCAAATCGGGAGCAATGCTGGAGGCTACTCTCAGAACTCTCTCCCCGCCGGCAGGAACTTCCACGTGTTCTCTCACCGATATGATATACCATTCCATGTCGATAGCCAGTAGACAGGGCATCACAGAGTTCTCTAAGATCAGAAGATATATTCACCGGCTGAGCTGCAGGGTTCCAATCTCTTCCAAGAAACTTCTGAAAAGCATAATGCACTGCGGGACAATTAGTGCCAAGTATCACAGGAGCTGCACAAGAATCCCCTGTATCAGGACAGACAAGAGCCGTAATCTTCATGGGAGCGACACTCTGATCTTCTAATTCAGGGACAGCTATAACTACTTGTAGGCTGCCATCTACAGGATATGATCCTGAATTAAGCCCCCACAATTTCATTTGTCCTGTAGACTGAAGAGGTATATCCCTCAGATACTTTTGGTAGAACGAGCGATAAATCAGGGTCACTTGAGATCCTGTATCAAACAGGGCAGGAGCGGCATGACCATTGACAGTGACTTTGACAACGGACCTGGAGCCCGCGATAGCGCCTCTGGTCTTTACTCGGCCCGCCTTCCTTCGGTGTCTTTGATTCTGAATAGAGAAGACAGCACTGTGTCCCAATCCCTCACTGTCCTCCGTACACTGTCTGGCAGTATGGCCCGTCTGACCACATTTATAACAGGTTCTAGCATCCTTCCTCCATTGAGTGGCAGTGGGTGGAGTGGCGGACTGTCTAAGTTCTGACCGCTCCGCTGGTTTGTCCTTGTTTGAATTAGGAACAACATCTTCTTTAGAGATGCTTTTCGCTTTCTTAGGGGTACTAAAACTAATGTCAGCTTCTTGTTTCTTCACTAACTTCATTAAGTCAGGAAATGGAAGGACTCTATCAGATAGTAAGACCTTGAGTACTTGAGCAAGAGGATGATGAGGTTGTAACCCTCTCACCAACTGACTGGTTCTCATAGCGTCTACCTCTGAAGTAGATATAGCTGCGTGGTACACCAGACGTGAAAGAAGTAGCTGTAAACGGTTAATAAAAGTAGAGACATTTTCCCCTTCTTTTTGACGAACCATTCGGTAATCAGCAACCATCTGGGCAAGGTCATAGTATGGCTCAAAGTGATCAGACAGTACTTGTATATAGTCCAATGCACTCACTCCTTCATGAGAGTCTCTGTACAAGCAGATCAATTCTGCAGCAGGAGACCGCAAACTTTCACTGATACGCTGCCGCTTGCCTTCTTCAGAGCAAGACCATTCCTTCAGGCATTGGAGAGTATGTTCTTTCCATATCTCAAAGTTTTCCTCCCCTTGTGGTACTGGGACATTACCAGAGAATACTTTTAGTTTCTTGTAGTGAGTGGCCTGCAGGCCCTGAGCTAACATTTCAGTCAGCCTGGCTAAAGTGCTAATAGCACTGTCACTAGAGGAACTGCTAGCGACGGCCATACTGGAGGGGTAACTGGCTGAGCGGGGTTCTTCCTTTACCTGAACCAGGGGAGGAACAGGAGGTCGGTAATCCCATGTAGTAGCTAGTGGGAGGTTCCCCTCTGAGATATATCGCTTCTCCATATCAATGACTATTCCCACTTCTAAATCTCAGCAGTGCCTCCAAATGTAGCCCTATTTGGGGGGGGTATGAGTATTATCCCTCCCGCAACAGACTCTGGCGCTGACCTGTGTGTATAATGGGACCTGAAGCCTTCGCTGAAGGGAAGAGTGGGAACATATATGAAATATATCAGTGCCTCCACCCAGGATAGAGCCTCTGTATTACAGGGAGGATCTCTTCCTGGGACTTAGCCATGAAGTACAGTTAGTAGCCTTAACAAGGATCACTGTACTAATCTCACAGTCTGAAGAATACATACAGATACCACATAAGGTTATAACAGTAGCTTTATAAGAATCAACAGGGTAATAATACATACATAAAATATACTCAGAACACAGCAATACTACAACAACCAGCAAGTCCTCAACCGTCTTAGGTTATATACCCGGGTATATATATAGATATATAGCAAGAGTCCAGTGCACAATACCTCCAGGCAACAGAAGAGATGCAGGGGCCCCTGTGGATGACTGTGGATCCTCGGATTCTTCCAGGAGATGACAGACAGCCGATCAGGAGATGATGATGATGGTGAGATTCTTCACAGGCAGCAAACAGGGCGACGGTGACGGAAGTAGATGCAGGCCTGACTACCCTAACACTGAGTCCTTAACCTGCCAGCTAAACTACTAGTGCCACCGGGCCTCTAACTAGCTAGTTGGCCTTCGGAAGCCTAACCTATCACTGCCCTGAACTATATATATATATGGATCCCTAACTACGGTTACTAGCTAGGTCCTGTGAGTATATAGGGGGTAACACATACCTAACTATATACTGTGAAGTAAAGAGGAACAAGTGGCTCTTAGACTCCCCCAGACATAACATGTCTGTCTCAGCAGCTCTGCTCACATCTCTCCCCCCAGCAGCTCTGCCTCACATGTGTCTGACTCACTGTATTTACAAAACAAAACTTGCACTGAATGCCTGGGGTCTCTGAAGCCAAACTGCAGGGGCAAAGAAGCCAGATACATTATATACTAGTAGAAATGGCAGTTCCCTACACTAGCAATAAACAATCTCCGTCTCCCTCACGTGCAACGGAATTAATAGCTTTACGCCAGCAGTTAACTGCTTGTTTATTACATAAATATGAGAGAAACCTGAAAAAGATTAGAGCTACATATTACTCTCAATCTAACAAAGCGGGCAAACTTCTAGCATCCAAGCTGAAACAAAAGCAGGCAAAATCCAGGATTCCATTTATGTATAGCAAGGATGGTACATACAAAATTTATGACCCTAATGGCATTGCTAACGCCTTTAAACATTTTTATGAAGGCCTTTCCAACCTAGCAGACGACTCCTCGACAGTCCCCCCGACAACCCAGGATATTGAACGATTCCTCAAGGCGGCTCAACTACCCGCACTCACGGAGTCACAACTGGACTCCTTGAACGCGCCTATCACCTCAGAAGAATTACTATCCATCATTAAATCACTGCCATCACATAAGTCTTCGGGCCCTGATGGCCTTACTAATGAATATTATAAATGCTTTTTCCCAAACCTGATGAGCCCACTGCTGTCATTTCTGACGGCCGTGGTTGATTCTGGGGTCATCCCAAAAGAAAACCAAGAAGCCCTGATAGTTACATTGCCAAAGCCTGGCAAACCCGCCAACACCCCCCAGAACTTTAGACCAATATCGCTATTAAACACAGATTTTAAAATCTACGCTAAATTAATAGCGAGCCGACTGGCAGTCTGTCTCCCAAGTTTGAAAAATTATGATCAAGTGGGATTTGTTAAAGGGAGTCAATCATATGATAATACCAGGCGTATATTGAATATAATACACCATGTCGACTCTAGAAAAGAAAAGGCGGTGATCCTTGCATTGGACGCAGAAAAGTCATTCGACCGCATTTGCTGGTCGTATGCCTTTTCGGTGCTTAGAAGTATGGGGTTTTCTGGAGCTATCTTAAGAGCGATTGAGGCGTTATACTCAGCACCTTCTGCGAAAGTGTTCACTGACGGAGTAGTATCAGATCCATTCCTCATTACAAATGGGACCAGACAGGGGTGCCCCCTATCGCCCCTGATATTTGTTCTTTCTATAGAGCCTTTAGCCCAAATACTTAGATTAGATCCGAGAGTGGGAGGCATTGACATAGGAGGTAAATCTCATCTTATATCATTATATGCTGATGATATTATTCTCACTCTGTCTAATCCGCAACTATCTATTCCTCATTTCATGGACACTATTAGTATTTTTGGTCAATTATCATTTTATAAATTAAACATGGCCAAATCACAGGCATTACCTTTCAATGTCCCTCCACCCTTGCTCCAGCATCTCCAATCGACTTATGATTTTGATTGGAGGAAGGACAGTGTTCAGTATTTGGGGATACAGGTGACAACATCATTAGGAACCCTCTACAAAAGTAACTATATCCCAATGTTAAAAATATTGCAAGAAGAGACCGAACGAATGTCTAAAATGGATGTTTCCTGGATAGGACGGGTAGCGGCTTTTAAAATGCTGCTATTGCCTAGACTATTGTACTTGTTCCGTATGCTCCCAATATCCATTCCAGTTTCCTTTTTTGAGATATCACAAAGGGTGATTTCAAAATATGTGTGGAATGGTAGGAGACCTAGAGTCAATAAAAGCTTTTTATTTAAGCAACGAGAGGCAGGAGGGCTGGGAGTACCAGTGGTGAGGAATTATTATATAGCATCACTGGTCACTCAGTGTGCAAGGTGGAAGTCAATGGATACCTCGGTTCCATGGCTACATATAGAGCAGGCGTTTATATCTCCCCTAAAGCTGGAGGATGCGCTGTGGCTGCCCTTCTGGAACATTCCGGCTCCGGGATCCTTTTCCCCGGTCATGTGCGCTTTGTTAATGGCATGGAAGCTAATCCATGGGAAGGCAAACCCAGTGAAACATTTTCATGTTGCAGACATGCCTCTGTCATTGATGGCCTGGATGATTGATGGCATAGGGGTCTCGGGTTGGGAATTGAAGGGGATCACGCGGATTTCTCAACTATACTCTGAATCTAAACAGCCTATACCGTTTGTGGAGCTTAGACAAAAATACGGAATCCACGTTGGCGATTTCCTTAAATATTTTCAGATATGGCACTTCATATCTAAACACCCGGTGACGACCTTGCCCCATAACGGTTCACTTTTTGCTTGGTTGTCGACCAATGTGAGGGGATTACGATTTCTTTATGACAAAATGGATGGAATTTCGACTTTTACTAGATCCACTCTGTTCCGTTGTTGGGAGAGAGATTTAGGAATGGTCATTACTTCAGACGACTGGCAACGAACGATTAAACTGATCCATCTGTCTTTAAAATGTAGCACCCACATAGAGACAGCAATGAAGGTCATTTTACGGTGGTATAGAACTCCATCTACTTTGCAGTTAGCGTATCCCTCCATGCCTGGGAATTGTTGGAGGGGATGTGGAGACAGAGGAACCCTTCTTCATATTCTGGGAACCTGCCGTATAATTCGTGGTTACTGGGATAGTGTCTTTGAAATGCTCTCTGAATTGTTTGATGTACGTCTCCCCCCTACTGCACATATGGCGATTTTGTTACTTGGCATTCCCGGAGAACTGAATAGGCATAAGCAACTTATTTGTAAAATTCTAACGATGGCTAAACTACTGTTGGTACAGAGATGGAGGGCAACAGCTTCCCCGCCTATGTCGGCCCTGTTACTAGCCATTAACAACACATATTCCTATGAAAGGGTAATCGCAATGGGTAATTACTCGTTTCATAGATTCGAAATAATTTGGGATGCGTGGATACATTCTAGATTTGTCATGTAAAAGGAACTGAATGGTATATGAAACCCAATAGAGGGGGTTGGGACAGAAATAGAGATGGTTGTGAAGCTTGCCAACCCCGTTGTAAGGGGAACTAGGGAGGAATAGCCAATGTTGCGGGTACGAGTCAAAAGTCCCCTGCACAATTAAACATCTCATGTAGAAGAGAAAACTGTTTACGGAGAATACACCCTAGATATAGATATCCACAGCCTAATATAGGTGCCTATCTGTTATTACTATTGTTCACTTTAAAAGTAATCTTTATATTTGGTTTTACAGATATGCGGTTCTAAGAATGTATCTTGAAACTGTATTTCAATGTCTATTACTGTATATCGCAATATCTACTCATTTTGTTCTTTGTTTTTGTATTTTGTATTTTGAAAAATCGAATAAAAAAATATTGAAACTAAAAGTTATCAAAAAATTATACGTACCCCATAACGGTATCAATATAAATGTTTATTCATCAAACATAAAAAGATCCTTACAAAGCTCTGTAGAGGGAAATATAAAAAGTTATGGACAATAGAAATAATAAAAAGTTTAAAAAACCACCTTTATATTAAAAAAATATGTAAACAAAAATAAATAAACATGTTAGGTATCTCCACGTATGTATAAGTCCCCACTATCCAAATATAGCATTATTTATCCCGTACGGTGAACGCCGTAAAAAAATAAACCGCAATGCGAAAATTTATGTGTTTTGGTCACTTTGCTTCCCAAAAAAATTTAAATAAAAAGTGAAGAAAAAGTCATATATGCCAAACATTAGTACCAATAAAAAATACAACTTGTCCTGCAAATAAAGAGCTCTGACATATCTCCGTCAACAGTACAGTAAAAAAAGTTATAGGCATCAGAATACGATGACCCCAGCAAAATCGTTCATTTTCAAAATAACGTTATATTTGTAAAAGCGGTAAAACGCAATAAAACCAATATAAATATGGTATTGCCATAATTGTAAGGACCGGCCAGACAATGCTGCCATGTAATTTTTAATGCAGAGTGAATGCCATAAAAACAAAATGCAAAAAATTATGATAGAATTGTGTGTTATTTCACATGGACTCCCAAAAAACATAAAAAAAAGTTAATGAAAACATTATATGTACCCATGGTGGCAAATGAAAATACAACTCATCACGCAAAGAATAAGCCCTCGCATAGCTATGTGGACAGACAAATAAAAAAATAAAAATATAAAAGTTATGAATTTTGAAAGAAGGGGAGGGAAAATGTGAAAAAAGTCACTGAGCATTAACGTACAAACTACCCTGCGTCATTAAGGGGTTAAAGGCATTGTCCACTTTCTATTTTTTTATTTATTTATTTATTTGCTTATATGATAGGAAATCATGCAGTTTTCTAATGTAGAAGTATTTAAAATTCTGCTCATACCAGTTGGTAACCCCTGTCTTTACAATGCAGAATGGTATAACTTCGAATCTAACCATGGACAACATCTGCAAGAAGTTTGTATGTTTTCCCTGTGTTATATGGGACAGTGACTGACAATGTCTGTAAAGCGCTGCAGAATATAATGGCGCTATATAAGTAAACAAAATAAATAAATAAATAAATAATAAATGAAGTAAAAGAATCGGACTAAACATGGCATCTGTCATGTGACCCTGCAGTATCCCAGAGGACACTGGTTACATATTGTGACTGGCATAGGGAATATTGTGACTTGTGCCTCTAGCACTGGGTGATTGAGCTCCAAATCTTTCATCCAGTGTCCCAGGAGCAAATACTACTGTAAGGTGCAGTTGCCAACTCGACAGCATCTACAGTACTGTGGCTGTCATAAGAGCATTGTGGCTGTCATGGAGACATTGTATCTACATGGAGGTATTGTGATTGGCATAAGGTATATTGTGGCTAGTGTCTCTAGCACTGGGTAACTGAGCTACAATCCCCATGTACCAGTGTCCCAGGCACAATGCTACTTTGATTTGCCCGTGCCACCTCAACAGCACTGATAGCACCGTAGCTTTATAAAAAATAACATCAACTTCCACCATTTTAATAGTAGTTACCAATGAGCCACAATGTTGTTGGTACTAACTTTTCTGGAGTCTCCATTTTAAATGTATTCCCTAAAGTCTATTGTGTGTATAAATTGTTCTTAAATTCCCTACAAACTGCCTGACTTTCAAATCCTCTTTAGATATATGTATTTTTTTATGTGACTGGTCTAATGAAATTTAGATTTAGAAAATACTTACTGTAATATTTCCCCATTAACTCTTTTTAAAGTCATATAAAGATTCAGATAAAACCACCCTCTAATGCTGAAGAAGCTCCATGCATACACATTGCTTATTATAGGCGAGATTATCTTACACTGTAATTGTAAAGGGAGTTTTAAATCAACATAATGTGTATAGAATTACCCTATGCTGATAAAAATGCAATATATTTTTAAGGCTAAATCCAGTGGGTTTTGTAAGAATAGATACTCTAGCTTAGGAGAAAATCCACATTTAATGTCATTTCTTTATAGTGATGCAGTGGATAAACAATTTACAATGATATTTTTACATTACTATAAACCACCTTCACACAGGCAATGCTTTATAATGGTAATGATAATGCTTTAATCAGATTAAAGTCTCTAGAAATAGGCAGAATGGCTTAGATAACCTCTCTTTATTTTGCCCCATTATTGGACAAGGACAAAAAGTAGGTGTAGGGTTAGGTGCAAGACAGATACTTAGACACACCTTCTATACCTTACCTTCCAAGAGCTCTGCATTCTCATGCATCCTTTTTTTACTCTGCCTTCCCAGGGTTCACTCTCTGTGTAGGTATACTCCCTGGCAGGCACTATTTAAGATGGTACTGTCTTACAGGTATGTTTATGCCATTCTCTTGAAGACACTGTGAATCTTAGTATTTTCTAGCTGGGGCACTGTGTAAAGGAGTACCCCAGGGCAGGCACTGTGCATGGTGGCAAATATAGTAGCAAATACATGACAGGGCTGTGATCCCCCAATAGGTTAATACAATAAAATCAATCATAGTGTATATGAGAAACAAAATTTGCCGTCTTCCTAGGGTGCCTGGCCAGCTCGTATAGCTCCTGAGTAATTGAATTACAGTGCTTCTCAATGCCGGGGCATTCTGCAATTATCGGTTATCGCAGAGAAAACAACAGTCTCAATACTTATAGTTTAAAAAAAATACATTTTAATAGCTGTAATGTAATATTGCAAGCATGGATCCAAAGTCCTAGTGATAAGAAAATATTTTTTTCTCAGTGGAACATTTTTGGAGTTTCATATACAGTGCTGTGCATAAAGTTTCTTTAGCTTTTAGGTGTGTAATAATTTATTTTTGTAAATTAACAAAATTAAAGGAGTGTACCCACAAACAAAACTATTTTTAAATTTGTTGATAATTAAGTAATTAAAAAGTTAATACAAATTTTGCATCATTTTAAAGATTTTCTCTAAAACATCTTACTGGTGACAGCCTCTTGTCTTGATTGATTGGAATGGTTGCGTCCATGAATGCAGGACCTTTCATGTTCAGAAAATCAGCCATGATTTCCTTATTCTGGCCCTGCTTGATAACCCAGCTACAATAAGGAAATCATGGCTGGGTTTCTGACAGGTCCAAAACCATAGAAAGTTCCTGCATTCCTGGTCATATCCATTGGCATCCAATCAAGGCCACTAAGTTAAAATCTCTAAAACTCTGCAAAATTTTGAACTACTTTTATTTGCAAAATTGTAAAATTTTTTAATTATCTACAAATTTAAATATGGCTATGTTTGTAGGAAAACCCTTTCCCAAAAGAGAACTATATATGGGAGATAAATATTGATGACCTATCCTTAGGATAGATCATCAATATCTGATCAATGAACACCCACAAATCAAGGCTTGTCACTTCACCTTCATTGGTTACATGCCCTGTTTGTAGTTCAGCTCAATGAGGTTGAGCTGCAAGACCAAGCACAACTGCTGTACAATGTCTTACTAACAGTAATGCAAGAAACAGCAAGATTTATACACACAGGAGGTGATGGATTGTTTTTAGTTATTTTTACTAAGGAATAATGCTTTTCTACCTAAATGGTCTTTGACAGTAAGACAAAAGGTTTTAATATACATAGGGAACTGTTCAATGTATTAGACTTGGGCCAGAAAGCTGTTATCACTAAGAAGTCTGTCAAGTCCTTAAAGGGACTCAATACTGTCATTGTTCCATTTTCCAGACCTACATACAGAGAAGGTCTAAACATATTTATCCTTTAACCACATAATTATCAAAGACATACAGTGTCTACAGGCAAGGGATAAGGTTGTAGCACATGATAGTGCTTATTCTGATAGTTAAGGTTTGTATGCTGGCCTAATACAAATAAGCCACAAATGTGTAATATCAGTTATTGATTTAATCAGTTCCTCTGTATTAAGTCCGATTTCATTGGAGCCTGAATAAGAGACATAGCCTGTTTTCCCTGGAAATGCAGAAACCAGCAACAATTCTTAATTGTCCAGGAAACACATATTTGCCTCATTTGTGGTTCCTACTTTCTGTTAAATAAGGAAGAAAATTATACATTACTGGTATTTCTAGAAAAGTGATTAATTTGTTATTTTTATAGTCCTAGTAGCGTGTTGTTCAGCTGAGCCTGCCAAGCTAATGGCTCCTGGCTTCCAAAAGATTGAATTCTGAAATGGCATTTCAGGAATCATTATCCCTGCATGAAGTATTACTAGTAGGAAGACGCCCTGAGCGGATGCTGTGTTATAAGTGGCAAAGTCTTAATGCCAGGTGATGTGACAGCTTAATTAGAGAACTAGAAAGACCAATTTCGAAGACAGATACTCCAGAAATGATAAAGATTTACATATGAAACTGCATGAATAATATACTCAGCATCAAAAAATCATAAAAAATATACAGAACACATCTAGGGTCAAGGTAAATAAACTCTCAAAAGCCTTTAAATAAGCACAGATACCCTATAGAGTGTGTTTATGAAAGCAGTACCATCATTTCTGTCCATAAGTGTATTCTGCTCAGACTAATAAAGGGGGTGTGCCACTATCAAAGGGATATTTTCATGAGCTATTAGGATATGCCATCGCTTTTTGATCAGTGGGTGTCTACTGGAAAATACAGCATAAATATTACACAGTTAAGAGATGTTATTTTTGCCTGTACATATTAATTTGGAAGTATAGAACTACTCATAAAATTTTCCATTAAAGAAGTTGACCATGAACAAGAGCAACACGTGTGAAGTTTGGGGAAAATTTACAGACAAATGCATATGCTTTAGTTTTATATTTTACACATGGGTCGCTTCAATTTTTTTAAGCATTTCCCATAAGTTGCATTAGCTTGTTGACCACTTTTTTTGTGCTATGTGGTCGAGTGTTGAGATCAGGTGATTGTACTGAGTCATCCACTAGAAACAGAATACCTGATGACTGCTTTGTTCCTAAAAAGATGTCACATAAATTATGGCCTACTTATAGAATAGATTTCTTTTGCTTTTACAACAAATTTCCAACTTTACCAGGACCAAACCATGCCCAGACCATCACAATACTATACTCAACAGATGGTGTAAGTCAGTACTTCATCATCATATCACTGTTTGTGGGTATCATAAATGTTCTTCTTTGTGATACAAACACTTGAAGTTTAGATTTGTCTGTCCATAATACTTTTGTAGAATTCATTGTTATGGCATACCTTCATTTCTCTTTTGTTTGTTAGACTCAAACAGTCTCTTTGTTCATCTGCAGGTCCAAATTAAAATTAGTTTATACAATACATTGGAGAGAAGGTAACACATAAGTCTAAGAGCTTGTGTATCAAGGCACTTCTCTGTTCATTAAAAAAAATCTTATGCATATACAGTTAGAAAAGCGGGAATGGCTGCTAACTAGCCAATCCTAGACACAGTGCTTGTCAGCATTTACCAGGAGACATTCCACAGAAAGAAATGACATAATTTCTGGGAAGGCACAAAACATAGAAAGATCGAATTACCCAAAGTTCAAACAGTATATAGTATATAGAAATATTGTTTTGCTGAATACAAAATGGAGTCTCTGTACAAAATGGACACAGAAAGTTCACACATACCTTAACATCATCCATCCAGTCTCTGTACAACTTTTACTTCATAATGGCACCATTAAATATTCTGTACAATGTACTGGGAAGTTGGCACACAATTCAGAACATTAGTGGTATTGGAAAAAAAGTGTAATTCCACAATTTTCCTTCAGATTAAATTTTTCCAGGCAAAAATGACACATTAATTACATATTTTTTGCGGATCGAGATTGTCACAGCAGTACCAAATTTTGTTTCAATACCTTTACAAAATTTCAAAACTTTGAAAAAATTTACATTTTTTTTATATTTCCATGTACTGTGTTACAGTGCTGTGTAAGGACTATTTTTTTTAGTGGGGACATGTTTCAGTTTTAATAACATTTTGACGAATGTATGATGGTTTGGTCACTATTTATTAAATTTTTTGGGGCAGGGGAAACAGTAATTTGCACATTTAATTTTTTACGCAGTTCACTCTATGGGATAAATCTTTTATTTTATGAACTCCTAGGAGACTTGAACCCTAGTGGATCTGATCGCCTATACAGTATACTGCAATACTAATGTATTTCAGTATATTGTGAAATCGAGTCATCCTGTTACAGTCTGCCTATGGCAGTAATGACAGGCCTGGGAGCCTTCAATAGGTTCCTGGCTGTCATGACAACCGATCACTGCCCTTCAATGACATTTTGGGAGTGAGCGATTGGGACCAATATGGAAGCACCCTTGTGCCACTGCTGTCTAGGGGCATTTAAAGTGTTAACAGCTGTGATCAGTTAATGGGAGGTGTCTGATATACAGCTGGTACCAGCCAAGTATGGAAAAGGCACAGCTCCTGAGCCTTCTCCATACCACCTTAGTTACACCATGATATAATAGTCCATTATGTGCTGCTAAGGGGAACATTTTAAAGCATAACTAAACTGTTAGACAACTTTGATTTTCTGGCAGTTTTTGTTTCATTAATACATTTTGTTATATACTTTATAAACAAATTTTGTCTCCTTTCTGTGAAATCCTGCATTTTTTCACTCTTCCCATTGTTTCTGTAATTGAGAGCTGTTTCAGGATTGGGATATTCCTTTGTCCTCATTTTCTCTTCATTTCACACAGCCTGTACATAGTACACAAGAAGAAAATGAGAAGTATGGAACAGCTCTCAATAGAGACACAAGGGAAAGAGTGTAAAAATGCAGGATTTCACAGAAAAGAGCTAAAATTTGTTAATAAAGTATATTACAAAATTTATCAATGACACAAATGATGTCATAAACTGAAAAGTTGAATGAAAGTTTAGTTATGCTTTAAATTCAACATTTATCAGTATGTATGTATAATTTATATAATAATCTGTACATTGGGAACTTCTTTTGCTGACAAAGTTTTAGTCTGTACAGTTGCCAGTGATACTGTTGTGTATAATAAGGAAAGGTCTACTGTTTGACTGCTGATGTATTTGAAAGGACCAGTATATGTTTATCTGCCATAAGTATTTTTTATCTATTTGGAGATGTGTATTTTCACATTAACTGCCACATTTTGAATGCAATTTAAAAAATAAATGTTATGTTCATATCTTATGGATTTCATTAAATATTTGTTTACCAGCTTGTCCATCTGGGACATACAAACCTGAGGGCAAACCAGGAGGAGTTAGTACTTGCATCGCATGTCCTGATCCAAATCACACATCACCACCAGGCAGCACATCAGTGGAAGACTGTGTATGTAAGGAGGGATATGAAGAAGAAGGTCAAATCTGCAGAGGTAAGGGTAACCATTATAGTATTGTGGTCTTAATGGCATGACGTTATAACAAAATATTAGCTCCAAAGGGGAAACTTAGAAGTTCTTTTCTTTATGTGATTGACCCCTCCTGGTTCTACACTTGGCTGTGGGAAAAAAAAACTTTCAGGCCCGGTTAACATCTGCATTCGGGTTTCCGTTTGGGGAGTCTGCTTGGGGACCCCCCGAATCGAAACCTATACACATAAAAAAGTGGTTTACCTGGGAAACCCGCGGACCCCAAAGACTGTAATGGGGTCTGTTTGGTTTCCGCTCGGTTTCCGCACGAAGCAAGTGGAGAGGAAAGTGCTGCTTGCAGGGTCCGCAGGTTTCCCAGGTAAACCGCTATTTTTATGCGTATAGGTTTCCGTTCGGGGGGTCCCCAAGCAGACTCCCTGAATGGAAACCCGAACGCAGATGTGAACCAGGCCTAATTTTCTTAAAATATGGTTTAATATTCTAAGCACTTATCAACTTCAACTTCAAATTGTAATATAAAACTTTGAAACATTTGGTCCTAAAGAGTAGACTTGTACAACTATATCAGTAGGCAATAGTTGCTAACATAGCCTCATATTGTAGGTGCTTGCTGCCTCCAAAAATCTAGGTATTGTTTGGGTTGATGTTTTTCCTGGTTTCACACTACTGTCATGGATCCATCATTCTAATCTGTCAGGGGATCAGAATAATGGGCATTACAGTTCATCAGAAGAATGGGTAAACAAGTCTGTTTGTATCTGTCTTCATTGACTGCAACGCTAATATTAAAACGGAAGTTCCTTTTCATCAGCTTTCTGCTTTCTTCGATGCTGTGCTTTTTTTGGCTTCAGAAATGGAAACCCATCAGAAGGGAAGCATAGTGTAAAAGTAACCTGAAAAAGACCTGAACTGAAGAAGATTGATACACTGTGGCAACAATTTGAATCCCTTTGAAATAAGTGGAATCCACAAAGAGAGGGTCTTTTTTTATTAAAAAAAAAAAAACCAAATGCATACTGCAAAAACGCAAAAAACAAACAAAAGAAAAGATACACTTAACATTGCTGCACATGTAGATAGCTTGTTGTTGGTAAAGTATAGAGTGTGTTTACAGTATTTCAGTGTTGTATACATTTTAATATATTACGCTGTAAACTAGGATTTTTATCTGGGTAATCCATATGGTACTTCTGTGCTGTAGACATGAAAATACCCTTGGGACAACCAATGTTTGCCTACTTTGTTCTTTAATCTATCACTGTACTGTCTGGTTTCCTTACAGCCTTATGGTCTTCTCTTGTGATCACAGTGTAAATGCATAGAAACTACACAAAGCTACAAATTGAAAGCATTTTCTTCCTGCAAATGAAACCTGTGGTAACTTGTTTCAGATTTCATTTCAGTTAATGGAAATGCAAATCATTCTCCCATAACAGTTATTTCTGTTTTCTAAACATCATTAGTTGTGCGCTGCCCTGAGCTGCTGCCCCCGGAGAATGGCTATTTCATCCAGAACATCTGCAACAATCACTTTGATGCAGCCTGTGGAATCCGATGTAAGACAGGGTACGAATTAGTTGGAAGCAGCATTCGGCTCTGTCAACCAAATGGACTGTGGTCTGGCTCCGATGCCACCTGCAGAGGTAAGATAGCAATGAATAAACTTTTGTATTTTGCTAAGAAGGTAGCCTAAAAAACTCAGTGTCAGGCATTTAGTCATTGCACAAGCAGAAAAAAAACAAAACATGATTCTAATTAACTTGCAGACCTAGAATCGGAGGAATCCTTAACAATAAAAGGCCCTCCACTATCTTAGAATAAGAGCCTGGTGGGTATTTAGGCTGACACAAAGAGTGTGTGAACACAGTCATTTATCATTTTATCATGTGAATAGGGATGTAATGGCTATAAGAAACTAATCTCCAAGCCTTAAACTGTTGTGTTCTATGTTTTTATTTTTTTCCTTAGAAACATCTGGAGGATCTGTTTCCTTGCCAAATGAGGATTTTTATTTGACTTTTCCATAAATAGTATTAGGTGTAACTGATGCGCATCAATGCTTAATGGTTGTCAAATTATATTTCATGCACCGTTCTAGATACTGAGTTAACATTTTATATTGGAGTTGCATGGATTGGCATTAAAGTGATCACTTTTACAATTAATTTTGTTGATGCATTTATGAGATGCAGTGTTATTCCAGTTCATATAATAGTATTAATAGACATAAAACATATTCCTAACACATTGCCTAATCCATTCATCATTTTTTTTATCTATTCTTCACACACTCCAAAGACATACTGACAGGAAATATAGATCGTGAGCCCTATATGGGACAGTGACTGTCAATGTCTGTAAAGCGCTGCGGAATATGATGGCGCTATATAAGTAAGCATAATAATAATAAAATACATAAAAGAGAGGAAAATACAAACTATGGGTGGGTTCACACCTGCGCCCGGAGTCCGTCCACCGCGAATCCGACCTAAATGTCAGAAAAAAGGATAGGGAAAGGATTGGATGTCCGACTTTGTTTCCGACGAGGAGGGTGTAATCAGACACCCACGCATTGCTTTAAAAACCCATAGAAGTGAATGGGTTTTTAAGCAATGCGTCTCAAACCTTTCCCAATCCTTTCCCTATCCTTTTTTCCAGCATTTAGGTCGGATTTGCGGCGGACGGACTCCGGGCGCAAGTGTGAACCCACCCTTAGATGCATTTCTGTTATGTTGTGTTTGTTCTTATCTCCCAACACAAGTTTGTTCACTGGATAATACGAGTGTTTATAACATGCTATAAAGCATGTAGCTCGCCAGTTGAGGAGGCTTGTAAAACAATAAGGCTACCCAAACTACCAGGATTATTTCCAAAATTTATATTAGGAATTACGTCTTTAAGGCTAAGGCCCCACGTGGCAGCAAAAAGCACTGCGGGAAAAGCCGCGGCGGCAATGCATCTCGGTTATTCCCGCAGTGATTTGCACAGAAAGTTTGCAGAGGTTTCCTCTGCGGATTTTCTGCTTCAATTATATCTATAGGGAAACTGCCAGCGTTTCCATAGATATAATTGACATGCTGGCACAAGGAAGGAGGGGAGTTTATAATCTTTGCATAGGGACCTCCAAGGAGTCTGGAATTTAGTTTTAAAATATTGAGGTGTATTGTAGGACAACTAACCATCAGGTTTTGTTAACTGTGCTGTCTTTCAACTGTTGATAAAAAAGAAAATCTATAAAATAATAGTACATAATTCTTATATATTTTTCACATTTTTCTGCAGTTAGAACTTGTCCAAAACTTCGACCAGTGGAAAATGGCAAAATAAGCTGTTCATCAAGTGATACTTCATATGGAACTGTATGTTCTATAACATGCAATGATGGATACAGATTGCAAGGACGTTCTAAAGTTGTTTGCCAAGCAAATTCATTTTGGGATGCAAAAGAGCCAATCTGTACAGGTGTGGTTTATCTTATTATTAGGGATGTTTGTGCCAAACATATATTGAACATTACTGTAAATCAATTGTAGAACTAATCTCACCTGGTTAGAATTTATTTGGTGAAGTCTCAGAAGTCTACTGTAGGCAATGTGAATAACTTTGTTAGATAGTGGCATGGAGAAAATGACAACTGCCCTAAGTGGTGGGGGTAGAGTGAGTTTTTGTATTATGATTAAAAAAAAACATGTCCCATATGATAGTTGCAAAGTTTTGGTATCCGTTTATATACCCTTAGTCTAAGGTCCCAAATAGCGCACCACAGCCAAAAAGCGATGCGGGAAAAACCGTTGCGGAAACGCATCATGGTTTTTCCTGCAGTGTATTTCACAGAAAGTCCGCAGAGTTTTCCTCTGTGAACTTTCTGCTTCAATTATACCTATAGGGAAACCGCCAGCATTTCCATAGATATAATTGACATGCTGCGATTTTCAAAAATGCAACGGTTTTGGAAATTGCAGCATTTCCGCTGAGCGTATTTTTCTGCGATGTGTGAATGGGATTGGCTAGAATCTCATCCACTTTGCAGGGACTGTAAAACACTGCAGTTTTTGCTGCTGTGTTTCTGCCGTGGCTAAACTGCGGAGTTTACGCCATGTGGTGCCCCGGCCTTAGAGGCAATTGCATATTTTTGTGTCCAACAATATATTTTTATATTTATGAATCTAATATATTATATATCATTTAATCATTTACCAACTTGTATTTGCAGAAATCTACTGCCCTGCATTTTCCAAACCTACTAACATTCTGACATTTCCATTGAGTTGTGGACAAGAGGTAGCCATATATGGATCAGTGTGCTATTTGAGATGTCAAAAAGGATTTGTCTTGTCTGGAGTCAAGGAGGAAATAAAATGCATGTCCAGTGGCAAATGGAGTGACGATGTCTATACAGCAACATGCAAAGGTAACATCAAATCTCCAAGAGTTTTTCACCACAAATAATGAGTTTGTCCAGGACCCGAAGATAATTGATATTCACAGGTCATTGGTATCCAATCAGTTGGGGTCTGACATCTGGACCCTGCACCAATAAGCTGATAAGATATACACCTGAAAGCATCCCTATTCAAGTGATTGGAAGCAGGGCAGCAGTTCCCGGTGATACTCCCTACAAAGCTTCTAGTCCGTACAGTGTAATGGTGTTGCCTGGAACCACAGTCCCACTCCCATTTACTTGAATAGCAGCAGAGCTGTTTCTGACCATATACCTAGTATATGGCTTCTGGTGGCTGAAACAGCTGATCGGGATGGGATCCTGTGGATATCAGTATCAATTATCTTCAGGTCCTGGACAATCCCTTTATTTTTGGCTGCCCACAGAGCCTCAGGAACCTCTGGTGTCACTCCTTACCATTAATTGAGTGGTGGACAATGTCCATATTAGGCCTTTATGAATTCATTGTATTTTATTATCAAATGCAGTGTATAGCGGTTATTTACCCAAGAAGCAATGTCTCTGGAGAGTATATCTTCTTCCATACAGCATCTGAAACCTATACAAAAGCCAAACAGCTCCATACTAGTAAACCATAGAGCCTGTGAACTGCTACAAGCTCTATGCTACAGGCTCTATGTACTCCACTCTGTTACAAGTGCATCTCAATAAATTAGAATATTTTTGAAACATTTATATATTTCAGTAATTAAACTAAAAAAGTGACCTCCTATATTTTCTAGATTCTTTACACACAGAGTGTTCTATTTCATGTGTTTTTTTCTGTAAATGTTGATTATGGATTATAGGTAATGAAAACCAAAATCTAAGAAAATTAGAATATTGTAAAAAAGTTCAGTATTGTAAATTCAGTGTGTCACCTTCCAAGGTTTCCTAAGCCTTTAAATCGTCCCTCAGTCTGGTTCAGTAGGACACACGATCATGGAAGACGCTGATTATGAATTGAATTACTGAAATGAATGAATGTTTCAAAATATTCTAATTTATTGAGATGCACCTGTATATGTATATACCCTGCCCATTCTTCAGCCTTTTGATTATTTTGTCTTCCTATATGTTTCAGACATTGAACCTCCAATAATCAAATGCCCAGATGATATAACTGCAGAAAATATTCAGCACCAAAACACCGCTCAGATTGATTGGCAGATTCCAAAAGCAACAGATAATGCAGAAGAAGAGGTGACACTAACAATTGAAACTATTATTATCTATATTATAAACTGTCCGGGAAGGTTTACAAAAAGGTCCCGACCTTTGTCAGAAATCCCCAGGTTTTGGTAGGGTTGACAGGCGGAAGGTTTACAAAAAGGTCCTGACCTTTGTCAGACATCCCCAGGTTTCAGTAGGGTTGACAGGGGGGGAGTCACGTTTATAAAGTCTTGATCTTTATTCCTTATAGGCTGGGACTAGCCCACAAGTGAACAGGTAAATCTCCTGGTGGGCCGCTGAGCCAAGTGGGCCCCCAGCTCATCCAGGCATGGCATAGTACACTCATTGTACTTCCTATAGACACCCACCATACAGCATCTCAACCAGGCTATGCATCAGTATAACATACTGCGTAGAATATTTAAGGAACTACTCATATACTGCATACAAATTGGGCGGCTGAGATGACCTCTAGGTACAAAGTCAGACCAACCAGTATGTGGGACTATTAAAGGTTATTATTATTATTATTATTATTATTATTATGTGTACTCGATGGGATCCATCTTCTTAATCACACTGGGGGGCCCCAATCACCAATCATCTTGTAGACTCTTGCTGATGTCTTAGGTCTGCTTCTATGTGAGCATGTATCCTTGGATCTCAGATGTAAAAGGACCCTAGTTCAAGGCAAAAGCCAGGCAGTTAGTCCTTCACCACTGTTAGGCCAACGGGAGCTTCCCTACTGGTCAGAGTTGAGCTAAAAACTAATTGAACCGCATTTTTAAATGGTTTGAGTTCTCCCACGAAATCCCCTGATGAGCACCCAATTTAATGGGTTGAAATGCGTTGGTGTGGTGAGACACTTATAGGGATATTAAAAGGGACAGTTTGTGGTACTACTCTTGTTAGGTTGGGAGTCTTGGATTTCAGGGGTTAGTGATCAGAGTGAGGGTCACCCTTCAGTTTCATCCCACGTGATCTAACATGTGAATTGATCTGGCATTACTCCTCCCTATGCAACTGTTCTACTGATGTAAGGGAATTGCTAGTTGAGCAATTCCCCAGTGCTGCTGCTGAAACCTGGGAGGAAGGGAATGACAGAGACAGTGAGTCCTAAGCTGAACCCACCCCCTGTCCCTCCCTACTTGCCTCACTGCCCTAGGTGACAACGGACAACTGGGTGCTAGTCCCTTCTTAGATAAGTGACAACACAAAATGCGGACAAGACAAACAACATGGAAGAGGAGTCAGCAAGGGTTAAAGCTAGAGAGACAAAGAAGTACCAAATCGCAATCCAAAAGAGTAGTCACAAGAAAAGCCAAAGGTCAGAAGTCATAATATACAATAGCAAGAGAAACGCTTAGCGAGGACAGATTCACAATAGCCAGCAAACGTGTGTGAGCAGATGACCTGTTTATAGGAAGTCCAGAATCTGTCCCAGACTTGATTGGTAGATAGGCTGTCAATCACACAGGCAAGGCTAAGATTAAGATTTGAGGAGCGGAGGGAAACAAAGGTGCAGGAGAAGGGTGTGGCGGAAATTCAATTACAGAGAAGGGGTAATAGAGCAGTGTTCAGACAGAACAACAAGAACCCTACGCAAGGAATCAAACTGAACACGCTTCCTGCGCCGCAGCGTGTGAGCGGAGGGTGGCGCAGAGACCCGAACGGGCAGAGACATTACAACTGATTGGTAAGACAGTTCCAGTTTATTTCAATATTTGTATTGGACCCACGATTTTCTTTAAGTTTTAGATATCTATAATAAAAGTTATGTTTTAATGACTTCATTTTTCAAGAGAATGGGATTTTTGCTAGCTGTTTGCCAAAGCCAGGCATCAAAATACTGACAGTACCCTTGGACAGATGTAAAGGCTAGGCAACTACTCCTGAAAAAATAATTTACTATACTGTATTTTGGTGACTAGAGATGGACAAACCTCTCAAGATTTATTTTGGGTTAGGAATCCAGATTGTTTCAGGTTGAACAAGTTCAGTACGAACCACAGATTGGCTTAAAACACTGGCGGGGCTTCTATGAACCTATTTATCCAATTTCTATCTCTCTAAAGCAAACACAGCTGGTTATGTCAAAGTAAAACTGACATGTACTGTATGTCTATGGAAAAATGGATGGTAAGCAATGGATGCAAACTCTGAGTTTAACAATACATTGTGCTGCCACTCAGTTTTACACATTATAACATTTAAAAATGTTCCAAAAACTACCCTTCTAAGTGCCATAGACTTGTTAATTGGGAGGCAAATTTGTGGCTGTGTGCCTAGTTAAAAAGTTATGAAGAATTGGCCACCAAAAATTATCCCTTTATCCCAAATTCCACTCAAACATTGCATTGGTATTGGAAGAAGCAATGGTGGGGTTGTCTGTATTATTTTATTTTTATTATGCCAACCAAATGGCAGTGGAAAGTGGTACTGCAGACTATAGAAGTAGAAGAAAAATTTGTGGCACATGGTCAGCGTGCCTACCACTTGAAAAGTGAAATGATAAAGAATTAACTTAATAAATAAGCCACCAAAATTGTCCCTTTATGGGAGCAGATACAGCACTAATGAGTGACAATTACAAGATTTGAAGAAATATTTGTCACACACTATCAGTATGCGTGGCCTGTCTGCTGAAAAAGCAAGAATATACTCTGAAATGGAATTGATTCTATGATCACAAGAACAGCATTTAGCAAACAGAAAAGGACCTGGATTATCCTACTAATTATCCCTATATGGGAGCAAATGCCACATCAACATCATGTTGACAGAGTGACAATTTACAGAATTTCAAAAACAATTTTTTGCATATTATCAGTATCACTATGACTGAGGTAGAAACTGTTCTTTCATTCAACATATACTGCTGCTCAAACTGATGCTCCAGCATGTGAAGCAACACCACTCAATGTGCGCTGCATCTTTCAACCATGTAAGGACATGTAAGCAATGGCTTGCCCTGGTATAGATGGTCCAGTGTGGAGGAACTGGAGGAGACCACATCAATGTCATGTTGACAGAGTGACAATTTACAAAATTTCAATTCAAAAATTGGGTTGCGCTATCAGCATACCTGTCCTGTCAGCTGAAAAATGTAGAATATCTTGAGTTACAAGGAGAGACTCACATGGTGATATCAAGCAGTGCCAAATTTCCTCAAGAAATAATGGAAGCTAGGTATTCTTCATTGAGACTGAATGCTGCTATCAGTTAGTGAACTGCAGTGGATTCCACTAAGTGGCACAGCAGTGACTGCACCACCAGTAACTTGACCAGGTGTGAGCAAAAGTTGCTGACCAGCTGGAGACTTTCTGCCCCTATACCACCTATACGGAAAACGTCAGTATTTCCGCAGGTATAACTGACAAGCTGCAATTGAAAATGCAGCTTTTCCGCTGCAGATCTTTGTCTGTGTGGACAGGATTAGCTAGAATCCCATTCACTTTGCAGGTACTGTAAAATACAGCATGTGGCAATGTGGGGTTTCAGCCTATGAAGCAGCAGGTCTGATACCCGGCACCCTCAGCAATCCGTTGTTCACAGTAGCCTCTAGCATTGCAATGAACAAAGAAAAACATCTTGATAGTTTAAATATAGTGGCCAAGTCCAGAAAACCCTGTTTTTTTCTAGAAAAACTTTCAAAGAAGGTAAAAAAAGTGTCTAAAACACATAATAATTTTGGCTTAAGCCATGTTCCTTTCACTTTTTCAGCACAATTTATAATAGAATTCTGGCCTGTTATACATAATAATTGTGCATATCTTGTTTACTCACTTATCAGAGCTTCTGCAGTCAAAAAGCTTGCAGTTGCTTATTAAAATACTTTGATAGGGTTGTATAGATCTCAATCCCCATATATCTTAATATTCACATGCCATTTAGCTTAAACATATGCCTATATGTTGACTTGCAAGTATGAATTGTAAACTGAATCCATGACAGATCTGAACAAGACCAGAATTAACGTGTTATTATTTGGGCCTTAGTGTAAAAAAATGTAATGTCCATTGCATAGTTTACTCAGAAACAGGAATGGCTTAGATGTCAAAACGGGCAATCCAAAATTAGTTTCAGGTTACAGAGCATGGTGAGAAGATAATTGCATGAATAGTGAATGGACAGTGCTGTCTGCCATTACAATATAACTTACAATATAACTTACAAATAAATAAGAAGCTTGACCATTGCTGAAATTTAAGTGATGCATCACTGTGTAAAGTCAAGGTACACTACCAAGTATGGTAGCTTCTTACTAAATTAAATTGAAATAAGAATAATATATATTCTAAGCCATAACACCCATTATTTTTTTGTGTAGGTGTTGATTGAGGTCAGTCCAGCGTTTTTACCACCTCATATGTTTCCCATTGGTGAGGTTTCTGTAAAATACACTGCAACAGATAGTTCAGGAAACCAAGCAAGTTGTACCTTTATCATCAAGGTGCTTGGTAAGTTTTCAGCTTATTGCTGGTTATTTTTGATATTTCATATTTGTTCTATAATTATTATTGTTTCTGTATTGATATGGTGATATTGAACCATGAACACAAATAAATGCATAAAAGCTGATTTTTTTTTATTTATTTTCTCTTTTCAAGTACAATGCATTTTATTTGTTTTATATACCCTACATTGTTTTTTATGCATATAAAAAATTAACAAAAAGCAGAAATATATTGATTTTAAGCTTGAAAGTATTAGTATTTAGTTTTTGTGGCTCTTTCATTTTGACATTTTTCCACAATACTTTCAGAGGCATCATTTATGATTATATAAGGACAACTATTTCATACTTCTACTGTGAGCTGTTCTGACAAATCTTTTGAAACCTAAAAATGACAATAAATTAACCAAATAAATTTAAATTTAACAATCTAGTGGATTAGTTAGTAACTTTGCTTATTATAATTGCAAGGTAACTTATGAAAACAATAACTATAGAACACCTACAGGTTACATAATAAAATAATATAAACATTCCAGATTGTATGTAATAAAGCCCTATTAAGGTCTCATTAGAACCCTATTGAGATCCATATTCAGTTGTGATATAAACTGGTAATATTAGTATCGATTAAGTGTACAGTAATACCTCGTACATTCGCGAGGTTAGGTGACAGAGCGGGTCGCGGATCGCGAGGAATCGCGAATGTTTGGTACAAGCGCTTAGAAGCGCTTACAATGCCGGTTTCTAATGTTTAACCCCTAAATATCAATAAACTTTACCCTACAGTACTGTACAGTATACTAAAGTATACTGTACAGTACTGTATATTAATACATTCATTCATTTTTCTTATACACTCACAGTAAAATGAAACTAATTACCGGGTACGTAACGAACAGGACGCTACTACCCAATAGAGAAGGTGTTTTTTTTAATTAAATTTCACAGATCTGAAAAAAAAGAGCAAAATCTATATATGTTAGTTGCCAAAAAAATATTGCGAATCTGTGAATTCGCAAATTCGGAAACGCGAGTGTACGAGGTATTACTGTATTTAGAATAGATGGGATTTACATATAAATATGTGGTAAAGACTAATACATAAACTATAATAATAAAGCATACTGTACCTGTAGTGCGGCGTAGTTTCTCACAACTGGGACTCAAAGAACCCCTTTAGGTTAAGGCCCCAGGTAGCAGGCCGCAGCAAAAAAACTCTGCGGGAAAAACCGCAATGGCAACGCATCGCGTTTTTTCTTGCAGTACTCTTCACAGAAAATCCTGCTTCCATTATACCTATAGGGAAACCACCGTCGTTTCCATAGGTATAATTGATATGCTGTAATTTCCAAAACGGCAACGGTTTTGGAAATCATGGCGTGTCCGCTGCGCGTATTTTCCCACTGTGTGTGGATGGGATTCGCTATGCAGTGACTGTAAAATGCTGCAGTTTCTCCGTGGCATTTATGCAAAGTAAGGCCCCATGTTGCGGAAACGCAGCTTTTTTTTGTTGCAGATTTTGTTGTGGTTTTTTTGAGCTAAAGCCAGCTAAGGCCCCACGTAGCGGGCCACAGAAAAAAAGCATTGCAGGAAAAACCGCAGTGGCAATGCATCACTGTTTTTCCCGCAGCGCTTTTCACAGAAAGTCCGTAGAGGACTTTCTATTTCAATTATACCTATAGAGAAACTGCTGGTGTTTACGTAGGTATAATTCACATGACGGTTTTGGAAATCGCAGCGTGTATGCAGCGCATATTTTTTCGCAAGGTGTGGATGGAATTCGCAGGTTCACAGGTTGTGTCTAGAATTGCAGCTTAGCTCCATTGAAGTGAATAGGGCTCTGATAAACATATCTGACGGATAGGTGTGGTGTTGATTCCTGAAGAAAGCAGCCATGTTTTTCTAATCCTAGACAATGTCTTCCATTGTACTGTATTTAATATATTTTCAGATGTAGATCCCCCGGTCATAGACAGATGTAGATCACCTCCTGCTATTCAAGCAAGTGACAGCAAACAGAATGTTACCTGGGAAGAGCCACAGTTTTCTGACAACTCAGGTGAGATCCATTTGAGCTTCTAATGGTTTGTAGTTTCTGACAAGGCATGTGTTATGTTTGACCCCGAACCAAATGAAACATAAACAAGCATGCATAATAAACTGGTTTATTGAAGAAACACAAAACAAATAAAGGGCAGACAAAATAACTGAGAGTGTAAAACAGAGTAGGTAGGAGAAAATAACAATAGAAATCGCCCTGCGATCCGCCCTGACTGATCCTGCCTGATGCCAGAGTTTTCCTCTGAAAAGAGGACACCTCACAGGAACCTTACTAGAATCCCTGTGAGTTGACCCTGAAATTAAACACACCATAAACCAGCAGTCCCCTGCACTGACCACCCAACAGCTAAATCGAAGAATCCACATACACAGTGAATTGCATACAAAACCTGAGAACCAGGCCTCACAGCACAGGTATGACTGGACACACAAGTATAACCAGCAGTGTGAAATAGTGAAGCCCCAGTTTATATAGCACCACAGAGGGTGTGGCAGAGGCTCCGGGAAAAACCCCTCCCCAAGGCAGAAAGTACAGACAGACAAGATTTAACCCCTGCCCGTCTGGACCAACTACCTAACAGTACCCCCCCTTAAAGGAGGTGCCTCCGGAACCTCCGGACCGGGCTTCAATGGAAACCTGCGGTGGAAGGCCCTAATGCACCGCTTAGCAAAAATGTCTGACGACGAAACCCATGATCTCTCCTCAGGCCCATAGCCTTTCCAATGGACCAGATACTGAATGCGTCCGTGAAAGAGCCGGGAGTCCTCAATAGAGCGAACCACGAACTGCAGCTCTCCATTAACCAAGATAGGTGGGGGTGGTGAAACTGAATCACTGCCTGAGGAAGAAAAATAACTCTTTAGTAAGGACACATGAAAGGCATTGGTTATCCCCATAGAGTCAGGTAGGCGCAAACGAACTGAGACAGGGTTAATTATCTCTACAATTTCAAATGGACCAATATATTTGGGACCAAGTTTGAAGCATGTTATTTTAAGTCTAATATTCCGTGTAGAGAGCCAAACCCTATCTCCCACAGAGAACTTATGGGATTCTGATCGTTTACTGTCAGCAAAAAATTTAGCTTTACCCCTAGCTCTAATAAGATTTTTCTTGACCTCAGACCAGACTGAAGCTAGTTTAACAGAGAACTGAACCTCCCCTGGGACATCCGAACTAGCTAAAGACAACGGACCAAAGGATGGATGAAACGCATAATTACAAAAAAAGGAGAGGTCTCAGTAGATTCCAAAGAAAGATTATTTAAAGCAAACTCAGCTAATGGTAAAAATTCTTTCCACTTAAACTGATCTGAGCTCACAAAGCACCTTAAATATTGTTCCAAACTTTGATTTAACCTTTCATTCTGACCGTTGGATTGTGGGTGATAAGATGAAGAAAAGGATAAAGAGATGTTAAGGCGTTTACAAAACGCCCTCCAGAACCTGGAAACGAACTGCACTCCCCTATCTGACACAATATCAGACGGTACCCCATGAAGCCGTACAAAATTTTCCACAAATGATCTAGCCAAAAGAGGGGCAGACGGCAATTTGGGTAAAGCCACCAAATGGCACATCTTACTAAACCGATCCGTGATTACCCAAATTACCGTACATCCTCCAGAAACCGGTAGATCAGTGATGAAATCCATAGAGATGTGCGTCCAAGGCTTCTCAGGAATAGGCAATGGGCACAATTTCCCCGCAGGAAATCCTCTAAGGGACTTCGACCTGGCACATACCTTACAGGACTCCACATACCTCGTAGTGTCCCTTCTGACAGATGGCCACCAAAACGACCTGGAGATTAACTTCAATGTATTAGAAATACCAGGGTGACCTGAGAGGACTGAATCATGATCCTCCTGTAATAATAACAATCGAAGGTTCAGAGGAACAAAAAGCTTATCATTAGGGGTGTTGGCAGGAGCCAAGCTTTGTGGTTCCGAAATCTCCTTGTGAAGGTCAGTAGAAATCGCAGCCACTACCACTCCCTTGGCCAATATCTGTGAAGGGATCTCATCACAGGGTTCAGCCTCAAATGACCGGGACAGGGCGTCCGCCACCACATTCTTCGAACCTGGTCGGTAGGTAACTAGAAAGTTAAATCTGGAAAAGAACAAAGACCAACGAGCCTGACGAGGATTTAACATCTTAGCTGACTGTAGATACATCAAATTTTTATGGTCCGTGAAAACCGTCACTTTATGCACGGCACCTAAAAAATGTCTCCATTCCTCAAAGGCTAATTTAATCGCCAGCAACTCTCTGTCACCCACATTGTAATTACATTCTGTTTTCGAAAATTTCTTTGAGAAGAAGGCACAAATGCGCAGGTTACAGCCCTCAGCATCTCCTTGAGACAAAACCGCTCCAACCCCCACACTAGAAGCATCCACTTCAACAAAAAATGGTAAAAAGTTGACGGGTTGGACCAAAACAGGTGCCGAAGCAAAGCGTTGCTTAAGCGATCGGAACGCTCTCTCAGCCTCCGGCGGCCACTCCGAAATCTTGGCTCCCTTTTTGGTCAAATCTGTCAAAGGCTTAACAATCAACGAAAAATTCTTAATAAATTTACGGTAAAAGTTAGCAAACCCTAGAAACCTCTGTAACGCTTTGAGGTTTTCGGGTTGAACCCAGTCTAAAATAGCCTTGACCTTACTTAAATCCATCTTGAACCCGTCCTTCGAAATGACAAACCCCAAAAAAGAAATCTCCTGGACACAAAAAACACACTTTTCCACTTTAACACTAAGTGAATTCTCTTTTAGAACAGACAAGGCAGACCGAAGGTGTTCACAGTGAGACTCGTAATTAGGAGAAAAGATGAGGATATCATCTAAGTACACAATCAGGAAGTGACCAATAAAAGGACGTAATATGTCATTCATAAACTCCTGGAAGATTGCAGGGGCATTAGTAAGCCCAAAGGGCATAACCAGACTCTCGAAATGACCCAGGGGCGTGTTAAATGCTGTCTTCCACTCGGCTCCCTCCCGTACTCTTATCAAATTGTATGCCCCACGGAGATCTAATTTAGAAAACCACTGTTACCCCACCAGTTGATTAAATAAATCGGGAATAAGAGGAAGCAGGTAAGGATTATGCACAGTAATTTGGTTCAATTCCCGAAAATCAAGGCAAGGACGTAGTCCGCCATCTTTCTTTTTAACAAAAAAAACCCCAGCTGCTAACAGAGAGTTAGAGGGTCTTATGTGACCCTTCTTCAAACTCTCTGAGATATAATCTTTTAAAGCCTCTCTTTCAGGGACAGAAATGTTATATAACCTGCTTTTGGGGTATTTACAGCCCGGCACCAGATCAATCCTGCAGTCATACGGTCTATGAGGAGGAAGCTGGTCACTAGAGGTGGGAGAGAATACCTATGAAAAGTCAGACAGAAATGAAGGGACTTTCTTACACTCAAGAGACCATTTGACAATTTCTCCTGTACGCCAATCAACCACAGGATTGTGTTTTTTAAACTAAGGATAACCAAGTACGATGGCCGCCGGCAACGAGTCAAGAACATACAAATCCACACATTCTAGGTGGAACCAAACCAATCTTCAGCTTAACCCCTACAGAGATAGCTTTAATCCAGCCCAAAGGTCCAGCATCAATACCAGCAATAGGAATGGGTGTCTCCAGGAGGGTTATTTTTAAGTCAAGATCTGTCGCGCACCTAGAATCAATTAAATTGACCCCGGCACCACAATCAAAAAACACCCGTACTGGATGCTCCTTAGTTTCAAGGATAATTTCAGCAGGGAGGATCATCTTGGAGCCACTGGTCCAAGCAATACATCTACCTAACGGGAGATCCCCATAGCTCGTTAGGTTCTTTAGTTTAAAGCCTTCTTAGGACAGGATAGCTCCGGACAATCTCTTACAAAATGACCCGGACGCCCACAATAGAAACATTGGCCAGCAGCCAAACGTCTCTTCTTTCTGTCCTCAGACTGTAAAGAACTCAGCTGCATGGGCTCTACAGAAGGCTCCGCCCCCTCCCCTGGTGAGTGAGGAGAGTCACTCACTCCCATTTCTACTGCTCTCAGACGCAAACGTCTGTCTACCCGAATAGCTAAACTCATGGCTTCCTCCAAAGAGGCCGGGGGAGAAAACTGTAGCATAAGATCTTTTACTCAGTTGGACAACCCGGCACAAAATTGACTCCGAAGAGCCGGATCGTTCCACTTAGTATCAATGGACCACTTACGAAAAGCTGCACAGTAATCCTCTGCAGAACTCCTCCCTTGAGAGAGGTGACGCAGCTTACTCTCAGCTAAATGCAAATGGTCTGGGTCATCGAACAGTAACCCAAGTGCAGAAAAAAAAAACATCTACAGACTGCAGTGTGGGGGAATCAGGGGGTAAAGAAAAAGCCCAAACCTGAGGATCTCCCTGTAGACGGGATATAATAATTCCCACCCGCTGACTCTTATTACCAGAAGAGATTGGCCTTAGTCTAAAATACAACTTGCAGGCCTCTCTAAATGAGAAAAACTCAGAGCGCACCCCTGAGAAGCGATCCGGAAGATCCACTCGGGGTTCAAATCCCGACACCCCCTCCTTAAACACCCCGCTCACTTGCTGTATGTTTTGCTGCTGGACCTGAGTCTGAAGAGAATCGACTTTCATGGTCAATGCCTGAAGGTGAGCGGTTAATTGCTCCATAGGATCCATCTGAGGAAAAAAAGAAAAAAAGCAAAGGAAAAAAAAAAGGAGTAGAGAATTAATAAATGGTCGGCTGGTTATTCTGTTATGTTTGACCCCGAACCAAATGAAACATAAACAAGCATGCATAATAAACTGGTTTATTGAAGAAACACAAAACAAATAAAGGGCAGACAAAATAACTGAGAGTGTAAAACAGAGTAGGTAGGAGAAAATAACAATAGAAATCGCCCTGCGATCCGCCCTGACTGATCCTGCCTGATGCCAGAGTTTTCCTCTGAAAAGAGGACACCTCACAGGAACCTTACTAGAATCCCTGTGAGTTGACCCTGAAATTAAACACACCATAAACCAGCAGTCCCCTGCACTGACCACCCAACAGCTAAATCCAAGAATCCACATACACAGTGAATTGCATACAAAACCTGAGAACCAGGCCTCACAGCACAGGTATGGCTGGACACACAAGTATAACCAGCAGTGTGAAATAGTGAAGCCCCAGTTTATATAGCACCACAGAGGGTGTGGCAGAGGCACCGGGAAAAACCCCTCCCCAAGGCAGAAAGTACAGACAGACAAGATTTAACCCCTGCCCGTCTGGACCAACCACCTAACAGCATGTTTATTGATGAAATGATATATCCAAGGCAATGGAACAGTAACAGGTCTCCATGATACCTGCAAACCAGATTCTGGCCTTAGAATCTTTTCAGTAGTGCAGGATTGGGTCAGTAATTTCAATCTGAGACACATGATCAGAGACTTCAGGCACTGACCACGTGACTCAACTATAGCAGAAGTTAAAAAGGCAGCATTTTCAAAAATATTATGAAAAATGGTTCCTTTATTTAGTCAACTGCATACAATTTTAGCCCTACTGTCTGAAGACTATTTTGCGAAGTGTGTGAAAAGTATATAATGCTTTTTTACATATGTTTTGTAAATGTATTGATTAATTGAAATTATGGAAAGATGATTTGTATGATATTTATTCTATTACACACATGCATACAGTACGTGTTTCACTCTACTGATCACCAGGACACGATGAAGGAGAAAATACCAAACTACTCCGCTTCTTATTTCAGGAATGAATGCATTCTAGACAAATTCCTAAGATACGGTAAGAAGAGGAGTGGTTTGGTAGTTTCTCATTCACCGTGTCCTAGTGATCGGCAAAGTTCAAGACAAGTAGTATGAACTTCTATTGGAAGATCGCACATTCTCTGCTTTATTTGCGCCTCCTGGTAATATATTTGTTTGTGGGGGTACGCTGACCAGCTTCATTTTATATCATTGTAGTACACACATTGATTGCTTAAAAAAAAGAGAGTAGAGTCTGGCTGAAAAGGAGTGCATATGGGTGTTGTGAGAAGGTGACAGGCAGAGTGCTGGAGTCCTGGTATATCTCCCCCAGATTTCTAACTTATGTCTGGTCCAGGGCGGGTCTTGAGTAGGCCTCAGCCCCAGGTGTAGGTCCCAGGCTCGTTACTGGCCCATAAACGGGAAGAGCCTGCACTTCAGGGCAGATCCTGGGAGCGAGAGGAAGTGCCTGGGTCTGTCCTGGCATACTGAGTGTCTGGTGAGACAGTATTGTGTTATTTTTGGTTGATTCGTGTGGCTGGTAGCAAGTCCCACGTACAGTTAGTTAGCGCTCAGACGAGCAGGATTTTGTTTCTTACTGTTTTGCCTGAACTTAAGGCTGTATTTTATTTTGCTCATTTTTGTACCTGACGTGAAGGTTTATTTATTTTGCCGTTGTTTTTAAATAAACCTGTTTGCACTAGATTTTGTGCCCCTGTCTCTGACTGGTATAGATTAATTCTATACAATACACAAGTATTTCCCAACTGGGGTTCCATGGAATCTGGTTAGAGGAACCCCCTGAAAGACATCAAAAAGTAAAAGCACTCACTTTAACAGTAGGGTCAGGGAAGGAGGAGAAACCTTTTCTTAGGTGTTCCTCAACCCTATTGTAAGAAAGATGGTTACTATATAGAAATATAGCTTACACTAACCCCTGCAAGGACAATATTATATGGGAGATATCACACAAAATTTTAGACCTATCTTAGTAACATTGACAGTAACACACTGTTACTTAATTACTAATTGGTTGAAATTGTATCTTTTACAACAAATGGGAAGGGTGTGTTTAAGAGCACTTTATTGAGGCCGGTGTGAGATTTAGCAGACATGTTTAGCAAACATACATTAAAGTGTACATTACAATGTGAAAATATTTTCAATGTATGAGAACTTGAAGTTACTGATTCATAGCCTGGTACACCGTTATCATGGAGATTTTATGTGACTTCAAATCCTAATTCAGATGAATTTATTTTGAAGTGCTATCTTTTTTTCATCAAAAATTCAATTGCTATATCCTGAAGTATGTAGTGTGTAGCAATGAATCTAATGTTCTTTTTTTGCCTACTTTATTCATATTTTAGGTAGTCCATTAATCATTACAAAAAGCCATTCTCCTGGAGATACTTTCTCTAAAGGGGAGACAGTTGTTGAGTATGTGGCCAGTGATCCTTCTGGTAATACTAGAACGTGTGAGATTCATATCATTATTAAAGGTACTGTATGAGGTCACTTTCTCACAGTAATTTGCTCTGTAAATGGTATTTTTCCATTCACATTATTATGTCATGTGACTTTAGAGCTTTATTGTTAGTACTATTTTATTGCCTTTTAGTTGCTTAAAGCCATGAAACATTTTACAGACTAAAATTGCATCACTAAATTGCTATCATAAAGTTCCCCATAAAGAAATACATAAAACAGCTAATTATAAAACATTGAAGTAATAATAGGGCATGTTATTGAACAATAAAGGTATTATATAAAGAAAGACTTTACATAGAAACATACATGTAGTATGGGTAAGTGTCATTCAATTCTCCCCCCAAAATATTGTGTTTCTACAGAATATCATTTTTGTTTTTGAAAATACAGATGGTTGAATGACGTATCCACAATTTTTCTGACTAACTTATTCTATTGTGGTGATAGTCATTTTGTTCCTCCTTCCAAAATATGTAAAAATGTGATACAATTGCTATTAATTAAAAAGTCCATTACAGATATTGTTATGCATTTTTTTATTTGGTTCTTATGCCAAATTCTTGCCAAGCTGTGCCATTTCTTGAATATTTTTTTCAGAATACTGGAGGAGGGAAGTCATGTTCAAGAGGCCTGAGAACCACATATGATTTTACAGCCACTGATGTAACACTGGTTATAGCCCTCACATCTCCTTAAGTCCATGCTGTGGGCTATGCTTAACCAAGTAGTATCCTGTTCTACTTCCTTAACAACTGTATTCAGTTTCTTGACCTATAACATAATACATGGCCTACTTTTTTTGGCCTCCACCCACACGGTATATGACCCCCTTTTTTTGCCCCCCACATGGTATATGACCCTTTTTTTTGCCCCCCACATGGTATATGACCCCTTTTTTTGCCCCACACACAGTATATGATCCCCTTTTTGCCCCCACAGTATTTATGGCCCCCCACAGTATATGATTCCTTTCTTATGCCCTCCCATAATATATGACCCCACACACAGTATATGATCCCCTTTTTGCCCCCACAGTATTTATGGCCCCCCACAGTATATGATTCTTCTTATGCCCTCCCATAATATATGACCCTTTTTTTGCCCCCACACAGTATCTGACCCCTTTTTATGGTCCCCACACAGTATATGACCCCCTTTTTTTAACTCCCCACACATCATATGATCCCACTAGTTATGGCCCCCACATAGTGTATGACCCCCTTTTATACCCCCCCACACACAGTGTATGACCCCCTTATTTGCACACCCCACCACCAGGTCCCCCTCCTCCCCCACCCCCACCCAGAGTAGCAGCTGATACTTTTTACTGTCCACGCTCCTGTCTTGGCCATTCTCCACTGCCACCTCCAGGGTGCACTGTAGCCAACGCTGAAAAATGCTGGGGCGCTGTATGTAGCGTCCCTGCGTCATGGCGTAAGTGCAGCACTGCTTAGAGGAGGCAGTGGAGGGGGCCAGGACAGGAGCATGAACAAATGAGTAAAAAAGTATCGGCAGCTGCTTATTGCAATAACACAGTAAGTAGCTGCAGATTAAAAAAAAATGACGCCCTCCAGTTTATTCCATGAGGCACCGTCTGTGACCATGGCCTCAGGTCTCCTCATGGAAGGTGCACCCCAGTACTGCCTCTCAAAATCAATATGGTTTCAGAGCAGGACGCTGCTTAGTTTAGCACAGCCTACAGTCTGAACAATCAATTATTATACAGAGTGCTGCACTATAATAGATTTTCTTATTAATACGTGTTAAAGTGTACCTCCAGTTTGGGTGATGATAACCTTTAGAACATATAACAATCAAAATAGCAATTTGTCAAACTCATACTTTATTATCCATAGGTTCACCATGTGAGATTCCATCAATACCTCAAAATGGAGAATTTATCTGCTCCAAGGACATGGATGGTGTAAATTGCACCATACAGTGTAAGGAGGGCTTTGAAGTTGCAGAAGGCTCAGTTCAGAATTTCTACTGCACTTTTAAAGATGGATTATGGCAACCGCCGCAAACAACAGACTGGCCTGACTGCTCTGGTAAGCACCATCAAAGATAGTAATGTAGTAGTTAGAGAAGATCTTAAGTATCATCTGCTACAAAAATTGTTTTTGCTAAAGGGAATATTAAGATTGTGTAATTTAGTTATTTACAATTATATTTTATAGTGAAACGTTTTGCTAACCATGGATTTAAGTCGTTTGAAATGCTGTATAAGGCCACACGATGTGATGACACCAACCTGCTTAAGAACTTTGCAGATGCTTTTCAGACATCTCTCGGTAAAATGGTACAATAGCTTTTTTGCAATTCCTTGAAGAGTAATTTTCATTTTTACAATGCTTTAATATAAAATACAAGAAGTGAACACACTGGGTGTCTCAAATGGAGAACCATGGAACTGTAATATAAAAACATAATCAAATAATGTTTAACTTATTAACCCACAGCTTATGACCTTGTCCACTGATTGAACACTGATGGCATATGCTAGCGATGTGACATCAATGCTTGTGCTGAGACAACACTTGTTACTACTTGTCACTTTATATATTGGGAGCAATCCCTTGCTGATTTCCAATATAACTATACACAGTGTGCCACCAAGGGCTCACAAAAGACACCTTACTTGTACGACACTATGATAGCAAGGACCTCACCTGTATATTACAGTTGGTTGACGCTCTGCTGAAATAACCATTACATCAGAGTGTCAGCAGTAATATGCAGGCAATGCCTGCTGACAGAGACACTGGCTTAGCTCAGGAGCCTGGGCTATCACAGTGTCAAACACTTATGTGATCCCCTTGAAAGCAGGGGCATTTACAGTTGTGCTAAAAAGTTTACATACCCCGGCAGATTTTTTGTTTTTTTGGCCTTTTTTTCAGAGACTATGAATGATGACACAAAAACTTTTTCTCCACTCATGGTTAGTGGTTGGTTGAAGCCATTTATTGTTAAACTTCTGTGTTTTCTCTTTTTAAATCATAATGACAACCAAAAACATCAAAATGACCCTGTTTAAAAGTTCGCATACCCCAGTTCTTAATACCATGTGTTGGCCCCTCTAACATCAATGACAGCTTGAAGTCTTTTGTGGTAGTTGTGGATGAGGCTCTTTATTTTCTCAGATGGTAAAACTGCCCATTCTTCTTGGCAAAAAGTATCTAGTTCCTGTAAATTCCTGGGCTGTCTTGCATGTACCGCGCGCTTGAGATCTCTCCTGAGTGGCTCAATGATATTGTGGTCAGGAGACTGAGATGGCCACTCCAGAACCTTCACTTTCTTCTGCTGTAGCCAATGACAGGTGGACTTGGCCTTGTGTTTTGGATCGTTGTCATGTTGGAACGTCCAAGTACGTCCCATGCGCAGCTTCCTGGCTGATGAGTGCAAATTTGCCTCCAGTATTTGCTGATAACGTGCTGCATTCATCTTTCCTTCAACTTTGACCAAGTCTCCTGTGCAGAGGCGTAGCTAACGGGGGGGGGGGCAGAGGGGGCGGCTGCCCCGGGCCCACTCAATTTTTGGGGCCCACCCCCGGGGCCGCCACTAATACATCCTTTATTTCTAACTAGATCGGTGTCTGCAGACACTGATCTAGTTACAATGCTTCCTGGTGCTTAACTGTCTTGTAAACCGCAAGCCACTTCAGGCCTGCGGTTTAAAAGACGCCGAGACTACAGACCGATGTCTTCTTGGCGCGATGACGTCACAACATCGTGCCGCCCGCGCCCAGACACAGACTGGGAGGAAGCAGCGGCTCCGTTCATCAGCATCGCAGGTAGGTGAGTATGACTTTTTTTTGTGGGTATATTAATAGAATAAGGGGTGGTTAGGAGGGGGAAATCTAACTATAAAGGGAGGATTAATTAGGGGGCATTATGATGATGGGGGGTCATTTATATAAGGGTTATTAGGTGGTATTATGAATACAAGGGGGGAGGTTATTTATATAAGGGGCCATTAGGGGGCATCATTTATATTAGGAGGCATTATGAACATAAGGGGGTGGTCATTGATATAAAGGGTCATTAGAGGCGCAGTATTTATGTCAGGGGGAATCAGTGGCATAATATGAGGGTCAATTAATTTAATTAAAGTTGCACTTGCACCTTATTAAGACTAAGGCCCCACGTAGCGGGCTGCAGCAAAAAAAGCGCTGCAGGAAAAACCGCGGCGGTAACGTGTTTTTTCCCGCAGCTCTTTTCACAGAAGGTCCACAGAGGTTTCTTCTGTGGACTTTCTGTTTTCAATACACCTATATGGAAACCGCCAGTGTTTCCATATAGGTATAACTGACATGCTGCAATTTCCAAAACCGCAACGAAACCTCTGCGAACTTTCTGTGCAAAGTGCTGCAGGAAGAACCACGATGCATCGCCGCCGCGGTTTTTCCCGCAGCTCTTTTTTGCTGCAGTACGCCACGTGGGGCCTTAGCCTTAAGGCGTTTTCCAGCTCATTTTTATTGATGATCTATTCTCAGAATAAAACATCAATAAGAGATAAGTGATTCCCCACTGATCAGCTGTATGAAGGGACTATGGCACCTGTTTATATCACATGCTGTCTGTTTATAGTGAACGTGTGATGTAATTACAGCCTTGTCACATAGATGTGTATAGGACGAGGCTGTAGTTACATTACATGGCTGCTATGAGATGAATGACACTGTGTAAACAGAGAAGAGGTCACGGTGCTTACACAGGTACCACGGTTCATTCAAACAGTTGTTCCTTGGGGGTCCCGGGTATTGGAACCCCAAAAATTTTTTTCCCCTTTTTTTTTTCCTTTTTAATTACGAAAAACCTGGGGCATTATTAATAAGGTGCAAATTATTTAAAGAGGACCTTTCACGTCCTCATGTATATGCAGTTTTACATACCGCTAGAAAGCCGACAGCGCGCTGAATTCAGCACACTGCCGGCTTTCCCGTTATATGCCCCGGGGCCGGAGATATCGGGGGTCTAAATTTTACCGTTCACTGTCAGAAGGGCGATCCTGACTGTCTAGCTGCGCTGTGAGGAAAGTCCTCCCTGACTGTGCTCGTCCATAGACTTGTACTAGGGGGGGCATTCCTCACAGCTCAGCGTCATCATTGGGCTGAGTACACCCCAGTACAATTCTATGGACGGGTACTGTAAGGGAGGGCGTTCCTCACAGCGCAACTAGACTGTCAGGAACGCCCTTCTGACAGTGAACGGTGAAATTTAGACCCCCGATATCTCCAGCCCCGGGGCATATAACGGGAAAGCCGGCAGTGTGTTGAATTCAGCGCACTGTCGGCTTTCTAGCGGTATGTAAAACCGCATATACATGAGGACGTGAAAGGTCCTCTTAAAGGGGTGCAAAGGGAAGTTATTAGTTTAAAGATGCACTTGGGGGTATTATTCATTATGGGGGGTTATATTATATATTTTATAATTTGGGTAGCAGCAGGATGGGGGCTTTGTGAAGGTGAGGACATACAGACAGAAGAACAGCATACATATATCCAAGCAACAGATCAAGAAACAGACAACTGAAACATTGAATAGGCTAGGGTGTGGTTAGAGACCAAATTTATATACACCCAGGGAGGTAGGGATTGGCAGAAAAAAGCTTAGGTGAGCTCACTAATCCTTAAAGGAACAGCAGCACTCACAGAAGTAACAAGGCAGCTAGGTCTGCTTGGATATGTAGTATGCTGGAAAACATAGAGTGCCAGGGTTACATTTATTATGTCAAAAAAGCAAAGGAAAAAACACATCATTCAAATAAACACAAGTGGCATAGAAATATGACATGTTCCTCATACATCTTATCAACAGCAAAGTTAAAAATGAAAGGAAATAAAAAGTTAGAAGGAGATAAACCACTGTTCTCCTAAAGATGGAAATAGGCTAAGTCCTCAAATCCTTAAAATCATTTATGAAAAATGACACACAAAGTGAATATAATTACAGTGAAATGTAAAATATTAAGGGAAAATCTTACAAGAGTATGAGTAACTTTTAGTGTACTTTTCAGTTAAACAATATCAGAATAAAAAAACGTTCACAATATAAACAATGAATTATCATAGAACACCACACATTAACAGCGCAGTTCCTCTAATATATACAATGAAACTTCTCCAAACGACCACCTCTTTTAGAAAACCATCCTCTTGTCCTGACAAGATTTCTTGTTTTAGATTTTCAATTCCACTCTATATTATGTATACTGCCCATCTTCTATGAGAAGGCTAACGCCTCCACCCCCATGGCAATTGGGGTCGTCGTCTCAAAATGGTTTCACTATATATACCTAATTGTGCAGATTTATCAATATGCCAATATGCCAGAATTCTGGTTTGTAATGTGCTAGATAAATTATTGCTTTTCCCCAGTTTTTTCCTATAAAGTAAGCCCGCCTTGAGTTGGCGTAACAAAGAGAAAAGTTCCTAACTCTACTAAGATGTGCCAAATCTATTTTGCACAGCTTGACTCACATGTCTAAGTTTACTATATGCTGTTTAAATTTTAGAGAACTTTAGTAAATCTGCCCAATTTTTTTGCCTTGTGACCAGTAATTTGGTGTCCATCAGTTATCATAAGTTCTTTTTTTTTATATTCTTATGTTTATTGAAATATTTAAAGTATTACAATATAGAGAAGGGGAAATGACACAATGTCAAACAGATAGTGCCCATAAGGTTGCTCACAACAACCAAACAAAAAACTTGAGGCAGCAAGCATCATATCAAAGCAGTGTCTAAGTAACAGAAGAGGAGAGGTACAGATTCATGTGACAGCAGAGTAGTTCATAGAATTGCATGTATGCGCATTAGTTTTGTCCCAAGATAGTCAAATAATCTGGCAAAACACAAACTTTATTGCAATAGGGAATTTTGACCATAGCTTAATTAAGCTAATAGGAGAAAACAAAGAGAAAGAAGAGAAAAAAAAGGAGAAAAAAGAATGGCCGATAGTGGCATAGGAGATTCCTTGTGCAGAACCAGGGTTCATGAAACGGAGGTGATGAAGTGGTTTGAGTGCACCAGAGGTTTTGGGCACAGTGCTCTACGACCAGGCAAGTAACAGGAGTAGGGTGGTGGAGAGAAGCCTTGTACAGGTGCATCTCAATAAATTAGAATATCTTTGAAACGTTTATTTATTTCAGTAATTACATTAAAATAGTGACCTCCTATATTTTCTAGATTCTTTACACACACTGTTCTATTTCAAGCGTTTTATTTCTGTAAATATTGATTATGGATTACAGGTAATGAAAACCCAAATCTAAGAAAATTAGAATATTGTAAACAAGTTCAGTATTGTAAATTCAGTGTGTCACTTGCCAAGGTTTCCTAAGCCTTTAAATGGTCCCTCAGTCTGGTTCAGTAGGACACACAATCATGGAAGACGCTGATTATGGATTGTATTACTGAATTACTGAAATGAATGAACATTTCAAAGATATTCTAATTTATTGAGATGCACGTGTATTAAGGTAATTAGTTGATCTGGTATAAAACATGAAAATGTTGAAAAACAATTCACGGGTTCCATACAGTCTGTCTGGGTGCTGTGGTATGTTCGTGTTCCAAGGTGAGCTCTTCCATCCTTTGGAGTCAGAAGAGGTTCATTTTGATGTTTTTGGTTGTCATTATGATTTAAAAAGAGAAAACACAGAAGTTTGATAATAAATGGCTTCGACCAACCACTAACCATGAGTGGAGAAAAATGTTTTGTGTTATCATTCATATTCTCTGTAAAAAGGCCAAAAAAACCAAAAAAATCTCAGTGGGTATGTAAACTTTTTAGCACAACTGTATCTTTATTTCACTGTTAACTGCAGATGGTCAAGACCAGTGTATGGGTTTAACTTACCTGTTAATTTTATGGCATTTACGAACAGAAATATACAGTGTTCTTATGTTCTGTCTGTAGTTTTAGCCAAGGGAAACATTACATTTTGGGTAAAAACATTATCAGTTTCATGCATTGATTGGTGTAGTGTTTAATAAGCTATTATCATTTGCAGGTCCCATCCTTCTGCAGTGATGTCAATGACATAGATTGCCGCCTTGAAGATCAGTACCAACGGCAGTGCCTTGAATACAATTATGATTATGAGAATGGATTTGCCATAGGTGACTTTACAATTAACAATTACTTTTTGCTTTTCATTTAAGGATCATACATTTTAAAACTTCTCTCCTACTCTCTATGTGAAGATCTATTCTTTCCCTATCTTTTTACCTTTTCCAGGTCCTGGTGGCTGGGGAGCTGCTAACAGATTGGATTACTCTTATGATGATGTTTTTGATGTAGTAGAGGATGAACTGGGTGAAAAGTCCATGTCTGAAACCACATCCCATCTACGTGTGAAGAGACATAAGAGGGTGAATATTCCAGCAACTGATCAGAAGGTTAAGTTTGTCTTCAATATTACAGGTAAGTAAAATAAAATTTAGAAAATTTAAACTCAGTGTATGGAAACATGGACATTTTTGCCTTAAGACCAGGGCCCCACATAGCGTAAACGTTACAGCAAAAACCGCAGTGTTTTACAGTACTGGAGTACCTGGCTAATTCCCTAATCATGCTGGCGTTTTCCATATAGGTATAATTGAAGCAGAAAGTCCACAGAGGAAAACCCTGCGGACTGGAGAAAACTGTGATGCGTTTCCACCACAGGTTTTTCCAGCAAGGCTTTCCTGCAAGGGGTTTTCCCAAAATAGCAACCCATCACCTAGCCATGACATTTGTGTCAAGTATGAACACAAGAAAAATTGCAGAAATCACACAGCCTTTACAATGTATAGGTAAGGGCCTGTTCCTTGTATAGGTACAGTTCCAGGCATACACACTAAGCAAATCCATAGGGCAAAAGAGATGGGACAGTATAAGTGGTATGCTATAGTATGGTGAACTAGATATACTACTACCATGCTATATAAAAACTTTTTTATTTATTGGGAGCCTATAGACAACAAATCCCACTATATTCTTATACAGTGGGATATGTTGTAGCTTTCCTGTCAAAGGTACAGGAGAAAAGCATTTATATACATATATACAGTCATATGAAAAAGTTTGGGCACCCCTATTAATCTTAATCATTTTTAGTTCTAAATATTTGGGTGTTTGCAACAGCCATTTCAATTTGATATATCTAATAACTGATGGACACAGTAATATTTCAGGATTGAAATGAGGTTTATTGTACTAACAGAAAATGTGCAATATGCATTAAACCAAAATTTGACCGGTGCAAAAATTTGGGAACCCTTATCATTTTATTGATTTGAATACTCCTAACTATTTTTTACTGACTTACTGAAGCACAAAATTGGTTTTGTAACCTCTCTGAGCTTTGAACTTCATAGCCAGGTGTATCCAATCATGAGAAAAGGTATTTAAGGTGGCCAATTGCAAGTTGTTCTCCTATTTGAATCTCCTCTGAAGAGTGGCATCATGGGCTCCTCAAAACAACTCTCAAATGATCTGAAAACAAAGATTGTTCAACATAGTTGTTCAGGGGAAGGATACAAAAAGTTGTCTCAGAGATTTAACCTGTCAGTTTCCACTGTGAGGAACATAGTAAGGAAATGGAAGACCACAGGGACAGTTCTTGTTAAGCCCAGAATTGGCAGGCCAAGAAAAATATCAGAAAGGCAGAGAAGAAGAATGGTGAGAACAGTCAAGGACAATCCACAGACCACCTCCAAAGAGCTGCAGCATCATCTTGCTGCAGATGGTGTCACTGTGCATTGGTCAACAATACAGCACACTTTGCACAAGGAGAAGCTGTATGGGAGAGTGATGCGAAAGAAGCCGTTTCTGAAAGCACGCCACAAACAGAGTCGCCTGAGGTATGCAAAAGCACATTTGGACAAGCCAGCTTCATTTTGGAAGAAGGTCCTGTGGACTGATGAAACAAAGATTGAGTTGTTTGGTCATACAAAAAGGCGTTATGCATGGCGTCCAAAAAACACAGCATTCCAAGAAAAACACTTGCTACCCACTGTAAAATTTGGTGGAGGTTCCATCATGCTTTGGGGCTGTGTGGCCAATGCCGGCACCGGGAATCTTGTTAAAGTTGAGGGTCGCATGGATTCAACTCAGTATCAGCAGATTCTTGAGAATAATGTACAAGAATCAGTGACGAATTTGAAGTTACGCCGGGGATGGATATTTCAGCAAGACAATGATCCAAAACACAGCTCCAAATCTACTCAGGCATTCATGCAGAGGAACAATTACAATGTTCTGGAATGGCCATCCCAGTCCCCAGACCTGAATATCATTGAACATCTTTGGGATAATTTGTAGCGGGCTGTCCATGCTCGGCGACCATCAAACTTAACTGAACTGGAATTGTTTTGTAAAGAGGAATGGTCAAAAATACCTTCATCCAGGATCCAGGAACTGATTAAAAGCTACAGGAAGCGACTAGAGGCTGTTATTTTTGCAAAAGGAGGATCTACTAAATATTAATGTCACTTTTCTGTTGAAGTGCCCATACTTTTGCACCGGTCAAATTTTGGTTTAATGAATATTGCACATTTTCTGTTAGTACAATAAACCTCATTTCAATCCTGAAATATTACTGTGTCCATCAGTTATTAGATATATCAAATTGAAATGGCTGTTGCAAACACCCAAATATTTAGAACTAAAAATGATTAAGATTAATAGGGGTGCCCAAACTTTTTCATATGACTGTAAATACTATGTAAAGCCAGATTTTTTCATTTTGACTAGAATGTTCTTTTAAGCCATTGTCTAGTCTTGATTTACTGTACAAACCACAGGTGCAGGTATCTCAGCCGCCTTTGTCACTTTTATTTACTTTTTTGGGTGTCTAGAAAATTACACTGCTTACAATATCAGCGTAATATATATAATCTTTGGATTTTATATATTACTTGAAACAGTAGGATAGCAGGATCACTCAGTGGTTTTAAGGTTAGGCAGATGTCTCATTGAAAATCAATGGAATTTCTTATTGGAGTACTAACATTTTTGAATTTTACGGAAAGAGAATCTTCACATATGGTAATTCAAACTTTAAGAAAGAAGGATGGTTCTTGAGTGCAATCCATTTCAGTTAATGTGCTTTTACAGCCTTGTCTTGGTGTGAAGGTATCATAGTTCACAATTTGAAAGGAAAAGATATATAACATGTTTTTTGTCATATGCTATAAGTACACATCTTGATGCTCAGTTTATCTTCAATTAATCTTTGGTAACATCTGCCCAAACATTATTTGATATCACTGTTTCCAGTAATCTTCTGAAGACATCTGCCAAATGTTTAATAAACCTGCTGCACAAAAATTCATAATTATTCAATTTTTCTCATTTTAAACTTTCACTCTGTTTTTATTTTCAGCAAGTGTACCATTGCCAGAGAAAAGAAATGACTCAGTGGAATTAAGCAACCAAGAGCGTCTCCTTAAAACCTTAGAGACCATAACAAATAGGCTGAAGAGGACACTTCGCAAGGAGCCTTTATACTCCTTCCACTTTTCTTCAGAAATTATCATAGCTGATAGTAATTCATTGGAAGAAGGCAAAGCTGTTCTTTTCTGTAGACCAGGTTCGGTACTGAAAGGACGAATGTGCGGTAAGTTTTATTGTATTTGAAAAGCACATTATTTTGAAAAGTACATTCCTGTAAGGAGCTGGCTACTACTCATCTCAAACATTTATATAGGGTGGGAACCATAGGATAGGAATGGTAGGCTGCTGATCAGTTTCCAGCATCAGTGTGTCTTTACAAACTCATGAAAACATTAAGGATGCATGATGGCTCAGTGGTTAGAACTGCAGACTTGCAGTGCTGGAGTCCTAGGTTCAACATCTGCAAGGAGTTTTATGTTCTCCCCGTGTTTGCGTGGATTTCCTCCCACGCTCCAAAAGGGAATTGTAGATTGTGAGCCGTATATGGGACACTGTTTCATAACTGACAATGTCTGTAAAAGCGCTGCGGAATATGATGGTGCTATACAAGTAAGCAAAATAAATAAGGATGGAATGGGTAAAATAGGATACCCAGGATGTAGAAAAGAATGCCATAAATCCCAATGTGAAGAGTAAGGTCTCTGAGGGGCAACCTGAAACAAACTATTTTTTTCCATAACATTGTTGAACAAGAGTAGTCAATGGCAAATATCATGCATCCTGCTGGTATGATATGGCCTGCCATCCTTCTACTGGACTCAGAGATGTCTGTTAAGCCAATAAAGACAGAGGTGCTGATGGTGCTATTGATCGACATGCAACTTTAGATATAAATTGAAAGGTAACTTTCCAAAAATAGAACACCAGGAGGCACTCCCATCAGACATGTATGTAAGAACTGACTTGTCCACTGTCTCTCCAGCACTGGTATGAGTAGCATAAAGAAAATTTGACTATTTTCAAAGGAGTTCTATACCAGCATAGAAGTAGTTTGTGAACTGGTTCCCGTTGAGTTGAGCCTTTAGTAATTCTATAGACCCACACTATGCTGGAATTTCAAGAGAAGAGACCCCAGAGTATAATAATGGTTCGTGGGTGGCGATCCTGTAATAGTGCCTGCCAGCTTGATTTTCATAAGATGCACTGACTTTTCCCCCACTTTGGAGGGAAAAAAAGTCAATGGGATCAGGTGGCAAGATCCCACCATTTACCACTCCAAGGAGACTGGCTTAGGGGGGCTTTTGTCTTTAGGTTTGGATAAGGAGTTAGGAAACATAAATTTTCAGGCTTGTAGCAATTGAAAACCTCCTGAGATTGATGTTATTTTGGTGGAAACACCATTGTATGAAACAGAGTCTGGTGGGGAATCTGCAGTGACATTTTATATTCTGATCCATAAGAGGATTGGCCATAGCTGAGAATTCCCTGCTTGCTTGTAAAGTAGCAACATATAAGTCTTGAAACAATGAGATAGCAAAGTAAGAATCTGGAAGGGTTTTGAGCTTTCAGGAGATAAACATGATAAGGTTCCTTCACATTGTAGAAATGAACTGTGACTAAAGTGCCTCTGGGAAACAAGTTCGGAGCAGCTAGTGTCAGATCCATATCTGCTGAAGTACAGGCAATAGTCGGGAACAATTGTTTGAGGTAACTAGATAAGTACATGGGTAAAACATTCTCAGGGACCCCCTCTTTTATATTGTTTTTCCTGGACCTCTCCACAGCATTAGTTCTCCTCTATGTCATATTGACAGTAAAAAATGCTCCCTATAGCAAGCTTTATAAGTACAAAGGTCCAGGTGGGATTGTACACCTAAGCTAGAACTATAACAATGGAGGAAGAATGAAAGAGGCTTCCGATTATGAGAGTAGCAGAGCTATGCTGCTTGACCCAGTAAGGTTCTACACAGAGTGAAACAGGGCAAGGTAGATGACATAGATGTGCTACAAAGTCTGGTTTAAGGTGTAAGTGATGCTAGGAGTAATGCTGCTCCTGTGTGGGGGTGCCGATGGTGAAGTTATGATGGGAGGCCTGTCTGAGGTATCGCAATGTAATGCTGAGGCCTTCGCAGGTTTACAGACAGGGGTGGCTATTTGAACTCAAACAGTGCTTAATGCTTATTGCTTATTACTGGAGTTTTAGCATTGACCTAAGTTGATGAAAAGCTTTGGGCTGTTGTGAGCAGTTACAAAGCATGGAGGTTCAGGATGACGCGGCCATCATAATCAGCAGCCAGGTTTTGCCCCCTCTTTAGGTAACCTCTATATACCCAGTAGAATAGTATGGCCCACTGAATAGTCCTGTGTACTACATCCATGGACTAACTAAATAGGATTTCACATAATTTTCATTTATGAGAATATAAAGAACTACATTTTTTGCAGTTTTAAGGAACCATCATAGTTGTGACAATCTTTTGTCTTGGTAGGTTGCCATTGCATACAACTTTAAATGCATGAACATTCTGGTCTGGAGCTTGGCAGAATCCCAGTTGTGTGGCCAGGTTATCAGGCAGGGCCAGTCATGCATGAGAAGATAACCCAGCCACAATAAAGTGCCAGGCCATAGAAAGTTCCTGCATTCAAGGTAATTTCCGCTTGTAACTGATCAAGTCAAAAGACTGTCACTTAAGATGGTTACAGAAAATCTTTAAAACTCTTCAAAATTTTGAATTATTATTTACTATAATATTTAACTTTGTAAAAACTGTAAAACTGTCTAGAAATGGTTAAGTTCTTGTTAAAAGCCCTTTAACATGGAGTCATGTAACAACCTACAACTCGTGACCCTTGACAATTATTAAAGGGGTTATCCTTGATTAAAAAGAATATCTGCTTTCTTTTAGAAAGAGTGCTACTTTCTCTTCAGAGGCAGTGAAATTACGTCTATTGGTTACATAACCATTCTACAGCTCAGTGCTATTCAAGTAAGCCTTTAAGGCAACTGGGTTACATGTCATACATGTGCAGCACACTTCAGTGGGGAAACTAAGTAGAACTCATGGTGAAAACATATTTTAATTGTGGTAGTTGCAATAACTAACTCACTGCGTGTATTTATATGACTGCCTACCTCTTGGTGATGTCTAACATGACTGTCTATCCCTAGGTGATTTGTAACAGGACTGTCTGTCTCTAGTTGATTTGTAATATGGCTGTCTATCTCTAGGTGATTGGTAACATGACTGTCTGTCTCTAGGTGATTTGTAATATGGCTGTTTATCTCTAGGTGATTGTTAACATGACTGTCTGTCTCTAGGTGATTGGTAAGATGACTGTCTGTCTCTAGGTGATTTGTAATATGGCAGTCGTTCTCTAGGTGATTATTAACATGACTATCTGTGTCTAGGTGATTGGTAGCATGACTATCTGTGTCTAGGTGATTGGTAGCATGACTGTCTGTCCCTTGGTGATTGGTAACAGGACTGTCTGTCCCTTGGTGATTGGTAACATGACTGTCTGTCCCTTGATGATTTGTAACATGACTGTCTGTCCCTAGGTGATTTGTAATATGGTTGTCTGTCTCTATCTGGTTGGTAACATGGCTGTCTGTCCATAAGTGATTGGTAACATGACTGTTTGTCTTTGGGTGTTGTTGTGATGTTGTTAGTAAACTGTAAAACCACTGACAGGCATGATGAGATAATACTGTAGTATGTACTGTAAATGCTTAGACCATCAATAAACTACTATTCACCTGTTACATACTTGGACAGGTAACTCAATGCCAGGAGTCACACGACGTGTGTGACGGTCACATGACTGGTGCCATGTTTACTCCTATACATTTTTCCTATGAATGCATTACATAAGATTAAAATAGGCCATACCATTTTTAGAGACACGATTTCCTATTCTCTAAACAAATAAATAAAATCATAAAAACTGAATTCCCAATTTAACTTCTAAAGCTGAGCCATCTGCAGGCATTCTGAGAGGCGTTTTTACTGTTATATACTGTTAGACATGGGGATAGGAAAAATGTAGCACTACAATACTTAAATAGTCATTACTATGGTGACTGATATTAAGCATAACTCTTTTGTTTAGAATGCATTATATTTACTAGTTCTGAAAAAAACAAGAACATTTGACCAAAGAGATTATATGGGATGGTTATGTTTGCTGCATATGAGAAGTTCGTACTTTAACCTTCCCCGTTTTAATGGGTAGTTTTGATGCATTTACACGGAGAGTTAATGTAGTCCAACAAGCTATATTAATTAGGCGGAAATATATGAACCTAAAAGTATCTCTGGATACCCTCCTGCTAAGGTGTACTTGGACTGCATAGCTTCAGGTATCATTTACACAACAAAGTCATGTAAATGTAGCAAAGTCAGAAGGAGTCTGCAGTTCCACGCTACTGAGTCATAGCTACTCCGTTTGGTGCCATAGTGTTATGGATGCAATGTTTCTAGAGATATATACCTCAGTGTCGTACAATACATGTATCTATGGGCTAAATTACAGTACAACTCGGTGGATGTGCTATTGTTACGTTGCTGCTTCAGCAGTTTCTGCAACAAAGAAGTGCCTGGTCTCTCAGTATTAGATGGTAAAATCTGTATCATTCTCATGGTTTGTGTATCTCGCACATTAGTATCCACACAACTTGGCCCCAATGAATTCACTTTAAAAGGTGTTCTTGGCATATCATTTCTTTGCTTATATATGTAATGTGTTTATACAGTTGTCAGAGATAATTACAGTTTACCCCTAAGCTCACTTGCAGAGGTTTGGCGTTACAGGAATAATTGCATCTACTAACAGATTTGTCAATGCTGCATTGTAGAACTCAACAACGCTGAATATTTGTAAACCTCTAGATGGATGAACTATGACGGTTCTACCTACTGCAGTTAAATAAACATGTGTTATGCTGTTAAATCATATATATTATTTTATATGTCAGTCTACACTGAATTGATTGGGACTTCCATGAAGGACTTCCTAAATGAACCCTGAATTTATTGAGGTTCAGCAATGCCACTTTCTCAGGCCTTGTACTTGCAGAATTGATATGGGGGGATAGGTTTGGAAATGATGTGCAAGGCACCTTTATTAACGTGCAATGAAGAGCAAGCCTTTTAGTGGCACACAAGTAAATTTTGCTTTAGTGCGCTGCTTTTCTTCATGATCTTTATTAGAAGAGTTTGTTTCATCTACCACCATAGCAGAACATTAGAAACATAATAGTGACTTACTATCACTGTTGGACTGGTACACCAAAATACAAGAGCTATGGTAATGTATCTCAGTCAAAAGAGGGCCTATGAGGTCCAGAAAAATGCAAGATAAGAAACACTTCTCCAATATAGTTGGATGGTGGGTCACTCTGTCTGATCTTCTCTGGCAAGCTAATGGCAGTGCAGTCCAACATTGTTCACCAGTGACCATTTTGCTCTCTCCATGTTAATTCTGCAGATCTCTTCTTCTGGACTTCATTAAATGACAATAGTGAGAATTCACATGCTGTTGACTTTCTATGAAATAAATACCTGACACTTTCCTTTGCAATTATTCCTTCGTGCTAGACCTAGATGCAGGGATAAATTTTAGCATCTCCTTCCTTGGATTCTGGCATCAAATGTGTGTCATATTGTTCAGACAGATATTATTTATAGTAAGTAATGGTCATGACTGAATGTCAAGTCCCATCTAAGTAATTCTACTAAGACATTGTGTTAAATGTTAATGGAACGCATTAACTGCTTGAAATATTGAAGGTATGTAGAAATGTCCTAATGATCTCAGCCATAGAGTCCAGCAGAACAAGAGTCTGTATAAAAGAATAAGAGAAGAGAAAATGCTCCTATTGGCCTGCAGGTGGCAGTGTTTATATGCAGTAGAATATTTTTGCAGTCAGACTAATCTGCTTTTGCACACGTCTAGTATGGATGAAGCAGAAGCTTCTATAAGGTAAACATTAATCAAGCATTTTTAAGAGCACCGGGTGCTGAAACCTAGTGGAAATCCTTAAATAGAATATGAAGTAAGCAAGAATGCAAAATATGTTGCCACTTTCACAAACAGAAATTCACTAATGCGTCCCATATGGAAAGCTGGGCATGATAAATATGGACTGGATTGTATTTAATAATATAGTCTTTATGAGCAGAGTAGATAGAACTAGAATCTGCTCGGAATGTTACTAAAGCGTATAAATTTAAAAAAAACACAGCAAGCTTTGCAATTTTTTTTTTCTTTTGTGTTTTTATTGAGATATTTAGTGAATACAAGCAGTAGAACAATTACTGTACAGCAGAACTGAAGCTTGTAGAACAAGTAGAAGGACAAGTATACATGTGCTAGGAGACTAGCTAGCACAAAAGATATGGGGTGGGCAGCAGGAGTGATAACAAGGCGCAGGAAGGAAATTGAGATAAAAAATAAAAAAAATATGAACACAAATACACATATAAATAGTATATGAGCCAAAGGTATTGTACTTCTGTAATACCTGTAGACTTGTCAGATCAAATGGTGTCAGCCAGCAAGCCAAGCAGAAGTATTGGCCAGCCAGATAAAAAGGTGTTTCAATGTGTTTGATATTGAAATTCATTGAAAATAATGAACTCATTTAAATATTTACATTTCAATAGCTGCCTTGTGGTCTCTATTTCAGTGTAGTTTCTTTTCTTTCTTTTTTTTTTTTGTACATTTTTGTAAGGTGAATATACAAAACTTTGTAATACCTTATCGGGGGGAAAGTGCTTCTACCTCCTGTTATCAGCTCCTCTCCTGCCTGGAAAACTGCCCAGTTCACTGAGACATTTGTTTTCAGAGTGAACACAGCTAGAACTCACACACAGATTATATTACATATAGTTCTATGAAGAGGGTAGTGAGGAGGAGCCCAGTGAGTGAGAAAGAAGAACAGATACAAGCTGCTATATGGAAACTCTAAGATATCTTTCTTTTCTAGTACTTCTTTATAGCAGGTCTTAGCAGGACTAAGCAGTATAGATGTAAATACTGTAAAGATAGAAATTTTACTGTAATCTCCTCCAGGATTCCTGTTTCCCTCTGATAGTTACTATCCCCCCTTTCCCCTTCCCATAGATTTCTATGAACTACAGTGTACATGGATCTGTCTCAGTGAATCAAGCAATTTAGCAGACAGTAGAGGAGCTGATAACAGAAGATAATAGCATTTACCATGATAAGACATATTACAAAATTTATATTCATCTGAACTATTCATTTACAAAAAAAAATTTAAACATTAGTTACTCTTTAACAAGGAACCATGTGTCATAGCAAAACTTAAAACAGGGTCCAGTTGTACATTCACCACCATCTGTGACTGTGTGGCATGGTTTTTGCTTTTTCACCTCTTCCACTCTTCTTTGGACACAGTTTTTCCCATGTTGGACTGTTGGCTGGTATACATTCACATACTTCTAGTTCAATTGCATTGATTGTTGTGTAGACAATTTCATAAGAAGTATATAAAAAAATGGAAGTCAGTTTCATATGTATGGGCATACAGTTGCATACAGCGTGTTTGGCAACTGGGACAGACTCAGCACTCCATGTGCAGCAACCCAATAGAGGAAAGCATGGAGGTTGGGAGTAATAATCGGTCACAGATGGATTCATGGTGGCTATAGTTGTCTTGACCAACTCTTCAGCAGTGCTCTAGACTCGTGCAATGAAGAAGGGTAGTATCCCCTGGGGCACTTTCCTAGGGCAGCCTCCCTGTAATTGCTGGTGTTTGCAAGATAGATGGTGAACGCCATCCAAGTGGTGACTGTCTTTTGCCTTCATTGGTTGACAATGGATACTACCATGAATGCAGGAACTTTCTATGGTCTGGCACTTGTCAAAAACCCAGCCACGATTTCCTTATTGTAGACAGGTTATCAGGCAGGGACAATGCATGCAAGACAACATAATCCGGCCACAAAAGGATATCATGGCTGGGTTTCAGAGTATATAAAGTTCCTGCATTCATGGTTGTAGCCAATCAATCAAGACATCAGACTGTCACCACTGAGATGGTTAGAGAAAAACTTTAAGACCCCATGCACACCATTCTGCTGAAAACTCGGCATCAAATGTGGAGCCGAATTTCCAGCGGAATGCACTGGGATTGACATACAAGTGTCATCCTGGTGCATTCTGTTATGCACTTATCTCTATAGAGCAGTGATGGCGAACCTTTTAGAGACCAAGTGCCCAAACTGCAACCCAAAACCCACTAAATTATCGCAAAGTGCCAACACGGCAATTTAACCTTAAGTTAACTAGGATCTGTTTTATAGTGACGGTGCGATTTTATTACAGCCTGTAATAATATCACATGTCTGCTATAAAACAGATACTGTGTGATATAAATAGTGAAGGGCCCCCACACGGTACAATGCGCTCCACAGTGGCCCCCAGACAGTATTATATACTCCAGAGTGGCCCCCATACAGTATTATATGCCCACAGTGTCTCCCGCACAGTATTATATGCTCCATAGTGGGCCCCCACACAGTATTATATGCTCCACTTTGGCCCCCACACAGTATTTTATGCTACTTACCCAGTAAGGTAAGCGTCCTCCTTCTTCTTCTGATCACAGGCGCTGATGACTTTGGGCTTTGGGGCAGAAGTTACACTCTGCAGTCAGTGTAAGCTGTGGTCCACATTTTCACATATAGCCAGAGCCGTTTTAACACATTGGTGGGCCCAGTTCAGAGGATTCATAAGTCCCTCCCACCATCACCACCCATCTGAAAGCTGCCAAAAACTGTGATTTTATATGGTGACATTCAATGGGTGACAATGTGTTATGTGACTAATTGAACTTTCCGCCTATCAGAAATGTTTTATACGTTCATCTCTAGTAATAACCGTTATTGCTATTATTTTAGCGTGTAATAGATATCGCTAGAGAGGCAGTCGGAGTATTTTACTTTATAAAGGTATGCACAAGACAGGGACAAATGTAAACTTTACGTTTGGTGAAACTCTTTTGGCGCTGAAACCTAGACGATGGTAAACGTCTGGGTCACAGCGCCAATAACTTCCTGGCTATGTTATATTCAGAGTAAAATACCCCTGTGATTAGGCTATGAGCACCACAGCAAATTTAGCTCCACCCACTTCTATGTTGACTCCGCCCATTCTCATCCATTTTATAATGTTCCTCTCCAATTGCCCCATAATTTTTTATTATTTATATTTACAAAAATGTTTAACTTTTAATTATATACAATTTTAAATATGTTTATGTTTGCGGAAAAATCCCTTTAAACTTACTCCAGTATTTTACCAATACATTGCTTTCTCACACTAGCGTTCAGGTTTCCATCCTTCGGGTCTGCTTAGTGACCCAAAAAACAGAAATCCTATCCACTTAAAAAGCAGTCACATGCAGAAACCCGCGGACCCAAGTTTCCGCCGAAACGGGACTTTTCTCTCCACTGAGTTTAAGAGGAAAGGGGGATGGAGTCTTAAACTGAGACTCAAACGCTAGTGTGAACCTAGCGTTACTCCATTTGTTAGATACAGGTCTTTATGTCTCATCTGTGTTTATAATTATAGCTCATAGGCTACATTTCTGACAACTAAAGCAGACTGATTGATCAGTGCCTCTGTTATCGCTATATGTAAATCCAGATAACTGCAATTTACAACAAGCAGGAGTACGTTGCTGGCCTCACCGGAAAACCAAAAATGAGAGAGGAGAGTAGCTGAAACCTTGAGATTAAAAAAACCCCTTAAACTCTTTCATAAATGATATTTCATAACAAAAATATTAACACAATTTAATAAATTACAGAACCCTTCATCCTATATTCTGAAGAATACCATTGATTGCAACACTATTCTTCCCATCTAGACAGTTAGTATTATCCATCTTACAACACTGCATAATGATTCCATTGAAGCCACAATGCAGATAGCACTAGTTGCACTATATAGAGGTGTTTTTTTTTCTATGAGCCTGTTTATTTCTGAATCACTGTTAGGCTAAGGCCCCACGTAGTGAGCTGCAATCGCAAAAACTTTGCAGAAAAAACTGCGGCGGAAACAAGTCGCATTTTTTCAGCAGCGTGCTTCACACAAAGTCTGCAAGCCCCGGCCTTAGGGAGCCTTGAGGTTCATTATGCTTTGCCCTTTGTAAAGTCAACCCACAAATACAGACCACTCCCATCCCCCTACAATGAAGAACCTCCGTTAATAAAAATCTATCTAGCTAATCTATTTTTTTAGTCCTTCGATAAGAGAATGTCTGAAAGACATTTATTGCCTTGCTGTAGAAGTACAATACAAAGTATTTTCTTGCCAGGGGAATATAAATGTTTATCCTCTTGTGTGGTATTGTATCAAAATGGTGACTGAATTTACAAACAATATCATGGGTTAAAACACTTCTACATGTACTACTCCTGGCAAAATATTAGGCATCGTTCAATTCTTGTTTGTGTTACTGTTTCAGTCTGACTTTGCCAAATGACACTCTTGAACAATTTCACTTACAATTGTGTCATAATTCTTATTCTCATCTGAAGTTCATAGAGTAAAAATCAATACGTAATCAGGTTTATTTATTAAATGTTATAATAAGGCATGAAAAGATATCTTGCTCTATAAAGAAACTGAGCATCTGTCTTTTACAATGTGTTGATCAATGGAGAGTGCTGAACTCTCGAGTTACATTATAGAATTAAGATAAATCACAGGTAATCTTCTTAACTTTGTACTTTTTCCATCAACTGATCGTAACGTAGTAGATAGACAGCTATTATTTAGCTATAAAGATCATATTGTATAACTCGCCATGAATGTATCATTGTGATTAGGAGGGATTGGATCAAGAACAGCCATAAGCCTTTGCATGAGTGTCTTTTGGTTCTGGTAGCCTGCAGCTATGTGCTACTTATCTGTCTGAGCATTGCTGTTTGTTAGCTGAACTATGTAGATATAATTCACATAATTTCTGTGATTCTACAGTAAACTGCCCAAAGGGTACATTTTATTCCCTGGAATACAACTCATGTGAAAGCTGCTGGATTGGATCATACCAGGATGAAGAAGGCCAAATGGATTGTAAAAGCTGCCCTACCGGTACTTACACTGAATATCTACATTCAAAGCGCATATCTGAATGCAAAGGTAGGTTCTATAATAACATAATGGTTTTAAATTGCATTATATTTTTCTCATTTTAGTATGTATTTTGCCTGCGCATACATTGTAATCACCAGATTTTAGGAAAACGATTGGGAAATGAATATTCCTAGTATATAGTTGTTAAAGTTTGGTTCCATGCCAATGCCAGCAAGTGTCAGTTATCATGTAGTCAGATCTGTTGGATAATTCTATGTATTATACATTTGTGAAACTCAGGACAAGAGTGGATCAAGTCAATGGAAGGCCCTGTGCAACATATATTCTGAGGGTAAGGAAGATACAGGAAGACATTATTGACTTTCAAGGATTGTCCCAACAGAACAATCTGTGACCTTTTAAGTGTAATACGCTAATAATAGGGGTTGGAAACCCTTCTTGGGACCCCATTTATAAGCCTGAACAGAGAGCAGTTATAAAAACTGGATATTCTTTTGCAGAATTGGTGTCACCATACATCACATTGTCACATTCATTTGACTAGCCAGAATGTTATACTACACCAGGGGTAGGCAACCTTTTTTGTTCGGCGTGCCGATTTTAATTAAAAAATCAAAGATGAGGTACTCGGAGTGCCGGTCAATAATTGTAAGTCTGACGACCCCTAAACTAAAGTCATATACCACAAATCATAACACAGAAGTGCTGCCACAGGATGCTTTAGGACGCATGCACTTACTGCTATTTCCTGGGACGCTCCTGTACTTTCCGATTAGAAGCAATGAAAGTACATGTGCAGCCCCCAATTAGTGGTAAATGTATGTGTCCAGGAGCACCGTACGGCAGCAGCCTTATGGTGAATACACACTATGTATCTGGATGCAGCTATATTCTTAGGCCACTGGAACGTTTACTTCAGTGTAAAACTGCGTTCACATGGTGCATTTTTGCACAAAAAAAAAGTCTGTGTTTTCTGTGCAAAAACACATCCTTAATGCAGAAAACACACCGTTATACAAAATAATGTCCCATAGCGGCCCCTGCACAAGGTATTATATCCCATAACAGCCTCTGCACACCGTATTATGTCACATAGTGGCCCCTGCACACGATATTATGTCATATAGTGGCCCCAACACACGGTATTATGTCATATAGTGGCCCCAGCACACGGTATTATGTCACATAGTGACCCCAGCACACGGTATTAGGTCCCATAGCGGTCCCTGCACACAGTATTATTTCCCATAGTGGCCTCTGCACACGGTATTAGGTCCCATAGCGGTCCCTGCACACAGTATTAGGGCCCATAGCGGTCCCTGCACACGGTATTATGTCCCATAGTGGCCTCTGCACACGGTATTATGTCCCATAGTGGCCTCTGCACACGGTATTAGGTCCCATAGTGGTCCCTGCACACGGTATTAGGTCCCATAGTGGTCCCTGCACACGGTATTAGGTCCCATAGTGGTCCCTACACACGGTATTAGGTCCCATAGTGGTCCCTGCACACGGTATTAGGTCCCATAGCGGTCCCTGCACACGGTATTAGGTCCCATAGCGGTCCCTGCACACGGTATTAGGTCCCATAGCGGTCCCTGCACACGGTATTAGGTCCCATAGCGGTCCCTGCACACGGTATTAGGTCCCATAGCGGTCCCTGCACACGGTATTAGGTCCCATAGCGGTCCCTGTGTGAACCGAGAGCAAGGCAGGTGGTTTGGACTCCGCAACCAGAAATGAACGCACACGCGGTAGTTCAAGAAAAAAAAAATATATTTACTATAAGTTAATAAAGGCTAGTTAAAGGTAAAATGACAGGGCTAAAGACAAGCAAAATATACAATATAGCATGAACAATTTCAAGGCAAATTCTGCAATGGTTTCTACTTTTACTCTGTCCACTTCTGCAGTATGGACACTGAATGAACAATATACTCAAAACTATCCCTAACTGACCCTGACTTCACATTTGGGTGCACCCCCTTTTCCCCAGTGGTCCAGGTGGACCGCTTACAGTCCGTAGAAGCGCGCGGTGGGGCCCAAAGTCGGTCCTTTCTTTTATAGTGAAGCGTCCTCTCCTCACGGTTATCAGGATCTTGGGAGAAATGAAGTCCTCTTTAACAGACAGGGAAACCAACTGAATGCAATGTAATCCAACAGCAGATTCCACTCAGCACACTGACAGTCCTGCTGAATCCATACACTGAGCTGGGATGTAAGCCGGGATTTAGCAGGTGCCGTCCAGTACATCAACAGCACTGCGAGTCTCTATCTGTGGTATCCATATACACAGTCACAATGTCAGTCTCACTGATCAGCCACTGAGCACAGTTCCTTTCACGTGGACTCACTAGTCCTGTTGTCTCTTTACACTCTGTTTGTCTCTGGACCAAGATACAGCTTAGCTGTACAGAAAAATCTCCACACCAGTTCAATACAACACTTGCCAAGATGGCTGCTGCTCTCTGTCTCGTCACTTCCTGCTTCTCTGCTCACACTCTGTCTGCAGAACAGGCAGGCTGACATAAAGGGGGGGGGGGGGTCTCACTCCAGCATCATGTCACAATTACAATGGCTGCTGTCTTAAAGGAAAAGAATCACAGAAATACATTCAACATTAACAGTTTATACAGACAAATGAAGCTTAAGACAACATTGGCTGTCTCTTACACCTGCACACGGAATTAGGTCCCATAGCGGTCCCTGCACACGGTATTAAGTCCCATAGCGGTCCCTGCACACGGAATTAGGTCCCATAGTGGTCCCTGCACATGGTATTAGGTCCCATAGCGGTCTCTATACATGGTATTAGGTCACAGAGCGGGCCCTGCACACGGTATTCTGTCCCATAGTGGTCCCTGCATACGGTATTATGTCATATAGTGGCCCCAGCACACGGTATTAGGTCCCATAGCGGTCCCTGCACACGGTATTATGTCCCATAGTGGCCTCTGCACACGGTATTAGGTTACATAGTGGTCCCTGGACACGGTATTCTGTCCCATAGTGGTCCCTACACACGGTATTAGGTCCCATAGTGATCCCTGCACACGGTATTAGGTCCCATAGTGGTCCCTGCACACGATATTAGGTCCCATAGCGTTCCCTGCACACGGTATTAGGTCCCATAGCGTTCCCTGCACACAGTATTAGGTCCCATAGCGTTCCCTGCACACGGTATTAGGTCCCATAGTGGTCCCTGCACACGGTATTAGGTCCCATAGCGGTCCCTGCACACGGAATTAGGTCCCATAGCAGTCCCTGCACACGGTATTATGTTCCATAGCAATCCCTGCACATGGTATTATGTTCCATAGCTTTCTTCAGACCCCCGAGTATAATAAGTGCAAGACCAAGAGAGGTGACAAACATAAAAAAACAATGCTACTCAACTTTTTCCACGCTCCGCAGCCGCTGTGTTCTCTTCGGCGCTTCTGCCTGTAGTCAGCGACCGCTGATTGGGTCTCTGGGGTCACGTCGCATCATTATGCGTAATGACGCCGGAAGTTAGCCTCAAAGGGTTTCTTAACTATTTAATTTTTATGTTGGATCATCCCAAAAAAATGTACTCAAATTATTTTAAAAGTATGCTCAATCGTCTAGCTATTGTTGATGCTTGCTTTGGTACCCCCTGGTGTTCTTATGATCTCTCTCAGAATAACCATGCCGCTGGACACAGCGCTAAGTAGCTTAGCCCTACACCCTGGATCCTCTTGGATATTCTGAACATTTTTTTAAAAAATCATTCTGTTAGCTAACTTTTTATGTTGTGCCTGAACTAACAGAAAAATACAATGGGGAAAAAAAAGTATTTAGTCAGCCACCAATTTTGCAAGTTCTCCCATTTAAAAAGATGAGAGAGGCCTGTAATTGACATCATAGGTAGACCTCAACTATGAAAGACAAAATGAGAAAAGATATCTAGAAAATCACATTGTCTGATTTTTAAAGAATTTATTTGCCAAAGAGCTGTGGAAAGACACCAGAAACAAAATTGTAGACCTGCACTAGGCTGGGAAGACTGAATCTGCAATTGGCAAGCAGCTTGGTGTGAAGAAATCAACTGTGGCAGCAATAATTAGAAAATGGAAGACATACAAGACCACTGATAATCTCCTTCGATCAGGGGCTCCACGCAAGATCTCACCCCATGGGGTCAAAATGATCACCAGATCGGTGAGCAAAAATCCCAGAACCACACGGGGGGACCTAGTTAATGACCTGCAGAAAGCTGGGACTAACGTAACAAAGGCTACCGTCAGTAACACACTACGCCACCAGGGACTCAGATCCTGCAGTGCCAGATGTGTCCCACTGCTTAAGCTGGTACATATCCAGGCCAGTCTGAAGTTTGCTAGAGAGCATTTGGATGTTCCAGAAGAGTATTGGGAGAATGTCCTATGGTCAGATGAAACCAAAGTAGAACTGTTTGGTAGAAACAAAAATCGTTTGGAGGAGAGTGAATGCTGATTTGCATCCAAAGAACACCATACCTACTGTGAAGCATGGGGGTGTTAACATCATGCTTTGGGGTTGTTTCTCTGCAAAGGGACCAGGACGACTGATCTGTGTACATGAAAGAATGAATGGGGCCATGTATTGTGAGATTTTGAGTGCAAACCTCGTTCCATCAGCAAGGGCATTGAAGATGAAACGTGGCTGGGTCTTTCAGCATGACAATGATCCCAAGCACACTGCCAGGGCAACGAAGGAGTGGCTTCATAAGAAGCATTTCAAGGTCCTGGAGTGGCCTAGCCAGTCTCCAGATCTCAACCCCATAGAAAACCTTTGGAGGAAGTTGAAAGTCTGTGTTGCCCAGCGACAGCCCCAAAACATCACTGCTCTAGAGGAGATCTGCATGGAGGAATGGGCCAACATACCAGCAACAGTGTGTGCCAACCTTGTGAAGACTTACAGAAAACGTTTGACCTCTGTCATTGCCAACAAAGGATATATAACAAAGTATTGAGATGAACTTTTGTTATTGACCAAATACTTATTTTCCACCATAATTTGCAAATAAATTCTTAAAAAATCATACAATGTGATTTTCTGGATTTGTTTTCTCATTTTGTCTCTCATAGTTGAGGTCTACCTATGATGTCAATTACAGGCCTCTCTCATCTTTTTAAGTGGGAGAACTTGTACAATTGGTGGCTGACTAAATACTTTTTTTCCCCACTGTATAATATTTAATTGTAGAACAACTTCTTAAAGAAATACTAATGTATTTCCTGTTGGTTTTTGTTTTTGTGAAACAGAAAATTAAAACTTAAAAAAGTTGCATGAATCTTAGTGACAGAACCCTATGCAGCCAAGTATACTGTAACTATTTTACAGGAGCAGTGTGCTAGTCAGTATAATAGAATGAACTTCTACTAAAGTAGATTAATGTGTTGTGTCACTATTAATAGTATTGTAATTGTACTTTTAAGCATTTTTTGTGGAAAGTTTCTATAATATGTATTCTAGAAGAGAACGATGTGAAGGCTCCTAGTTTCGTGGAGAAACTATATTTAGAAGCATACTGAATGGACATACAGTAAACTCATATGTATTTTTCTAAATCTACAAGGCAAAAAAAAAACACACTGAAGCACAAAACCCATTTAAAATATAGTTCTGAAATGTTCGAGCCAGATCTGAGACAAAGCCCGGCTAATTTCTTATCTCAGTGTGTCCGTGGATAATTTATTTGATTGCACTAAGTGCTAGTGCATGAAATAAACAGATGACATATTGCTATGGTGTAAACTAACAGCATTTTATGCTGAATTAGTCAAACTAATAGTTGTATGATGGGAGATGTTCTTAGCAGCATAACTGATGCTTTGCGAAAAAATCCATGGATCAGCTGGGAAACAAAAGCACTTTTTCTTAATGCTTAGTCCTGCAACCCAATTTGCTTGTGAAAGAAATATATAATGTTGCAGAGAAAGGTGATAAAATCTTAAAATATAGTAATAGATGACAATAATCTTATGTTGCACTGATGACCTGTTCCTTGTAGATTTGTCATTGTCTTTATCTTCCCCTACAAGAGACACCGGATACCCCTGGTTTTGGGTTTGGTGGGGATTTCAGTATGTCAACCACCTGAGTGTGTCAACACCATGAGACAGTCACACATTTGGGTCTTATTCACACCTCAATATTTTGCTCATTACTTTTCATCAGTATTTAAATAAAACCAGGAATGGAGACTACACATAGACAAGTTACAGTATAATGATAAGATTTGCACTTGTTCTGTATTTTCAACCCAATCCTGGTTTTGGTTTACAAGCACTGGTGCAAAATATTGACATGAATAAGACTTCAATTACAGTAACCCCCAGAGGGAATTCACAATTTAATAGGGATCTTTCTTATCCCCTTTCTCTCTTTTGTCAAACTGCTAACCTTTGCATGTTGTGCATACGGCACAACTCTTATGTGGGCCTATCAGTTACAACAGCTGCTGTTGCCTGCCTTACCTGGACCATGTCAGTCCATTTCGAATATACCTTGTGGCAATGCTAGGTAAAGAACTTAAATGGATGTGGAGCTTATGTTCACAGACTATTAGGTATATACCAGAACTAATGTGTTAAAAGACCCTGAGAAAGTGACTGGTACAGTCTGTAATGTGTTGGTAGTAAACACCTAATAAACTCAAGGAATATAACTTTCATATCCATTAAAGTTCTTCACACAGTAGAACTTATATAGAACTGTATCTTATGAGCCTAAAAAGGTATTGTCCAAAGCAGATACAAAGCCTTTATCTTACAGCTGAGCTGGACATTGCCACTGCTGTGAGTTCATTCTAATCATCAGCTATTTCTCCCATCCCATAGACATGGCATTCTTGAGTCTGCCAAGTATACATGTTTAGAGAGATAACCCACTGTGAGGCACTTCTAATCATTCTTCATATCCCAGTGGGAAATAGAGGCTCAAATAGGTTGAAATGTGCTGTTTGTCAACAGTCTGCTTATGCCTAAAATATCTAGAAAATTCCAAAATATATATGATCACTAAACATAATGGTAAACAGTTTTATAAATTATATTTCTATTCTAATTCAGCTCAGTGCAAACCAGGAACATATTCCTCAAATGGTCTTGAAACCTGTGAGTCATGTCCACATGGTACTTACCAAACAGTGATGGGAGCAAAGTTCTGCTTGTCCTGCCCAAATGGAATGTCAACAGTTAAAAGAGGATCAGTGGATGTCTCAGAATGTGGAGGTTTGTTACAACATATCAGTTCAATTATGAAACAGATGTTAGATATGCCATGTATTTAGATGTATAAATAGTATATACTGTTTGTATGCTGTGTTATATTTTCAAATATAAATAACATAGCATAAAAAACTCTATTTGTATACATTTTGCAAAGACTTCAGGGCTTTGGACATACAGTACAGGGTGAATAATGTTAGTGGTGTTTTTTCAATCAAACGCCACATGGATATTTAACAGATCAGTTAGTGTTTGTAAGCCAACATGCCAGTGTTTTGGTCAGTGTTTTTAAACCAAAAGCAAGAGCGGAGACGACACAGAGGTTAGGTATAATGGAGAGATTTACACTAGTTCTGTTTAGTCTTCACTCTTGGCTTTGGCTTACAAACACTAATGTAAAGCACTGACTAACACACTGATGTATGAATAAGACCTTTCCGTTTGCAGTGTCAGGAAAAGGATTGTTTATAGTTACATACTCATCTGATGCCATTCCAATGACTTATTTGCAGAAAAAGTTGTGTTTTTAATCTTCAGTTTGATTTACGCTGATGTTAATGTTATCATAGACAGAAAAACTAATGTTTTAGATCTCATTATTCACATGAGTTTTTTTTTTACATTTCTGTCACTTATGGAGCTAATGTCATAGTCTTAAAGCAAACATGTTGTTCCACTTAATTTTTTAGGATAAGCTGCCATGTGTGCGTACATGAGAAGTGAAACTATATATGGTATTTTATGACTTATATTTTGTACTATTTAGCAGTCTCTCAATGCTGTATCTGTAGTTTTCTTCTCTGAACTGAAGGGTAGAGGCTAGCTACCATATACCGCACACAGTGAGTAGAGGAGGGTTGTGCTCTATAACTGTCTCTCTTTCACTTAGAAACCACCTGAGAAACATGTAGGACATATAGAGGGAAGTACTGACTGGACTGATGTGAACAAAGTACTTTTCTTATGTCCTGGGGCTGTTTCCTTGCATGAGAGAAGTTATAGAGAAGATTCTTCTTTACTTATTGTGTGCCATGTACAACAGTTAGTCTCCACCCACCAGCTCAGGGAGGAATTAAAACTACAGATCCAGCATGTAGTGGGGAAAAACTGCAAAAAAAACTGCAGAATATAAGTCACATAATAACCAGAAATAGTGTTACTCCTCATGTTCACAAACATGTCAACTCATCTTGAAATGTCATCTAAAACTATAGGTATGCTTTAAGGGTGATAGCCTATTGCTGGGTTATGACACTTGTTGATTGATCTAGCTGTCAGGACCTCCAAAATCCTTCAAATGTAGAGCCTAAATGAGTGCTGTGGCTCCTACAAAAAAAAAAATATTTTTGTAAAGTTTTACCTGAATTGAGCTGTCTTATATCAGGTAGTAGGTAGCCAAGAGTTCCTCTGTGCATATAAGAAGCCAAAGTGGTATCTTGGGATTGGTGGGGGAGCCAACCAACCTCTTTTCAGTCTGTCTGTCTAAGCCATCTCTCTCATATAGAAACATAGAAGACTGAAGGCAGAAAAAGACTCCATGGTTTATCTAGCATGCTCTTATATTACTGTATTTCATTTTTATCTTAGAACAGACGTGTTTATTTCATGCATGTTTATATTCATTTACTGTAGGTTTCCCAACAACATCTTCTGAAAATGTGTTTCAAGCCTCAATTACTCTTTCAGATTTGTACAATATCTGTATATCTCTCTACATATCTACAGTGCCTTGCGAAAGTATTCGGCCCCCTTGAACTTTTCAACCTTTTGCCACATTTCAGGCTTCAAACATAAGGATATAAAATTTTAATTTTTTGGTGAAGAATCAACAACAAGTGGGACACAATCGTGAAGTGGAACGAAATTTATTGGATATTTTAAACTTTTGTAAAAAAACTGAAAAGGGGGTGTACCAAATTATTCGTCCCCCTTAAGTTAATACTTTGTAGCGCCACCTTTTGCTGCGATTACAGCTGCAAGTTGCTTGGGCAATGTCTCTATCAGTTTTGCACATCGAGAGACTGAAATTCTTGCCCATTCTTCCTTGGAAAACAGCTCGAGCTCAGTGAGTTTGGATGGAGAGCGTTTGTGAACAGCAGTTTTCAGCTCTTTCCACAGATTCTCGATTGGATTCAGGTCTGGACTTTGACTTGGCCATTCTAACACCTGGATACGTTTATTTGTAAACCATTCCATTGTAGATTTTGCTTTATGTTTGGGATCATTGTCTTGTTGGAGGATAAATATCCGTCCCAGTCTCAGGTCTTTTGCAGACTCCAACAGGTTTTCTTCCAGAATGGTCCTGTATTTGGCTCCATCCATCTTCCCATCAATTTTAACCATCTTCCCTGTCCCTGCTGAAGAAAAGTAGGCCCAAACCATGATGCTTCCACCACCATGTTTGAGAGTGGGGATGGTGTGTTCTCCCATGTGACTTGTGGAAAACTTTAAATGAGACTTTTTATGGATATCTTTGAGAAATGGCTTTCTTCTTGCCACTCTTCCATAAAGGCCAGATTTATGCAGTGTACGACTGATTGTTGTCCTATGGACAGACTCTCCCACCTCAGCTGTAGATCTCTGCAGTTCATCCAGAGTGATTGTGGGCCTCTTGGCTGCATCTCTGATCAGTCTTCTCCTTGTTTGAGATGAAATTTTAGAGGGACGGCCGGGTCTTGGTAGATTTGCAGTGGTCTATTACTCCTTCCATTTCAATATGATCGCTTGCACAGTGCTCCTTGGGATGTTTAAAGTTTGGGAAATCTTTTTGTATCCAAATCTGGCTTTAAACTTCTCCACAACAGTATCATGGACCTGCCTGGTGTGTTCCTTGGTCTTCATGATGCTCTCTGCACTTTAAACAGAACCCTGAGACTATCACAGAGCAGGTGCATTTATACGGAGACTTGATTACACACAGGTGGATTATATTTATCATCATCAGTCATTTAGGACAACATTGGATCATTCAGAGATCCTCACTGAACTTCTGGAGTGAGTTTGCTGCACTGAAAGTAAAGGGGCCGAATAATATTGCACGCCCCACTTTTAAGTTTTTTATTTTTAGAAAAGTTTAAAATAACCAAAAAATTTCGTTCCACTTCACAATTGTGTCCCACTTGTTGTTGATTCTTCACCCAAAAATTTAAATTTTATATCTTTATGTTTGAAGCCTGAAATGTGGCAAAAGGTTGAAAAGTTCAAGGGGGCTGAATACTTTCGCAAGGCACTGTATCTATCTGGAAATGGAAGAAATATAGATATGCATTTTAAATATTTTGTATAACTGACATAAGATATGAAATCTATACATTGTAAATAATCATTAGATTAGGTTTGGGTTACTCTTTAGTCGACTGTGTCTTGTGAGGCTGAAAGGCATTGCATTTGTCAGACAAATATTCTCATTTTTGTGATTTATTGGATGTTGCTTATAAGCTTTGCTTGTGGTTCCAAGTTTTAAACAATTCATTTTAACATCCTGTATTTACATTTAAGTTCCATGCCATGCCGGTGAGTTTTCACGATCTGGACTGGTGCCATGCTTTCCTTGTCCAAGGGACTACTATCAGCCGGAACTGGGGAAATCTTATTGCCTGTCATGTCCATTTTACGGAACAACGACTATGACTGGAGCCAGGTCGATAACAGACTGTTCAAGTAAGCTGCCTTTTGTGCTCATTGGAATTCTGAGTCAGTATTAGAGGAGCTTGTTAACCTGTTTTGTATGGAACCGAGCTACACACATGGCATATAATTTTGCTACAAAGTAATATCAGCTCTTTAACTATAATGTAGTAGATGGTAGTAAATGTATTGCTTTTCACATAAATATCACAGAACCTGTAGCTATGGTTATGTCAGTTATGGCACAAAATGTAAATTGGTTCTGAAATGTTTTTTTAATTGCAAATTCTCTATACAGTTCATTCAGAAGTAGTTATTATAAAATAGCAGTTTTTTTTTCTTAGCAGCGCCACCAGAAGAAATGTTTAAAAAAAAAATGTTTTGTTATTATACTGACATGCAGTTGCTTGAATCACTACTAAGAGACATTGCCCTTCCGGCAGAGGCATAGATAGGGGTTCAGAGCGGGGCCCAGTACCCAGGTATACCGATATTATCATTATATAGTGATCATATATAGATACCGGCTCTACACAGGGCTCTGCAGACAGTTTAAGTGACTACAGCAACAGAAATTGTAAACGTTCACATTTCCCATCTCTTTGATCTGGGCCACACTGCCATAACTACTTCTATCAGCTGTGACTTGTCTCTGTAAAGTTTGCAACACAGACATCTTTGGCTTATCACATTTCAGGCATCCAACCAACATTGTCCCCACCTACACAAATCCCCATTCTGTTGCTACCCAAAATTATAATATGAAATCCCTTGGAAATGAATAATACCCCCTTGCATGCATCTTTAAATTAATAATGTTCCCATGTGCACCCTCAGTTAATAATTTATCCTGTGTGCTTCCTTAAACTAAAGGTGCCCCTCAATTAATAATATCTTCAGTGTGACCCCTTATTAATAATGGCCCATGATTGAAGTGGTTGTCCAGTATTTATTTACTGATGACCTATGTTTGGAAATACTGTATAATAAAACATCAGTGGGGGCCTGGCACTTAAGACCCAGCTGATCAGCTGTTTGAAGGGGCCACTATGCTTGTGCAAGCACTATGACAACTTCTTTGTTTATATTGCATGCCATCCGTTTTATAGCGGCCATACATTGTATTTGCTGCCTTGTCCCATAGAAGTGAATGTGACAAAACTGTAAATAAATTGCATGTTCACTATTAAACAAATGGTGTGCAATGTAAACAGTGAAGGGATCACAACCTTTGCATGAGCTGCTCCTTCAAATAGCTGATCAGTAGTGGTCCCAGGTGCCAGACCCACACTGATCTTTTATACCTTCTGTAACGGGATTAGCTCAGGGATCGTCGTCTCCTCAGATAGACGAGCGCTTTTTGGCACAACAATTAGAGTCCAGTCCAGTATGGTGCAACTGGCCGCAACCAGTTTTATTAGTGGTTGAAGGAAAAACAAAACATTAAAATACAAAACAAAATCCTAGCCGTCCGGCCACTACCTACACTACACAATGCAGGTAACTAACTAGAGAGAGCTGGGCCTACTGCACAGCTTCCTAAACACAAAACACAGCAGTTTAACTCACAGTGGATTTCCAGGAGCAGAGAGAGACAATTACATGTGTGCTGTCTGCCCTTATATGTGCACACTTCAGGAACCAAGGATTTAACCCCCAGTCAACTCAAAACCTGAAGTGGCTGAATGGAGTAGAGCCACACCCAACTCTGCTTACTCCAGCCGCCAGACCTTTTACCAGGGTTTAGATAAAACCCTCCAGCAAGGATCACACCTTTTCCAGGTGCTTTTAGAAGGAATATGACAAGAACCTGGGAGAAATGTATACTCCTTCTACAACTTTGCCCCTGGTCCTGTCACATATCCTCACCCCCTGTTTCGACCTCAGGGCCGGAACACTCTGTGTAATCAAACAATATGCCCTCGACAGGGCATCTGCATTTCCAAGCTGAGATCCTGGTCTGTGCTCAACTGAAAATTTAAAGTCCTGTAAGGACATAAACCATCTGGTCACCTGTTTTTCTCTCGGTTTTGAGGCATCCACTTAAGTGGGGCATGGTCTGTAATGAGTTTGAATGTTCTCCCTATCAGATAGTACCTGAGAGCTTCTAATGCCCACTTGATCGCCAGGCATTCCTTCTCGACAATGGCATATCTCTTCTCATGCTCATTCAGTTTTTTACTCAGGTAAACTACAGGATGCTCTTCCCCTCCCCTGACTTGTGACAACACCGCTCCTACACCAACATCAGAGGCATCAGTTTGCACAATAAACTGTTTTTGGAAGTCTGGTGTTGTCAACACTGGCTGGGAACAAAGAGCTTGCTTCAGTCTTTGGAAGGCCTGCTCGGTTTCAGCAGTCCATTTGACCATAACTGAATCTTTACCTTTTGTAAGGTCAGATAAGGGGGCAGAAATACTGGCAAAGTTTTTAATAAATCGCCTATAGTAACCAGTTAGACCCAAATATGCCCTGACCTGTTTCTTGTTTACTGGCCTAAGCCAGTTCTGAATGGCCTCAATCTTGTTTATTTGAGGCTTAATAACGCCTCGTCCAATTGTGTACCCCAAGTACTTTGCCTCTTCTTGCCCAAGGGTACATTTTTGGGGATTTGCTGTCAAACCTGCTTCCCTAATCGAATTCAGGACAGCTTGAACCCTGGGTAGATGACTTTCCCAATCTGGGCTATGTATTATTACATCATCCACATAGGCAGCTGCATATTTTCGATGGGGTTTTAAAATTCTGTCCATCAGCCTCTGGAACATGGCTGGAGCCCCATGCAGACCAAAGGGAAGAACTACATACTGAAAATGACCATCAGGGGTGCTAAAGGCAGTTTTCTCTTTGGCCTCCTCAGTCAAAGGCACTTGCCAGTAGCCCTTCGTCAAATCCAATGTAGTGAAATATCGGCCATTACCCAACCTATCAATGAGCTCATCCACTTGAGGCATTGGATAAGCATCAAATTTTGACACTGCATTCAACTTTCTGAAGTCGTTACAAAATCTTATAGTGCCATCTGGTTTTGATATTAGCACTATAGAACTAGAGCAATCACTATGTGACTCCTCGATAACCCCTAGGCTAAGCATCATTTTCACTTCTTCTGCAATAGCTTTGCACCTCGCCTCAGGTACCCTGTATGGCTTTTGGTTCACTTTGACACCCTGTTCTGTTATGATGTCATGTTTGATTAAGTGGGTTTGGCCTGGTATTTCAGAGAATACGTCTCCGTTGTGCTGCACAAACTCCTTTGCTTCCTGAGTCTGTGAACCAGCCAAAGTTTCTGGAATGTTAACCTGAGGTATCCCAGAGACACCATCCCTTTCACATGTATTGTTGACCGCTAACAACACTTCGCGGTCCTTCTAAGGTTTAATTAAATTTACATGGTAAATTTGGTAAGGCTTCCGTTTACCTGGCTGATGTACTCTATAATTTACATCGCCAACCTTCTCCACAATTTCATATGGCCCTTGCCACTTAGCCAAAAATTTGCTTTCCACTGTAGGAACCAGAACCAACACCCTGTCACCAGGGCTGAAGTTCCTTATTTTAGCAGACCTGTTATAAACCTGGGACTGATTCTCCTGAGCTTGCTGTAAGTGTTCCTTCACAATAGGCATCACTTTTTGAATTCTATCCTGCATCTGCGAAATATGGTCAATCACGCTTCTGTAAGGGGTAGCCTCATGCTCCCAGGTCTCTTTAGCAATATCCAAAAGACCACGGGGATGTCGACCATACACTAGCTCAAAAGGAGAAAACCCCGTAGAGGCCTGAGGTACTTTCCTTACAGAAAACATCAGATAGGGTAAGAGGTAATCCCAGTCTTTCCCATCCTGTGCCACCACTTTTTTAAGCATCCCTTTTAGGGTTTTGTTAAACCTTTCAACCAACCCGTCAGTCTAAGGATGGTAAACTGATGTACGTAAATGCGTTATCTTCAGCAGTTTACACTTTTTTGTGACATTAGACATAAAGGGTGTCCCCTGATCTGTAAGTATTTCTTTAGGTAACCCAATTCTGGTAAACTTAAGAAACAGTTCTTTTGCAATGTTTTTTGCTGTAGCTTTCTTTAGAGGGATCGCTTCTGGGTAACGGGTAGCATAATCCACAATAACCAGAATATGCTGGTGACCTCTAGCAGACTTAACAAGAGGTCCTACCAGATCCTTTGCAATCCTCGCAAAGGGAGTTTCAATAATCGGCAGAGGCAACAAAGGGCTCCAAAAGTTTGACACAGGGTTGTGTAACTGACATAGTGGACAGGACTCACAGTATTCTTTCACCTCTTTATGTATACCTGGCCAGTAAAATCTTTGCAGGATGCGATCTTTGGTTTTATCATAGGCCAAATGTCCCCCTAACACATGGGAGTGAGCAAGATCCATCAGCCTTCGGCGATGTGATTTAGGGACTACAAGTTGCTCTACAACCTTCCCACCAATGTTATCAACTCTATACAAAAATTCATTTTCTAGTTCAAAATGTGGGAATATTTTCTCTGCACCAGATTCTTGGGCTACCCCATTTATTACCTTCACGTTTTCACGAGCTGGGGTTAATGTAGGGTCCTGGAGTTGAGCAGTCCCAAAATCATCATTGGAGACTGGCAAATTGTCAGGGAGACCAATTTCGGGAGTGTCTTCCTCAACATCCCCTGCAAACACCTCTAAAGGAGAAGTCTCATTCTCATTTAGAGTTACACCTACAGCTGGTATATGGTTAGGTTCTTCCAAGGGAACTGGATCAGTAACAGATACATTTATACATTTTTCCATCATTTCCCACAACTGCCAAAACAAAGGAAAGTCACATCCTAAAATGACATTATGCAATAATGTCTTTACCACTCCAACTTCATGGGTAATTTTTCCACATGGAGTATCAAAAGACAATATGGCAGTGGGGTAATCTTTTGTATCGCCATGTATGCAAATTACTCTCATCTGCCTGTGTTGTAATTTCTTGGTGTCAACCAGGCTGGCATTCACAAGAGTCACTAGACTACCAGAGTCCAACAGAGCACTAGCAGAGTGTCCTTCAACAGTCACAATATATGTTTATTGCTCTATGCCTTGAGAGAGCGAGGCAGAGTAGGCAGGTCTAGCAAACAAGGACATCCTCCGCCCAACATCACACTGCATAGGCTCATCCACCAGTGGACAATTGGCAGCAACATGGCCTAGTCCATGACAATGCCAGCAAGTAATGTTTACAGACATTTTAGGGCGAATTGGCCTAGAGTTCCTGGCTACTAGTTCTGAGCCAGTTCCTACTCGACAGGCCTCGTTCATCCCCTTTACATAAGGAACAGTCTTACCCTTTTCAGGATCAGGTATCTACCTCTGGTTCCTTGGGGCCAGCCAAGGAGAAGCGTAGTCCTGGAGATAATCCTCGGTATTCAGATACCCCTCTACCAGGGCAACTAGCTGGTCCACATCCTACAACTCAGTTTGTCCCACACAGCGCTGTATCTGTACTGGCAAGGTTCGAACAAACCGGTCTAGGACGCCTCTTTCCACCACCTCAGCCGCAGTAGAGAATTCTGGCTGTAGCCACTTTTTAGCCAGGTAAAATAGGTCATAAATTTGAGACCTCACAGGCTTACCCATCTGGAACTTCCAGGTATGTACCCGCTGGGCTCTGACAGCAGGGGTAACACCTAAGCGAGCAAGGATTTCTGCCTTTAGTTTGGGGTACTGTCTGGCATCTTGCTCACTTAAGTCAAAGTAGGCCTTCTGGGACTCTCCACTGAGAAACGGAGCAACTGTATGTGCCCACTGGTCATCTGGAAGCGTTTCCCTCTCAGCGGCTCTCTCAAATATGGTGAGGAAAACATCCACATCATCCTCTGGGGTCATCTTTTGTAGAGACGCCTGCACTCTCCTTCCAGGAGTGACACTTTGCGCTTGGACTTGTGGCCTTTCTGCCAGCAACTTTATCTGCTCCAGAAGATTTTTATTAATCGCCTGCTGTTCCCTGCAGGCCGCTTGCGTGGACTCTATGAGCAGACGGTTGGTCTCATGTTGGTTGGCATTTGCTTTTTGCAGCTGAACGTTAGCCTGGATCAGCTGTTTAACCACCTCCTCCATGCTTGCAGGATCTGGTTTTGCAGGAGCCACAGACTTAACTCACGACATACGACTTACTGGATTTTTGTGCCAGCGCAGCCTCCACCATTTGTAACGGGATTAGCTCAGGGATCATCGTCTCCTCAGATAGACGAGCGCTTTTTGGCACAACAATTAGAGTCCAGTCCAGTATGGTGCAACTGGCCGCAACCAGTTTTATTAGTGGTTGAAAGAAAAACAAAACAATAAAATACAAAACAAAATCCTAGCCGTCCGACCACTACCTACACTACACAATGCAGGTAACTAACTAGAGAGAGCTGGGCCTACTGCACAGCTTCCTAAACACAAATCACAGTAGTTTAACTCACAGTGGATTTCCAGGAGCAGAGAGAGCCAAATACATGTGTGCTGTCTGCCCTTATACACGCACATTTCAGGAACCAAGGATTTAACCCCCAGTCAACTCAAAACCTGAAGTGGCTGAATGGAGTAGAGCCACCCAACTCTGCTTACTCCAGCCGCCAGACCTTTTACCAGTGTTTAGATAAAACCCTCCAGCAAGGATTACACCTTTTCCAGGTGCTTTTAGAAGGAATATGACAAGAACCTGGAAGAAATGTATACTCCTTCTACAACTTTGCCCCTGGTCCTGTCACACTCCACAAAGCATAACAGTCCCCAGTGGCTCCTCCACACAGTATAATGGTCCACAATGGCCCCTACACATGGTATAATTGTCTCCAGTGGACTTTCAACATAGTATAATGGTCCTTACGCACAGTATGATGACCACCAGTATCTACTCCACATGGCATAACAGTCCCCAGTGACCCCATCATATGCTATAATAGTCCCCAGTGGCCCCTCCACATGATGTAATGGTCCTCAGTGGCCCCCTACAGATGTTATAACATTCCCCAGTGGACCATATGCACAGTATAATGGTCCACAGTGGCACTTACACATGGTACAATAGTTAACAGTTGCTGCTGCACATGGTATAATGGTCCCTAGTTGCTCCTACATGGTATGATGATCCCCATTGGCGCCTACAAACTGTATAATGGTCCCCAGTAGCCCCTAGACACAGTAGTTGTGAAATATAAATAATTTTAAAAAAAGCCATACTTATCCAGCCCCATTCCCTTGGAGCTCTCTGTAGTTCTCTTATCTGCAGCTTGATACAGCACTTCTGTACTTAGCTGCAGACATCTGTTGCACATATAGTTAAAAGTGCTTCACATGTTTGCAGCAACTCCAAGGTGGGCCCCACAAAGTCTGTGTGCTGGGAACACCGTTCACCATACCCCCAGCTAGCTATGCCTCTGCCCTTCATTTTTTTAGGGTTCAGTGTTTTCATGAAAACCTTGTGTCCATCCAAATCATTGTCCACATCAAAGTTTACACTTATTTCTGCTAATACAGATGTAATAGAGCTTAATGTGTAATTGATCCTTTATTTCTTGTGAATCTTATTTCTGATTTAGAGGGGAATTTCATAGTTCACTGATGCTCATAAGAGAGATGGTTAGTGATAGTAGTGTAGACCTGGTGGCTTACTGGTTAATAGATAGTACCCTAGTATCACTGGTGGTCTAGGAGTAATGTGAGTTTGTCAGCTTGATATGCTGTCTCTGCTTTATTATCTAATATTCCTTGAGGTTTATGAGGGACAAGCGATTAGCACTTAACAAAAAATATTTAACACTTTGTTTTATTCTGACCTGCTTTGATGATAAATTTTGAGTACTTGGACCCCCACTTCATAGTTCGCCTACTCATTATACCATTAAAACATGTTGCCACAGAGGCAAGGCATTCCTTTCTAACATACTTTCTATACAACCCTGCTATCTTCCTGTATATAAAAACATTGACAATATTTACAATGTTTGTAGTTTGCTCTCTGAAAATATCTTGCGGGGTGAATTATTAACCTCTTGCGCACACAGCATTAAATATGATCATTAAACCGCTTAGTATATTCTTGGTATTTTCCAAAAATCTGCCCTCTAAAAGTCTAATGGCGCTTCTCCCTTTCTGCACCCTGCCATGTGCCAGAATTGCACTTTTTTTTTTTTATTGTACTGGTACTTTAGGAGCTCTGCAAATGAGGCATGGCACCTGAAAACTATTCCATCTAAATTTGTCCTCCTAGAGCCAATAGCGCTCTTTCCATTCATGCCCCACCATGTGCCATACAGCAGTTTGCAACCACATACACACGTGGACAAAATTGTTGGTACCCCTCGTTTAATGAAAGAAAAACCCACAATGGTCACAGAAATAACTTGAATCTGACAAAAGTAATAATATATAAAAATTCTATGAAAATGAACAAATGAAAGTCAGACATTGCTTTTCAACCATGCTTCAACAGAATTTTTAAAAGAAGAAAACTCATGAAACAGGCCTGGACAGAAATGATGGTACCCCTGAAAATAATGTGACCAAAGGGACATGTTAAATCAAGGTAAGGTGTGTCCACTAATTAGCATCACAGGTGTCTACAATCTTGTAATCAGTCAGTGGGCCTGTATATAGGGCTACAGATACTCACTGTGCTGTTTGGTGACATGGTGAGTACCACACTCAACATGGACCAGAGGAAGCGAAGGAAAGAGTTGTCTCAGGAGCTTAGAAACAAAATTATAGACAAGCATGTTAAAGGTAAAGGTTATAAGACCATCTCCAAGCAGCTTGATGTTCCTGTGACTACAGTTGCACATATTATTCAGAAATTTAAGATCCATGGGACTGTAGCCAACCTCCCTGGACGTGGCCGCAGGAGGAAAATTGATGACGAATCAAAGAGAAGGATAATACGAATGGTAACAAAAGAGCCCAGAAAAACTTCTAAAGAGATTAAAGGTGAACTTCAAGCTCAAGGAACATCAGTGTCAGATCGCACCATCCGTCGTTGTTTGAGCCAAAGTGGACTTCATGGGAGACGACCAAGGAGGACACCATTGTTGAAAACAAATCATAAAAAAGCTAGACTAGAATTTGCCAAATTACATGTTGACAAGCCACAAAGCTTCTGGGAGAATGTCCTATGGACAGGTGAGACAAAAATCGAAATTTTTGACAAGGCATATCAGCTCTATGTTCATAGACAGAAAAATGAAGCATATCTTGAAAAGAACACTGTCCCTACTGTGAAACATGGAGGAGACTCTGTTATGTTCTGGGGCTGCTTTGCTGCATCTGGCACAGGGTGTCTTGAATCTGTGCAGGGTACAATGAAATCTCAAGACTATCAAGGGATTCTAGAGAGAAATGTGCTGCCCAGTGTCAGAAAGCTTTGTCTCAGTCGCAGGTCATGGGTCTTGCAACAGGATAATGACCCAAAACACACAGCTAAAAACACCCAAGAATGGCTAAGAGGAAAACATTGGACTATTCTGAAGTGGCCTTCTATGAGCTCGGACCTAAATCCTATTGAGCATCTTTGGAAGGAGCTGAAATATGCTGTCTGGAAAAGGCCCTTCAAACCCGAGACAACTGGAGCAGTTTGCTCATGAGGAGTGGCCAAAATACCTGTTGAGAGGTGCAGAAGTCTCATTGACAGTTACAGGAATCGTTTGATTGCAGTGATTGCCTCAAAAGGTTGAGCAACAAAATATTAAGTTAAGGGTACCATCATTTCTGTCCAGGCCTGTTTCATGAGTTTTCTTTTTTTAAAAATTCTGTTGAAGCATGGTAGAAAAGCAATGTCTGACTTTCATTTGTTCATTTTCATAGAATTTTAATATATTATTACTTTTGTCAGATTCAAGTTATTTCTGTGACCATTGTGGGTTTTTCTTTCATTAAACGAGGGGTACCAACAATTTTGTCCACGTGTGTATAGGGTATTTTCATATTCAGGAGAAATTGCATAACCATTTGTGGGATGCATTTTCTCCTTTGAACCCTTGTGAAAATTAAACATTTGGGGCTAAGGCAACATTTTATTTTAAAGAAATATAATTTTTTATTTTCATGGTCTAATGTTAATACATTTTGTAAAATACTGTACTGGTAACTCATGGGCTCTGCAATGCATCATGGCGCCTGAACACAATTCCAACAAAATCTGCCCTACTAAATCTCAGTAGTGCTCCTTCTGTTCTGTTCAATGTGCCATGTGCCCAAACAGCAGTTTATATTTACATGAAATGCATGAATTATAGGGCTAAATGAACATATTATTGAAACTTCCTAAATGCTGTTTGAATGGTTTCAGGGGTATAGTTTTGAAAATGGTGTGATATATGACTGCTTTCTAATATATAGACCTTTAAGGCTGAGGCACCATGTTGCAGAAAAGCTGCTTTTTTTGTTGCAGATTTTGCTATGGTTTCTTGAGCCAAACCAGGAGTGGCTACAAATGGAATGGGGGATATAAATAGGGCACTTATGCTTCTCCATTCTTCTCAATCCAAACCTGACTTTGGCTCAAAACAAGGCAGCAAAATCTGCAACAAAAAAAACCCAGCTTTTCCATAACGTGGGGCCTTAGCCTTAAAGTAATATAGATATTGGACCAGAAATATGGGAAATATTATTTATTATCTAATGTTATGACTATCTGTCTGAAAAGCAGAGCATTTAAAATTTTGAAAATTGCTATTTTTTCCTACTTTTTCACAAATAAAAAAAATTTCAACCAAACTATACCACTAACATGAAGTACAATGTGTCATGAAAAAAAAAAACTAACGCAAGAATCAAATTAAAGCAAATTAAAGCATTCCAATGTTATTACAAAATAATGTGACACGTTAGATTTAAAAAATGGTAAGGTAATAAGGTAATAATTAAGTGGTTAAAGAAAAACTTCCTGCTTTTTTTTCTGCTCAGGAAATTCTAATGTGATAGTGTTATTAAACAACAGCATCTGTTTCCTATTTACAACATTTCTTACATACCATTGCCACTTTTGGTTTGATTTAAGTATCGGCAGCCATTTTAGATACATCTTCTTCCTCTTTGTCTCCCTGAGTCACGCCAGCACCTTGATACAGTGCCTTGCAAAAGTATTCATACCCCTTGAACTTTTTCACATTTTGTCACCTTACAACCACAAACTTAAATGTATTTTATTGAGCTTTTAAGTGACAGACCAACACAAAGTAGCAGATAATTGTCAAGTGGAAGGAAAATGATACATGGTTTTCAAAATTTTAATCTAAAAAATCTCAATAAAATACATTTAAGTTTGTGGTTGTAAGGTGACAAAATGTGAAAGTGTTCAAGGGGTATGAATACTTTTGCAAGCCACTGTATATATTGGCAAAATAGTTGTCTAAGAAAAATTACTACTAGAATGCTTCTTTAACTCCATTATCACTGGCAGCAGTTTCATCTGCAAAATATTGTGTAAAGACTGGAACTTTTATTAACTCATGCGCTTAACTAATATAAGATTATGCCATATAAGAATAGACTATACAATTAAAAATAGGCCTAGAGCTGAGAATGCCTTTATTTGTTATAATGGCAGATAATACTTTTACATATCACATATTTTACAGCAATGGAAAGCAGGATCATGTCTGTCAATGTTTATTATTTGCTTATATTTTATTATAGTTATTAAAGTAGTGACGGACATCACTGGTATATGGAAGAAGACAATATGGCTGCCAGCTCTCTGTGGGCACGCAGAAATTTGTAACGCCCTGGGTTAATTGTTTTTACTATTAAACTTCTGCTTCTAAAAGAAAGCTATATGTAGCCGGAATGTGGCAAAAGAGCCAACTGGCAATAATATAGCAGATACTGAACAGTACCCTTTTTCCATAGCTACAAAAGGAGACTTGATATTTGCTTTAATCACAGATGTTATAACTAATCACAAGATTGATAACATGTGTTTCTTATAATGTTATTTTGTAGGTTTTGGCTCCAGCTTCTCGGCAGCAGAGGAAAGCGTAATGATTCCCATTTCTCCACAAAATGTCAACAGCAAATACAGAGTCAGCAGTCAGGCAAGGATACGATTTGTTTCATCGTGCTACCTCTAATGGCCTAGCCATAAAGTCAGATAAAGGAAGTCTATTGAATACATTAGCTAAGCTAAGCAACTAATGCATAACGTTAATGTAACTGTAACCTCTTTACCTGAATCAATGCTTTAATATTAAAGTCAAAGCCTCCAGATTTAATTCCAGTGATAAGTAGTGTGGAGCTCAATAAAACAATAGTCTACTGCCTTACAGAGAATGCGTTCAGACACATTCTACATGATGTACGTACACTATATGTGACAAGAAGCAATAACCTAGAAGGCAAAGTATAATTTCACAAGATTGAAATATAAAGAATGCTATAGCGCTAAATATAATACAGGAATATGCTTTGGATTCATTTAAAAGAAACATTTCTCTTCTGTCACCAAAAAATTAACTATTAAGGCAATGTTCTGCTGATGGCTCTAGCTTGCATTTTCTTGGGTAGTTCTATAGTGGAAAAAATTACAAGATGAGATAAGGCAGTGAAATAAATAAATAGAGAAACATGTATTCGGGAATTTTTATGTATCTTCAGTCTTAGCAGCAAAAGGGAAACTGAATATGTGCAGTCTGGCAGCTACATGTGATAAAACTGAAAGTGGAAAAGATTCATATATAAAATTATAACCAGAATTTATCAATTTATATCTTACTGCTCTCTGCTATATCATCAGTCCAGCCGGCATTGCTATTTAGTGACTGAAAGCTATCTCTGCACAATCGCACAGGGCAGGCTGTCAATCATTGTGTGAGACAACCAACTGGACACGTAAACTCAGAGAATCAGGGACTTAAATGAAAAAGAGAAAACTAATTTTACATGAGTCTGCTTCGCTCTATATGATACTATGTTGTTTGCCACAATGTCAGCTTTGTTTGTGTTCTTCCGACAAGAAGTTACAACCATAGTAAGTTATCTTGTCACCCAGCAGAGGTGTAACATGAAGCCCCTGGGCCCAAACTATAAGGTATCATTTATAGTACTCATCTCTTCATATTGGAAAGAGATACTTTATGGGCCCCTACCTTATGTTAAGCCCCTGCCATCCAATTGCATATACACTTCCTGCAAACTCCTTGCAGATGTTGTACTTGACTGTATTCAAACCTAGGACCTAGCGCTACAAAGTTACAGTGCTAACCGCCATGCTGGCATTCCCTCATGTATGTGTTAGTCCCATAGTCATGCTGATATGCCTCCTGTTCACAAAGGGAAAGCACGTTGAGAATCAAACACAGGGACACAATATCTTCTTCCTATGCTCGCTTTAAATGTGCTGTTTTTAACTTTAGTTTTGTACATATGACAGGAAAATATTTTTCCTATCATTCTATCAAAACAAATTGGCAAAATAGCACATGTGTACACAGCCTTGGGGTTTTCTAATATAAGTGGAAAGCACAGCAAACTTATTCATAAAAATATAGCACTTTAATAAGAATACCCTGCAGCAAATCACTGGAAGGAATTTAGAAAAAATAAGTAGAAAAATATTTTTATCATTAAAGGGAGTCTATCATTGAGATTTTCAATTTTTAGCTAAGGCTATATTCATGTAGCCTTTAGAAAGGCTATTGTAGGCATACCTTTTATTTCCTGACTCTTGCCAGCTTTTTTCAGAAAAAACCTTTTCCTTGTTATGTAAATTAGCTTACACGGAAGACAGGGGGCGTTCACCCTGTTGTCCGAGCACCCCCTGCATCATCACCCTCTCCCTGCATCGCCGCCCCCTTCTTCCTTCTTGTTAACACCTCCTCCGCCTCTTTGCTTCTTTCTCTCATCGCTGTTCAAGCTGACAGGAGGAAGAAGCTTCTTTCTCCCGTTGGCGTGAACGAAATCTTGAATGTTGAACTGACAGGAGGAAGAAGCAAAGAAGAGGAGGAGAAGGCATCAACAAGAAGGAAGAAGAGGGCGGAAATGCAGGGAGAGAGTGATGACGTGAGGGGTGCTTGGCGCACAGGGGGAAAGCCCCCTGTGCTCCATGGAAGCTAATTTACATAACAAGACAAAGGCTTTTTCTGAAAAATGCTGGCAAGAGTCATAAAATAAAAGGTATGCCTACAATAGCCTTTCTAAAGGCTACATGAAGACAGCCTTAGCTAAAAATTCAAAATCTCAATGATAGACTCCCTTTAAACATTGTAATGCATTAGCTAAAAGAAACAGCTTAAAGAAATTAGTTCTACTTCCACATCCTCAATTTTTACAAGCTGGCCTTTTGAATACTAAGCTATAGTCAGTATATAGGAGTTACTGTCATACAGTCATATGAAAAAGTTTGGGCACCCCTATTAATCTTAATCATTTTTAGTTCTAAATGATCAACTAGATTCACAATAACAATGGATGTAAAAAAAAAAGCCTGTCAGAAAGCAGTTAATTCCTTTCCTGCTGTTATTTTAACATTCCTTATGAGAATGAGGAGTAAGACTAGTACTGTGTATATTTGAGGTATATACAGTCATATGAAAAAGTTTGGGCACCCCTATTAATCTTAATCATTTTTAGTTCTAAATATTTGGGTGTTTGCAACAGCCATTTCAATTTGATATATCTAATAACTGATGGACACAGTAATATTTCAGGACTGAAATGAGGTTTATTGTACTAACAGAAAATGTGCAATATGCATTAAACCAAAATTTGACCGGTGCAAAAGTATGGGCACCTCAACAGAAAAGTGACATTAATATTTAGTAGATCCTCCTTTTGCAAAAATAACAGCCTCTAGTCACTTCCTGTAGCTTTTAATCAGTTCCTGGATCCTGGATGAAGGTATTTTTGACCATTCCTCTTTACAAAACAATTCCAGTTCAGTTAAGTTTGATGGTCGCCGAGCATGGACAGCCCGCTTCAAATTATCCCACAGATGTTCAATGATATTCAGGTCTGGGGACTGGGATGGCCATTCCAGAACATTGTAATTGTTCCTCTGCATGAATGCCTGAGTAGATTTGGAGCTGTGTTTTGGATCATTGTCTTGCTGAAATATCCATCCCCGGCGTAACTTCAAATTCGTCACTGATTCTTGTAAATTATTCTCAAGAATCTGCTGATACTGAGTTGAATCCATGCGACCCTCAACTTTAACAAGATTCCCGATGCCGGCATTGGCCACACAGCCCCAAAGCATGATGGAACCTCCACCAAATTTTACAGTGGGTAGCAAGTGTTTTTCTTGGAATGCTGTGTTTTTTGGACGCCATGCATAACGCCTTTTTGTATGACCAAACAACTCAATCTTTGTTTCATCAGTCCACAGGACCTTCTTCCAAAATGAAGCTGGCTTGTCCAAATGTGCTTTTGCATACCTCAGGCGACTCTGTTTGTGGCGTGCTTTCAGAAACGGCTTCTTTCGCATCACTCTCCCATACAGCTTCTCCTTGTGCAAAGTGTGCTGTATTGTTGACCGATGCACAGTGACACCATCTGCAGCAAGATGATGCTGCAGCTCTTTGGAGGTGGTCTGTGGATTGTCCTTGACTGTTCTCACCATTCTTCTTCTCTGCCTTTCTGATATTTTTCTTGGCCTGCCACTTCTGGGCTTAACAAGAACTGTCCCTGTGGTCTTCCATTTCCTTACTATGTTCCTCACAGTGGAAACTGACAGGTTAAATCTCTGAGACAACTTTTTGTATCCTTCCCCTGAACAACTATGTTGAACAATCTTTGTTTTCAGATCATTTGAGAGTTGTTTTGAGGAGCCCATGATGCCACTCTTCAGAGGAGATTCAAATAGGAGAACAACTTGCAATTGGCCACCTTAAATACCTTTTCTCATGATTGGATACACCTGGCTATGAAGTTCAAAGCTCAGTGAGGTTACAAAACCAATTTTGTGCTTCAGTAAGTCAGTAAAAAGTAGTTAGGAGTATTCAAATCAATAAAATGATAAGGGTACCCAAATTTTTGCACTGGTCAAATTTTGGTTTAATGCATATTGCACATTTTCTGTTAGTACAATAAACCTCATTTCAATCCTGAAATATTACTGTGTCCATCAGTTATTAGATATATCAAATTGAAATGGCTGTTGCAAACACCCAAATATTTAGAACTAAAAATGATTAAGATTAATAGGGGTGCCCAAACTTTTTCATATGACTGTATATGATTAAAGATCAGATCTTAAGGCCTCATACACATGGAAGCACACAGAGTCCCTGCAACCCAAATAGTATAAGTTATATGTTTCGTTTTAATGAAATGAAACTGTTATCACTGAAGACCAGCATACTGACCAAGCAAACTTTTCAGTTTTATAGAAAGAGATATCCCGATGTAAAAAAGGATACTTTTCCAGAACATAGAAGAAATCCAGCATCTTGGAAGGAATCCAATAAAAAAAAAAAAAAAAAAAATTAACAGCTTTATTTGAAAAAGATTAAAACATTACTGTACATTGTATACGAGCCCAGCTTACATATTTCAACAATAAGTCTGTCATTGTTATGATCAAGGGAAAGTTTTAGGAGCATGGTAATAAAAGTGCCCAAATACCTACATGCGGATGAAAGCTTGGTTAGCTGACAGCAATTACTTATGACAACCCAATACACATGAATGCTCATTTCAGTCAAGTGGGCATGTGTTCTAAATGGGAAGTTTCTGCCAGACATAACTGAAGATGGCTTATCTCCTCTGACAGCAAAAGGATCAGGTGTTGAAGATCACCATGCATAATCTTTCTTTTTACAAATATCATCTTTTGGGGAAAGTCAGAAGGTCCCATTGCATATAAAATAGACCCCCAGTCCTGCCAAAATTGTCGGGTTTTGACTTTTCTATTGTGTGTATGGGGACCATAAAATGATTTATTTAATAATTATATAATACACCAAATAGAAGTTCATAGGTAACAGATTAGAAGCTTACAGATATTTGTGTATACTTATTATAATATAACTAGCTGAAGGACCCGGCTTCGCACGGGTATATTTCATTTTTTTTGTGTAGTGGCCCCATAAGAATAGGTTGGTTGGTATGAAAACCCGGTGTAAAGCTGTGTGTATGTGAAGACTGAAGAACCTGTGAGTTTCCATTGGTCCATAAGCATCACGTGATCATGTGTATCTCAGTTTGGATATTAGTGAAAAATCTGCGATCGGTTGTTACCTGGAGTAAAACTGTGTGTATGTGACCTTGTGTAACAGTCATCCACAGCGCTCTGCCCCTTTAAATATGACCTACAGCAGTGAAGAAAAATGGCTGGGTTGTTATGGAAACCTAAGCAACATAAGCGACATATTCTGCTGTCTCCTGAAAATTAAAGGAGAGAGATTATCAGTGCAATAATGGACACTGCAAAGACAGCTCTGCTACATCTCTACATATACAGCACACACAGCTCTGCTATATATCTACATACACACAGCATACACAGCTCTGCTACATCTCTACATACACACAGCTATGCTACATCTCTACCTACACACACAGCTCTGCTAAATCTCTACACACACAGCTCTGCTACATCTCTACACACACAGCTCTGCTACATCTCTACATACACACACACAGCCCTGCTACATCTCTACATACACACACCACTCTGTTACATCTCTACATACACCATCTCTGCTACATCTCTACATACACACAGCATAGACACCTCTGCTACATCTCTACATATACACACAGCAGGCACCGCTCTGCCAAGGGTGTAGTGTAGAAAAATGGTGGGATTGTTATGGAAACCTGGAGTTTCCATATGTGTGCATGTGGAGACTAAGCGCCTGTGAGCTTCTATTGGTTGATAAGGAACATGTGACTGCGTATATGGCAGTTGGAATATGAGTGAAAGACTTGCAGGCTTGTATTGGCTAATGCAGGTCATCTTTTGGGAATACTGTATTTCAGGAATGGTACATCCTAGAGATCTGAGACCCGGTCTAAAACCTTCCCGGACATCGGATGTATCTGTGTGCCAAATTTGGTGAGGATTGGTCCAGTCGTTTGGTCGCGCATAAAGAATAGACAGAGAGACAGATGGACAGGCAGACAGAAACTCATTTTTATATAATAGAGATATTTTAAATGAGACAACCAAATAGCATAAACTGTATATTAAAGGAAGTCTGTCAGCACCAAAAATGTTTTTAAACCAGCCCCAGTACCGTATAGTGCTTAGAGCCACAAACACAGTCCTATTATTTGTTTGTAGAATGACTGCTTGATTTTGACAAAAAAAAAAGTTTTTATTTATATGCAAATGAGCTAAGAGTGTATCGGGAGCATGTTCTGGGGAAGCAAAGCATCGCACCAAGCTCCTCCTTTCGCTCAATACCCCTCCCAGCAACACTGACATAATCACGCTTTTCCCCGACTCCACCTGACCAAGAAGAAGATCTCCTCCCCAGAACACTACCCCGATACATTCTTAGCTCATTTGCATAGAAATACAAAACAGAATTTTTGCAAAAAAAAAAAAATCAAGCAGCCATTCTACAAACAAATTATATCATCGTGCTCACAGCTCTGAGCACTATAAGGTTGGCAGCCAGTTTAATAAAGTTTTTGGTGCTAATAATTAATATTAGTATTAATTATAGAAAGTAAATATTTTTGCTGGTTGACTGAAATGGTATAGTAGCTGTAGAAATTATTCTTGATAAATGTCTACTTTTGAGGTTAAATCATTACCAATTTGCAAACAATCATCCAACTCATTTAGCATACCCTCTACAATAGCATTGAACTTTGCAGTATGCATTTTATTGTCAGTGGGGATAGACACAGAATACCATCCATGACAGCTTTTAGGATCTGCTGATACTTTGTCACACCAGATTGCATCAGTTCACCTTCATCCTCTTTTGTAGTTTTCCAAAGCTACCTGGTACCAGACTTTTTTTTAAGTACACACATTTTTAGATCTATGTACCATGCAAGCCAAAGCAGTACTTGAAGGTCATGTGTCAAAACACTGCTTAGCTCAGTGGTCTTCATTATAGATGACAACCATGTGCACTCCAAAAACATACTGATAGGGAATGTAGATTGTGAGCCCTATATGGGACAGCGACTGTCAATGTCTGTAAAGCGCTGCGGAATATGATGGCGCTATATAAGTAAGCATAATAAATAAATAATACAGCAAGTTGAATCAAACTAAACTGAACCAAGTCGAGTTGGTCAAAAAGTGACTTAAGTAATATACTGTACTACTGACTTCTTAAATACTAAACATTTACAATAATCTAACGGGGGGAGGCAGTCTTCCATTTAAAGTGTTTTTTTCCCTAGTAAGCAAGTTATCTCCTATAGGATAAGGGATAACTTGCAGATCTGTGAAGGTCCAAACAATTAGACCTCCACTGATCAGGAGAACGGGGGATTTTCAAGTCATGGTCATTATGATGTTGAAATAGATAGGAACCTGCCAAAAGAAAATATAGCCCATTCCGAAGTTCTTTGAATAAGCTATGCATTTTATGAAGTAGCTCCCTAATAAAAATTATTTTCACACATATGCTGTGACTAACTTGGATGAGGAATGATGTAAAGGAAAGTTAGACATTCTACAATGCTCACTGAGAGTGTAAATAGCAACTGAGCATCATCTGAAAATGAATCTTATGGTCAGAGTTATGGACTGTTACTTTATTAATGTGAGCAGCACTCTCCTTAGCTTGTAGATGGGTGCACTTATTCCACCGGTGGCTGACCGCAACCCACCAATTTTAATAGAAGCTTGTTTTAAATGATGGACAGCACTACAGGTAGTTGAGCTTGCTTGTAAGTTTTATTTTATTATATGTTATAGTAATATATCATATCATACAGGGTATAGATACTTTAAGAGCAACGTTTCGGGCTGCGAGAGCCCTTCCTCAGGCATTTAGAATCTGAATATGAAGGCATGACGGCTGCCGCATATCTAGCAAAAATATATTTGTTATGGGGTCCAGGAGAAATGATCCTGGTAAGGAACCCAAGGATAGGGGAGATGTATGTCTTCCCTTAGCAAGCTCCGTTCCATTTTTTCAGACTATGATTATTGACATCAATATTTTGTTTTGGAGTCCAGCTCTATAGCTACCTTCTCTATGCGTGTGAAGGCAGTGGACTAGCAGCACATACATGCTTTTATAGTTCAATTAAGGGGTGCACAACAATGTCTGGGGGGTTCCATAACTTAGTATTCACTATTAATTGATAACAGGATCTGCCCTGTTCCAGGGGCCAATGATCTGGTGAATAAGTGTTGCTAGGAATACTTATGTCCGATCATTGCCCTGTGCCAATACAGTATGTCCATGATCAGCAAACAAATGAGCAAATGCTAGCATCTGTCAGTTTATTGTATCTTTTATGTGGATATTAAAATCATGGGCTGTCAGTTGCGCATCTCCTCGTGTGAAGAGCAGTTTGTTGCGGGCAGTAATGAAACAGGAGGTAAACAAATGGTATGACAGTAACATTCAGTCACAATAATTGTTCCTTGTAAATGCAGCTAACAATTGTCGATTGACTTGCTAATATTGTTGATCACTGCTTGTTATATAAAGATCGACATGCTGGGTTGTGCTAAGGCCACATGGGTCAGCTCCACTGCAAGAATTTCACCACAGCTTTCATGATTCCCGGGCAATTGGCCTGACCTGCAACCTTTTCTTTGCAGTTTGAAAACCGCCACTGAACACGCAGCAGTAATTGACATGACATCTAGAAGGCCAAACAATGGCTTCCTGGTTACCTTTCCCTACAACACATAGGGAATCTACCTGCAGTCTACTATATTACAGACGTATTTCAGTACATTGTACAGGGGATCGGGAAATCCCAGGATCAAGTCCTCTTGCAGGACAGTATAAAAAAAAAAATGTAAAAAGTTTTAAAAAATTTAATAACAAAAAATAAAGCAATAATAAAACAACCTTTACAATAATTACAATAATAAATAAGGAAACAAATAAAATAAACATATTAGTTATTCCAGTGTGCGTTTAAGTGCGTCTGCACTATTCAAAAATATCATTATTTATCCAATGCAAACAAAATACTACTATGTGCAAATGAATGAGTTTTGGTCACCACTAAAAAGTGATTAAAAAATGGCACATACCAGAAAATGGTACCTATCAAAACTAAAACTTGCCCTAGCAAAATGTTTGTAATGCAAAAATGGAAAATATACAAAAAATATGAATGCCCAAACTACCTTGTATCCTTAAGGGGTTAAAAGAGAACTATAGCACCAAACACATCTAGCTGATCACTGGATAGTTGTTATTTCCAATAAACAACGGATGTTGGCTATAAACAGAAGTAAAAGACAGTCTATCCACAATGTTTTACAGCATATTGTTGATAATGCCACTACAGTTGTGCATATATTGAAAGGAATAAAGCCACAGCGTTCTGTGTTTTCAATATTCAATCCCTACACACAGGGTCAGCTCCAGGTTTGTGTGGGCCCTTGGGCAACAGAGCCCCAGTGGGCTCCTTTCGGAGTAACTCATGCAAACTGCAGCCAAAAAAAACAATCGAAATTGGGTGTTTTTTGGTGAGGTACTGGAGTGGAGTGTAATACTGTCCATTCCTAACAAGTAGAACAACCTGTTCAGACATCGGAAAGTAAAGAGGAATTTGAGGCGGACATCTGCCCCGGATTCTTCTTTATTTTCTGCCCCCAGGCTCACGGCTTTCCACCGCTGATTTGGCCCAAATGAATGAGTCTAACCAGTGGGGAGTCTCAAGCCACAGCAACAAATCAACTGCAGAATCCGTGGCAAGATCTAGCACAGGGGTAGGAAACCTTTTTTGCTCGGCGTGCCGATTTTAATTAAAAAATCAAAGATGAGGTACTCGGAGTGTCGGTCAATAATTGTAAGTCTGACGACCCCTAAACTAAAGTTATACACCACAAACCATAACACAGAAGTGCTGCCACAAGATGCTTTAGGACGCATGCGTTTACTGCTATTTCCTGGGGCGCACCTGTACTTTCCGATTAGAAGCAATGAAAGTACATGTGCATCCTGCAATTAGTGGTAAATGTGTCCAGGAGCACCTTATGGCAGCACCCTCAGGGTGGTGACACACTATGTATCTGGATGCAGATATAGTCTTAGGCCACTGGAACTTTTACTTCAATGTAAAACTGCGTTCACATGGTGCATTTTTGCACAAAAAAAAATGCCTGTGTTTTCTGTGCAAAAACACATCCTTAATGCAGAAAACACACCATTATACAGAATAATGTCCCATAGCGGCCCCTGCACACAGTATTATGACCCATAGCAGCCCCTGCACCAGGTATTATATCCCATAACAGCCTCTGCATACAGTATTATGTCACATAGTGGCCCCTGCACACGGTATTATGTCACATAGCGGCCCCTGCATACGGTAGTATGTCACACAGCAGCCCCTGCACAAGGTATTATATCCCATAACAGCCTCTGCACACCGTATTATGTCACATAGTGGTCCCTGCACACAGTATTATGTCATATAGTGGCCCCTGCACACAGTATTATGACACATAGTGGCCCCTGCACATGGTATTATGTCACATAGCGGCCCCTGCACGCGGTATTAGGTCCCATAACAGCCTCTGCACACCGTATTATGTCACATAGTGGCCCCTGCATACAGTATTATGTCATATAGCGGTCCCTGCACACGGTATTATGTCCCATAGTGGCCCCTGCACACGGTATTAGGTCCCATAGCGGCCCCTGCACACGGTGTTAGGTCCCATAGCGGCCCCTACACATGGTATTGTCACATAGCGTTCCCTGCACACGTTATTATGTCACATAGCAGTCCCTGCACACGGTATTAGGTCCCATAGCGGTCCCTGCACACGGTATTATGTCCCATAGTTCTCTTCAGATCCCCGAGTATAATAAGTGCAGGACCAAGAGAGGTAACAAACATAAAAAAACAATGTACTCACCATTCCACGCTCCGCAGCAGCTGTGTTCTCTTCGGCACTTCTGCCTGTAGTCAGTGACCGCAGATTGAGTCTCTGGGGTCACTTCGCGTCATTATGCGTAATGACGTCAGACGCAGACGTGACCTCTGAGGCCCTGTCAGCTGTCGGAAGCGCCTGCTGATCTCACAGCCACCGCGGAGCGCAGGTAGCAAGGTGAGTATTATTGTTTTTTATGTTTCATCACTTCTCCTAAGTCCCCGCTTATTATACTCGGGGTCTGAAGAGACCCCACAGTATAATAATAGCAGTTTCGTTTCGGCTGTGTTTGGTCCGATCGAATCTGCTGGGTGAGGACTCGGACTACCGTGCCAGGGAAATAAGCCTCGCGTGTCACTCTTGGCATGCGTGCCAGGGGTTGCCGACCCTGATCTAGCAGGACACTTTTTTTTCCAGTTTCCTGCTCCAATTAGTTTCAATAAGAGGCAGAATAAGGGAGGAATCTACTGCTGATTTAGGGGTGAAATCCGCTGCAAAATCAGTGCCAGATTCCACCATGTGAACAGGGCTGCTGTTAATAGTGCCACTCTACAGTGGCCCCCACACAGTATCATATGCTCCACAGCGTCCCTCACACAGTATAATATACTCCACAGTGGCCTCCACACAGTATTATATGCACCCAAGAGCCCTTCCCTCCCATCAGAGCCAGTGCTATTATTATGCTCTGAGATCACCTCAGACCCCAGAGTATAATAATCAGAGGTTCAGGGGAAGTGATTAAAAATAACAAACACTTATATTCACCTTACCTCACCTCTCCTGGGCATCCGGCTGTCTGCAGCATCCTCCTCGTCCCTGTACTTCCTTGCGACCGAGGTCCTATGCCCCAGACGTCACTGCGCCCCATGTGACCACTAGAGCCCAATTACAGGACCCAGCAGTGACGTTTGGGGCGCAGGACCTCAAACACTGGCCGGAAGAGCCCCAGAGAGGATGCTTAGTCCAGGACAGGTGAATATAACTATTTTTTTTTATTTTTAGTCACCTCCCCTGGGCTGGCATTTATTGGAAAGGGGCCCAGCGATCACCAGGCCCATTTCCATTAGCAGTATGTATAGTGGTTGGGGAACCAAGCTTTCCCCGACCACTATCGTGGTGGTTCGGGGCCCCGTCCATTTCCAGCTGGCCCCGTACCCTGTACTGTTACGCCACTGCCGAGTGGGCCCCCTCAGAAGCTTGGGGCCCCGGCACTTTCTCGGGTAAGTCGGGTGCTGACGCCGACCCTGCCTACACAGTGGTAGAGACCACCTTTCAGTTGCTGTAATGCTACGTAACTCCTCTTTCATTCCTGCTACTGAGGCTTGCCAGCTCCATTTGCTCCACATGGACACCAGCGCAGGTGCTATATTCCTCTTTAGTTGCTCCCTGTACTTCCACAGATGGATTTAGTGTCACAATTTTTAGACTTCTATCTTAGAAGAAACCATCTAGCTCTTAGCTTGCGTTGTTTTTATTTTTGCAATTTTTATAAATTTTTTTATATCCGGGATAATATAAACAAAAGAGGTGGGAAAACATGTCTGTTTTTCAATTTTCATTTTTTTTTTTATTTAATAACACAAAGTGCTACTAAAAAACTTTTTAAAATAGTTTTTCCTCTCCATTATGGTAATTTTTATTTTGTATGGTGTTGTCGGGGGGTGGGCTATAACCTTTAATAAGGGTGTGTTATTGGCGTATTATTTTATTTATTTTTTAAATTATTTTATTTACATTTTTTTTTACTTTTCTATACATTTTTTTTTTACATTGTGTCCCCATACAGTCATGATAGACCTTTGGGGACATCTGATCACTTTTTTTTTGCGGGGGGGAGGCTGATTTTCCTTGTGACTTGGGCTGGTACATTTAGCCCCAGTTGCAGGAGGAATACAGCCTCCTGCACATTACTTGCACATTACTCTAGAGCAGAGGTTCCCAAACTTTTTTTTTCTTGTAGACCACTTTCAAAATTTTACTGGTTTCGGTGGACCCCCTGCTGCTACATTTCTACCATATTTCCAAAACTCGTCAAAAAATGTGAAGATTAGATCTAACGTAGACCGCCGTCGAGTCTCCCGTGGACCCCTGGGGGTCCACCTGGACCACTTTGGGAATCACTGCTCTAGAGCTTATCCGGGTCCTGTAGGACCCAGCAACTCTTACAGACGCTGATCGCGGCGGATCACGTGACCGCCGGGTCAGAGGGGAGCGGCGCCCATAGCTGTGTATACAGCGCTCATTGAGCGCTGTATGCACAGCGATCAGGAACGCAGGGAAGGTAATAAACCTTCCCTGCCTTCTATCTGGGAGCTCTGGTTGAAGTTACAGCCGGCTCCCCATTTCAGCAGCTGCACGATTTCGTGCAGCTGCTGAATTCTGCTTGGATCTACCAGTACATCCTTGCAGAAATAGACAACCACCTTCCGGACGTATATACCCAATGGGCGGCCCAGAAGTGGTTAATGTATGGGCCGGTCCAGGTCTTTATAAGCCCCTCCATGTCTCACTTCCATGCTGGCTATTGGTTTCACCTTGATTTTGGCTCCCGTCCCTGTTGCTTCCTGTTCGTGCTGCTGTTTGTGTTTCTCTGGCTCTGACCTTTGAACTGTGTACTTGGACTTCTCTTTGAATTACGACTCTGCTGTACTTACCCTCTCTGGCATTTAACTCTGGTTACATACCTCGAACTCTCCTTCCGTCACTCTCTCCTGTACTTTACTGCTATCTCTACTGCTGACCCTGCTCTGTCGTTGCGATTCTGCTCTCTGACTTCTGCTTGCAGTTAATCAATTTGTGACACATTCCTCTGTTTTGTCAACTCCGGTCTGGGATTCTGCCAAGTCCATCTCCACCACGAAGAGCTCTGGTGAAGACGTCCTGAGATTGGCTTTGGCTCATACTGGGTGTGTAGCTTGGTTACGTTTTTTTCCGCTAGTGGTCATTAAGTTCAGTTCTGTTGCTTCTCTCAATTCTGACTATACTTGACCCTGTACCTGCATCTGAGCTCCTAACAGTATCATAATCAAAGCAGTTTGCACACATCAGTACATGTTAGTACTTCTCGATATAAGGTCCAGGAGCTGTGTCTGAGTGACAGAGAGACAGCTATAGAATAGATTCCCCTTGACTTAATGTAAGCAGTGTATGGCAGTCTCCACCCACCAGAGAGTAAGTATGAAAAACTACACATTAAACATGCGGAGAAGAACTGCTAAAAATGGCATAATATTAATCATATAATGGCCAGCAATAGTGTTATCCCTTTACACAAATAACACCTTATCCTGAATAGTCACCTGAAACAAATACACGTTAACTTTCTTCCTGCCACAGCCATTTTTTGGTTTCTTTCAATTTTATTCCCCACCTTCAATTTATCCATTCACCGAGCTGTATGAGGGCTTCCTTTTTGCAGGACAAATTGTACTTTGTATTGGTACCAATTAATATTCTGTATGATGTACTGAGAAGCACGAAAAAAAATTCTGAATGAGGTGGAATTAGAGCAAAACTGCATTTGCACGAGTTTCTTATGGGGTTCTTTTTATGGCATTCACTGTGCAGCCAAAATGACATTACCTGTATTCTGTGTGTTGGCACATGATTACGCAATACCAAATTTGTGTAGTTTTTGCTTTTGTTTTAAAACCTTAAGAAAAATACAAAACCTGTAGCTTTTTTATATTTCCATATATAGGGATGCATCAGGAGTCTTTTTTTTGTAGGGCCAGATGTACTTTTTATTTATAACATGTTGTGGAATGTCTGATATTTTTATTTCTTTTTGTTTACATTTTTCTGGGAGGTGAAAAAGCAAATAACAGTGATTCTGCTCCTTTGATGTTTACTTCTTGCTACAGCATTCAGTGTATGTGAAAAAAGTTTATTGGGCATTTCTGGATACACTATATAAAAAGACACATATACATGTTTTTCTCACTATCTGACATGAAATCAGAATAAACCTTTCCTGTTTTAGGTCAATTAGGATTACCAAAATTATTTATATTTGCCAAATGCCAGAATAATGAGAGAGATAGAATTTGAAGGCATTTTTATTACTTTCTGCAAAGTCAAATGTTTACATACATTTCATTAGTAGTTGGTGCCATTGCCTTTAAACTGTATGACTTGAGTCAAACATTTTGGATATCCTTCCACAAGCTTCTCACAATAGTTGGTAGGAATTTGGGCCCATTCCTCCTGACAGAACTGATGTAACTGAGCCATGTTTGTAGGCCGCCTTGTTCGCCCCTGCCATTTCAGCTTTGCCCATAAATTTTCAATAGGAATGAGATCAGGGCTTTGTGATGGTCACTCCAAAACATTGACTTTGTTATCTTTAAGCCACTTTGTAACCAGTTTGGCAGTATGCTTCGGGTCATTGTCTATTTGGAAGACCCATTTGCGCCCAAGCTTAAACTTCCTGGCTGATGTCTTGAGATATTGCCACATAACATTCTTTCCTCATGATGCCATCTATTTTGTGAAGTGCACCAGTCTCTCCTGCAGCAAAACAACCCCACAACATGATGCTGCCACCCCTCTGTTTCACAGTTGGGATGGTGTTCTCAGGCTTGGCCATAATGACCATTATTACATTTGGAGGAAAAAGGGAGAAGCTTGCAAGCTTGAGAACACCATCCCAACTGTGAAACATGGGGGTGGCAGCATCATGTTGTGGGGTTGTTTTGCTGCAGAGGGGACTGCAGCCCACCCCCTGCTTCACCATTTGGTCCCTGTTTCTGCTTCGGGAGCTGTAGGCAAAATGTACTGATGTCAATAGCATTGCACCTGCAGCTCCCTAAAGACTCCAGTCCAGAGAACAGCAGGGGAATGAGGAGAGGTGAGTATTAGTGTTTTTATGTTTGTTTAGTACAACAGGAGAGGAACATAATATTGTTGGGGCAACTGTAGAAGGACTTTAAACTATGGGGGCAAATGGAGGGGACATTTAACTGTGTGGGCAACTGCTGGGGGACATTAAACTGTGGGGGTAACTGTCAGGGGACATTAAACTAGGGGCAAATGGAGGGGGGCATTAAACTGTGGGTAGCTGGAGGGGGACATTAAACTGTGGGGGCAGCTGGAAGGGGGCTTTATACTGTGGGGGAAACTGGATATGTGACATTAAACTGTGGGGGCAGCAGCTGGAGGTTTATATGAAACTGTGTGGATAGCTTGAGGGGGACATTAAACTGTAGGGGCAGCTAGAGGTGGACATAAAACTGTGGGGGTAGCTGGAGGTGGACATTAAACTATGGGGGCAGCTAGAGGGGGACATTAAGCTGTGAGGGCAATTGGAGGGAGACATTATAATGTGAGGGCATATCATGTTAGGTTGACTGTAGGGGCATTATACTGTGTGGAGGCACAAAGAGAAATGGATGGGAAAGGGTGGAGTCAAAGTGGGGGTGGGTGGGGCTAAATTCACTGTGGTGTGCACAGCGCACAATATGTACCTCTTTTTGTCCTTTGAAAGTTGGGTGGTATGTGCTGATCACTGGCAGTCCAAAAGCTGAGAACCTCTTATTGCTAGAATGAAGGGACTGTTTAATAATACACATACTGAACAGTGCCCAAATTCCCATTTGGGTTGCTGTTCAAAAAAGCAGACCCTATGCTAATTGCAGTGCATCCTACAATACCACCTGCGGAAGCACCACACTATCAGTATCCTAAACTGTGACCTACTCACATTTGAATGGGGCTGTGTTGCATCTCATTGCAGCTTGAATACAAAATGGGGCCTCGTTTTCATCAAACGTCGAGTGATCATTTATCTTAACAGTGGGATGGGAAACCCCTTAAACTGTAAAGCAGTCCAGATCTTAGATGATGTTAGACATTAGATAAAAACTTCAAATGTCCCCAATGGAATGTGGAGCCCTTATTTGTGTGGTTGAATTTGGCCTTTATGAAATAAAAGATAAACATTAAGCTTAAATTGAACCTGTCACCACCAAGATTGGGGCCCCTAAATCAGCAGCATATTATTAGGGCCCCAAATCTGGTCACACTAGACCCATCTGTTGGTGCATTCAGCAAAAACTGTAAAATTTATTCTGCCAGAGATGAGTCATGACTATTCTCCATCATCTTCCGGCATGTATAGTGCACATTTGAAACCTGGGATGCGACTGAGATCACCAGGTTTGGGGCAGTAGAAGACTACCCTGCTAGTTTAGTGACCCCAAAGATGCTGAGAGGATCCTTTTAATAAATCTTGTTTAATCATGATGGATATAGACCTGGATGCTGATTAAATCCCTGTATAGATACACTTTAGGTGGGTTTATTCTTTAACGTTATGAAGCTACACTATATGAAATTGAACCTCACAGTATAGTTTCTAATCTCCTTAGAGCTTTCAATGAATTATTCATACATTGTAGCCTGGGATACTGTGAAAATATTAAATCTGTATTTTTGAGATGATGAATTTAACATAAACCTTGCAAGGATCTTATTTAAAAAATGTCTAAGTATATTGTTTCCATTGTTACAACGGACGTAAGCATGCATGACTGCACCTAGCAAATGAGCTTTTCCTGCAGGTATCTGGTTTATACAGAAATAGTGCAGCAAAGGGGTAGGTAGTGATGTTAGCAATGAGAAATGGTTCTTTGTTGCCGGTTCTCTTTCACTCGGGAATACCAAATAGGAAAAATCTGAAGCCTTGTGTGGATAATACAATACTCTATCCTGCGCTATTGCTTTTTTATGTTAATTTCATTGAGACACGTTTTAATACATATTTTTTCTTGGCTGTTTCCTTTTAATGTTTTCTAATACAACATTGTTTTTATTAAGTTTTTTTTTAATACATATTTCCAATTGCAATTTGTTTTTCTTGATAGGTTTTTCATGAGTGCTTTTTAAATCCATGCCAGAATAGTGGAACCTGCAAGCAGGTTGGAAGTGGATATACCTGCACGTGTCTTAAGGGGTACACAGGTAATTATAAACATAGCATAAGCAATTTCATATAATAAAAGTTCAGGTACATATTTTTTTAAATGGGGAGTATTATTTGAAAAACTTAAGGTGTGACCTTTATTGTGTAACAACACACTTCAAATGTATGGCAAACTTTTTTCAAATCCAGGACCTGATGGTTTATCAAACATTCCAGATTTTCAGTTTATCATAAAAAAAACCTTAAAGCGTACCTCCAGTGCTAAACAACTTTTCATAAATAGTGCGTGTGGTCATAAGAAACTTTGTAAAATATATTATTAAAGAGATCTCTTTCCTTCACCCCTTAATAAGCTGTTCTCCTTCTTATCTTCAATCTGACTGCTTACATACAATTCAATCTCCATATTCAGCCTCACACATACAACTCTATGGAGCAGGAAGGGTTGAGTAGGATTCTCCAGCAGGCTGGTTAATTGACTTATTGGCTCATTCTGTGTACTAGTAGCCTCTTATCTACAATGTAGCACTGTTTAAAAAAGCACGGAATAGAAAAGTGTAACAGCAATTATTTGAAATTATTTTCTATCCCCCTCTCTGCTTCATAGACTAATATGGAGAAAGTAACTGCCTTAAAAGTGGAGAAGAAAGCATATTTCAATAAGATATATTACAAAGTTTCACATTTCACACGTACTATTCATTTCTGAAAAGTTGTTTATAACTGGAAGTATGTTTTAATTAATTAAGCTCAGAATAAAGCATGCCGGTACCGGTCAGCACATTTGTGCAACCCAAACCATGGGCAGCACTATTTAGTGACAGGTACCTCAATTATACTTCATTTTGTTTAATTTCAAAGCACTGATTGGTTTTAGAGAACTCTAGTTTCACCACTGCCTCACAGCATATAACAGATAGGGGAGAAGCTGGGTGTGGACAAATGTGGGTGTAAATACCCAAAGGACAATTCTCCCTGAGTCTAGCACTTAAAAAATAAGGTGTCTCGGTGTCTGCCAACTGAGCGAAAAGACCCTCCCCCATGAAAAAAAACAAGTCATCAATATCAGATCAGTGAGTGTCTGAAACCCAGCACTCCCACCGATCACCTGTAATCAGCAACTGATACAAAGAGAATGGGATAGGAAACAATGGTTTTCTGAGTAGTGGTCAGACGAGGTTACTGAAGATCACCTCCCATTCACTTGAATGGGAGTTCAGCTGCAATGATTCAGTTCAGCCACTACACAGAGCATAGAGCTATCTGCTTCCTGCTCCATTCTTTATGTATCAACTGCTGTGTACAGCGGATAAGTGACGATGCCATGTGTCAGACCCTCACCAATCTGATATTGATGACCCATCCTTACGATAGGTCATCAATCATTTTAGCCTACACAACCACTTTATATACATTTTTGTGGATCAGATTGATAAATATAAATAGAAGACTTTAATTTTGACCACTTCCTGCCCCATTACGTGACATACTATTATGTTATAATTATGTTTAATAGGTTAACTATACCTCCTATAATACCTTCCTAAAAAGCTATCTTCTGACAGAAGCATTAATGACATTTTCCCTATTCCGTTTCCACTCTGGTAGTAGTAACAGCAGCACTAATGGTCTTTCTGTTCTCCAGTAGATAAGCTGCTGCTACATATACAGTGGCTTGCAAAAGTATTCATACCCCTTGAACTTTTTCAGATTTTGTCACCTTACAACCACAAACTTCAATGTATTTTATTGGGATTTTAAGTGAGAAACCAACACAAAGTAGCAAATAATTGTGAAGTGGAATGAAAATGATACATGGTTTTCAAAATTTTAATCAAATAAAAATCTGAAAAGTGTGACATGCAAAAGTATTCACCCCCCTATATCAATACTTTGTAGAGCCACCTTTCGCTGCAATTACAGCTGCAAGTCTTTTGGGGTATGTCTTTACCAGCTTTGCAAATCTAGAGACACTGTAGAATGACACTATTTACAGGTCAGATATCTTGACAGTGCATACAGAATGCTAGGGTCACATGGTATGTGTGGGGGTCACATGATATTTTGTCTGTCACAACCTCACCTAGTGGGATCCTGATCGTCATTCTTTCAACATCTGGGACCAGCAGAGGTGGTGCACCCATCTATCAGAAATATACAAAATATTCTGTGAGTCTTTCCAAAGCATATTCAGTTGTCACCATCACGTTACAGAGCCCATTACAGTGATAAACAACATACCTTTATTATGTATGTCACTTCTGTACATTTGAAGAAAAACAACTTTTAGGTCTCATGCAAATGCGGCCGTTGGTGCACTGGGGGTAGGCCTTCAGCTACTTGCAGCACTGCTTTTGATGCTTAGACCTCTAGCATCTCCTATCTGTGTTATCCTGTGAAGTTGATTTTCCCACTGCTCTGACACCTACTTGAGCAGCAAGAGCAGTGCTTCCAGGGCTGAAGGCCCGCCCCCAGTGCAACACTGCCTCATTTTCATATCACTTCAAAGTTGTTTTTCTCCAAATTTACAAATGTGACATACATAACAAAAACATGATGTTTATCACTGTAATGTGCTTTGTAACATGGTGGTGACAGTTGAATATGTTTGTAGAAGGTGGTAGACTCCCTTTAAATGCATATTGGCAACCCAAAGGCATTAGTTCATTAAGTTTCATATGATCTCAGGCATCACAAATGCAGTATACCTTGCCCTAAAGTAAGGTCATTTCAAGCAAGAAACAAGCAGTCTCTAGAACTCTTTTAGGGCATAGTACTAATGATTGTCAGCAAAATTAACATTATTCTTTTAAATACATGTTATGTGAAGAACAGATGGTAGAAGGAAATTTTATGATGTCACCATTAGTAATCTGCCTCCAGAGACAATAGCTGGCAGATTTATTGCATCCGTCTAATAAAATAATACCTTCTTTTCCCTCCACTTCCCTTACCTCCATTTACATGTATTGTCATTGAAATAAATGATAATTAACAATTGCTGAAATTAAAACAGGCCAGGGATAAATAACTTCTGCAGCATTTTATTGTTAACTTCTAGCAAATGAGTATTGTCCCCTAGCTGCCAAATGCATTTCTATATAGCCAGAATGAAACATTTGTTCAGAACATTTATTTGGAGATTTGTAAGTATGTGCCCTCTTTTAGCAGCATAATATGCATCTGCTTTTGTAATTTACTAATCTGCTTTCAGGTACAAAGTGTGAAATTAACATCGATGACTGCAAATCCATGCCGTGCAGAAATAATGGAATTTGTATTGATAGGGTTGGAAAATTTGAATGCCATTGTCCTGCTGGCTTTAGAGGTAGGAAAAAAACTATGTGGTATTAGGTTATTGGTGTAATGTGATGTAAACTGTTGCCATTTTAACTTTATGAATATTTAAAAAAACATAATATTTCTAAGTACATTTAAAACATGCTGTCTACAGTATCACTGGCCCCTAACCATCAAAATAACAGCAGTGGAGCAATATGATTTTACTTCAGAGTTGTAGCTTGGGGCCAAATCCAACTGTGCCTTGGCTAGCTAGTAAAATTAGCATTGTCTTGCAGAGTGGTTTTCAGACTAACTCATGCATTATGGCAACTGCTATGTCTGCAGCTCTTATAGTTATGTCCCTGAAAGTGCAAGTTAGTGTGGACACATAAGTTGGTTTATTACACCAGGGAGGGGTAAACCCCTGTCTCAACTATGCCTAGAAGCATGGGAAGAGCTCAGTGTTAGGAGAGTTAGTTCTGCACAACTTTTAGGTTTACTGGTCATATTGTATTACGTGTTACAATGTATTTGTACTATGTTGTATGATGTGCTATATATACAGTATATGCTCATGTTGCTTTTAACTGGTGCAGATCACAGCATGGTCCATGTCCTGGTAATTTCTAATAGCTACTGTATATCACAAGATGACTCAGTGGAGGCAGAAGTAAGTTGTCCCTGTGAGTTGCTATTACTCTTCCTTGGTCTGACCTACTGACTTCAGGCATTGCCCAGATAACCCAATGTGGGGAAAACTCTTGGTATTTAAGGGCCAGTTCCCGCACTTTGGTGGAGAGTAGGAAACAACTAGGGGAAGATGAAGAGATGGTTTACAGAAGTAGGAGGCCTGATAGCTTCTGGAAGACATCTTGGAGGGGAAAACATACCACCCCACTGAATGTGTTAACCCTGTGAAGATCTTCCTACAGTAAAGAAGGAAGCCACAGTGCCAAGCCAAATGTTGTGTGTGTCCCTTTTCCACCAGTGGAAGACTCCAGGTGACTTGTATGGAATGGTGTCTAAATGTTGGCTTTGAAAGGGTAAAGTGGCATGTCAGCCAGTGGAAAGAGTGCAGTTTTGGCAACGTTGAGTGGAATATTGCTACCTTTTTTTGCTACTGGTGAAACTTTCCTGCCATGTCCACATTATATCTGGACCCCCACTTATAAGAAGAACTGCAATTGTTCTCCTTTTTCTATATGCGAGGTGGTCTCTGGCTGCTCCATTCAATCAATGAATTCTCCTACAGGCTCCAGAGTCAGTAGGTCAAACCACTGACTCCAACTTCGACTAATTTTCCACAGCCTTACTCCAGCTCCAGCTGTGACTGCTTCAAAAGTGGCTGATAACCATAGTCAGACAGGAGCAACAAAGTTCTTTTAATTCAGGAAAAAAGCAAGTGATTGTGATAATCAGACCACAAAAAGAGGCTTCAATGCCTGCTGAGACAGAAGAGTCTAAACAGGACTCTCAGTTGAAATCAGACAATGTCAGAGTAGGAAGAAATAGAAACGTCTTATAAGAACCTTCAACAACTGGCAAAGAAAAGGAAGAATGGTTTGGAATGGTTGCCTATATAGTTTTTTTTATAGGAGCTGCAGACATAGCAGAGGCCTTTTATAAAACATAAATTTATATGGTAATATTTCTTATCTTTTCTAAATTCCTATGAAAGTATATATGTGTTGGCAGCGGATTAATCTTTGACTGTCCAGGCGTTCAACAGTAAACAGATATTTATTCAGGAACAAGGATAATACACTTTACAATTAGTATTTCTTAGCTTATGATCTCAGCTTCTTGTCTGTGAGCTCCATGTGCTCTGCTCTGTGCTGTAGCTACAAAAAGAGAGAGGAACTTCCTGGTTTTCTACTTTAGCCCCCACCTTTTTAACAGTGCTTTATTAACAACCTAACTCTATGCCTAGAGACAGAAGCTTATACAGTAATAAACATATAAACAGTAGTTGTTGCAATACAGGCAATAATAAACATTATTCCAACAATATGCAACAAACTCTGTATCTAATTAATTATACAATATTAATATTATATCATACTAGCACAAGGACCCGGCTTCGCAAGGGTGTATTTCATTTTTTGTTTGTGTAGTGGCCCCATAAGAATCAATGAAAATCCTGCAATTGGTTCTTATGGAAACCTGAATTAAAATTGTGTGTATGTGACCTTGTGTAACAGTGTTATCCACAGCTCCCTACGCCTTTAAAGCTGACCTACAGCAGTGAAGACAAATGGCTAGGTTGTTATGGAAACCTGGAGTAAAGCTGTGTGCATGCGGAGACTAAGCTTCTGTGAGCTTCTATTGGCTGATAAATGACGTGATCATGTGTATGGCAGTTGGAATATGAGTGAAAGACTTGCAGGCTTGTATTGGCTAATGCAGGTCATTTATTGGGAATACTGCATCTCAGGAACGGTACGTCCTAGAGAGCTGAGACCCAGTCTAAAACCTTCCTGGACACCTAATATACCTTTGTGCCAAATTTGGTGAAGATCGGTCCAGACAGACAGACAGACAGAAACTAATTTTTATATACAGTACAGACCAAAAGTTTGGACACACCTTCTCATTCCAAGAGTTTTCTGTATTTTCATGACTATAAAAATTGTAGATTCAAACTGAAGGCATCAAAACTATGAATTAACACATGTGGAATTATATACTTAAAAGTATGAAACAACTGAAAATATGTCTTATATTCTAGGTTCTTCAAAGTAGCCACCTTTTGCTTTGATTACTGCTTTGCACGCTCTTGGCATTCTCTTGATGAGCTTCAAGAGGTAGTCACCTGAAATGGTTTTCACTTCACAGGTGTGCCCTGTCAGGTTTAATAAGTGGGATTTCTTGCCTTATAAATGGGGTTGGGGCCATCAGTTGTGTTGTTCAGAAGTCAGGTGGATACACAGCTGATAGTCCTACTGAATGGAGTGTTAGAATTTGTATTATGGCAAGAAAAAAGTAGCTAAGTAAAGAAAAACGAGTGGCCATCATTACTTGAAGAAATGAAGGTCAGTCAGTCCGAAAAATTGGGAAAACTTTGAAAGTGTCCCCAAGTGCAGTGGCCAAAACCATCAAGCACTACAAAGAAACAGGCTCACATGAGGACCGCCCCAGGAAACGAAGACCAAGAGTCACCTCTGCTGCGGAGGATAGGTTCATCCGAGTCACCAGCATCAGAAATCGCAGGTTAACAGCAGCTCAGATTAGAGACCAGGTCAATGCCACACAGAGTTCTAGCAGCAGACACATCTCTTCAACAACTGTTAAGAGGAGACTGTGTGCAGCAGGCCTTCATGGTAAAATAGCTGCTAGGAAACCACTGCTAAGGACAGGCAACAAGCAGAAGAGACTTGTTTGGGCTAAAGAACACAAGGAATGGACATTAGACCTGTGAAAATCTGTGCTTTGGTCTGATGAGTCCAAATTTGAGATCTTTGGTTCCAACCACCGTGTCTTTGTGCGACGCAGAAAAGGTGAACGAATGGACTCTGCATGCCTGGTTCCCACCGTGAAGCATGGAGGAGGAGGTGTGATGGTGTGGGGGTGCTTTGCAGGTGACACTGTTGGGGATTTATTCAAAATTGAAGGAATACTGAACCAGCATGGTTACCACAGCATCTTGCAGCGGCATGCTAGTCCATCCGGTTTGCGTTTAGTTGGACCATCATTTATTTTTCAACAGGACAATGACCCCAAACACACCTCTAGACTGTGTAACGGCTATTTGACCAAGAAGGAGAGCGATGGGGTGCTACGCCAGATGACCTGGCCTCCACAGTCACCAGACCTGAACCCAATCAAGATGGTTTGGGGTGAGCTGGACCGCAGAGTAAAGGCAAAAGGGCCAACAAGTGCTAAGCATCTCTGGGAACTCCTTCAAGACTGTTGGAAGACCATTTCAGGTGACTACCTCTTGAAGCTCATCAAGAGTGTGCAAAGCAGTAATCAAAGCAAAAGGTGGCTACTTTGAAGAACCTAGAATATAAGACATATTTTCAGTTGTTTCACACTTTTTTGTTAAGTATATAATTCCACATGTGTTAATTCATAGTTTTGATGCCTTCAGTGTGAATCTACAATTTTTATAGTCATGAAAATACAGAAAACTCTTTTTAACTCTTTTCTCTATTTAATAATTAATCATTTTATTTTGAAGTCAAAGTAGGTAAATTTCTTCCAACTCCGTCCAGAACTTTCCCCAAATCTATGACTCCGACAGGTCTGTTCTCCTGATGGGGATGGGGATGATATCTTTAATACAAGAAATGCCCTAAATTTCTATAGATCATGTGATACGTGATACTGATCATGTGATAAGTTTGTTATAAAAATTGAACTGGTTTATTTATCACATTTATGAGCTAATATTTATCCTTAACTATTCTTATTTTAAAGGCTCTTTGTGTGAAGAAAATATTAATGAATGTGCTTCTAGTCCATGTAAAAATGAGGGCACTTGCATAGACAGCATAAACATGTATCACTGCCGATGTGCAAAAGGATTTCTTGGTAAGTTTCGGAATGCTTTTCTGTCAGTACAGAATACTGTTATTCATAATTCAGAAACACATATTCACCGCAAGCAGAAATTTTAGCAGTGATTGTGTGGAAAGAAAATGATGCCCATATACTGTAGTTGTATTAATTAATCATTGCTGTTTACTCCAAGATGTGTGGAATTGTGATACTAGCTCATATTTACATTATTATTAGAAAGGCAATTGCTAAAATGTAGCATGTATTTTGCAGTATGATCCTATCTAAAAAAAAACCAAAAAAAAAACCTCAGGCAATGGAAATGTATGATTGGCAATGTGATAACATACAGTATACTACTCATCCAATACAGTCTCCCCAACACAGGTCTCTTACAGAGTGAAAGATATACCTATAGTGTATACCTGCTATATACCAACTCAAACATGCCTGCATTAACCTCTTCCGCTGCAGCCATTTTTTGCTTTTGCCTTTTTGCTTTTTACTTCTTGTCTTCTAAAAGCCATAACTTTAAATTTTTTTGTGTAAGGTTTATTTTTTGTGGGACAAATTGTACTTTGTAATGGTATCATTTAATATTCAGTACAATATATTGGGAAACTAGAAAGAAAATTCAGAATGAGATGGAATTAACCTCCATGTGTGCCATTTTTCTTATGGGTTTTGTTTTTATGGTGTTTTCTGTGCAGCAGAAATGACGTTTTGCCTACATTTTGTGGGTCTGTACAATCATGGCATTATCAAAGTTATATAGTTTTTGTTATATTTTAATAACTTTACAAAAATACAAAACTTTGAAGAATAAAATAATTTCATTGAGTTGGCATATTCTGACACCTGTAGCTTTTTAAATTTCCATGTATGGAGCTGGGAAGAAAAATGGCCATTCTGGAATAAATATTTTTATATGTTTATAGTTTGGGCATTTTTGTATGAGGTTATATCTAATATGTTTATATTAATATTTATTTATTTTTGATTGTGATCTAATCCAATTGAAAACCATTGAATTCTATCATAGGCTGCCTATGGCATCTTGTAATAGAACCTTATATATGCTGTCATGGGAATAGATTGTCAGCACCAGGGAAAGTGATCCTCCTCAACATGGCGGTGCTCGTGTATGGCAAAATAAATACAGTTACGTCCTGGTGCACGTGACTAAGCATGGCGGCCGCTCTGAATCAATCACTGTTTCATACAGCAGGGACCCGACAGCATTACCTGTGATCAGAGATGACTCTGATCACCGGCATTTAACCACTCAGATGCCGTGGTCAAGTGCGACCACGGCATCTGAGTGGTTACTTTCACTTTCTATTTGCTTCTCGGTAACGGGATGCCCCCCCCCCCGCGGCGCGATCGTGGAAGGCGTCCCGTTACCATGGCAGCCTGGAGCCTTATGAAGGCTCCCAGCCCTGCCATAGTAATGCAACTACTGAAGCCTGCGTGTAGCAGGCTTCAATAGTTACATAGCAAATCTGCCATAGACTGCAATACAATAGTATTGCAGTCTATGGCACAGGTGATCTAAAGATCACATGTTCAAGCCCCCCTAGGGGGGCTAAAAAAAAGTTAAAAATAAAAGAAAAAAGTTTTAAAAAATATAAAAAAATTAAAAAAAAATTAAATGTTTAAATCACCCCCCTTTCCCTAGTTCACATATAAATATAAATAAATAAAAGTAAACATAAACACATTAGGTATCCCCAAGTCCAAAAATGCCCAAACTATTAAAATATGAAAACATTTGTCCCATACGATAAACACCGCAGCAGGAAAAAAAAATCAAAATGGCTGATTTGGCGTTTTTTCCCCAAATTACATCCCTAATAAAATGGAATAAAAAATGATCAAAACATCATACATCCCCCAACATGGTATCAATAAAAACTACATATCGTCCCGCAAAAAAAGACACCTTACATAGCTAAGTATGCTGAAATATAAAAAAGTTACAGGGGTCAGAATATGTTGATTCAAAGAATTTTTTTTTTCTTCAAAATTTAGAATTTTTGTAAAGTTATTAAAACATGAAAAAAACTAAAAACTATTAAGTAGAAAAAACTATAAACTATAAAACTATAAATTTGATATCACCGTGATTGTTCTGACCTGCAGAATAAAGCTAACATAGCATTTTTACCGCAGAGTGGAAGCCGTGAATGAAAAAGGCATAAGAAAACGGCAGTACTGCGTTTTTTTCTCAATTCTACCTCATTCTGAATTTTTTTTCCTACTTGTACAAAATAATAAATGGTACCACTTTGAAGTAGAACTTGTCACGCAAAAATCAAGCCCTCATATGACTACGTAAACAGAAAAATGAGAAAGCTATGGCTTTTGGAATGCAAGGAGTAAAAAAACGAAAACACAAAAATGAAAATTCTATGCGTCTCCTAAGGGTTAATTTGCTAAAGACAGTAAACTGATAATGGCAGAATGATATATTATTGTTGGTCTACCATAGCTTGTATAACACACCTGGCTCAACTGTGCAGTTGATTCTTTTGTCTGATCATAAGCACATAGATCTGAAATGATTCATTCTTTATCATAAGTCAAATAAGCAAAATTAAAAATTTTAAATTTAGTATCTGAAAGTTCTTTGGCTGAAGAAATTTAATTGATGGATGCACACAAGTTGCCAGGCTCCAGAATAAATCCTCTTTGACTTCTGGGACATCTTATGGTGCAGTAATGAATTGCTTTTTATTAAACCTGTACAATTAATGAATGTATTTATAATTCTGTGCCAAGTGACCTACTATTTCATGGATCACAGGTAGTGTCCACATGGGATTTCTTTCAAAATTTGTACATTTTATGAGCTTATAGAAAGCTTGTAATGAAAATGTCATATCAAGAATAGTTTAAAAATATATGAAACAAATAAATAAAAAAAATACCATAATACCTGCTCCTTAAACACAAACTCAAATCACACCGACAGTAGCAATTTTTGGTGCAGTTTTTGTTTGAATGAAAGGGAAACTATTACAGATTTGGGGCCCCTAAACCAGAAACCTAGTAATATTGTTCCAATCTATGCCTTGCTAAATAGTTTAAGGGTACATTCACACATAGGAATCTGTTTCAGATTTGGGGTGGTTTCTACATCTGAATCCGCAGCAGATTCCCCTCTAAATCTGCCTCTCATTGTTTTCAAAAAATCAGTGTCCTGCTCAATCTTGCAGATTCCGTGGCTGATTCAGTCCCTGACGATTAGGCCCATTCGGCCCATACATCTGGGCCTAATCAGCAGAGGAAAGCCACAACAGAATGCCAATGCAAGGCATCGCATGTCACGGCAATCCCTCGGCCGAATACAGAGGTGGAAAATGAAGAGGGATTTCTCTTCATTTCCTGCCGTGTGAACCTATACTAACAAGTTTTAATGTACCGGAGGTGAGTCCAGGATTCATTTTGGTGACTTCTGGTACAGCCAGCTTCCCTACTCATGCTTAGTTAAACAAGGTGTAGTTTCCTCAGCATCAACAGAGCAGTGTGCCTGCACCAGAGATGAGTCCTGGACTTATCTCTGACACATTAAAACTTTCTAAACTACTAAATAGAGAGACAAATGGCAATTATAACTAGCTTTAGGGCTTTGATGATCTCTCCTAAGGATCTCTTAAGGCATAAGTAGTGCATGCTACATTTTGGGGACAAAAAGCCTCAGGATACAAATATACCAAAATAAATAAGAAAAAAAAAAACATAGTGTAAGAGATTGGACAGTGGGGCACCATAATGAAGACAATGGGGAAAGTAGTGGGGCAGTATTTTACCCCAACAGGCCATATGCCGTAGGTTAGGGGACACCCAGTAGGTTAGCGGGCCCTATCACTTTAACAGCATCTTTCTACTATTAGAATGTGTATAAATACCTAAACTAATGACCTTTACATAGAACAGCTGCAGGTGGTCCAGGGGTCAGACCCTCACAAATCTAATATTGATGACCTATGCTAAGGATAGACCATCAGTATTAGAAAGTGGATAACCCCTTTAACAAATTTGATTCACATGGTACAATTAAAAGCCACAACCCAAAGTGTCAGTTATTGCTGCACAATTCACCTGCAGCTTCTTTTGCAGTGCGATTTCATGTGAGTTTTTGCCACAGGAGCTTTGCAGAGGTGCAAACTTCAGAGTATTCCTGTGGAAAATTTAGCAGTGTGTTTGTCCTGTGTGAGCCATGTACAGAAAAAATTCTAATGTTGTGTACATGTATAGAGTGTTATTAAAAGATTTTCTGTGCTTGGTAAAGTACAGTAAACTTTAAAAAGATAATAATTTATAGTTCATTTTCTTATTGTGCACACTCATACTGCACAGTACTATAGTGTAGATTACTACAGTATATTCATCTACATTGATTGAAAGTCTAGCCATAGTATACTTGTGCCTTTCGTATACTACTTGGTGAATGTAAATGGTAATATTGCAAATCTTTGTTTAACCCCTGTTTTATATTCATTGTAGTCCTTTCAGCTGGAACCTGAGAAGAAAGGATCTTTTTTTGCTGCTAGTTTTCTTTTTCATACTTAATAGCATAACAACTTGTTATTACCTCCCACAATGACAATGGGATGTTCTGCATATATTATGTCTAAAACCCAAGGCATCCAGCTGATGAGGACATTAACCAGGTCACCTTGGCTAATATCAGATTTCTTTTATTCCTGGGCATTTGCTTGTGTACGGTGTTGCCTTCACGTCAACATTGCTGTCTATGCACAATACAATACATTCCACTTTCACAAACAATCATAAACGAGTTCATCTTTTTGATTTTCGCAGGATAAAAAAAAGAATAAAAAAAACTATAACATCCTGCAGATCTAGCCAGCCTCAGCATTCTGTCTTAGGCACCTGCAGAGAACAGTAAATGCCAATTTTCTCAGCACCATGGCTCACTGCAGATGTCTATTGTCTGCTCTCAGCATTAATCCACCTCAGTATCAGAGAAGATAGTTATTATGATCCCATGGCATTCCCAACTAGAAGGCTACCTATTAGATGATATTGCATGCTTCGAATGACCTTGGATTACATTAAGTAGTCTTTATGTACTGTTATGATCAGCACAAATAAAAACAGCTCTTTATGTTTCTGCCTTGTTTTTCTGCAGTCAGAAGAACACAGGTCACTACAAAGTTCTGTTTTCTTCAATATTCCAAACAAATATAAAAAGAGGTGAAACCATGAAGCAGTAGCATCTACATGTATTATCTTGATCTTATATAGTTTCCTGTACAGTAGAGTCATGTACTTTTTTTTTTCTTTTTTTTTTCTATATTACTATATGTATAGTAATGCTATTATCAGAATATTCTCTAGAGTGGGAATTGTGAAGATTCAGATAAAAATTCAGAAAGGGATATAAATTCCCCTATTGGACTGTAGGTATCATCCCCAGAAAAAAAAAAACACAGGTACAGCTAAAACAAGGACATTTAGTCATTATTCATACAGCTGTTTGATGGTACCTTTTAAAAACAATGCGTGTGCATGGTCAGTTAAAAAAACAGACAATCTATAATTGTCTTTTTTGACAGACACACAGATTCAATAGAAATCAATGGATCAGTTTTTTAATAAATTGACTGAGCTACTCACATTAAAAACGGATCAGTAGGTTGGGTTAAAAAAAAAAAGACCAATAAAATTCATCCCTTTTTAACACATACATTAAAAATGTATGAAAAATGGATGACACCCAGCTGTCAGAAATGGACATGGAACAGGTGAAAAATGGATGCAAAATGTCCATTAACTCCTTCCTGACACATGATGTAATAGTACCAATGCTGCAGTGCTACAATTTATTCTATTACTATTACATCTTACATGTTATCGGTCACCGTGTCTAAAGAGATGGTGGCCGAACAGAGATGGTGCTGTAGATGACATCAGAACATCTGAGCATGTAGCTGGTAGTCCCCCACTGCGTTCACGATCGCCGTGATTGGTCTGTCAGTTCTGACCAGTCAACCATGGCTAAAGTAGGCAAAAATCTGGTGGTGGCATAGTGGATGATTGATGAGTAATGATTGGTGCTACAGATTTTTTTTTTTGTCCCACACCCAGATCCCTAATTCCTAATCCCTAGTCTATAAAACCAATCTAAGGCTCATGTCCACGTGACGAATCCCATCCACACATTGCAGAAAAATACCCGCAGCAGAAATGCTGTGATTTCCAAAACCGTCGCTTTTTGGAAATTGCAGCATGTAAATTATACCTACAGAAATTCTGGTGGTTTACAGGTATAATTGAAGCAGAAAGTCCGCAGAGGAAAAATATGCAGACTTTCTGTGAAAAACGCTGCGGGAAAAACCACAATGCGTTTCCGCCCCGGTTTGTCCCGCAGGGCTTTTTCGCAGCGGGACGCCACGTGGGGCCTTAGCCTAATAGTGATTAGAAATGAATTGCTATACAGATACATAGAAGTCTCTCTCCAACATTCATAAGTACATTTCAGGCAGTTTTAGTACATTTTTTTACCGCACAAACCATCTTCTTGTGTGCTACTAAGCTTTGGTCAGTGATATACGTTACTGATAGGTGTCTGTGTGTAAGGGAATTTCCAGTTGAGCAATTCCCCAGTGCTGCTGCAGAACCCTGGGGGGGAGGGGCATAACAAGACAGTGAGCCCTAAAGCTGAACCCCCCCGGTGTCCCTGGCTAACTTGCTTATCTGTCCTAAGCGACAGCAGCAACTGGTCGACAGGCCCTACTAATATAGGTGTCAACACAGACTGCAGACAGGACAAATAAAGGGAGGTTGGCTAGCCAAGGGATCGGTACCAGTCGAACAATGCAGTACAAAATCACAATCCAAGAGAATAGTCAAAAACAGAGCCAGAGGTCAGAAATAGGAATACAGAGAATAACAGAAAAGAGGCTAGCAGTGACAAGTCACAAGACAGAATCAATAGCCAGCGAGCATGTGAGGGCTGACAACCTGTTTATAGAAAGTCAGACTGGATTGGTAGACAAGCTATCAATCACACAGGCAAGGCTGAGATCAACTATTGAGAAGCCGAAAGAAACAAGGTGCTGGAGACGGGTGTGGCAGAAAATCAATTACATAGTCTATGACAGTGTTCAGACTGAGCAACAAGAATCTTAAACAAGGAATCAAACTGAGCACGCCTCCTGCACCGCTGCATGCGGGTAGAGGGTGATTCAGAGACCCGAACAGGCAGAGACGTTACACTGTGCTTAATTTTTTGACACAGGACAACACACAAAATTTGAAAGATGCAAAGAAAGACCTCTTTATTCCATGTGACGCGATGTTTCAGTATTAACTGGAACCTTTCTCACATTGAATAAAGAGGTCTTTTTTGCATCTTTCAAGTTTTGTGCGCTGCCCATTTGTCCATATATGAGGAGACAGTGGCTTGTTTTCTGGGACTTTTTTTGCTTTTCGCTTTTTTGCTAGTCCTGCTCTGAATGTTTTGTTTCTAGATAGATAGATAGATAGATAGACGGACAGACAGACGGACGGACAGACAGATACAGTAGATAGATAGATAGATAGATAGATAGATAGATAGATACATTTTATATAGTTTAGGTAAATTTCAAATAGTTTCAGTTGCAGGTTTTTGCATGTGTGTAAAAAAAATTAATTGTAGTTAGAGGTAGTTAGCTATATATAAATAAACTGTAGTTAGTTCTAGCACAGGTGTTGCATACTCTTATATATATACCCACATATGCAGGGCCATTGTAACACATTGGTGGGCCCAGTGTATAGGTTAAATAAGTGGACCCATTCCCCCATCACCACCACTTACAAATACATGACTTGCACAAATTATAATGCCCCCTTAGTGGCCCCATACAATATACAGTAATGTCCCCCTCCAGCTATCCCCAGAGTTTAATGCTCCCTTCCAGCTGCTCCCACAGTTTAAGGTCCCCGTCCAGCTGCCCCACAGTTTAATGTCCCCCCGCAGCTGCCCCCTGTTTAATGTCCCCTCGCAGCTGCCCAGGTTTAATGTCCCCCGCAGTTGCCCCCACAATATTATGTCCCTCTCCTACTAAACAAAAATAAAAAAGAATGCTCCCCTGCTGTTCAACTCTGAAGTCTTCAGGGAGCTGCATTCACAATGTAAGTGATGTCATAACATCGCGCCTGCAGCTCCTGGGGAAGAGGGAGGTGAATGGTGCAGCAGGAAGCAGCCTGGAACAGCAAACACAGGTGCAAGTATACCATTGGCCCTATGGTTAAAGCAGCCCTGCACACATGTTTTGAAGCATTACATACACACTGCCCTGAAAAATTTATACATACTTTGCAGGGGTTAAATAATACACAAAACAAAAATTAAAAATGTTGTCAAAGTTCCAAATTATCCCAGAGAATGTATTTGTTTGTATAATAAAAAGTTCTCACAGTTTTCAAGATCTCTGCTCGTGACAAGGCAGATGTCTGATTATTGTGCTGTGACTATAACAAGCTGTGCACCTGTGTGTCCATCACATGACCATGGACCATAAATCACATGACCATAGATTGATTCGTATCAACTGGGAGTAAGCAGAATGAATGACAGCAAGCAGAGATCTAGAAAACTGTGAGGAATTGATACAGAAAGTATATTGAAAAACTGTACAACTTTTTATTATACAAACAATACTATTTTTCTCTCGATATTGTTCTGAAAGTGGCCAATCCCTTTAAATCACCTCTGATTCTGATACGGCCAGCGAGGGGAAGAAATAAAGATATCTCATTCTGCTCAACCTCCTCATCTTCATTCAGTGATGAGGAATCCCAGGAAAGGTGCCCTAAGACAGCAACTGAGGCAGCCCTCACAAATGACAGAGCACATATGAACCCCACTCTTTAACAACTATGAGACTCAGATTCCTGAGTTAATTGCCAATTCAGGAGTCCAGTTTGTAACTACTATCTTCACAGAAATAGACTTTTTGAAGGTCCTTTTCTCTGAGGATTTGGTCAATTTAATGGTGACCCAGATCAATCTATAAGCCCAGCAGCTTTTAGACCAAAATCCCACGTCATCATATGCTAGGTAGACCCCTGTAAACTCAGTAGAGATGATGATATTTTGGAGCTTTGTGCTGCATATGGGAATAATAAAAAAGTCATGAATTAAACAGTAGTGGGATTCAGATATTCTGTACCAAACCCCATTATTCCATGCTTTGAAGCGATCCTGAAATTTCTGTAATATAGTGACAACACATAGTGCTCGCCTCAAAATGATCCCATATTTGACCACCTCTTCAAAATCAGGCCAGTCCTTGATCATTTTTGTGCAGAGGGATACACCTCTGAACAGTGCATTGCAATAGACGAGTCTCTGATCTATTTCAAAGAGAGGCTTCCCAATAAGATGTACAAACTGTTCAAGAGTAGATCAGGATACACCCACAAGTTTATGGTTTATGAGAGAAAGGACACCAGAATTGATACCCACATTCCTTGTAATTAGTGGAAAAATATTGTGGGATCTGCTGGACCAGGGTTATCACCTCTATGTGGATAATTTCTGCACCAGCAAGGCACTGTTTAAAGGTGTTGTGCCATTATGGACACTTATGCCCTACCCACAGGACAAAGGTTGCAGCCCAATAGAAGTGAATGGAGTGCCGGTCAGGCAAACACACTGGCGCTCCTTTTCAAGAAGGCCTTAGGGGGAATTTTGGTCCCCCTTCCTCCTGATAACTGGGGGACCCAGGAATCAGACCCTTATCCCTTGTCCTGTGGATACGGTATAAATGACCGTAACGGCATAGCCCTTTTCATTGCCTCAGTTCCAGAGAGTAACGCCAGTCTTCATAAATCTGCCTCACTGTGTATGAATGGCGGAACACAGTTATAGGGGCACAAATTTGGCATAGTGCACTCTGCATTACATGGATATGTCCCTCTGTGGCATTTTCGAAATGTACTCCAGTGAATAAAATTACACTAGATCATTTTGTCCTGTTAAAAAGCACAGGTGAAAAATGATCAGTGCTAACTGCTAGCTGACATACCGTACTTGATATCACTGTTCAATAAAGGTAATATTATTTCATGCAACCATTCTAATAGACTGGCAGTATAGAGAGTGACATTTCTAACCATCATAGTTAGCATGATTTTGGCCAGTATACAGTTGACTCTTCTATAGAAACAGCGGACTTGTTCCAGAATTATAGTGAAAACTTCCCTGAAAAATTTGCATAGATGCCACGCACCAACTTTTGTATGTATTTTACATGCTTTGTGTGTCTTACTACACACAAAAGAGGCATGGCTAAGAGGATCTCTAAAATACACCAGATTTGATAAGTATGTGCTCTACAAAATCCTGGTCTAAAGTAAGCCAACCAAGAGGTGCTGTAAAGATGAAAAAGTGTCTAACCTATCTATTAGGATTCAGCCAACATACCATGCACGCACTGTGACAAATTTGGCCCTTCTTCTGCCTGGTCTAGCTGTCTAGAATTTTAAAGGGTTTCTTAGAGATTCCCAAGAATCTAGGAATATAAAACATATTCAAATACTTCTACTCCTGTCCCGCTTCCTCCCATCAAATACGCGGACCATGTCAATTATACCTACTGAAACGGAGGCGGTTTCCCTATAGGTATAATTGAAGCAGAAAGTCTGCAGATGAAAATTCTGCGGACTGTCTGTGAAAGGTACTGCAGCATTTTATGCCCAGGGCTGAGGCCCCACGTTGCAAAATGCAGCTTTTTTTTTTTTTGCAGATGTTGATGTGTTTTTATTTTTTTTTTTTTGGAGCGAAGCCAAGAATGGCTACAAAAGGAATGGGAAATATATAGGAAGCTCTTATACTTCTATCTTCTGCTCAATACACTTCAGACTTTTGCTCAAAACACTGAAGCAAAATATGCAACAACAAAAAAAAGCGTTTTCAGCCTTAAAATCACAGTGGCATTTAAAAAAAAAATGCTGTGTTTTTAACCACTCCTACAGACACTGTGCTACACGTTACAAAGAAGCAGAGTACAAAACAGTTTATACTTTGATGAATGATAGGTTCTGTGGAATTGGGTACAATAGTGGAGGTCATGGACACCCTTCAACATATTTAACTTTACAACATGAATTATTTGTGTGTTAATCTGTTTATTCTCTTTCATTTTTTACAGGTACAAACTGTGACATAGAAATAGATGAATGCTTGTCAAAGCCTTGTGTAAATAAAGGTGAATGTAAGGATCTGAAAGGAGATTTTCAATGTGTTTGCCCCCCTGGATATACTGGCAAACAATGCGAACAAAATATTGATGATTGTCAAAGTGGACCTTGCAAAAATGAGGCCTCTTGCATTGATGGAATTAACAGCTTCAGGTGATAAAACTTCACAATAGGTTTAGTGTAGAATAGAAGACTATCCGCAAGAGAGGAAATTATTTTTGTATTTATGACTAACTATAGTAAAGGCATAGGATAATGGACAATGAGGTGTGAAAAGTACATTGTATAAAAGGACACATATAAACAGTATCATAAAATCTGTGTCAGCAAGACACTTAATTTTTTTTTATCCATAATAGAATCATAAAGGTTCATTACGTGAAAGCTAAAAATGCTCACACATGATTTTTTGATATTTCTTAATGTACAGTATTGGCTTATTTACAGCTGTTGCCTACTAAATTGTGATTTACAATTGATATGAAATTAGGTATTGTGGTTCAAATGTTGTATTTTTCTTGTATAATTAATGTTTTTATATTGTAATATATGTTTTTGATACAACAAATTAGCCATTTTTATTTCAGCTGTATTTTACTGGTTTAGATGGTGCAAATACTGTAGCTTACAGTGTATTCTTGCCATCAAAAACAGATAACCCAATTGAATTTACAAGACTTACACTGACTAGATTATAATTTCAGATCTGTTTGAATCAGATCTGTCATTCTAGTTAAGAATATAAGACATGATTTTAGTGTGAACAGAACCTTAAAGTCACGATGAACAGAACAATGTCCTTTTCAAAGTTTAAAGTTTATTACATGGAGTGTTTGCATATACCGATAGTAGTGTACCTGTACAACTATATCACATGACATAGAAGAAAAAGAAAATACAATATTCTTACATTTTGTTTTCTATAGTTATTGACACAACATCGATTGTAAGGGATCATGCATACAGACATATCAAAGGCTCTGTGTTTTTATGAAGATGCAAGAGGGCTTACATAGGGGTAACATGGAGCTGTTACTATATGACTTCATATGATAGCATACAGAAGTTTTTTTCTGTAAAAATTATTTATTAATTAGACATAAAAATTGTGGCATGTTCTGTTGGATGAAGAAAATATACACATCCAGATAGAATAGTTGAATTACTACAAAACTTGGTTACAAAATTTTGCTACAAAATCATTACAGGTGTTGTCTGATTAGATACTGGGTCTTGCTGCAAGAGTGTGTAAGCCTGAGGCCTCACATTGTGGAAATGCAGCTTTTTTTGTTGCAGATTTTTCAGGGTTTTTTTGAGCCAAAGCCAATAATGGCTACCAAAGGAATGGGAAGTATAAAGGCATTAGTCATATTTCTCCCTTCTGCTCAATTCACTCCTGGCTTTGGCTCAAAAAAATCACAGCAAAATCTGCAACAATAAAAGCTGCATTTCTGCAACGTGGGGCTTAGCCTAAAAGTGTTTCCCTTTTGCCCTATAAAAAGGCTCTCAGAAACAACTTTTTGGTAATGTACCTTTTGATGAGAGATCATTGACTGCTAGACCTCTCCAACATACTCAAAGAGGTTTTGCCCAGTTGACAGATGTTAAGAGGGGGTGCATCACTGGATTGAGAGAAACAGAATGGTTGTCTTGACGAATTGCCCTCCATCCAGGTCTAGCTGTGGAGGTGTTGGGAGCTGTGGTTAAGCAAGGTCATGCACACATACTGAACAGACTGCCCATAGAGAGATTCATTTGATCTGTCGAGCAGCATGAGCAGTTTCCTTGTCCACCATCTAGACACAGGTGACACCTTCATTACAAATCCCTATCTCTGCCCATACCATTTCCAGGCACTTATCATAAATTTGGTGTCACAACACCCATTATGTGTCCTGTCATTGACAGCCTGCCACCATCACCTACGTTTGCAGTAGTGTCATCAATGAGAAACCTGGATTTTAGCAGCAAATCCAGGTTGTGTTTGGGATCCAACAACCATCAGGTTTGAGTTTGGAGGTCTTGTGGTGAGTGCTTTAATTCTGTCTTATGCTGTTGGGTAACACACCACCCCAACTGCTGGTGTGATGATCCGGAGGGACATTGCATGCAAAATACAGTCACCCTTAGTAGTCATACAAGGGACACTAAGGCTCAGTTCAGCGATATATGCACGACATCCTGTGGCCACGTGTTGCCTCTCATGGAAAGGCTATTAACTGGTATTTTTTAATAGGGTAATGCCCACACATACACAGCAAGGGAACGTCTCCACCATATTGCAACACTTCCTTGCCATATTTATTGTCAGTTGACCATTTATGTTTATGCAATGTTTTGGCCGCAGCGGAAACGCCACAGTAGTAAACGTTGCGTTTTACGTTACCTGCAAAGTGGATGAGATTCTGGCTAATCCCATCCACACAAGAAAAAAATCTGCAGCTGGGGTACCAGCTTCAACAACCTATGAGTATGCAGGATCTACAAATCCACCTGCAACATCTGTGTACAAATGTGCCACAGGATACCATGGAACATGTATGGCTTCCTGCCTGACTGTATCTCATCTTATGTCTAATTTATAGGATGCTCAACAGGGTACTAGAACCATCAAAATAATGGTCATGTGAATATCCCCCATTCACAGACATTGCATTTAATGCTGCCATGTGACGTCCATTAAAAAAGGGACGTCCCACGGCCATTATTCACTGTCATGTGAATATAGCTTAATATTGTAATCGCTTGCACATATCAAGATTATATTCACATGAATAAAGTTCATTTGTTTCCAAAAACTCCTTCTTGGTGCTTTATTTATTTTGTCAATGAGTGCTATTTCTTTAAGAAGGAACCTGTTTCACCTGAGGAATGTCTTATTCAGACATCGCCATACAAGGTGAATTTTTGTGTAAATGGATGTTCACATGACTATATCAAATAGCCAAAACATTAAAGCTGTTGTCTATATTTTATGTACTGTGGTTCCACCTCTTGCCACTAAAACAACTCTGCACAGACTCTTTAAGACAGTGGTCCCCAACCTTTTTTGCACCAGGGACCGGCTGCCATAGAGGCCCTAATATAAATAACATCTCTTAAATTCATAAAGCCCCCTTATATAAAATGCCGCCTCCCAATAACCCCTTAAAATAGCCACAACTGTGCTAAAAAAAAAAAAAAAGTTATACTTGCCTACCTTCGATCCCTTGATGGAGCCACTGCCTCTTCTTCTTCAGACAGGCATAGGATGTCTGCTATTTCATAGCATCGCACCTGCCTTTGCTGAGAAGCAGACGTCTTGTGTCTGTCTTCTCGGTGTTTTGTAAACCGCAGGCCTGAAGTGGCTTGCAGTTTACAAGACAGAGTCACAGCTTGAGTTTTAACTAGATCGGTGTCGTGCAGATGATAAAGCATATATTAATGGTGGCCCCTACAGAGGCAGTGGGCCCGGGGGAGCCTAGGAGTAGGAGGGCAGCCTAGGCTGTGTGCGTCACGTCAGGTAAATTTACCTGCAGAGCAATTTGACCTGACGGGACGCACGCAGACCAACGGTCCTCCATGCCGCCCCTCCTAGCTGTCACGGATAATGCCGCCTGAGGCGGCCACCTCACTTCGCCTCATTAGAGGTGCGCCCCTGAGCATGGGCACTGTAACTTCACCTTGTAGAATAGTACTGTATATGTCAGAACCTTCCATTGGAAGAATACAAAAGAAAATCTTCCTGAACTATACTGCTGCAATTTGCACAGAGCTTTATTCATGTTGGTCATTTATCCATATGGGTCCTTGTGTTCTCCCCTGGAGTCAAAAATAATCTAATGAGGATTAATATAATCCTCACCATGTTGGTAAATCAATTACTCGTCAGGGATGTATTCACACATGCCTTCTTGCAGCAGAAATGTATATATTTTTCACCAGTGATTATCTTGCAGACAAAAAACACACGAAAAAGTGTATTTAAGTGGAAGTTCATATTACCGTTTGACATCCTTTGATTTCATCCACAATAGGATGAGCAACAGACTTTAACGGCAATAGAGTGACAGGCGTAGATGGAGTCCTCTGCTTCTGTGTCTTCTCCTATTGATTTTAAAGTGAACAACATGATGGAAGTTTTCTTCCATTTGTTTATTTTTGTAACAGAAGAAAAAGTTCTGGATGCAGGACTTTTTCTTCTGTAAGAAAAGTAAAAAATTTGTCAAAAGACAGCTTCCATCATTTTATAACATGAGAGTGACTGCAGACTGACTCCACATGGAATGCTCTGTTTGCATTCTACAGTTAATGTCTATTGCTCTCATCCTATGACAGATGAGACTAACATACATTAATAACGGTAGTGTGAACCCAATCTTTCCAGTGTGTACCGGAACATGTGTCTGCAATGTTTTAAAGTAACTAAACTCCTTTATTCTGTACCAATGAATTGTCTGTATTCAAATCATTTTCTCTGTGCTCTGCATTCCAATGGTGTTCATTTTTACATGGGTATCAGGAGTGTAGCTATTGGGGATGCAGCGGTAGCAGCCACTACTGGTCCATGGACCCTGAGGGGGCCTCTCAACCACATTAGATATACCACTATTCTACATGATACAAGATAGGTAGGGCCCCATTGCATATTTTGCACTGGGGTCCAGGAGCTTTTGATGGGCTTATATATAATGCATATTTTTATATCTGTGTTTACTCTAGGTGTACATGTAAGGATGGCTTTGTCGGAAAGCTGTGTGAAGTCAATGTCAATGAATGTGAATCCAACCCCTGCCTTAACCAGGCTAAATGTACAGATGGCATAAATTCTTTTACCTGTAAATGTGCACCAGGATTTTCAGGAAGCAGGTGTGAAAAAGGTATTATTCGACAGCATTACCGGGCCAAATATATATGGACTTGCTGGCAGGACACTGAAATATTTGGGCTAAGCCTAGGTTTACACTTGAATTCAAATTTCTGATTTGCTGTTTCATTATAGGACCAAATGATCCATCCCATGAAGGAAGCCAGTTGCACCAAATAGACTCCATTCATGGGATTCATTGGGGTTCTGTCATGGTATCTGTGATTTTACTATAAGAAAAAATACTGTGCTATTTTTTTTTCTGGCAAATATGATGGAACATGTTACAAAGAATCCTAACAAAGTATCAAATACAAATGTGAACTCGGCCTTACTTTACCCAGAATCTCTGTGGTTTGTTGGTTTACTTATAATACTTGAGGGAGCCACCATTTTACTTGAATTTAAACACTTTGTTATATTCCGATATTTTTAGAAGAAAACTGTAGAGAATCATGCAACAGAAATGTTACTAGTAGCTTAGGGTATTAATAACTTACAGCATGCTCTCTGTGATAGTTGGGTCAACACTTGTTCCCTAGCATCTTCATGATCTGGCTGGTCAGAATGTGCAGTTATTGGTGAAGTTCTATTGCTGCTACTTTGTGATTCCACATTTTATATTGTCTGTTCATGTTCCCTCTGCTCTGTTAAGTGCTGAGAAATATATTGGCGCTAAAAAAATGAAGTTATTATTATTATTATTATTATTATTATTAGTATTAATAATAATAATAATAATTTAAAAAAAAAATATATATATATATATATATATATATATATATATATATATATATATAATATATATATATATAGTTCATTTTTGTTAATATGTCCATATGGCTAACTGATTTAAAACAGTGTAAAAAGAAGGCCTAAGAGGAGATTATAGTTTATGAAAAGCTGTGTATGTAAATTACAGATTTCTAGATTTGTATCAAAGATATAATTTTTAGTTTTAGTTTTGGGTATGAAGCTTCACTATACTATTACATCTCACAGTAGTTTTTTTTTTTTTTCAGAATAAATAACTTTCTTAAAATATAACTTTCTTAATGCATAGTAATATTATTATTATTATTATTATTATTATTATTATTAATAATAATAATAATACCTTTTTATTTATATTATGGCAGCATATTCTGCAGCACATTACAAATCATAGGGGTCATGTACAGACAAAATGAGACATTACAGGGTATTAAATCAATTCACACAAAAGGACTGAGGGCCCTGCTCGTAAGAGCTTACAATCTATTAGGTAGAAGGAGACACAGGAGGTAGCAGTGCTTGTACAGTGGTCCAGGCATTTTTATGAGAGAGATATAGTCATACAAATAAATAATGCTGGATGAAGTGGTCACCAGCAAGTGTTTGAATCAGGTTTTTATGCTAAACATATATTTTTTTTTAAAATGTGATTTATTTAATCTTTCATGTTACTTTTCAAATTTAGGCCGGGGCCCACATTGCTAAAATGCAATGTTTTGGCCGCAGCGGAAACGCCACAGTAGTAAACGCTGCGTTTTACGTTACCTGCAAAGTGGATGAGATTCTGGCTAATCCCATCCACACAAGAAAAAAAATCTGCAGCATTTTTTAGGTGCGGCTCACTGCGTGGGGTCTTAGCCTTAAACAAATCCTGAAATCTTGCAGTTTTCACACTGACCACTGAGTTTTATAACAGACCTACACTTTAGCCTATTGATCACTTCTCTGCATTTGTGTCATCATCATCACAGGCAGGATTATAATAAAAATTAATACCTCTGCTGTATAATACTGTAGGTGATGATCACAGCTCAGCTCCTTCCCTCTCTACACAATGACGTCTGTACAGGTCGCAGACTATGCCTAGACATCTATATGGGGGAGATGTATCAATACTAACATTTCCTACAACAATCTTGATATCCCTTGTGCTGGAGTAAGGGATGCTGATTTCTCTAAAAAAAATTAGGTGCATCTCAAATCTACTAAATTTGAGCTACTATTTATACGGGTGTAATTTATAGTAGATCTGACAGCCTCAGAATGCCACACCCCTCCAGCTAAGCTGAGACATGCCCTCTTTTCAGAAAAGTGACATGTGGGTGTAAATATGCCTTAGGCTGGGGCCCCACGTGGCGTAAATGCTGCGTTTTGGCCACGGCAGAAACGTTGCGGCAAAAACCACTGCATTTTACAGTCCCTGCAAAGTGGATGGGATTCTTATGAATCCCATCCACACATTACAGAAAAATATGTGCAGCTGAAATGTTGCAATTTCCAAAACCGTTGCATTTTTGGAAATTGCAGCATGTCAGTTATACCTACGGAAATGCTGGCGGTTTCCATAGAGATATAATTGAAGCAGAAAGTGTGGAGAGAAAAACTCTACAGACTTTCTGTGAAAAGTCCTGAGATAAAAACTGTGATGCGTTTCCGACACAGTTTTTCTTGTAGCATTTTTTCGCTGTGGCCTGCTACGTGGGGCCTTAGGGTGAGGCTCCATGTTATGGAAACACAGCTTTTTTTATTGCAGATTTTGCTGTTTTTTTTTTTTTGTTTTTTTTTTAGCCAAAGCCTGGATTGAATTTAACAGAAGGGAGAAGTATTAGTGTTTCCTTTATATTTCCCATTCCTTTTCAAGCCACTCTTGACTTTGGCTCAAAAAACCGCAGCTAAATCTACAACAAAAAAAGCAGCTTTTCCGTAAAGTGGCACCTTAGCCTAAAGTTGCAAATTTTGGGACAAACTTTGCAACTTTGATCATGAATATTTTAGCAGAAATTGGCGTAAAATGCTTGATAAATTCCTCCCTATGAGTCGTATCCATACTACAGTTTTTATATGATCCAGCTGTAAAACATATCTCTAAACAGACAGTAATACTGTAGCCAATTAATGTAAATCAAATAGATAAAAAGACTACCATCAGAAAAACAGGAGTGTTAAATAAAATCTATATAGTACATTCCCTTGAAGGAAATACATTGCTTTATGTCTAATTCCCTAGTATACAGTTGCAAGGAAGTCACAAGTACAGTACATCAAAGTCTTTGCTATTTCCATTGGTAGGCTACATTTAAGACAATATTCAACTTTCATAGAACAGGCTGACAATCTGCTGCCATAAACAGTGATCCATAGTTTTCTGTACAGCACAAACCAGAGGGAATCATTTCCTTTTCTCTATGTAACTTGCTTGTAGCTTTGCTCCTACTCTTGTCATACATGAGTCCAGAAAGGTGATATCTGTATTGATCTTTGGCAGTGTTCCCACACTAGAGAGCTGTATTACCTATGCGAGTGATTTTAGATGTGTCATGAAAGGAAAAAGGTAGTTCCTGAGGAGTCAATCTTTTGCCATATAACAATTTGACATATTATTCCACAAAACTATCAGTAGAGACAATTCAATTCTTTTTTTAGGCTCCATTTTCCATAGTTTCATCAGCTCTATAATCACATTGACAGAATGTGATGGTGAGTCACAGGAAAATACTGCAATATCTTTGGTCTGATAGGTGGGGCTCCAACTGCTGGGACCCCCCAATCCTATGAATGAAGGAATGCATGGCACTTCTGGCTCCCCACAGGGCAGCAAAGTAGCATTCACTTAAATTTAGCTATGTTGCAGTTCCATGACCAGCAGGCTGAAGGGAAGTGCCACAATATAGGGAATAAAAGTGAAGTGGCTGCAGCATCAAAGCGGCCCGAAAGCCCTTCACTTTCAGGATCAGTAGGGCCCTCACTGCTGGGAGCTGATGATGTGCTGTGAGAATGTCCTCGCAGGTCTTTTTCTGGTAATCTCTCATATCTCCTGTTGCACGTAATTGTATGCTATTCATGACATTTTAATGGAAATATGACAATGTTTGTGTTTGCTGCAGAACAGTCCTCGGGATTTAACCTGGAGTTTGAGGTCTCTGCTATCTATAGCTATGTCATGCTTGATAATGTTTTACCAACACTGAGTGCAGTCACCTGCGCTTTCTGGATGAAATCCTCAGATGTGACCAACTATGGGACACCAATATCTTATGCCATCGGTAATGGCATTGACAATGCATTCCTTCTCACAGACTATAATGGGTAACTACAGCATCTTTAACTTTACCAAACACAAAGTATATTCACATGTTAATCTGTTCTATGCAATATGTCACACTACAATATATAAATCACTATAATACAGCTATTTTCTCTTCTCAGCACTAGCCTGTAATAAATGCTTTGGTCACGGTTCCTCGCTAAATTTAGTTTGTGAAGCTGTCATTGAACTTTTTTGCAGAAAACAGCATTTTTAGAGAATTGAAGTTTTTGTTATTCTGTGAGCATTTCTTTCAGTTCATTTCAGTTCATTTCTTTTTTACTTTATCTTTCACTAACTATTCTTTTAACACATGCTACAGTATTTTTCCCATACTTAGTAAAGATATAATGCACACAGTATTGATAAACAGATTTAATATTGGTAAAGTACATACAGTGGTAATAAAAGTATTTTTCTAATATGGCTACATATAGAATGATAAAGGACAGTGATCCAAATAACACTGTAGGATTATAGGATTCGACTTGATGGACCTGTTTATTTTTCCAACCTTATCAGCTATGTTACCATGTTAAGTCTATGATCATTACGGTCAGTGGGCTTGGGTCCATAGGTCCCTTTAACCCTAACAGCTGAGAGATGAGGGTCCTTTTGTCATCCACTGAGCAGGTATACAGATGTATCAGAATTAACCCAAACTTTTGCAATTGGTTAAACTGCTGCAGCATGATATCTTATCTCAGAAGACAATAACAATCAACAAAAAGTCATAGAAAAATGTTTTTACAGTGACCTTTCATTGTTTGTTGTTGTCGTCTGTGATAAGAAATCATGTTGCAATAGTTTAAGCAATTGCAGAAGTTTGGGTATACTTTTCTTTTCTACTTTAATGGAAAGCCCAATGTGTTTCACTATTCAATATAGTTGGCTTCCACAAAAATGAGTATACTGTGCACTATATGTTTTTTTTTTTTGCATATGTCAGCAGATTTCCCCAGCATCTGTGTTGGATGTAGCCCCATTATACAACAGGAATGGGGTATTACCTAAATTACCTAAAACCGTAAGTAGAATACTGATGATACATAGTACAGTGGCTTGCAAAAGTATTCATACCCCTTGAACTTTTTCACTTTTTGTCACCTTGCAACCACAAAATCCAGTGTATTTTTTTGAGATTTTAAGTGATAGACCAACACAAAGTAGCAGATAATTGTGAAGTGGAATGAAAATTATACATGGATCATTATTATTTTTATATATCTGTCTAGAAGGGTTTTTGGGGGAACACATGGGCCTTCCTCCTGGGTGGTTCTCCTAAACGCCCAGTGTGAACTGGTCTACACACTGGTTGGGGTATAACGGATATTGACCAACCCGAGATGTTTGGGTACTCTAACATCTAGCTCCTCCCAGGTACCTGGGAATACCTGCTTTGTGATATGGCACCTGTGTCTTATTTGCTGTGCACTTTATTCGTTTATAGTGTATATTTAAACTTTACTGTTTGGTTAGTTTTTGTTTAGTATATACCTGCCTAGTCTTTGAAGCTGCAAGATAGTCCCAGTTTCCCCGGTGGCATTCAGTGCTACACTTCACATTTCTTGTTGGCACCCCGGCTCTTATAGTCCTTTGGATCGGTAGTCATGGTGTTTAAAGTACTGTCATTAAATGTTAACGGCCTGAACTCCCCGTACAAAAGGGTGATGCTGTGGAAGGAGGCGAGGGCTTCCAACTCTGATCTCATATGTGTGCAAGAGACACATTTGAACTGAGAGGATGCCCCTTGACTCCGCCATAAGCGTTACCCGGTGCAGGTATTTTCTCATGCGGTGCGGAAGAAGTGTGGAGTGGCTGTACTTATACGGGACACCTTGGCCGTTACTATTGATGAAGAATTCACTGATAATGAAGGGACATATGTGATATTGCTGTGTAGCATCAATAATGTCTAATATACTTTAGTCTCGGTATATGCCCCAAACAGGAGACAGCTGCAATTTCTTCGTATGGTTTTCTCTAAGAGAGAGGAGGTGGCTAAAGGCCATGTGATGGTACTGGGGTACTTTAATAAGATACTATGGTCCTCAATGGACTCCACTGCTCCTCAGACTGTCTCGGAACCTACCCCTATAATTAATGTTTTACAATCTTATCAGCTCTTTGATGTTTGGCGTCATCAGCATCCTTCTGAGCTGGATTACACTTCCTTTTCGAAAACACACCAGAATCTATACCAGAATTGATTATGTTTTGGTTGATAAATCGACTCTTCAATGGGTCAGCTCATCTGAAATAGGTATTCCGACACGGTATGACCATACATCGGTCTCTATTGTGGTTCAGGAACTTTATATTTTACAAAACCCCAAATACAGTATGTCAAGGACACTTCTTCCGCTTTAACTGAATATTTTGGCTTTAATGATAATAACCAGGTGAATGATGCCACCCTGTGGTGTGCCCATAAGGTGTATATGAGGGGCCACTTTTTTCAGCAAACCTCCAATGCTAAAAAGCAAAGGATTCAGCAGGAACAGACCATACCAACTCAATTGCAAATGCTACACAGGTTGAATAAAACTACACCCTATCCTACTAGAACAGATATCTACCCTTCATGCTCAACTGCATGACCTTAATGTATATAAATATGACCTAGCACTGCGTAAATTAAAATTGAAATATTACTGGCAAGGACATAAACCTAGCGCTGTTCTTGCTAAAAGACTAAAAACTCATATGACCAAAAGTCGCATTCCCTTTATTTATAATGATACGGGCCAGAAAATTGTTGACCCTAAAGTTATAGTTAATGTCTTGACGCAGTATTATTCGAATTTATACAACCTGAGGTCGGACCCCTCCATACCCCAACCTACTCTAGAAGCTATTTCCGCTTATCTAGACTCCGTTCCTCTCCCATCCATAACGGACACCCAAAAGGCCCCCCTTATGATTCCCTTCTCTCAAAATGAAGTTTTATTGGCGATTAAATCCCTGAAGTTGCAGAAGTCTCCTGGACCCGACGGGTTAACTTATGAATACTATAAGAGTAACCAATTCCTCTTGTCTCCTTTTCTTACCCGTTTATTTAATCATATTGATGCCTCTGGTTCTCCCCCGCGAGACACACTGGAAGCTTTAGTAATAACGCTTCCTAAACCAGGGAAGTCCCCTTACACCCAGCCTAATTTTCGACCCATCTCCCTTTTCAACCCTGATTTAAAAATTGTATGCCAAGGTTTTGTCCCGTAGACTTATGGACATTTTTACCACCATTATTCATAAGGCCCAAGTGGGGTTTATAAAGGGGAGACAGACTCTGGATGGTACAAGGCATTTTATTGACCTCATGGCCCTGGCTCACAGCCATCGAACGCCTTCTCTGCTCCTTGCTCTGGATGCGGAGAAGGCGTTCGACCGGGTACACTGGGAATATTTGAAAGCAGTCGTGCACAAATTCGGGTTCCCCGCTTCGATTCAGGGAGCTATTATGGCATTGTATACTAACCGTTCGGCCAGAGTCTACTCTGCTGGAGTGTTCTCTACCCCTTTTTATATTACTAATGGAACTTGTCAGGGATTTCAATTATCCCCTTTGATATTTGCTTTGACTATGAAACCCTTTGCCCAAAGCGTCAGATTGTCCCCGGATATTTCAGGCATTACGGTAGGCCCTACAGAGCATCGTATTGACTTATTTGCTGATCATATTATTATGGCCCTCTCCCGGCCTGAACAGTCGCTCACTGCAGTGATGACCCTCATTAATAATTTTCATAAGGTTAGTTATTATAAAGTGAACACCTCGAAATCCCTTATTTTGAACATGGGCATTCCTCTCCCCATTCAGCAATCACTTCAGCAATCCTTTCCTTTCCCATGGGCAACGGGAGCAATACCCTATTTAGGCATACACTTAACTTACCCACCATCACAACTGTGTAGAACTAATTACTCTAAGCTTATAGAAACTATACAACAAGATATCACTTTTTACTCTAAGAGTCACATCTCTTGGCTGGGTAGGCTGTGTGCGGTAAAAATGTTCCTTGTTCCAAAGATACTGTATTATTTTAGGAATCTCCCTGTTAAGGTCATCAAACACTTTGTTCATACTCTTCAACGCTTGTTAATGTGTTTTGTCTGGGGGCATAGGAGGGCTAGGATTCCGACCTCTATACTGCTTCTCCCTAAATCCAAAGGTGGCTTGGATTGTCCTAATCTGCTACACTATTACTTTTCATCCATCTTAGATCAATTGAAGGCCTGGTGGCATATGACCTAAGGGAAACATTGAGTTGACATTGAGAGGCATGCTTCAGGAATGTCCTCCTTGACTTTGTTGTTGTGGCATTTTAGATTCCCGTCTCCACAGTTTAAGCTGTCCCTGTACCTACCATGCAGGCAGCGGTAGATATATGGAAATTATGCCATACTGAACTCAATGTCCTTCAGTCTAATCTTACATCTGCTCCCCTAGAATTTTTACAGTCATTTATTCCGGATTTGGATATTCAGCAATGGAGCCACGGAGGCCTTAAAAACCTTGGGTCAGTTGTTCCAGGACAAGGTGTTACACTCCTTTGTTCATCTCAGTGAAGTGTTTAAGTTCCCAAAATGAGATTTTTATAAGTACTTACAAATTCGCCATTTTTTTATGGGATCTCTACCCCTCCCTTTACCTTATACTTTTGTAATCGAGCTAAGATGTCTAAGGGAATATCCTATTCTTATAAAGCCATTTGTGATCATTTACCTCCACTGCACCTAGGCTTTAGGTCTAAGTGGGAATCTGACCTTAATCAGACATTTTCTGACACTCAATTACTGATGTATTCTCTTTGCCTACGAGGGTATCTCACTGCATTGACCATCTGGAGTCTTCCAGGAAATTGATGTATACATGGTACTATACCCCCTCTAGGTTAGCGTTTATTTTTCCCATGGTATTCAAATCTTGCTGGAGATGCAATGAGGGAGTGGGTTCCTTTATGCACATATGGTGGTCTTGCCCTCGCATCAAGTCAGATAGGCAGGACTTCTCTCTCATCTTTAATATTGCTATCATTATGATTGCATTGTTATTATTATGTGTGTTACCATTGTATTACATTTTTGTTTTCCTATGTCCCTCCAGTTACATATCCCCCCCACCCTCACTCCCTTTCCCTATCCTTACCCGACCGCTAACTTCCCCTAACATCTCTCTTGAATTGCATATTGAATCATTGTACTGTAAATTATTTCTTGAAAAATATCCTAAGAAAATACAAGTTCAAATAAAATGATACATGGTTTTCAAAATTGTAATCAAATAAAAATCAGGAAAGTGTGACGTGCAAAAATATTCAGCCCCCCTATATCAATACTTTGTAGAGCCATCTTTCACTTCAATTACAGCTGCAAGTCTTTTGGGGTATGTCTCTACCAGTTTTGCACAGCTAGAGATTTTTGCCCATTCTTCTTTGCAAAATATCTCAAGCTCAGTCAGATTGGATGGAGAGAGTCTGCAAACAGCAATTTTCATGTATTTCTACAAATGCTCAATGGGATTTAGATCTGAACTTTGGGCCATTCTAACACATGAATATGTTTTGATCTAAACCATTCCACTGTAGCTCTGGCTGTATGTTTAGGGTCATTGTCTTGCTGGAAGGTAAATCTCCTTCCCAGTTTCAAGTCTTTTGCAGCCTCCAATAGGTTTTCTTCCAGGATTGCCCTGTATTTAGCTCCATCCATCTTCCCATCAATGCTTTCCAGCTTCCCTGTACCTGCTGAAGAAAAGCCTCCCCACAGCAGCTGCCATCACCATGTGTCACAGTGGGGATGGTGTGTTCATGGGGATGATCAGTGTTACTTTTCCGCCACTCATAGCGCTTTGCATTTAGTTCAACTTTGGTCTTATCTGACCACAGCACCTTCTTGCACATGTTGCTGTGTCCCCTATATGGCTTGTGTCAAACTGCAAATGGCACTTCTTATGTTTTTCTTTCAACAATGGTTTTCAATGGCCACTCTTCCATAAAGGCCAGATTTGTGGAGTGCACGACTTATAGTTGTCCTGTGGACAGATTCTCCCACCTGGGCTGTGGATTTCTGCAGCTCCTCCAGAGTTACCATGGGCTTCTTGGCTTCTTCTCTGACCAGTGCTCTCCTTGCTCGATCTGTCAGTTTAGGAGGATGGCCATGTCTTGGTAGGTTTGCAGTTGTAGAATACTTTTTCATTTTTTGGATGATGGATTGAACACTGCTAAAAGCTTGGGATATGTTTTAATAACCTAACCCTGCATTAAACTTCTCCACAACTTTATCTCTGACCTGTCTGGTGAGTTCCTTAGTCTTCATGATGCTGTTTGTTCACTAGTCTTCTCTAACAAACTACTGAGGCCTTCACAGAACAGGTGTATTTATTCTGAGACTAAATTATACACAGCTGGACTCTATTAACTAATTAAGTGACTTCTGAAGGCAATTGTGTGCACTGGATTTTATTTAGGGGTATCAGAGTACAAGCGGCTGAATACTTTTGAACGTCACACTTTTCAGATTTTTATTTGATAAAAATTTTGAAAAGAGTGTATCATTTTTGTTCCACTTCACAATTATGTGCTGATTGTCTATCTCTTAAAATCTCAATAAAATACATTTAAGTTTGTGGTTGTAAGGTGACAAATGTGAAAAAGTTCAAGGGGTATGACTACTTTTGCAAGGCACTGTACCTAACACTTTCTAGCCACAACCATTTTCTTTTTTTCAGGTTTAAGTGTACTTAATACCATTTTGCAGAATGTCTGATGTTTTGATCACTTTTTATTCTAATTTTTTGGGGAGGCAAAACAGCAAAAAAATGGTGGTTTTGCCACTTTGTTTTTTCCCCCATTATGGTGTTCACAGATTGAGAAAAATATGTAAATATTTTTACATGTTTTGGGCATTTTCAGATGATAGGGATACTGATTGTGTTCATGTTTGTGTTTACTTGTCTATTTTTATTTGGGGTCTAAGTAAAGGGGGAGATTTTAACTATTTTTTAATATATTTTCAAAAACGTATTAAGAGCATTTTTCTGTAGACTTATTTTATGCCCTCCCATCCATGGGGCTAGAACCTGCCTCAATAGGTACAGTACTGTGACAGGCCAGGGAGCCTTCACAAAAACTCATTGCAAGATCGTGGGAGCTGTCTTCCGAAACAAAAGTAAAAGGATGGAGGGAAGAAGGCACAAGAGGGGGAAAAGCTGAGGAACGGTGGCTGTAAAAAAGGGTTAATGCGTGTGATCAGAGGAGATGCTGATCATGGGTATTACCACAGATGCCTGCTCAAAAAAAGATTGAGCAACATATTTAATGTGCTGACATCCAACATACTATTACAGCTGATGTCACCAAGGAGTTAAAATACTATACTGCTTGAAAGCAATGTGACCCAGGAAGGCAACATAAATATATCTATAAACACAGTCATTTAAACTGATAACATTTAAAAATTGCATCCCAAGGGGAATGAATTGCATAGCTGTGAAGAAAAATAAGATAATACAAATGCACAAATGTCCGTAGACAACAGTTATTAGGGTGGTAGATACTTTACAAGGTTAAATTACAACTTAGGCCCTTACATGTTATTTGCTATGGACCAAATGAATTGTAATAGTAATTGACATGACCATAATGTAGGGCCCCAAATATACACCTACAGAATCCCACTGCTGAGTGTAATAGTATTCACACAGTAGATCAACCGACTGTCCACTTGACAAGCAAAGGCTGTACATACTCTACATTGTAGGTTACTGACGCTGTGCTCATTGCATAACCTTTCGTTACTCTTTAGATGGGTGCTTTATATTAATGGAAAAGAGAGAATAACCGATTGCCCTTCTGTGAATGATGGTAAATGGCATCATATTGTCGTTTCTTGGACAAGTACTGATGGGTCGTGGAAGGTCTATATTGATGGAAAACTCTCAGATCATGGAAAAGGCTTGTCAGTGGGAGAGCACATACCTGGTAGGTTACAAACATAAATAAATAGTAAATCCAGCATAATAACACTGAAAAAACACAAAATAAACTATTAATTACCAAATTTAACTCTGCTATAGCTTCTCTATATATAATGTGTCATAGTTTTCAAAGGTTTTCGGTGAGCATTTATAACTTTTATTATAAATGTTCTTCTCTTTTATTGGTTATCCAATAATAAGAGCAAGTTCTCTCATTTAGTACAACAAAATCTATTCAGAAAATGGACAATAATAACGTTTTCTTAATTTAACCCATTAAAAAGATTGCACAACTTGACATCTCCAATAAAATTCCTCAGATATGAGCCCTATGGAGAGCTATAAAGACATAAATAAACCCCTTTGAATATAGAGATAAAAAAAATATATTGTTGATTTATGAAGCAATTTGTGTTTTATAAAAGCTATAAAACAGGTAATAATAATCCTATAGTAGTAGCAACAAATTAAGAAAGCTAAAGTAAGTGGAATCTAAGCCTTATGCCTTATACTACAGGAATCTGTGTTAATGAGTTTACGTTGATGTATTCTGGTGTTTTAGGAGGGGGCGCTTTAGTTCTTGCACAAGAACAAGACCAGAGGGGGGAAGGTTTTAATCCTGCGGAATCTTTTGTTGGATCAATAAGTCAGCTTAACATATGGGATTATCCACTGTCTGCAGAACAGGTATGTTTCTGATGGCCCATGACTTGGCTTTTCACAGTACAGAACATGTAACTTCAAATGTATTTGTTTTAAAGGTAAAGTTGTTGGCTAGTTCATGCCCATATCAGCTTCAAAAGGGAAATGTCTTAGCTTGGGCCGATTTCCTGCTAGGTGTGGTTGGAAAAGTTAAAGTAGACAACAAGAGCATATTCTGTTCAGGTAAGTGTGATTTTTACATATACGTACATTAGAAAATGTCATAGTTACTTATTTTAGTAATTCATTACCGAATTTATTAAACTAAAACCTGAACGCCACAAAATGTATTATGTTTAGACCAAAATCCAGAATGTATAGAAATAATTTACATATTTACCTTCCCTGTAGATTGTCCAGTCTTAGAAGGTTTGTCACCTCATTTGCATGAATCCATCAGTGATCGAAAACCAGGTTCCAAGATCCGCTTGTACTGTGATCCTGGCTATCAAATTGTGGGTAGTTCTGAACAACAATGCCTTAACCTGGGAGAATGGGACCAGCCTCTGCCACACTGTGAAAGTTCGTATTGTCCTAGATATTCAATAATATCAATGCCTGCTGCTGAGAAGGGGATCTCACTAAATTCTGGGAAATATCAGGTTAACATTAGATAATGACCATAAAACTGTTAATGATATAGGAGGCTTGAAGCCGTAGTACAGGTTATTAGAAAATAAATTCTATATGTTCAGCAGTATGTGATCATTTAGAACTCACTCTAAATATTGCCTTCAACTTTAAGATCTGTTTAAGTGCTTTTAGCGCAAATCTAATGTAGTTCCAGAATTTTCAATTTATGTCTGATAATGGGTTATACATAGGATTTGCTTTTAAGGCAATAACCACTTTGCATCAAATTGGTATCCACTGCCTTGGAATGTGCAACTATGTGCTGCTTAAATATTTATAATGTTCTTGGATTTAGAGACGTCTTACTGTAGAAATGTATTTGGTTAACTTGAATGTCTATTCTTCTAGCTGTAGTAATAAATTATATGAAATAAAATGTGTTTAAATTCCATTTTAATGATGTGTCAATTTTTGGTATTTTGTTTCAAACTTCATCATTTCATTAAGGAATCGGCTGTGGAAAGCCCCCTCATCTGAAAAATGGGATTAATACTGACGAAAAGTTTTTTGCTGGAAGTACTGTCACATACCAATGTAATATTGGATACTACCTGCTTGGAGACTCAAGGATGTTTTGTACAGACAATGGAAGCTGGGATGGTACTTCACCAATGTGTCTTGGTAAGTCCACTTTAGGCTGGGGCCCCACGTTATGAAAATGCTGCATTTTACAATATCTGCAAAGTAGATGGGATTCTGGCTAATCCCATCCACACATTGCAGAAAAAAATCTGCAATTTCAAAAACGCTCAATTATACCTACGGAAACACTGGCGTTTTTCGTATAGGTTTAATAGGGGCTAGAAAGTCAGCAGAGGAAAACTCTGCGGACTTTCTGTGAAAAGCGCAGCGGAAAAAAAAAACGTGATGCATTTCCGCCGCGGTCTTCTCCGCAGCATTTTCTGGATGTGGCTCGCAACGTAGGGCCTTAGATAGTTTTCCTTTGCATTAAACATATGTGCCATGTAATTCATATATAAGCCTGAAATCAGACACTTATATACTATCTCTAGCATCACACAGCGAGGGATGTATCACTGCAATTGCACCAATTTTCAGCATTAATGCTTTATATATAAAACCTTACTGCTATGTTTTCAAATACATTGGGGCAAATTATTCATGCCTTGTTGTCACACATGCATGGGATATATATATGGGCTAATATAGTAACTGTTGCAGTAAAGAAAAGGAGGTGAAATGTTATATATTGAGTAACACACATAACACAATCTAACATTTACAGGGTAGTTGGGCAGATTTATTAATGACGTTTTGTCAGATGGCTAATGCAATTTGCACCAAAATAAATGCGTGCACTGCTTTATTAACTGTTATAAAAAGTTCTTTGCCTTGCCTGACAAGGGGACATGGTTCTAATCCAGCTATTAATTGTTGAAAATTTAAGACGTAAAGATTCGCCCGAATTATGATAAATCTGCATTTTAAGATTGTCTACTCTGCTGCACAGTATTAGTAAATCTTCCCCAATCTTTCTAATCTCTGCACTGTTCTTCCTGGACTTTATTCTGGCTTCTAAGAATGTTGACAAACTGTGACGAAAGGTATGCTTAGTGAAAGAATTCCTTTAAACAATCTTACTGTATGCACAGGAGTATACCTAGACAGTATGTTGCATGACTGATAAAACTTACTGTGGCCTCTTCAGTGTACATATACTCAAATGATGGTCCTGCAAGGGTTCTTAGGCAACCTAGTATGTAGAATACAGTAATGGAGTAGGATACAAGGAGATAATATGCACATTCCACAGACCTATATTAAAATTATTAAAGGGAACTTGTCTGGACGATTTGGGGCACTAAACCACCCACATGTCTTTATGGTTGGGAGTGCTAGTGTCCCAAATAGCCTTGTAAGGTCTTAAAAACACAAGTTAAAAATAAAAAAAAAAAACATTTAGACTCTACTAGCTTCTGTACTTCCAGTGGTGATGCAGTTCTTTAGTGAAGCCAGAGGGGAGTATTTGCGTGTAGTTACTGCACTGGAGTTATACTTTGATGCGCTGTTTTACCTCTATTTTTATATTGTGCTCATTCTACACAGACAGAACATGCCTGAGTTAATGTGTGACTATTAACTGTATCCCTCTGTTTTCAGATGTTGATGAATGTGCAGTTGGATCAGATTGTGATAAACACGCATCCTGCACAAATACCAATGGCTCCTACATTTGCACCTGTATACCGCCATACTCTGGTGATGGAAAAACATGTACAGGTAAATATGGTAGGCAACTGTATAACAAATAAGGCCCAAAGGCGTGAACATCGCTTATCCAAGGAAACTTACCCCCATTCATACAACCTATTATAGCATTCAGACATGATAGAAGGTAGTCACTGACTTTAGACCCAACTCAACAAAGTACATTGAAGGATTTCTAGCAAGCAGTGGCTTATGCTCTGACGGATTCAAACAGTTCATGTACTACATGCCATTCGGTGCAAAGGAAATGTCATAATACCTTCTATTTAGAGTAAAATATAAGTAAGATTTTGCATTTGACAGTAAAACTATTGTGAATATTATTGTTAAACAGCATCTCTGTCTAAATTCATGTTACCAAGTCCTTAAGTTTTGTCTGAATATTTGGATTCTAATGGATCCAGTTAAACTCGTATGCTAGCCCAAAAGAGGCATCTGTTGAGCTTACAGAAATATAGTTTTCTTCGTAAGTGCTCCCAAGGCTCATGAAGAGAACCCATGGGCCCTATTTTCTGCTACCTATACACAGTTTTCAGTGAGTTTGTATGCAGTAAGAGCTGTTAATCATTGCATGGGCAGGGAAGCCGGACTCTCAGAATCTCTCAAAGCCTAGCAGCATATAAACAGCTTTTTACTTATAAATATGGAATGAAATCGTACTGTATATGTTACCTTCTATCCTGTACTACTCTCAGATAAGGGAGCAAAGAAACCTAATGCATTCACTTTAAAGTGAGTCTGTCACCAGGGTGAAGCATATTAAACCAGCAACACTGTTAGATTGGTCAGGCTTAACTGAATGTAATGCCTTTTTCCCCATGAAATTGTTTGCTTCCTTTGCTGAGATACACATTTACAGTTGTGCTAAAAAGTTTACATACCCCGGCAGATTTTTTGGCCTTTTTTCAGAGAATATGAATGATAACACAAAAACGTTGTAACGTCTCTGCCTGTTCAGGTCTCTGTTCCACCCTCCGCCCGTACGCAGCGGCACAGGAGGCGTGCTCAGTTTGATTCCTTGTTTAAGATTCTTGTTGCTCAATCTGAACACTGTCCTAGACTATGTAATTGATTTTCTGCCACGCCCGTCTCCTTCACCTTGGTTTTCCTCTGCTCCACTAATAGTTAATTTTAGTCTTACCTGTGTGATTGACAGCCTATCATCCTATCAAGTCTGGGGCGGGTTTTTCCTTCTTATTTATTATTTGCTCACAGTCACACTAGCGCTTTCTATTGCTTCTGCGTACCTGCCTTTACTCCATGCTGTTTTGTTACCTGTATTCCTATTTCTGATCTCTGGCTTTGTCTGTGACTATTCTTTTGGATTGTGATTTTGTATTGCATTTCTCGACTGTTACTGACCCCTTGGCTAGCTGACCTCCCTTTGTTGTGTTTTTCCTGTCTGCCTTCTGTGTTGTCACCTATATTAGGAAGGGACTGTTGACTTGTTGCTGGCTGTCGCCTTGGACAGATTGGGCAAGTAGGCGGGGACAGTGGGGGGGATTCAGCTTAGGGTCCACTGTCTTGTTGTGCCCCTCCCCCTAGGGTTCTGCAGCAGCACTGGGGAATTGCTCAACTGGAAATTCCCTTACAAACGTTTTCTCCACTCATGGTTAGTGGTTGGTTGAAGCCATTTATTGCCAAACTTCTGTGTTTTCTCTTTTTAAATCATAATGATAACCAAAAACATCAAAATGACCCTGTTCAAAAGTTCACATACACTGGTGATTTTGACCAGATAACATGCCCGAAGTTGACACAAAGGGGTTTGAATGGCTACTATAGGTAACATCCTCACCTGTGACCTATTTGCGTGTAATGAGTGTGGGTGCATAAAAGCTGAGTGAGTTTCTGGGGTCCAGACAGACTGTTGCATCTTTCCTCCGGCCACTGACGTTTCTGGATTGTGAGTCATGGGGAAAGCAAAAGAATTGTCCACAGATCTACAGGAAAAGGTAGTTGAACTGTATAAAACAGGAAAGGGATACAAAAAGATATCCAAGAAATTGATAATGCCAGTCAGCAGTGTTCAAACTGTGATTAACAAATGGAAACTCAGGGGCTTTGTAAAAACCAAACCACAGTCAGGTAGACCAACCAGAATTTCGGCCACAACTGCCCGGAAAATTGTTCAGGATGCAAAGAAAAACCCACACATAACATCAGCTGAAATACAGGACTCCCTGAAATCTATTGGTGTGGCAGTTTCAAGATGCACAATAAGGAGGCACTTGAAGAAAAATGGGCTGCATGGTCAAGTTGCCAGAAGAAAGCCATTACTGCGCAAATGCCACAAAGAATCTCGCCTTCAATACGCCAAAGAGCACAGAGACAAGCCTCAAAACTTCTGGAACAAGGTAATTTGGAGTGATGAGACAAAAATCGAACTTTTTGGCCACAACCATAAACGTTACATTTGGAGAGGTGTCAACAAGGCCTATGATGAAAGGAACACCATTCCTACTGTAAAGCACGGAGGTGGATCACTGATGATGCGGGGATGTGTGAGCTTCAAAAGCACAGGAAACTTGGTCAATGTTGAAGGTAAGATGAATGCAGCACGTTATCAGCAAATACTGGAGGCAAATTTGCACTCATCAGCCAGGAAGCTGTGCATGGGACATACTTGGACGTTCCAACATGACAACGATCCAAAACACAAGGCCAAGTTGACCTGTCATTGGCTACAGCAGAAGAAAGTGAAGGTTCTTTGAGGCACTCTGGGGAGATCTCAAGTGCACAGTACATGCAAGACAGCCCAGGAATTTACAGGAACTGGAGACTTTTTGCCAAGAAGAATGGACAGTTTTACCATCTGAGAAAATAAAGAGCCTCATCCACAACTACCACAAAAGACTTCAAGCTGTCTTTGATGATAGAGGGGGCAATACATGGTATTAAGAACTGGGGTATGTGATCTTTTGAACAGGGTCATTTTGATGTTTTTGGTTGTCATTATGAACTAAAAAGAGAAAACACAGAATTTTGACAATAAATGGCTTTAACCAACCACCAACCATGAGTGGAGAAAAAGTTTTTGGGTTATCATTCATATTCTCTTAAAAAGGCCAAAAAAACAAAAAATCTGCCGGGGTATGTAAACTTTTTAGCACAACTGTATTTCACAACATGCAAATGAACAGTCTGGATAACCAAGGGTGGCTCCATTGCTCCAAACTGCTCTAATATGTCAGTGCGAAGACAAGTGCACAGGGATAAGTGAGATTTCAACATAGTTTCCTGGCCCTGTCTCTTCAAAGAAGAGAGGAGGAGGAGGGAAGCAGGGCGTATTAGAGCAGTATGGAGTGTAGCTTTTTGGCACAAAGGAACCACCCTCAGTGCTCCAGACAGCTTTTACATATTGTGAAATAAATTAATATCTTAGCAACTGATGCACTGACCACTTTAAATGTTGAAAAAAGTGTTACATTCAGGTATGCCTGACTTATCTAACTGTGTTGCTGGTTTAATATGCTTCACTCTGGTGACAGACTCCTTTTAAGTAGAATACAATATTAATTTTAAATAAATTGAATATAGAATATTCATGCATCAAGCAAAGTGTAAGACTTACTCTTCTATCTTTATGTCTTTCATTTTATCTATACTGTAGAACCAGTAAAATGTCAAAGTCCTGCTGAGTTGGAAAATGGAAAATTTTCTGGGGACTACTTTGGTGTTGGAAGTGAACTGACTTTCTCATGCAATAATGGATATGATTTGATTGGAAGCATGAAAGTTACATGTTTGGAGTTTGGGGACTGGAACGTTGAAATACCCTACTGCCAAGGTACAGAAAACTTTTAAAGGTGATATTTTTATTGTATCATTATTATAATAATGTACATTGTTACTAAACACTTAAAGGAGTATTCCCATGAACATAATCATATTTAGATTTCTAGACAATTAAAAGTTAAACTTTTTTGCAAATATAATTAAACATTTTTATAATGCTCCTTAGTGCCCACCACAGTATAATTCTCTATTACTGTCCCCCACGCAGTAGATTGTTCTTGAGTGTCCCCCACAAACAATGGGTACTTGCATTGGTCGGGAGAAACATTTATCTCCCGACCACGGTCCCCCAAACCCAGATACTTTACAATAGTGGCAGTACAGATGGACAATCATCCTTGCTGTTATTATTGAAAAGTATTAAAGCTTAGGGGAAAGCAGTAAAGTGATGAGTGTTTCTCCTGGCCACTGTCATTATGGTCCAAGAGTAAGCGGTCTAGACAGCTGGTGGGCACGGTCTGTGTTTGGACCATGGTCCACCTGTTTAATATTCACGGTATATACTGTATGTGTATGTACTATATGCATTTACAATAGAAGTATGGTTGTTAAACCCCATTACAAAGTCCAGCAAAGGGCCAGTGAGTTGGAGGCTTAGATGGGAGACTTAGCAGCATGAGACTTTTCTCTCTCGCTTATCTGCATGTCTTGCTTTTACATTCATATTTTCATAAACATTTATTTAGTCAATTACAGAAATGTCTGGAATTCAGTGTTCTCAACCATGGAAAGCAATTGAGATGTACTCAATCTGTGTAGTCATACCAGCTAAAGCAATACTATTTCATCAATAACTCTCTATAGATTTTACAATTTTATATTGCAATGAATCTTTTCTCATAATGAAAGCAATTTTTACAGTAATTACGCTTACTCGCATGGAAGACTGAGGTTTAAAGGGTTATTCCCTTTTAATATAACTATCCCTTTGTGATTGGTGAAGATATGATCTATCTGACCTCCGCTTATCATAAGAATGTCTAAATAACTAGACAGGCCTGTGTTGCTTGTGCCTTTACACATGGAGTAAGCTAAATATAAATTTTCTATGTTGAATAAACTTTCTGAATATATAAATTCTAACGGTGTTAAGTCTGTTTTCCTTTCCATGTTATAAAGCTGTATCATGTGGGAAGCCACCAGTTCCAGAACATGGCAGCATTGTGGGTTCCAATTTCACTTATGACATGACAATTATTTTCAGGTAAAATTATGCTTTATTTTAATCATAAAATATTAAATTTTATTGTGTACTTTTCATGATAGATTGAATGATTGAATGAATTAATAAATGGAGGAAGGAACGAACAATTGTTTGACCCCCATTTTGACTCCTGTTTGGGGTATTTGAATGTATGCTGTTAGATACTAATAGTGTATTAAATAATATAATAAGAATCAAGTATTTGTTGTACTTAGTGCATTATGGACGTCACCATTGGATAGGCCAAAAAATGTGTTAAGCGCCTTTCATTTCTGTAGATGCAACGAGGGATATACATTATTAGGCAGTGAAGAAACTGTATGTCTTGCTGATGGTTCCTGGAGCAATGGAGTCCCATCTTGTGAGTCAGTCACGTGTTCCAAACCAAAGGAAATAGCTTATGGGAATTACACATTAAGTGGGTTGACATACAAGTCAACAGCATCATATAAGTGTGACACAGGATACAGGTAAAGTATTAAAAAAATATAATAAAAAGTCTTGTTTAATACATTATTAAAATTATAGTAGAAACATAGAAGTTTGACGGCATAAAAAGACCACGTAGTTCATCTAGTCTGTTCTTATATTATTTTCATTTTCTCTTAGTATAGGCATGCTTAAATTCAGTTACTATAGATTTTCCAACCACATCTGCTTCAAACTCCTACTCGTCTTTCAGTAAAATATTTCCTGATATTGCTTCTGATCTTATTGCCTAATTTCAGTTTCTGCCCGCTTATTCTTGTGTAAAAGCTTCCCATTTCTTTAATGATATGCATTAAAGCAGTTGCCCCACAAACAAGACTGGACAGTCACTCTAGGCCCTTGTGAGGTATATAAAAGAATGGTGGCAGGAAAAAAAAAAAACATACCCTCCTTAATAGCTGTACATTTTTTTGTTCTGTGTTTCAATTATTTCTTCAAATTGAAGTAGGTGACAAATGCTTCCTTTCCTCAATGGCCTAATTCCTGGACAACCCATTTAGGTCAGAAAATCTCATGACAAATAATGACTATTGCTGTTGAAATATAAAATATCCAAACTAAATATACCTAGTCATTCTTCACATCATGTAAAATACTTGTTTGTAATTTTTAGTATAAAATAACTGTTTTGCGCATATATTATTAATGTTGCATCCACGTAATGTGTCATCTGACTATTCTTTTACTGTGATTATTTGTGATTGGTTTAACAACATTTTTCCTTAGTTTGCAGGGTCCACCAACTTTGGCATGTGAAGCTTCTGGTAACTGGAGTAGTGAGCCTCCATCCTGTGAACTTGTGACTTGTGGTTCTCCTCCCATTGTTAGAGACGCCATCACCAAAGGAAACCTCTTCACTTTTGGAAACACAGTGAAATACACTTGTAAAGAAGGGTACGTTTGACTTTCTTATATATTTCTAGTATTGGAAACATCTAGTATTGGGAATATATATGACATAAACCATATTATGCTAATTGGCAACTTGTGTACCTAGCTTCACGTATACAGAAATCCTACCTATCTAATTTAATTGCTGAGATAGGGATAAGGCCTTATGCACACGGCCATGCCGTTTTTCACAGACATAATGTCTCTTAAAAAATGGCGCTGTGTGTCCATGCAAGTGTGCAGCCGGCAGTAAATAATTGTTTAAAAAAATTATAGAAAGCATGTACAGTATTTCAATGGGTCTATTCACATGCCACTATTTATATCCGTTTTTACGGGCAAAAATAGTGCATATCAGTTTTTTTGATGCCTGTAAAGTATGGGCTGTTAAAAAAAATGAACATGTGAATATACACATTGAATTCAATTTGTTGTCAAAACTGACGTGTGACGGACGTTGTTGAAACGGCTGTCACACGACTGTTTTTTTGCGGTCATGTGAAAAAGCCCTAACTGGCAGAAAATCCCAACCACCAGGATGTGACTTATCTAAAACAGGCAAGAAATACTGTTCTACATTGTTTCTGCAACTCTAATAGAGGTGAATGGAAGTTATGGAAACAAGCGTAGCACATTTAGCTATGCTATTTTTATAACTGCAGCTATAGAAACCGTTTAGTTCAGCTGTGCTACCCTTTTTACGTTGCTCCTATTTACCACTATGGGAGTTACGGAAAGAGCATAGACCAGGTCTAGTTGACTGTTTCCGTAAGTCTTGCCTTAGACAAATTTTTATATTTTTAATATAATCTAATTGCAGGGAGTCTGTCATCACCAAAACTGCTTTTAGGCTAAGGCCTCATGTAGCGAGCCACAGAGAAAAACATTTTTTTTCCCGCAGCACTTTTCACAGAAAGTCCACAGAGTTTTCCTCTGTGGACTTTCTGCTTCAATGATGCCTATAGGGAAAACACCAGCGTTTCTGTAGCTATAATTGACTGTGATTTACAAAAATGCAACAGTTTTGGAAATTGTGGCATGCCTGCTGCAGATATTTTTTCTGCAATGTGTGGATGGGATTAGCCAGAATTCCATCCTCTTTGCAGGGGCTGTAAAACGCCACAGCAAAATAGTGGTGTCTTCGCTATGTGGGGCCCCGGCCTTAAAGCCACTTATATGTTGTTCTTTTGTGATCACATCAAATTTCTGTTCTTGGGACATGTAAATGTTTCTGTTTTGGGGGCAACACTAGTTGGTGACCACCAAAGAAAATGAGTGGCCCCGCCCTAAATAGCTCATTTACATATGGAATGAAGGTTGAATTTCTTTGCAGCAAGATTACACTTATACACAAGAAAGTATGTTAGCTATGCCAAAAACTGGTCCTACAACAGCATATAATTTGCTTAAGTGATTTTGTTGGTGTTAGACTCCTTTTTAATTGCAATTTTTAAATATACATTTTAAGTAGAGATGGGCAAACCAATTCATTCCTAGCCAGATTGAAACTGAACAATTGATGATTCGTCTCAGAATAACTATAAATAAAAAATAAATATACTCACCTTCCCTCAACTCTTTTGGGCCTCCTTGCGGCGTCAGTGCTCTCTCTTGGTCTACTTGGTGATGTAATTACGCTTGCCATGCCCAATCACAGGCCTCAGTGGTGACCCCCAGGCGCATGACATCTCTGAACTTGTTTGACCTGAAATAAATCAGGGACCCGAGCCACCCTAACACAAAACGAATCTTCACAAGGTTAACCCTTCTTTAGTTTTAAGATATGTATGTTACAGTTAAAGCTCCAGGTATTGGAAATGATTTTGTAAGACTGGTATTTCAAAGGAAGCCTGCAGTTTAGCATACGCCAAATTTATTAAGAGGTGTACACATCACTCTCTGAACTGGCTGCTTGTGAGAAACTGAGATCTACACCAGTTCTTAGCTGATCTCAGTTAGAATTTCTACCACCTTTCTGGTATAAATCTTAATGCATATGTGAAGCCTTGGTGATCCTGCAACCCACCAGATTTTAACATAGTTGGCATGAGCAGTGTAAAAACTAAAAGAAATTGCAAATATTTGATGCACTAATTTTCTGTAGTTGTTGATGCCAGTCAGTGTGTGTTTTCAGCGGATTTAGATTTCATTATGCATTTTATCTTTTTTACAGTTACACTCTAGTTGGTCCGGAAATTAGAACCTGTTTACCAACTGGAAAATGGAGTGAGAATATTCCACAATGTATGGCTGTTTCATGTGATGAGCCTCCAAATGTTGACCACGCTTCTTCAGACAGTGCTCATAGACTTTATGGAGACACTGCATACTATTACTGCTTTGATGGCTATAGTATGGCTGACAACAGCAAAATGCTGTGTAATGCTGAAGGAAAGTGGGTACCTCCTGAAGGCAAGGAAACGCCTTACTGTATAGCGGATTTTTGTGAGAAACCTCTTGCTGTTGCATATGGCATCTTAGAAACAATCAACAAAGCAAAATTTGTTTCAGGCACAACAGTTAGCTTTAAATGTATGGAAGGCTTTATACTGAACACAACTTCTAAGATTGAGTGCTTACGAGGTGGACAATGGAACCCTTCACCTACAGCAATTCAGTGTGTACCAATCCGTTGTGGAGAACCGCCTGGTATCAAAAATGGCTATGTTAGTGGAAACAACTACAGCTTTGATGCATTGGTGGCTTACAGTTGCAATAAAGGATACTACATTAAAGGGGAGAAGAAACGTACATGCCAAGCATCTGGGGAATGGAGTGGTCGGCTTCCAGCTTGCCATCCAGTATCCTGTGGCCAACCACCCGAACTTGAAAATGGGCTTATAGAGGTGTGTGTGTTCACTTCTTTTCTTTTAAACTAATTTGATTATATTTTGCTTGGAAAGTCATTTTATTAGGCTTATTTATTTCTAGCATAGTCAGGCTTCTGTTCTTCATTAAGGCATCCTGTAAGAAGATTTAGTAAATTCATATCCGAGACAATTTAGAAAGTGCAGCCATATTGAATATCACATTTGAACTGGTAGCTTTGGAGAAAATGTTCCATCAATAACTTTTGAAAGTTATTGGCCATATTATATGGCAATATTTACATTTTGAGTAGAGTATATAACACGTCTGAGCACCATTTTACAATTAATATAGAAAATAATCTGTGTATATCTGATACTGCCTCTGAGTTACAGCGTATATTAAAACCTACAGTTAGGTCCATATATATTTGGACACTGACACAAATTTAGTTTTTTTTGCCAGTTTACTGAAACATATTCAAGTTATAGTTATATAATGGACATGGACATAAAGTCCAGACTTTCAGCTTTCATTTGAGGGTATCCACATTAAAATTGGATGAAGGGTTTAGGAGTTTCAGCTCCTTAACATGTGTCATCCTGTTTTTAGGGGCCAAAAGTAATTGGACAATTGACTCAAAGGCTGTTTCATGGGAAGGTGTGGACAATTCCTTCGTTATGTCATTCTCAATCAATCAGATAAAAAGCCTGGAGTTGATTTGAGGTATGGTGCTTGCATTTGGAAGATTTTGCTGTGAAGAAAACATGCAGTCAAAGATGCTCTCCATGCAGGTGAAACAAGCCATCCTTAAGCTGCAAAAACAGAAAAAAAAACATCTGAGAAATTGCTACAATATTAGGAGTGGCAAAATCTACAGTTTGGTACATCTTGAGAAAGAAAGCACTGGTGAACTCATCAGTGCAAAAAGACCTGGACGCCCATGGAAGACAACAGTGGTGGATGATCGCAGAATAATTTCCATTGTGAAGAGAAACCCCTTCACAACAGCCATCCAAGTGAACAACACTCTCCAGGATGTAGGTGTATCAATATCCAAATCTACCATAAAGAGAAGACTGCATGAAAGTAAATACAGAGGCCTCAAGAATAAAAAGGCTAGATTGGACTTTGCTAAAAAACATCTAAAAAAGCCAGCACAGTTCTGGAAGCACATTCTTTGGACACATGAAACCAAGATCAACCTCTACCAGAATGATGGAAAGAAAAAAGTATGGCGAAGACGTGAAACAGCTCATGATCCAAAGCATATCACATCATCTGTAAAACAGCGGAGGCAGTGTGATGGCTTGGGCATGCATGGCTGCCAGTGGCACTGGGTCACTACTGTAGTGTTTATTGATGATGTGACACAGGACAGAAGAAGCCGGATGAATTCTGAGGAATTCAGAGACATACTGTGTGCTCAAATCCAGCCAAACTGATTGGTCAGCGATTCATAATAGAGATGGACAATGACCAAAAACATAAAAACAAAGCAACCCAGGAGTTTATTAAAGCAAAGAAGTGGAATATTCTTGAATGGCCAAGTCAGTCACCTGATCTCAACCCAATTGAGCATGCATTTCACTTGTTAAAGTCTAAACTTCAGACAGAAAGGCCCACAAACAAACAGCAACTAAAAACTGCTGCAGTAAAGGCCTGGCAGAGCATTAAAAAGGAGGAAACACAGCGGCGTCTGGTGATGTCCATGAGTTCAAGACTTCAGGCTGTCATTGCCAACAAAGGGTGAAAAATCAAGAATTAGAAATGAACATTTTATTTACAATTATTTCATTTGTCCAATTACTTTTGAGCCCCTGAAATGAAGGGATTGTGTGTAATAAATGCTTTAGTTCCTCACATTTTTATACAATCATTTTGTTCAACCCACTGAATTAAAGCTGAAAGTCTGAACTTCAACTGATCTGAATTGTTATATTCAAAATTCATTGTGGTAATGTACAGAACCAAAATGAGAAAAATGTTGTCTCTGTCCAAATATTTATGGACCTAACTGTATATATTCACAGTTCTGCTGGTTCACTGAAAACAGGTTAGAGATATTTATTGTGCAGAACCTTGTGCAGGGAGGTCACTTCGTAAAGGGTTACCCAGGACTATCCAGTACTGCACTTCACTTCCTCTTCTCAGGAAGTGACTTTCTCAGAAAGTGACTTTATGTCTGCTGGTCATGTAGTCATGCTACAACCGAGCCTCATTCATTTGCATGGGACTGAGCTGCAACATGGCCATGTTACCAACAAACATGATGTTACTTCCTGAAAAGTCCTTCTCCTGGATAACCCCTTTAGGCCAAGGCCCTATGTTGCGGAAAAGATGCTTTTTTGTTGCAGATTTTGCTGCATTTTTTTGAGGCAAAACCAGGAGTGGTTTTAACAGAAGGTAGAAGTATAAGAGCTTCTTATATACAGTAATACCTCGTACACTCGCGTTTCCGAATTTGCGAATTCACAGATTCGCGATATTTTTTTGGCAACTAACATATATAGATTTTGCTCTTTTTTTTTCAGATCTGTGAAATTTAATTAAAAAAAACACCTTCGCTATTGGGTAGTAGCGTTCTGTTCGTTACGTACCCGGTAATTAGTTTCATTTTACTGTGAGTGTATAAGAAAAATGAATGAATGTATTAATATACAGTACTGTACAGTATACTTTAGTATACTTTAGTATATTGTACAGTATTGTAGGGCAAAGTTTATTGATATTTAGGGGTTAAACATTAGAAACCGGCATTGTAAGCGCTTCTAAGCGCTTGTACCAAACATTCGCGATTCCTCGCGATCCGCTCTGGCACCTAACCTCGAGAATGTACGAGGTATTACTGTATTTCCCATCCCTTTTGAAGCCACTCTTGACTTTGGCTCAAAATAACGCAGTAAAATCTGCAACAAAAAAAGCAGCATTTCCGCAATGTTTGCCTTAAGCTAACCACAGATTAGAGATTTCAGACAGCTACAGTATTTTCTAACAGACTTTTCATTCATGGTTTGTCTTTAAAGATTACCAAAAGCTAAAATGACGAAATTGGTGATCTAAAGTCTTGTGGGCCCCGGTGCAAACTTTTGTACAGGGCCCCCTACCCCCCTCCCTACAGCGAATTCTTGATAGTGAAGGTTACGGGTGCTGCAGCAGTATCTCAGATACTTGAAAGGGATACAGCTTTAGTACCTTTAGTACCCACAACTACAGTTATCAAGAATACGGCGAGTGAGCAACATAGTGGCCGGCATTTAAACATTACTGAGAGCTGTGGGATAAAGCTAATATACAGGGTTCTAACAGTCTAAGAGATACTGCGGTGCTTTTGTGAGTGCTGTGACCCCTTCACTATTTACATTGCACACTGCACAGTATATGTTTTATAATCACCATGCGATGTTATTACAGCCTGTAATAATAGTGCATGGCTGCTATAAAACAGATGGCATGTAATGTGAATAGAGAAGAGACCCAACCAGTATAATATGCTCCACAGTGGCTCCCACACAGTATAATATGCTCTACAGTGTCCCCCACACACCATTATATGCTCCACAGTGGCCTCCACACAGTATTATATGCTCCACAGTGGCCCCCACACAGTATAATTTACTCCACAGTGGGCCCCACACAGTATAAAATGCTCCCAAGAGCCCCCCTAGAGCCAGTGCTATTATTATACTCTGGGTTCTCCTCAGTCACAGGCTGGAGGAGCCCCGGAGAGGATGCCGGGAATCATCAGCAACCCAGGAGAGGTGAGTAGAAGTATTTCTTATTTTTAGTCACCTTCCCTCGGTTGGCATTTATTTGACATGCTGGGCCCTTTTCCATTAATAATATGTATAGCGGTTGGGGAACAAGGCTTATCATTTCCAGCTGTTCGCGGGCCCCGATCGTTATGCCACTGTGGGTGATCAGTTTCTCTCTTGATCTGTGGTCTGGTCTAGGCTTCTATTGATCGGATGCTGATCCCTGTTTGGTAGCACACCACAAAGGCGAAAACATTTAGCATGTCATTTGATATGCCAAGAACCACCACTATTAGAACACTCGGTGTAATATTCCCACATACTCTGACAGTTGGCAAAATATAGTCTAAGTTGACATTTTTGGCTGTCCAGCATGCAGCTCTTCGTATACTCTACTTTTGGCTAAACACATACTCATATTTTTATATAAATTAATTATATATGAAAATTGTGAACTGGTCTTATGGTGGACATAGGTTCTTCAAGGTTATTCACTGTGGTGTATTATAAATTCAAGTTTTCAAAGAGGTAAGCTTTTGGGATGAAAATATAGTGTTTGAAACACTTTGTGTTCCAGATCTATACTTCTTGGCAGCTAGAGGTAAATTGAATGCATTTTTATATGTTGCCAATATAAAACTGCTTGGCATTGGTTGATTTAATGATTGGTTCTTGTGTGAAGAATCATAATGATGCTGGAGGTTAATATCACCAGCAGCCAGTAAAACAGAATAATATCAGATAGCAAAGGGAACTAACCTCAAAGTATTCAATAGTGATGAATACGAAAAAATTATAGCACTACCAATATTTCATAATTTTAAGACATCATTTTAATCAAATTTTTTTTTTCCACAGAATAAAACAGGTATTGTGTTTGAGGATGAGGTAACTTACTACTGCAAACCTGGATACAGGCTGCTTGGTAGCAATAAAAGAGTGTGCCAGTCCAACAAACAGTGGTATAGTGAGTCTCCACCATCATGTACTCTGCTAAGCTGTGAAAAACCACCACCCTTAAAACATGGTGACATTAAGGGGGTAACAATTGATGTTGGTTCGAAAATTGAATTTGTATGTGATGAGGGCTATGAACTTATTGGGGAAACTAGTTGGACTTGTCAGAAAAATGGAAAATGGGACAAAAAACAATTACCTACCTGTGTGCCATCCAAATGTCAAGAACCACCACTATTACAAAACCAGTTAGTACTTAAAGAAGTTGCTAATGAAACAGGAGTTGTAAAATTTTCCTGTAGAGAGGGCTATGTTCTCCAAGGTTCCTCTGTTTTACGATGTCTACCATCACAGCACTGGAATGATTCTTTTCCATTATGCAAGCTTGTACTCTGTCCCAAGCCTCCAGATATTGATTTTGGAGACCCTAAGTTAGTGCCATCTCTTCATTATGGCACTACAATTCAATATACTTGTATGGATGGCTTTCTGCTTCGAGGACCATCTGAAATTACATGCGAAGCAGATGGTAATTGGGGTCCAGATATTCCCAGCTGTGTTCCAGTTGAGTGTCCTCAGCCTGATGAAATTCCTAATGGAATTGTTGATGTTCAAGGATTGACTTATCTCAGTACTGTTCTCTATACATGCAAGCCTGGATTTGAGTTAATGGGAAATGCCACGTTAATTTGTGGGCCAGTAGGACACTGGCTAGGCGGATTGCCAGTATGTAAACCTATCAGATGTCCTGGAGCTAAAGATATTCCAAATGGTAAATGTTCTTCACACAGTCTTTACTATGGACAAACTGTAACCTATTCATGTAACAAAGGTTTTAGACTTGAAGGACAGCCTATTATTACTTGTATGGAAACAGGAGAATGGGATTATGATCCCCCATCCTGTAAAGAGATAGCCTGTGACCCTCCTCAAGCTATTGATAATGGGTTTGTAGAAGGCGCTGACTATAGGTATGGTGCCATGATCATTTATAGTTGTATGCCTGGATTTCAGTTAACTGGACCTGCCATAATTACTTGCGAAGATTCAGGATGGTCCAGCCCTACTCCGATGTGTGTGCATACAGATTGCGGACTCCCACCCCATATTGATTTTGGACAGTATAGCAAATATAATGACAACATAATAATTGATAATGTGAAACTTGAAACGTATGATGCACCAATCACTACCCAACCTCCGACTACTCTACATAATTATCACAAAGGTGGTAATTATTCACTAGGGGATATAAGCAATGATGTGACAGAATTTTTATATGGAACTTTCATTTTGTACACTTGTTATCATGGCTATGAAATTTTTGGAATACCACTATTATATTGCCAGGAAGATGGTACTTGGAATGGAAGTGCTCCTGTCTGTTTACCAATAGAATGTAAAATTCCTATAGCTCCTGAAAATGGCATTGTACATTATACTGATAATTCACTTGATAGCACTATTTATTATAAATGTAAAGATGGATTTGAACTTATTGGGTCAGAGAACAGCACATGCTTGTCTACAAGGAAATGGAGTAATGACATTCCACAATGTGCTATCATATTTTGCAAGCTACCTAACCACATATTAAATGGATATATAGAAACCTCAAATTACTCTTATATGAGTGTTGTGCACTATAAATGTAACACAGGATACAGTATACATGGCTCTAGTAAAAGAACGTGTCAAGAAGATAAACTATGGGATGGAGAAGAACCGATCTGCATACCCATTTCTTGTGGTGCTCCCCCAGCCTTAATAAATGGACAAGTCAGAGGAGATGATTATCATTATGGAAAACATATTGAGTATCACTGCGTTGAAGGTTTCCTGCTAAAGGGTGATAAGAACTCAACCTGCCTTGAGGATGGACACTGGAGTGGAACAAATCCAGAATGCTTAAAAATCACATGTATAGTACCTCAGGCTGTTGCTAATGGGGAGACTGAAGGAAAAGAATATACTGTTGGAAGCAAATTAATGTATAAGTGTAATCCAGGACATAAATTAGATGGGTCATCAAAACTTACCTGTCAAAAAGATGGAACATGGGATGCAAAAGCCCCACTCTGTGCTCCCATAGACTGTGGTCCTCCTGAAGATATTTCTCATGGTTTCCTTAACAGTTCAGGCTTTCATTATAATGAATATGTACAATATGTTTGCTTTCCTGGATATGAAATACATGGAACTCCGACACGGCAATGTTTAGCAAGTGGCTTGTGGAGTGGAAATGCCCCTAGTTGCCTTCCATGTGAATGCTCTAAACCATCTGTGCAAAATGCGAAGGTTATTGGGGACAACTTCAGCTGTGGCCAGTCAATCAGAATCAGATGTCATGATGGCTTTAAACTGTATGGACATTCTGAACTCATCTGTGAATCTGCAGGAAGGTGGAACTCAGGCTTTCCATACTGCGGGAAGGTTTCTTGTGGCACTCCACCCATAATACCAAATGCACTCATTAATGGAAGCAGTTCAACACTCGAGAATGCAATCAAATACACATGTCTCGCAGGCTATGTTATGCAAGGGAAATCAGATCTTGTGTGCACAGAACAAGGGAAGTGGAGTAAACCCTACCCTCTTTGTCAGTTACTTTCCTGCAGACCACCACCCATTATTCCTAACACTGTGATGACTGGTGATTTCTACACTTTTGGAAGTGTTATTGAATATCGGTAAGTGCAGGGTTTTTTTTTTCTCTATGACAGTCAAGATTGGATGCTATAGAGAAACTTCCTGATTTCACGATTTTTTTGTCTCTAACTGTTTCTAGTTAATAAATACTATGCAACTTAAAATTTCAAAAGGAATACATTTTACTTAAAGAGGTCTTGTCACCACCTCCGCCATCTCCAGTTCTTTCTTTAATAGGTGCCACTCCACTGATTCCAGCACAGATGGAATATTTCCCTAAGCCCCTCCATTCCTGAATAATCAGTGCAGTTAGTTTTGGTGCCTGATAGGCCATTTAGGCTTTTTAAGTGGGTGGTCTCAAGCAGGAGCAGACAAGAGAGTGTGATTCTGAACTTTGAGACACTGTCTAACTAGAGGCAGTTAGTGTCAGAGCCCAGAATTATGCGCCTTTACCTGCTCTAGCCCAAGACCACCCACTTGACAGTAGATAGTCAAGACACTGAAACTAGCAACACTGATTATAAAGAACAGTGGAAAGAATTCCAACAGCGGGAGACTCAGTGGAGAAGTGTCTCTTATAGGATGCAAAGAACTGGAGTTGGTAGAGGGGGTAAGAAGTCCTCTTTCACATAGAACACTTCCACTATGTGTAGACATTTATAAATAGAAATCCCTACACTAATCTAAACACCCTCCCCATCACCTACTTTCTAAATTACATAATTTATCAAAAATGTAGTTACCCATATTTTCTGATTATCCCATGATGATCCGTTTCCGGAAATGGAACATCACTACTACCCCCCCCCCCCATCCACCTCATCATACTTACCTCTTGACTTCCTCCTGCAGGGAACGGCTCCTCCTCTTTCTGTGACGTCTGCCACGCATGCGCAAAAGAGGCGGGACTGCGCTGTAGCCAACACTCCATCTCCATTGCGCAAGCCCGAATGAGCTGCCCACGCATGCGCAGTAGAGATGGAATGAAGGCTACAGCACAGTGCCAGGACTGCTGTGCAGGCACTGGCAGAATGAAAGAAAAGGAGGAGCCGTTCAACGCAGAAGGAAGTCTGGACAGGAAGAAGACAGGTAAGTATAATGGGGTAGGGGGGAGGGCTGAATTAGTTGGGAAGGGCTAGTAGTGGGCGGAATAGCTAGGGAGACAGGGAGGGAGTGAGAGGGAGATAGTGTGAGAGCCTACAACTACCATAATGCATTGCATTAGCTAAGGCAGCAGGAAGCTACACCACATAAACAAATGCAGAAGATGCCAGGCGCTCACAGAAATCACTCAAAACACTGCTAAAGGTATATGGGTGCACTTATTAACACATTAATAGCACTAACAGACCTTTTTTAAAAAAATATTTTTTGCCTGGAAAACCCCTTTAAGGTGCAGCCTTAGCTATCTCATATCAAATCTTGGGAATTGGCCAAGTTAAGAAAATAATTGATCTGCATCTTCCAAAAGCAGTGTTGGTCTTGCCCATCAAATGTGCTTGGTATTATAGCTGAACCCTATTCCCCCATTCCAATGCCAATCACAGTCCACAGACAAAACTGTGTAACCCATTTTAGGATGTCATGCAATGAGACCCCTACAGATATCTGCATTAAAGGACTTCTCCAAGTTAAAATAGAACTCCCACAAAATAATTGATTCTTTGGCCTGTGAGAAAGGTTTATGATGAAATTGTAAAGGTAATCTTTATGGAGGCTTCAGTTTTTCCATGTCTAGACAGGAAACTGACTTCCTGTCTAGACATGAAAAATTGTGGAAAGCTCACATATACAGCCTCCAAAAAGAAGATTACCTGCACTACAATTTACATCATAAGCCTTCCTCACAGTCCAAAGAATAAAAACATTTTTTTGTGGCAGTTCTACTTTAAGAAACAAAGAATTATGCAGCTTTGAGGACCTTCTTGATCCAGTCACAGGCCCCAGTTAGCTCCCACTGATGGCCTCTTTTGACATACCACAGGTCTCCTGCAGCTTCCAACCTTTGCATTGGGAAGGTTGAAAGCTGCTGGCGAAAACCGCAGCAATAATTGACTTGTCGAGGGTTTAATACCTATAGCGCTGGTGCTACAGGTTATAATCCCAGCATGTGGATAAGATCTGTAGAAATCTCATGCTATATGCTGCTACTGTACATTGGTGAGTTTGCATCACATATATGTTCACTGCAATGCAAAGGGTGAAATTCACATAAATCTACATTCACATACACTTCAAGTTTAAGAATACTGAACTGTAATTGGTTGCTATAGGCAGGGATGCCACTTTTTCTCAGAGGCATCATGCAATAAGCTCTTGGTTTATGCATTCTTACATTTATATTGTGTTCCTTGAAAATATTACAATAACAGCATCTAGCAACTTTAATGTATTCTGGTAAGTTATACGTAGCATTTGTAAGGTCTTACTTCATTATAACATTTGTATTATAGATGTGAAGATGGATATATAATGGATGAAGATATGGTGACAAAAATTTGTTTGGAGGATGGATCCTGGTCAACAGAGGAAATTACTTGTATCCCAAGGAAATGTAAATTGCAGTCAGATACAGTAAAAATCAAGGCAGATTATGATATAAATAAAACTGTAACAGTTGTATGTAAAACCGGTTATACTTTATCAGGACCTAGCACCTCAACCTGCATGGTAAATATATGTGTTTCATTTTTATAAAGGAAGATATTTAATATATGTTGTGTAGGAATTTCTCACTATTATCAGGTTATCTGAAAGGACACATTCATTGAGAGACTGGAAACTGATGATGTAATACTCAAACAGATGAAAAATGTGTTAAAATGGCCTGGTGTGGCCTAACATAATTATTACATATCTATAGTGTATAGGTGATAAATAGTAGATCAGTGGGGCTCTGACCAATCCCCACTGATTGACAGAATGGGGAATCTTAGTCCCCCATTCCCCCAACTGCTAGACTGCAGATTGGAGAAATTTGACTATATAGTACTGACCAGTATAGCCACTGGACATGTTATATAGTTACATGTTATATAGTTTGTTGTAGGTTCCAGTACAACCTGTCATTTATTCATTTAACCCTTTAACATTAAGCACAGTACTATGATATAGTGCTGAGCAGTTGACAGCTGAAATGGTGCTGTGTCTGAAATAGTCTGAGAAACATAAATACAAAAAAATCAAAAAGCAAAAAAAAATACATTTCCTCTGATAGAAGTATGTCCGTAAATCCCCACATCGCGAAAATGCAGCACTTTGGCCGTGGCGGAAACGCTTGCATTTTTGAAAATCGCAGAATGTCAATTATACCTACAAAAACGCTGGCATATTCTGTATAGGTATAATAGGAGCAGAAAGTCCGCAAAGGAAATCTTTTTTTGGCTGTGGCCAAAACGTAAAAGATATGCTTAATCTCCCCAATAATTAATTTTCTTTATCATACAGTATATGGTGAACATCATTATAAAAAAAAAAACATGATCATGGCTTTTCTTATTTTCCTCATGCTTTTATTGTTTAGTGTTATGTGAAAGTAGAGAAGAAAGGTAATTTCACCTCTGTCTAAAGGCAATGATGTATAACTCCCCCTGGCAAAGTGGCCACCACATTCCACTGAAGCCTAATGCTGACAATACACATAAGATATCAGCTGAAAGAGCTTGAGGCCAGGGCCCCACGTGCAGTGTCGGACTGGGATGCCTAGGGCCCACCAGTGGAATTGCTTCTATGGGCCCACCATCAGGACCCCTGCAGATCAGCGGTACCGAGACAGGGCGGCTAAAGGTAATAACATGTCAGGAGCCATGCTGCTCTCCTGCCATAACATGTGCACCACTGGACTACCTAAACCTACTGCTACGCCCTGTATGGCAAGTGAACAGCGCAGCTCCTAGAATTGTTACCATTACCTGTAGATCATCATTACATCGCAGATTTAATATTGCTGGCCTATCCTAAGCACAGGCCATCAATATTAGAAAGATAGATAAATACTTTGAAGAGGATGTCCAGGAATTGGCGCAACCGAATTCCTGGGAGGGAGGTGTAAAATAAAAAATAAATAAAAAAGCAAACTCACCTGTACCCGACACTCCATAGTCCGCTGCCAGTGTCCACTCAGTCTCGTCCCGGCGCTTTCCTGCTGGGAGTCCTGCACCTCATGGGACCACTAAGACCAATTAGGTACAGGATTTCCAGAAATGAGGCGCCGCCATGAGACCAAACAGACACAGGCAGGTGACAACGGGGTGCTGGGGACAGGTGAGTATGCTTTTTTGAATTTTTATTATTTTTACACCTCCCTGCGGCTGCCACAGTGGTTGCTTCAGTTAATAGACAACCTTTTTAAAGGGTTTGTCTGGGCCAAAAATTTTTATGGCCACTTCACTGGTCCCCCCATACAGTGGCCTCTTCACTGGTCCCCCATACTGTATGGAGAACAGTGATGGGGCCATTATATTATGTGGGAGAAGTGATGGGGGCTAACATCCTGTGTGGTGCATAATAAAGGGATTGTCCAGGGTTAATCTTTTTTATGGTCTATGGATAGGCCATAAATACCTGATCGATAGGGGGCTGACATATGGTACCATCAGCTGTACAGCGTCACTTCCGACGCCACGTTCTGTACACAACACAGGGCCGGAAGCAGAAAGCTCCATCCACTGTATAGTTGCCCGGTGCCATCACTGCAGCTCAGCTCCCACTGACTTCAATAAATGCTGAGTTGCAGTGAAGGTGCCCGGCTAATATAAAGTGGACAGAGCTTTCTGCTTCTGGCCCCATATTGTGTACAGGACAGGTGCCAGAAGTGGCTCCGTACAGCTGATCGGTCCGGGGTCGGCCCCCAACAGATCAGGTATCTATGGCCTATACTGAGGATAAACCATAACAAATTATGCCTGGACAACCCCTTTAATATAACCCCCTAATGCACCACACTTTAAAGAGGTTGTCCAGTATAATTTTTTTCTTTTTTATAATTAGTCTGGGGGAGGTGAACCCCTCCCCAAAAAAACAAAAACATACTAAACATACTCACCTATCCCCGGTCCTCCGGTGTCAGCAGGTCCCAGCACGGTCTGGTCCTGCAGCTTCCCTGTCTTCTTTTGCCGGAAGTCCTCGCTGGCTGTGACGTCCCAGGTCCCTTCCTTTGCGCCAATGATTGGCCTCAGGGGTCACGTGACATCACAGGTAGTCACGTGCAGGGGGTACTTGCACTGGAAGAAAACAGAGCTGCAGGCTAAACCATGCTGGAAGACACTGGGGACAGGAGAGAAAGTTTTTTTTGTTTTTTCACCTGTGTAACCCCTTTAATGTCCCCCAGGCTATTGGCATCCATTAGTTATCATTTTGCCAATGAATGGTGTAACTAAGGTCTTGTGGGCCCGATGCAAACTTTTGTCCGGGGCCCCCTACCCCCTCCCTAGAGAGAATTCTTGATAGTGGTGGTTACGGGTGCTGCAGCGATATCTCAGATACTTCAAAGGGATACAGCTTTAGTACTCAGAACTGCAGTTATCAAGAATGTGGTGAGTGAGCAGCGCAACACCAACATGTAAACAATACTGGGACAGTATAATATGCTCCGCAGTGGCCCCCACACAGCATTATTTGCTCCGCAGTGGCCCCTCACACAGCATTATATGCTCCGCAGTGGTCCCCACACAGCATTATATGCTCTGCAGTGGCCCCTACACAGCATTATATGCTCCGCAGTGGCCCCCACACAGCATTATATGCTCCACAGTGGCTCCCACATAGCATTATATGCTCACAGTGCCCCCAGACAGTATTATATGCCAATAGTGGCCCCCACACAGTATTATATGTCCTCACCTTGTCTTACCTCTCCGGGGCATCCTTGCTCTGTCCTGCTGTCTTTTCCATCGTCCTTGGTCCCTTGGTCGCCACGTCCCGTATCCCAGATGTCATCGCTGGGGCCTTTCATTGGACCTCTGCGGTCACATCGGGCGTGATGATGTCATTACGCCTGCGTGCCCATGTCACCGCTGGGGCCTAATCACAGGCCCCTGCAGTGAGGCTGGAAAAGCGTCGGAGACGATGTTGCGCCCAGGACAGCAGGTGAGTATTTTTTTTTATTTTTTGTCACTTTCCCTGGGCTGGCATACCCTTTCCATTAACAATAGGTATAGCGGTCGGGGAACCAGGCTTTCCCCGACCACTATCATGGTAGACCGGGGCCCCGGCCACTTCCACTTCCCTGACCATTTCCCCTCTGATCGTGGTCGCACCCCCTGCGACCATGATTCTTACGCCACTGTCCATTGGTCAGGGCCCCAATCGGGATGGTCATGGGCCTGATCAGGCCCCTGACCGTCCCGATCGGACCCCTGACCTTTGCATTGGCAAAATGAGGACTAAATATAGTCGGGGCTTGGGGCCCACCGGGGGGATTCAACGGTTCCCCGGTGGGCCAGTCCGACCGTGCCCACGTGGAGTAAATGCCGCGGCAGAAAAAACCACGGCATTTTACAGTCCCTGCAAGGTGGATGGGATTCTAGCAAATCTTATCCGCTCCTTGTGAAAAAATACACGGTGCTGACACGCTTTGATTTCCAAAACCGTTTTGGAAATCGCAGCATATCAATTATTAGTTATCAATTAACTATGGAAACGCCAGCGGTTTCTTTATAGGTATGATTGAAACAGAAAGTCCACAGAGGAAACCTCTGCATACTTTTTGTGAAAAGCGCTGCTGGAAAAACTGCGATGCGTTGCTGCCGCGTTTTTCCCTGAATTGCTTTTTTGCTGCGGCCTGCTATGTGGGGCCTTAGCTTGAGAGAGTATTTAGTCAACAGTTGTCTCACCCTATCCTTCCCATACACATGCATTCTGGGCTCAGTCAAGTTCAAAGGAATGGGAAATAAATTGCAGTAACCCAGCGTAGCCACTACACAGAGAATGCAACTGTCCTTCTGACTCCATTCTTTGTGTTAGCTTCAGCTCCAAGGGCTGCCATAAACAACTGATTCATGGGAGTGCTGCGTGCCAGACCCCTACTGATTTGATATTGTTGAACTAATTCCATGTTGCTGCACATATGATAAGGATTTCCATACATAATACAAAAACAAATATGATAAATTAACCTTGAGACCAACTAGTACAATGAGAGTGAGGATCCTGCTCACAAGGGCTCACAATCAACAAGGAAAGGAGGAAGGAGACAGTAGGTGAGGGTAGAAGCTGTTTAGATGATTGTGTAGTGGCAGCAGGGTTATTGGAATTTTTAGGCTTTTCAGAAGAGGTGGGCTTTCCAGTTGCTCTTGAAGGTTGCAATTCCAAGGGGCAGTCTTAAAGATGCCTTTCACCACCTCCATCAACTACACCTCATTGCATTTTCTAATAGGCACAGCTTCACTGATTCTGGCACAGTTGGAATTTTTTTCTCTAGCTCTCTAACTTATACTCCTGGTGTAGTAACAGAAAAAACAACGGACATCTGTCGGACCTCATTATAGTTGTTCTTGCCCGTCATTAGTTGGATCCAATTTATTTATAATGTGTTCTTCTGTTCCTGCTTTTGTCTCCTATAATGCTAATAGCAAAAAGTAACAGTAAGCAAGCAAATTGTTATAGCTTTTTGTTTTGAGATTGACTTTTGTAGGGTGGCTAGTATAAGCATACCAATGTATGGAATTGGACTTTTTGACATCAAACACGGGAATGCCTGAAAAAGTACAGTATGTTACTATGCAGATAGCAAGTGCATTTTCTAAAATAACATTTATTATTTAGACAGATGGTAACTGGTTACCGCCTTTGACTGATGACGTGTGTTCTCCTGTATCATGTGGTCAGCCTTCTGCTCCTGATCATGGCACAGTGCTTGGCACAAGATATTTCTACAAAGATACTGTTCTCTACCAATGTGATTCTGGATATGAAATACATGTAAGTACATATACATCATTTTGTCTTATTAACTATATTGCAAAAATTTGTGTAGTCAGCTGTGTATTTAGAGGTGAAATATACAATCATTTTTAAGGCTGAAGTCCAACGTTGCAAAAAATGCTGCATTTTACAGTACCTGCCAAGTGAATAGGTTTCTGGCTAATCCCATCCACACATTGCAGAAAAAAAATTCACAGAGGAAAAGCTGCAGTTTCAAAAATGTTAGCGTTTTTATAAAATTGCAGCATCTCAATTATACCTGCAGAAATGTATAGGTATAATAAGGGCAGAAAGTCTGCAGAGGAAAACTCTGCAAAAACACAATGAAAAACTCAGCGAAAAAAACGTGATGTGTTTCTGCCATGTTTTTTCTGCAGTGTTTTTTTTGCTGACTTTCGCTACATGGAGCCGTAGCCTCAACCAAATCCTGAGGACAGGGCCCCACGTAGTGTACAGTACCTGAAAAGTGGATGGGATTCTGGCTAATCCCATCCACACATTGCATAAAAAAATCTGCAGCGGAAACACAGCATGTCAATTATACTTACAGAGCTTTTTGGCTGCCGCTCGCTATATGGGGCTTTAGCTTTAAAGTTGTACTTGCAGAACTAAGCTTTGAATGGGTACTACTTTTAAAGCGGCAGATCTCTGTGACTCTTATGCATTTCTTGTTTCTAGAGCTGCATGCTGAAGCTTGTGAGCAGACACAAATCAAATCCTTTTACCCACCTCCTCTTTTAACTAGACTGTGCTGATGCCTTGTAAAAGTTCTCAGTATCATTTCTCCCTAGGTCACATTTAGATGTTTTAAAAGTGTTGTCCAGTTTCAACAAATAAATCTTATTGTTTGCATTATAAAATGTTTTACAATTTTCCAATATACTTTCTGTATCAATTCCTTATGGTTTTCTAGATCTCTGCTTGCTGTCATTCATTGATTACTTCTACAAGACAGATGTCTGATTACTATTAGAGATGAGCGAATCGATTCTGCAGAAGTGGAATTCGATCCGAATTTCAGGAAATCTTCGATTCGCCACGATTCCGAATTTCCTGATGCTTCGCGGTAACTAATATTTAGTAAGGACCTTTGTGACATCAGACGGTCACATGATGTTCTCTAGCGATGTGATTGGGTAGGCATGTCTTTGCTTGTTAGCAGATCCTTCCACATGAATAAAAGTTGTCCATGCTGGAGAGAGAGAGAGACATGACCGCGGCATCCAAGGGCTTCTCTGCAGGCTGAAGTAGCTGTTTATTTGCCGTGAAGTAGTTCGGATCAAAGCAAATTTTTTTGGAACTTCGAATCGAACTGCTGAATCGAACTTTTGAGAAATTTGCTCATCTCTAATTACTATGCTGTGACTATAATGAGCAGCACTTGTGTGTTCATCACATGACCATGGACTGTGTATCACATGACCATGGACTGTAAATCACATGACCATGGACTGATTTTTATTCACTGGAAGTAAACAATGAATGACAACAAGCAGAGATCTAAAAACATAAGGAATTAATACAGGTAAGTGTATTGAAAATTTGTCTAACTTTTCATTATACAAACAATAACACTTCTTTGCTGAAACTGGACAACCCCTTTAAAGACATCCATCACCATGAGTCTTGCTATGAACCCATTATCTCTATTAACTCTAGTAATATTATATGAGTAGTTGTTTTGAGATATGCTTTATTAGTAGAGATGTATTAAACAAAATGTATAAAATAAGACAGCCTGCATGGAAATATTATAGCTATTATTTTAGAAAGCATTTGTATGATTATGTAGTGATAAAAGAACTGCATATGAGTTGGGCAAGTTAATGTTGTGAGAAACAGAATGAAAATAAAAGCAAGTCAAGGTCAGGTAGACAATGAAAAGAGAAGGATGCCAAATAGAACATGGTGCACATCTGCTTACAAATGGATCGCCACTGACATCAATCATAGCTGTATAGAAATCAAATGTTACACATTTGTTTTGTAATGTGGCACTTGTCATAACATGCGGACCACCATTGTTATAAGACAGCATGTCATATGGTAGAAATATGTCATGGAATAGAGACAAATGTGTGAAAACCAGAATATAGGGGAATTCAGCGAAGAACAAATTATTTTATATGTAACCCAGTTGTTCACAGTTTGAGCAACATGATTTAGCTTCATTTATGCTTACTAGCACATGTCACAATGGGGATTCACAAGATGATCTGGATAGCAAATAAGAACCTGCTCTAGTCACTCTTTGTACATTTCACAAAATCCCTTTAAGGTTAAGGTCCCATGTAACGAACCGCAGCAAAAAAATGCAGCAGAATAAAACGCGGCAAAAACACATTGTGTTATTTTTTCGCTGTGTTTTTCATTGCGTTTTGCCACATTTTTCTTTTGCAGTTTTTCTTCCTCTACTAAATCTATAGGGAAAACGCTTGTGTTTCCGCAGGAAAAGTAACATTCTGCTTTTTTGAAAAATGCAGCTTTTCCACAGTGTTTTTTTCCCCCGCAATTTGTAGATGGTATTAGCCAGAATGGATGGGATTCCACAAGATTTTTTCTGCTGTGTTTCCGCAGCAGTCAAAAACGCTGCAATTCCACAATTTGGGGCCTTAGCCTAAGTGTGCTACTTCTATGTTTTCTTATGCTTTAATGTGAACTTGAGAACTGGCCTATTAACCTTAAAAATTGTCTCTCGTGTCACATTTAGAATATTCATTGTAATTCACATATTGTAACAGAAGGCATCTAAATGCTGTCTGATTTACAGGAACAGAGGACCTGAAGTGAGTTCCTAACAAACACAGTAATTGATGATAAATTACACTCATGCATATTTCAAAGGAGCCAAATGTTTCTTACAGATCATAGGCACACTTCTAAGGAAGTGATTTAGTAGTCTGCTTTCAAGTTTCAGAAAAATGTACTGCAAAATTTTAGTCATTTTTTAAAGGGATGGTGCCAATCATTTCTTTTATTCAGACCTTAAAGGAGATGTGTCACAAACTTTTTTACTGTTTTAATTTTTAATTCAAAAAATATTTAATAAATACATTTATTTAATTAACATTACAGATTCTTATTTATTTATTTTTTGATGATTATGGGGGCTACCATGTTTACTAGCATCTGTGCATATGTCTCTGCTCAACACCTACACAGTTGCTATATGGCAGCCATAGGACATAAGAGAGTAGGGACGGGAGCCAACCCTATCTCCTAAGCTGGTGCATGTGCAGCTTTGAACAGCTCTGTGGCATGCGCAGTTCATAGCGACCTGTAGCATCGCTCGTGCCTAGAGGGAATGCTGGTGGCATTTTGTTGAAGACTGCACACTGAGGTGAGTCTTTCAGTATGGCATATGCTTAGAAGCAGAGCAAGTGCCAAAACTGCCGGGGCTCACCTATTGTTGCCGTCTGGCTCCTATGCAACCAGCCCACTGGAGCCGCCCAGTTACTATAGCACCCTTCTGAATGCTCCCAGGCCTGTCAATGTAATATAAACTACTGAGGCCTGTCTTTGGAAAGCCTCACTAGATATACACAAATGGTACAAGCAATCTCATAATTGCAGTTTGAAGCAGGGAGCTAAAAAAAAATTGAAAAAAGTGAAAAAAAAAAGTTTTTAAATTATTAAAAATGTTTATCCACTATCTTAGAGGATAAATTGCTGATAGGTGGGGGTTAGACCCCACCAGTCCTCACTGTGAATGTAGCTGCGGTGAAAGCAGGTGCACTCCTGCTCCCATTCATTTAAATGGGAGCGCTGGAAATTACTACAGTTCAGTACTTCTCCCATGTTCCCATTGAAGTGAATGGCAGCAGGGATGCATCTGTGTTCACTGCAGCTACAGTAACAACAGGGGTAAAGCACTCCCCCCATTCTCAGGATCAGTGGGAGGCTCTGAATTTGGACACTCACTAATTAGCAATTTAACCTCTATTTTTTGTGGCTTAACCATAACCATACTCCCCATAAAAAAAATATCAAAAATTTCAAATAATTTCCCCAAAATAAATTTATCTCTCAACCTGTCATGTATAATTCCTCAGTGATGCTTCTTTTATTGTACCACAGGGAGATTATATTTTAGTTGACAAGTACCAGAGTGACATGATGGAGTATTGTTTTTCCTCATTATATATAATTCCCCATAATGTTACTCTGCTACCAATCATGTATAATTCCTCAATGATGCTTCTTTTACTGTACCACGGAGAGAATTTTTCCATCTAGCAGATTATATATTACTTGACAGTTAGCAGTGTTACATGATGGGGAATTGTTTTTCCCAGTTATTTATAATTCCCCATAATGTAAATCTGCTACCTGCCATCTATAATTCTCAGGTTTCCTCCCACACTCCAAAGACATGCTGATAGGGAATTTTGATAGTGAGCCCTATAGTGACTGACAATGTCTGTAAATTGCACTGAAATATGTTGGCGCTATAATATTATAGTTGACAGGTAGGTGGCAGTCTAGTAGTCACTAGTAGTGAGACTGTACCTTCCACATTTACAGTTGTAGCGAATCAGGTTGTTTTTCACCTGGTTCACCTTGCTGTATTTATGAGATGTGCTCCTCCTGGTGGCCAAACTAGGGAAACATCAAAAATTATTATTTAATTTTTAATATTTCAATCTTTGTGGTAAAAAAAATAACGGTACAAAAAAAGTTTAAAAAATATAATAAAAAAATCTGGCACTTACAGATAGATGTAAGTAAATAACAAGCTCCAATTTTATTAACAATCCAGATAAAAATGTAATGTTTTGGTCAAAATGACCTCCACCAGACATTGGATTGCAAGAAGGAATGTAGAGCAAAGTTGAAATTGGCTTGTTAATAAAATTGAAGCTTGTTATTCACTTGCATATATCTGAGAGTGCCAGATTTTTTTTGTGCTATGGTCAATAGTAAGTGCAGCATCTATGAAACTTAACCTGACAGGACAGCCCAAATCACAGGCAAGTCATCCTTATTGGAGTCAGGGTCACTTACTGCCACAGAAACAACAGCTATCAGTGGATTTGTGCTGTAGGTCAGTCCAGTCACATATGTTTATAATAAGTCAATTATATTAGGATTTTGTTGAGCAATCTTGCATATATTTTTGCATTTTTATTATTTTTGTGTTTTTTTTAGGGTCCAATTGAAAGAGTTTGTGAGGCTAACAGATCATGGAGTGGAATGGAACCTCAGTGCAAAAGTAATTTATAAGATTGTTGTAATGACTGTTATAATAAAATAGTCTTCATTTGAAAAAGTAACATTATTTAGTTGTGGTAGATGATGCTTACTAGGTGCATGTGGTGACAAGGTTGCCTAGCAGAACCATAACAGGGTATTACAGGGCCATAGACAGTCTGTTATGGAGATACAGTATCCTATGGAGGCACTGTTTAATGTAGAGAATACTTTTGTAATATTACTTTTCTGTCAGATTCATCTCCCTAGATGCTTTATTTCCACAAGCCCTTAACCTTAACAAATTTGACTGTCAGAAAATTTTGAGTTGCGGTAGATATATCTACTTGCTGTTTCAGAGCTGAAAGTGAAGTTTAAAAAAAAAAAAAAAAAAAATGTTTTACAGCTGATATCTGCCTCCTAAGACCACAATCACAGCTATAGTACTGATCATGACAATTTAACCCCTTAGATGTTATGGTAAATAGCGGTTGCATCATCTAAGCTGTTTGATTACATGAAAGTGCCATCTTCCAACCAACTTGCAGCCCTACAACATCATAAAGGGACGCCGATCATTTGTCATGACAGCTAGGAGCCTATTAAAGGTTCCCAGGCCTGTCATCACAGCATTTATATTACTGCGTAGTGAAATAGCAGTAATATCATAAAATACTGCAATGCAGTATTGCAGTTTATTATATAACCAGTCAAACAAACCCGTGGTCAAACCCCCTAAATTGACTAAAATAGTTGAAAAATGGACTAAAAGTTAAAGAAATACCAAAATATAAAAAAATGTAAAATAAGCAACCATTCCCATCTATAATAAAAAGATATAAGAAACAAAACATAATTAAACATACAGTGGGGAAAAAAAGTATTTAGTCAGGCACCAATTGTGCAAGTTCTCCCACTTAAAAAGATGAAGCCGGCCTGTAATTGACATCATAGGTAGACCTCAACTATGAGAGACAAAATGAGAAAACAAATCTAGAAAATCACATTGTCTGATTTTTAAAGAATTTATTTGCAAATTATGGTGGAAAATAAGTATTTGGTCAATAACAAAAGTTCATCTCAATACTTTGTTATATATCCTTTGTTGGCAATAACAGAGGTCAAATGTTTTCTGTAAGTCTTCACAAGGTTGGCACACACTGTTGCTGGTATGTTGGCCCATTCCTCCATGCAGATCTCCTCTAGAGCAGTGGTGTTTTGGGGCTGTCGCTGGTCAATATGGGCTTTCAACTCCCGCCAAAGGTTTTCTATGGGGTTGAGATCTGGAGACTGGCTAGGCTACTCCAGGACCTTGAAATGCTTCTTACGAAGCCACTCCTTCGTTGCCCTGGCGGTGTGCTTGGGATCATTGTCATGCTGAAAGATCCAGCCACATTTCATCTTCAAAGCCCTTGCTGATGGAAAGAGGTTTGCACTCAAAATCTCACAATACATGGCCCCATTCATTCTTTCATGTACACGGATCAGTCGTCCTGGTCCCTTTGCATAGAAACAGCCTCAAATCATGATGTTGCCACCCCCATGCTTCACAGTAGGTGTGGTCTTCTTTGGATGCAACTCAGCATTCACTCTCCTCCAAACACGACAAGTTGTGTTTCTACCAAACAGTTCTACTTTGGTTTCATCTGACCATATGACATTCTCCCAATACTCTTCTGGAACATCCAAATGCTCTCTAGCAAACTTCAGACGGGCCTGGATATGTACTGGCTTAAGCAGAGGGACATGTCTGGCACTGCAGGATCTGAGTCCCTGGCGGCGTAGTGTGTTACTGACGGTAGCCTTTGTTACGTTAGTCCCAGCTTTCTGCAGATCATTCACTAGGTCCCCCTGTGTGGTTCTGGGATTTTTGCTCACCATTCTTGTGATCATTTTGACCCGATGGGGTGAGATCTTGTGTGGAGCCCCTGATTATAAATATATAAATTAGTTTTTTATTTATTTTATTTATTTTTATTTTGTTTAAATCATTATATATTCTTAATACCACTGTGATATGTTTTCTGTATCTCATTGGTGAAAAAGAGGAATTTGTTCCTAGCTCCCTATAGATTAATACCTTGTTTTCAAAGAAAAGTAACGGCATAATCTGTGAATAATAGCCTAGTCAGTATTGACTCCTTAGAAAGGAAGAGGTTCCCATCCACAGACAACTGTTTTGAGGTTTTTGCCTCTTGTTAGTGCACAGTAGGGTTCTGGCTAGCCAACTTCCTTGGAAGCCAAACCACATCACCCTAGAGATAGTTTATATTAACAGAAGAATAAACCATTGAAGAGACATGCAGTGACATGATCATTGAATAATCCAATGTAAGGGTACGTGGAGTTCTTTCATAATCGTACGACTCAACTGGCAGATTCAGTCTTCCTAGCCTGGTACAGGTCTACAATTTTGTTTCTGGTGTCCTTCCACAGATCTTTGGTCTTCACCATATTGCAGTTTGGAGTGTGACTGTTTGAGGTTGTGGACAGGTGTCTTTTATACTGATAACAATGTCAAACAGGTGCCATTACTACAGGTAATGAGTGGAGGACAGAGGAGCCTCTTAAAGAAAAACTTACAGGTCTGTGGGAGCCAGAAATCTTTCTTGTTTGTAGGTGACCAAATACTTATTTTCCACCATAATTTGCAAATAAATTCTTTAAAAATCAGACAATGTGATTTTCTAGATATGTTTTCTCATTTTGTCTCTCATAGTCGAGGTCTACCTATGATGTCAATTACAGGCCTCTCTCATCTTTTTAAGTGGGAGAACTTGCACAATTGGTGGCTGACTAAATACTTTTTTTCCCCACTGTATAGGTAAAGAGAAAAAAATGAGGTGGCACTGCTATAACCTGTTCATATATACCGGTGTGCTCAAAAACATGTTATATAACAGGAGTTGCAACAGATAATTTGAACGCTCAAAAAGGTGGTGCTCGCACCCTGTAGAAAAAAGCACATTGAAGAATGTAAAAAAAGAAGTAAGGGGGCACTCACCAAAGCGTAGTTTTTTTCATAAAAGTATCCTTTTATTCAGTCCTAGATAAAAACATATCCATAGGAAAAAACATGGGAGAGATAGACTGCACATAGGATGGCTAGGCAACGTCCATTTCGTGCTGGGCGCGCTTTTTCAAGCCTCACATATGCTATCTAAGACTCTACGTAGCGTCCTGCAGCAAAAGAGCGCTGTGAAAAAAAATGTGGCGGAACACAACGCGGTTTTTCTCGCACCGCTTTTTACAGAAAGTTTGCAGAGGTTTCTTCTGTGAACTTTCTGCTTCAGTTATACCCATAGGGAAACCGCCGGCATTTCTGTAGGTATAATTGACATGCTGCAATTTCCAAAACCACGACGGTTTTGGAAATCGCAGTGTCCACTCCACATATTTTTTCACAAAGTGGGGATAGGATTCACTAGAATCCCATCCACTTTGCTGTGACTGTAAATCACAGCGTTTTTTTTCTGTGTGGGGCCCCAGCCTGAGGATGGGTATTAGCAGAAATGGTGGAGATTCAACTGTATTCAGCTATTTCTTTTTTCTGCAATGTGTAGATGGGATTCCAGTCAATTACTGGCTACAGCTGTAATGTAAGTAATTACAGCATGTAACTGCATAGGCAAGTGATTGGCTGAAGTAGTCACAGGACAGTACAGTCAGGGAGAGAGACAAGAAAATGTATTTGCCTCAGTTCAAATTAGTGTTCAAAGTTCAAAGTGTGAACCAACCCTTAGTTACAAATTTCCCCAAAAATTTCAGGTTTACAGCTAATCCAAAACTTTTGGGATTTGTCTCACACAAATCTCTCAAAATGACGGCCGGTTGTGTAAGTGGTACTCTCGATAATTGACCTACATTCATTAAACGAGAGTAACCTAGTGTAAACCAGCCAATGGCAGCTAATTATTATTGTTTATTTATATAGCACCATTTATTCCATGGTGCTTTACATTTGAGGGTTTACATATGGTACACAAGATATACAAAACAAATTTAATACTAACAGTGACCAACTTTCACAGTGGGATACAGGGCCCTGCCCGCAAGGGCTTACAATCTATGAGGGAAGAGGGATAGAGACAGAAGGTGAGGGGAGAGGCTGTACAGATGGTGGTGTGGTGACAGTAGTGTCATTGGAGGTTGTAGGCCTTCCTGAATAGGTGAGTCTTCAGGTCTTCTTGAAGCTTGTGACTGTGGGGGTCAGTCTTATGTGTCTTGGTAATGAGTTCCAGAGAATGGGGGATGCACAGGAGAAGTCTTGGAGACGGTTGTGTGAAGAGCGAATAAGAGCAGAGCGGAGTAGGAGGTCTTTGGAGGATCGGAGTTTACGTGTGGGCAGGTAGCGGGAGATTAGGTCGGAGATATATGGAGGGGACAGGTTGTGGATGGCTTTGTATGTCAGCGTTAGTAGTTTGAACTCTATTCACTGGGCAACGGGTAGCCAGTGAAGGGATTGGCAGAGGGGAGCGGCCTATGAAGAACGGGGGAAAAGGTGTATTAAGCGAGCAGCACAGATTAAGGTGGACTGGAGGACTGGAAGGGGGCGAGAGTGTTAGCTGGGAGGCCATGGAGAAGGGTGTTACAGTAGTCTAGGTGGGAGATTATGAGGGCGTGGACTAGCATCTTTGTAGTTTCAGGGGTGAGGAAGGAGTGGATTCGATGGATGTTCTTGAATTGGAGGCGGCAGGAGGTGTTGAGGGTTTGAATATGCGGCTTGAAGGATAGGTCAGAGTCTAAGGTTATCCTAAGGCAGTGGACCCGTGGGATTGGGGTGAGTGTGGTTCCATTAACTTTGATAGATGGGTCAGGTAGGGGGGCCGTGCGAGGAGGGGTGAAGATTATGAACTCTGTTTTCTCCATGTTGAGTTTGAGAAAGCGAGAGAAGAGAAAGGAGGCTACAGCTGCTAGACACTCTGGAATTCTGGACAACAGAGAGGTAATGTCTGGTCCAGAGAGATATATTTGGGTGTCTTTAGCATAGCAATGGTAATGGAAACCATGGGATGCTATCAGTTGGCCAAGGCCAAGGGTATAGATGGAGAACAGGAGGGGTCCTAGGACGGAGCCTTTAGGAACATCTACAGAAAGAGGGCATGGCAGGGAGGTGGTGTGCGAGTGGGAGACGCTGAATGTGCAGTTGGTAAGGTATGAGGAGATCCAGGAAAAGGCCAGGTCTGAGATGCCAAGGGATGAGAGCATTTCTAACAGGAGGGAATGGTCGACTGTGTCAAAGGCAGAGGAGAGGTCAGGGAGGAGGAGGACTGTGTAGTGACGCTTGGCTTTGGTAGTTAGACGGTCATTAGTGACCTTGGTTAGGGCAGTTTCTGTGAAGTGATGGGGTCTGAAGCCTGACTGTAGTCTGTCAAAGAGCACATTGGACGAGAGATAGGAGGATAGTTCGGAGTGGACGTGTTGCTCCAGCAGTTTAGAGGAGTATGGGAACAGTGAGATGGGGCGGTAGTTGGCTGGAGAGGACGGGTCGAGGGAGGGTTTCTTAAGCATAGGTGTGTCGTGGTAGCATGTTTGAAGGCAGAAGGGAGGATCCATTGGTTAGGGATAGGTTGAAGAGATGGGTTAGGGCAGGAGTAATGACTTCGGAGAGTTTGGGGCTGAGATGTGACTGGATAGGGTCAAGTGCGCAGGAGGTGAGGTGGGATTTAGAGATTAGGGTGGAGAGCTTTACATCAGTGACGGCAGGGAAAGAGATTAAAGATGAAGAGCACAGGACAGTTGGGTCGGGTGGTTGTTGGGGATGTAGGGTGAGACTGTCTCTGATGGTGTCAATTTTGGTTTTGAAATAAAAGGCAAAGTCATCAGCTGTGATAAGTGAAGTTGGAGGGGGCGCAGGAGGACGGAGAAGGGAGTTGAAGGTAGTGAATAGCTGTTTGGGGTTACAGGATAGGGCAGATATTAGTGTGGAGAAGTAGACCTGCTTTGCAGAGGTGAGTGCTTTCTTGAATGTGAGAACTGCCTCTTTGTACCTAAGGAAGTCCTCCTGGGAGTGGAGTGGCTTTTCTTCCAGAGGCGTTCTGCAACACATGAGGCACGTCTCAGTTTTTTAGTCATGTCAGTGTGCCAGGGTTGTCTATGGATTTGTCGGGCTCTGGTGTTAGTGAAGGGGGCCACAGAGTCAAGGGCTGAAGTAATAGTGGTATTGTAGAAGTCAGTGGCGGTATCTGTGTCCTGGAGTGAGGATATGTCAGCGAGTGGTAGGAGAGAGTCTAAAAGCGTGTGGATGTCAAGGAGATTAAGGTTCCTGTGGGGGCATGTTGGTTTAGGGGTTGGGGGGTCTATTACAGAGGAGAGGGCAGAGAATGTCAGCAGGTTGTGGTCAGACAGCGTGGACAGAGAGTTAGAGAGGTTGACTAGAGAGCAGAGGCGGGTGAATATGAGGTCAAGCGTGCGCACCTTTGTGTGGGTGGCAGAGGAGGACCATTGAGAGAGACCAAAGGAGGCAGTGAGGGATAGGAGACTGGAAGCGGAGGGGTGGTTTGTGTTAATGGGGATGTTGAAATCCCCCATGATGATGGTGGGGGTGTCAGTGGATAGTACATTAGCCAGGCGGTGAAGTGGTCGATAAAGGTAGCAGTAGGTCCTGGCGGTCGATATATGACGGCCAGGTGGAGGTTGGAGGGTGAGTAAATGCGAACAGAGTGCACTTCAGAGGAGGGGGAGGGTGAAAGCAGGTAGCGGTTGGATTGGGGTAAAGGAGCAATTGTCAGACAGGAGTACGCTTACGCCTTCACCAGGTTTATTGTTGGTACAGGGCGTGTGCGAGAATTGCAGACCTCCATAGGAGAGGGCAGCAGGGGAGGTGGTGTCTGAGGGTGTTAGCCACGTTTCTGTGATACTGAGAAATAAAAATTTATGAGAAATGAAGAGGTTGTGGATGTATTCAAGTTTGTTGCGTACAGAGCGAGCATTCCATAGTGCATCGGGGAGGGCGTGGAGAGGGGCAGGAGCGGGTAAGATAGGTGTAAGGTTTAGGGGGTTCCATGCGCTGGTGCCAGTTGTACGGAAAGATCCAACAACAGGGAAGTGCTGGGGTGGTCCAGGATTAGGAGATATGTCGCCAGAAGTAAGGAGAAGCAGGGAGAGGAATAGCAGGTGTGGGTAAGTGAGAGTGTGGGGAGGTTGTGTTTGTCTGGGGCAGAAAGCTTGTAGGTTTGTGAGTAGCTGTGCAGAGAAGGTCAGATGGTGGGGTAGAATAGACGGAGAGATAAAGATATATTTAGTGAAATGGCTGGTTTGGGGTGGAAAAGTGTTTTTTACAAGTATAGGAAGAACAACAGTGATTATAGTGAAAAGCATTTCTTTAGATAATTGCTTGGTTTTCCTTAGGCGGGTTGTTGTTACCTTCAGTTCCCTTCTGCCCTAATTCAGGTCTGTACGCTTAAAAGCTACACCTTGAAGCTGCAAAATGACCTAGGTCACAAAATGACCAGTGGGCTTACATTTATACTAGCTAGCAATACAGTTGTTTCATTTGTATCAGGTGTGAAAAGCTTAGCCATTGACTTACTTTTGGAATTGACTTGGGCAAAATCATATCTAATGGCTGATTCGAAGTAATCAGGACTAAATCTAATTTTAGGAAAGTTGTTCTCTCTAATCGATGAGAATTATTTTGTTTTGTTTTTTTCACTATGCCATATGTCAGATAGAAACAATGGTATAATTTAGCAAATCTATTTTAAATATTTTTTTTACTTAAAAATGCTTTCTCTTTAGAGATTTCCTGCAACCCCCCAGAACCAATACAAAATGGTCTCATCCAGGGCACAAGCTATTTTTTTGAAGATAAAATTCACTATACCTGTAGCCAAGGATTTGAACTTCAAGGATCAAGCCATAGAATTTGTCATGTGGATAAACAATGGCGCCCATCTCCTCCTACGTGTGTGAGTAAGTAGCTATGTGTATCTTTTATTTGTTCATCCGTTTAATATTAAAACGTAACTAGACTACACAGTTAGTCAGTGAGCGGCAGGAACAGCTCTCAATACATAAGCAAGGGGAAGAATAAAGAGATGCAGGATTTCAGAGAAAGAAGTCAAAATTTGTTAATAAAATATATTACAAAATGTAATAATGACACAAATACTGCCAGAAAATAATCAAAAATTGTCCGAAAGTTTAGTTATGCTTTAAGTGAATTTACTAAAGCTATATTTTAAAAGATTTTGTGGAGTAAAAAGTGTAAATTTTTCATCCATGTATCGGATGAGTTTGCACCTATTGACAACGTTTTTTGAAAGACTAAACTTAAAAGGACTCTATCAGTTCCAAAATACCTCCCAAACCATTAACACTGCCATTTGGGGTCCTTTAATAGGATCACAACATACCTTTGTGGCCACAAACTGATGAAGCAAAGAAGAGAAAACCATCTTACTATGGATATACAAATCAGCTTACAAGTGCACTAGTGGTGGGGACTGATTTACTAGATTTTCCTTTAGACATCTGTAACTCAGGCAGTGGCTGAAGATGTCATTAGCAGCTAAAAGGGCAGCATTAGGCAGTGATTCCAGAGGATGCAGCATCCCAGTGGTCACTGCTAAATGATAACATATAAGGTAAATACAGCAAATGAGAAAGTGATCCTGAAGTTAAAACCTAACTTTCAATCCATAATATTAAAACAACTTATTAGGCATGGTGTACTCCCGTCTTACATATTCCAAGCTGATTCCAGCTCTTAATCATAGTAAAAGTGGAGGACAAAACAAATCAGCTGATAACAATCATCTAAAAAACGCACACTTAAGCAAAGGTAACAACCATGTTTACGAGAGAAAGGAACACTTGATCACCACTATATATATATATATATATATATATATATATATATATATACAGTACAGACCAAAAGTTTGGACACACCTTCTCATTCCAAGAGTTTTCTGTATTTTCATGACTATAAAAATTGTAGATTCACACTGAAGGCATCAAAACTATGAATTAACACATGTGGAATTATATACTTAACAAAAAAGTGTGAAACAACTGAAAATATGTCTTATATTCTAGGTTCTTCAAAGTAGCCACCTTTTGCTTTGATTACTGCTTTGCAAACTCTTAGCATTCTCTTGATAAGCTTCAAGAGGTAGTCACCTGAAATGGTTTTCACTTCACAGGTGTGCCCTGTCAGGTTTAATAAGTGGGATTTCTTGCCTTATAAATGGGGTTGGGACCATCAGTTGTGTTGTTCAGAAGTCAGGTGGATACACAGCTGATAGTCCTACTGAATGGAGTGTTAGAATTTGTATTATGGCAAGAAAAAAGCAGCTAAGTAAAGAAAAACGAGTGGCCATCATTACTTTCAGAAATGAAGGTCAGTCAGTCGGAAAAATTGGGAAAACTTTGAAAGTGTCCCCAAGTGCAGTGGCCAAAACCATCAAGCGCTACAAAGAAACTGGCTCACATGAGGACCGCCCCAGGAAAGGAAGACCAAGAGTCACCTCTGCTGCGGAGGATAAGTTCATCCGAGTCACCAGCCTCAGAAATCGCAGGTTAACAGCAGCTCAGATTAGAGACCAGGTCAATGCCACACAGAGTTCTAGCAGCAGACACATCTCTACCATCTCTACAACAACTGTTAAGAAGAGACTGTGTGCAGCAGGCCTTCATGGTAATAGCTGCTAGGAAACCACTGCTAAGGACAGGCAACAAGCAGAAGAGACTTGTTTGGGCTAAAGAACACAAGGAATGGACATTAGACGTGTGGAAATCTGTGCTTTGGTCTGATGAGTCCAAATTTGAGATCTTTGGTTCCAACCACCGTGTCTTTGTGCGACGCAGAAAAGGTGAACGAATGGACTCTACATGCCTGGTTCCCACCGTGAAGCATGGAGGAGGATGTGTGATGGTGTGGGGGTGCTTTGCTGGTGACACTGTTGCGGATTTATTCAAAATTGAAGGAATACTGAACCAGCATGGTTACCACAGCATCTTGCAGCGGCATGCTATTCCATCCGGTTTGCGTTTAGTTGGACCATCATTTATTTTTCAACAGGACAATGACCCCAAATACACCTCCAGACTGTGTAAGGGCTATTTGACCAAGAAGGAGAGTGATGGGGTGCTACGCCAGATGACCTGGCCTCCACAGTCACCAGACCTGAACCCAATCGAGATGGTTTGGGGTGAGCTGGACCGCAGAGTGAAAGCAAAAGGGCCAACAAGTGCTAAGCATCTCTGGGAACTCCTTCAAAACTGTTGAAGACCATTTCAGGTGACTACCTCTTGAAGCTCATCAAGAGAATGCCAAGAGTGTGCAAAGCAGTAATCAAAGCAAAAGGTGGCTACTTTGAAGAACCTAGAATATAAGACATATTTTCAGTTGTTTCACACTTTTTTGTTAAGTATATAATTCCACATGTGTTAATTCATAGTTTTGATGCCTTCAGTGTGAATCTACAATTTTTATAGTCATGAAAATACAGAAATTCTTGGAATGAGAAGGTGTGTCCAAACTTTTGGTCTGTACTGTATATATATATCCAAATACACACAGAAATCGTTACACTTATATAAATAAATCTACAGCAAAGTAATATACCATAATTATAGAAATCTGAAAAATAATAAACAAATATCACCATATGTCATTGTTTCAGTAAAATATCTATGCATATGTGTGTGTTATTAATAAGCAATGTATATGACTTGCACCCATCACATGTATAAATAGATGAATAATGTTTACTTGCTGTGTGACAATATGTATACATGGTACGACATGTGTAAATACACAAGATGTGTCACCCACCCCAAATACGTTATTATACCAGATGGCTGTGGTCACACAAGCGATTTTTCTAAATCACAATAAAAAAAACATTGCCCAACCTCACATAAAACAGATATGGATACCAATATTTAACTCCGATATTTGGCCTGGATGTCCACCTTTTTTGAATGGATGGACGGACTTTTTTTTGTATTCTTCCAACTGTCATGGCACTCACATGATGCAGTTTGGCAATTTTCTTGGCCGAGAGAACTCTATCAATTAGCTTTTCCACCACCAAGAGCAAAACAGTAACTAATCATATGCTAAATAGCTGCAAGTTAAAGGGGTTTTCCGGGCAAAACTTTTTTTTTAAAAAAGGTCTGTTAGTGCTATTAATGAGTTAATAAATACACCCATATACGTTTAGCAGTGTTTTGAGTGATTTCTGGGTGTCTCTGGGAGCTCATGATATCTTCTGCATTTGTTTACATGTTCAGCTTCCTGCTATATATCTTCCATACTAACTCCCTCTCAGCTCACTCCCCCTTCCTCTCTCCCTCCCTCCAATACACCCCTCCCTGTCTCGCCAGCTATCCCACCCCCCACTAGCTCTTCCTTCTTCCGGTGGGACGGCCCATCCTTCTTTTCTGACTGCCGGTGCGTGCTACAGTCCCAGCGCTGGTCTGTTCTCTGCAGCGACGATCCACCTCTACTGTGCAGGCGTGGGAGCTGCAGTGGAGGTGGATTATCAGCAGCAGAGCACAGAGCAGCGCTGGCAATCAGAAAAGAGGGAGAAGCCTTCCCGCAGGAAGAAGGAAGAGAGGTAATTATGATGGAATGGAGGGGGGGGGGAGTAGTAGTGACGTTCCGTTTCTGTAAACGGGGAGACGGATCGTCACCGGATAACCAGCAAATGTCCTTGGGGCGGTCCCAGGGATATGGGTAACTATACATTTTAGATAAATTATATCATTTAGAAAGTAGGAGGGGGGAGGGTGTTTAGATTAGTGTATGGATTTCCATTTATCCCGGACAACCCGTTTAAATTTATGTATGAGATAGCCAAAATGATTGTCTATAAAATGGTGGTAGTCTCACGTTCAAAGTGTAGTGGATGGTGAGATATGGAACCTGATAGTCAAACATTCAAAACATAGTTACTCTTTTGCTTGTCAGTGTATATATATTATTGTAATAATGTGCATAGCTTGCTTATATACAGTGAAGGAAATAGTATTTGATCCCTTGCTGATTGTGTAAGTTTGCCCACTGACAAAGACATGAACAGTCTATAATTTTAAGGGTAGGCTAATTTTAACAGTGAGAGATAGAATATCAAAAATAAAATCCAGAAAATCACATTGTATAAATGTTATACATTTATTTGCATTTTGCAGAGAGAAATAAGTATTTGATCCCTCTGGCAAACAAGACTTGAAACTTGACGGCAAAACCCTTGTTGGCAATCACAGCAGTCAGACGTTTTTTTGTAGTTGATGATGAGGTTTGCGCACATGTCAGGAGGAATTTTGGTCCACTCCTCTTTGCAGATCATCTCTAAATCATTAAGATTTTGAGGCTGTTGCTTGGCAACTCGAAACTTCAGCTCCCTCCATAAGTTTCCTTTTTATGTGGTTTCAGGTGTGATTTTTTATATTGCCCACACCTGTTACTTACCACAGATGAGTTTGAATGAGCATCAAATGCTTGAAACAAAGTTATTTACCCACAATTTTTAAAGGTGTCAACAATTTTGTCCAACCCATTTTTGGAGTTTAGTGTGCAATTATGTCTGATTTGCCCTTCTGTTTCTTTTCTGTTGTTCCAATACACACAAAGGAAATAACGTGTATAACAAAACTTGGGTAATTGCAATAATTTTCTGGGAGAAACACTTCATTTTCTGGAAAACAGAGACAACACTTACGGCCATGACTGTATAGGGCAGAATTGAAGGTTATCTCAAAACAGTGGACTTGTGAGCCCGGCTAGAATGGAGACTTGTGAACTGTGATTGATAGTTCTGGTAAGGTGGTTGGTTGAAATGGGGGAAACATCATGAATTAAATTTTTTTCCATGACGAGCTTTAGGAAAAAGAAGGAGGATAGCAGTGAGGTAATATCTGGCGCAGGGATATCAGTTTGGATACTAAAAGCCACTGGGTTTCAGGGAGACAATAAGTGTACAGTTTGTGATATATAAAGGGATCAAGGAGAAGTCTGCTATATTGACGTAGCCTTACTGATTTGTAATTGACAAAAACTTTGTTCTGCTGCTATGTTGGTTTTAGGTGTCGTGTGTGGGATTTATCCATCTGTACAAAATGCTATTTCCATTCCAACTGGAAATGCATACAAAGATAATGTTATATTTATATGTAATAATGGATATCATCTTATTGGGACACAGAATATAACATGTCTGGCTGATGGAAAATGGAGCCAACCTCTACCACAATGTAAAGGTAAGTAATTGTATTTAAATAAAGCAATATTTTGTGGCTATTTAGTATACTGTTTCATTTTAACATGGAAGGGAGGCTTTTAGATTGAATATGGTGTCCTATTTATGGCCAGTCAGATATACAGCAGAAAGCTGACTGATACTGTCTATAGTTTTGTAGGAAAACCAAATTCATATAGTTTTATTTATGTTTTAACCCCTTGAAATCCAAAACTTTGCAAAAACAAAAAATTCATGACACCCGTAAGTTTTTTTTTTTTTTTTATATTTCCGGGGATGCATAGGGTGTCTTTTTTTGCAGGGGCAGATATACTTTTAAGTTATACCATATTGACAAATGTCTATTTGTTTGATTGCTTTTTCTTCAAATTTTTATGAGAGGCAAAACAGCGAAAAAAAAAAATAGCGGTTCGTTATTTTTTTTGCCCGTTATGGGAAATTTTTTGTAGTTTGAAAGTTTGTAGACTGGGTGTTTTTGGACACAGGGATACATAATGTGTATGTGTTTTACTTTATATAAGTACTTTGAGGCTAAGGCCCCACGTAGCAAGCCATAGCCAAAAAGTGTTGCAGGAAAACTGCAGCAGAAACGCATTGCCTTTTTCCCCGCAGCGCTTTTTACAGAAAGTCCACAAAGTTTTCCTCTACAGACTTTCTGTTTCAATTATACTTATACGGAAAACACCAGCATTTCTCGGCCTTATATGTTTTCTAGGGAAAGGGGAGTGATTCAAATTTTAATTCCTTTATTTATTTTTTTTTATTATTTTTTTTTTTAGACCCCTCTAAACAGAAAGGCCTGTAATAGAAGGTATTTCCAGATAAGCCTGGGAGCCTTTAGTAGTTTCCCAGCTATCATGGCAATGGATAGCCGGCCCTAGAACTTGTTCCGGGACGATCCTCACCAGCATGGCGGTGCCAGGAAAATGGTGCCACGATCAGTGCCCATGATCAGTGTGGGCACTGAGTGCGGTCATTAGTATATTGTATAATACAGCAGAGACCCAGTGGTTATGGTGACTGCTCAGCTCCTGAGCGTCCGCCATATTTAAATACCTGACATCTGCTCTACTATTACAGCAGATGTCAGAAGGGGTTAATTTAAATCCCAGCTCATGGTTTAACTCAATGATTGACAGTCTTCAGTATGTTAGTGTGCATACAGTAATAACTGCAGGACTACTTACTGGAGTCTAGCCAAAATGTCTTGTATTTATCAATCTACTCAATGGGGCTGAGTTATTAAAATGGTCTAAAAGCAAAACTGTCTTAGTTGCCCATAGAAACCAATTACATTGCAACTTTCTTTCTGTATTATGCACCAAAAAAATGAAACTTGTGCTGTGATTGCTATGGGAAAGACAGTTTTGCTTTGAGACTGTTTTAATAAATCTGCCCCAGTATCCCCATACAGATGCACCCATGGCTTGATAGAGCACACATACTGTATGCTCTGAATAGAGAAATGATAGAAAGCTGCTGGAACACATTTTTGGTGGTAGTTTTTTCTCCAAAAAGCATCAGTCATGTCAAAACCAGTTTAGCTAGTTATTTTATGTTCAGTGCTCTAAAGTCAAGCTTCTTCTTTTTTAATTTTTTTACAGAGATCAAATGTGAAATCCCAATTGATTTAGATAACGGACATGTTGAGTATAAAAATGGTACAGGTGGAAGCACTGTTACATACCAGTGTAACAGTGGCTATACTATGGAAGGAGAAGACTTTGCCAAATGCACAAAAAATGGAAATTGGAGTCATCCTGTACCTTTTTGTAAACGTGTGTGTTTGTTTATTTTATCATGTCTATTTTTCATACATATTCCTACCTGCTTCAGGTCTACACGGTCATGTTAAAATACAATGGGTGGCACACATATAAGGCTGACTATTTAGTCTCATTTACTCAATCATATTTAAGATCCATATTACATGGATCTTGAATATAGTGCTAATCTATATTATAAAAGTGTATGTCTGTATGGCATACAAACCATCTGAGCCATTTGACCTAAAATTTGGCACATAGATAAATTTCGTGGCTGGGAAGGTTTTTATAAAGGTCCTGACCTGGACATCGCAGGGTTATTTTTCTAGTATATTATAATAGGATCACGAATATCACTGCATAAATACGACAATGATCAGAAATGTTTTTCATTCAAAATTTATAAATAAAACAAATGATCAACTAGATTCACAATAACAATGGATGTAAAAAAAAAAAGCCTGTCAGAAAGCAGTTAATTCCTTTCCTGCTGTTATTTTAACATTCCTTATGAGAATGAGGAGTAAGACTAGTACTGTGTATATTTGAGGTATATACAGTCATATGAAAAAGTTTGGGCACCCCTATTAATCTTAATCATTTTTAGTTCTAAATATTTGGGTGTTTGCAACAGCCATTTCAATTTGATATATCTAATAACTGATGGACACAGTAATATTTCAGGATTGAAATGAGGTTTATTGTACTAACAGAAAATGTGCAATATGCATTAAACCAAAATTTGACCGGTGCAAAAGTATGGGCATCTCAACAGAAAAGTGACATTAATATTTAGTAGATCCTCCTTTTGCAAAAATAACAGCCTCTAGTCGCTTCCTGTAGCTTTTAATCAGTTCCTGGATCCTGGATGAAGGTATTTTTGACCATTCCTCTTTACAAAACAATTCCAGTTCAGTTAAGTTTGATGGTCGCCGAGCATGGACAGCCCGCTTCAAATTATCCCACAGATGTTCAATGATATTCAGGTCTGGGGACTGGGATGGCCATTCCAGAACATTGTAATTGTTCCTCTGCATGAATGCCTGAGTAGATTTGGAGCTGTGTTTTGGATCATTGTCTTGCTGAAATATCCATCCCCGGCGTAACTTCAAATTTGTCACTGATTCTTGTACATTATTCTCAAGAATCTGCTGATACTGAGTTGAATCCATGCGACCCTCAACTTTAACAAGATTCCCGGTGCCGGCATTGGCCACACAGCCCCAAAGCATGATGGAACCTCCACCAAATTTTACAGTGGGTAGCAAGTGTTTTTCTTGGAATGCTGTGTTTTTTTGACGCCATGCATAACGCCTTTTTGTATGACCAAACAACTCAATCTTTGTTTCATCAGTCCACAGGACCTTCTTCCAAAATGAAGCTGGCTTGTCCAAATGTGCTTTTGCATACCTCAGGCGACTCTGTTTGTGACGTGCTTTCAGAAACGGCTTCTTTCGCATCATTCTCCAATACAGCTTCTCCTTGTGCAAAGTGTGCTGTATTGTTGACCGATGCACAGTGACACCATCTGCAGCAAGATGATGCTGCAGCTCTTTGGAGGAGGTCTGTGGATTGTCCTTGACTGTTCTCACCATTCTTCTTCTCTGCCTTTCTGATATTTTTCTTGGCCTGCCACTTCTGGGCTTAACAAGAACTGTCCCTGTGGTCTTCCATTTCCTTACTATGTTCCTCACAGTGGAAACTGACAGGTTAAATCTCTGAGACAACTTTTTGTATCCTTCCCCTGAACAACTATGTTGAACAATCTTTGTTTTCAGATCATTTGAGAGTTGTTTTGAGGAGCCCATGATGCCACTCTTCAGAGGAGATTCAAATAGGAGAACAACTTGCAATTGGCCACCTTAAATACCTTTTCTCATGATTGGATACACCTGGCTATGAAGTTCAAAGCTCAGTGAGGTTACAAAACCAATTTTGTGCTTCAGTAAGTCAGTAAAAAGTAGTTAGGAGTATTCAAATCAATAAAATGATAAGGGTACCCAAATTTTTGCATCGGTCAAATTTTGGTTTAATGCATATTGCACATTTTCTGTTAGTACAATAAACCGCATTTCAATCCTGAAATATTACTGTGTCCATCAGTTATTAGATATATCAAATTGAAATGGCTGTTGCAAACACCCAAATATTTAGAACTAAAAATGATTAAGATTAATAGGGGTGACCAAACTTTTTCATATGACTGTACTTTATATTATGCATGAAAAATCTTCAGTCCACGAAAAGAACTGTTAAAGAGGACCTTTCTGCTTGCTTTTAGATCCAATATTCTAAGCAAACTAAATTCTGAAAAGGAGGGAGTCTGTCATCAGGACTCAGCATATTAACCTAAACAGGTTAGGGTCAAATGGTGCTTTCCCCTTGTGAACTGGTGCCTCGATTGCCGATATATCACCATTTTTGTCAATATGCTCTTTGGAGCAGCAAGAGTGTTGCCATTGCTCCAAAGAGGTAAGCCTCAAACCGCTGTGTGCCACCCTCCACACATCGCATCTTCCTCTGATTTACAGGGCCAAGCAGTATAAACTTAATCTAGCCTGGCCTTGAGTTATGTCACACTCTGTGCTGCTCATATTCTCTGCACATGTGCAGTACATGTGACTTGAACAAGGCAAATATCACAGCACTACTGCACATGTGCCAAGAATATGAGTAGCGCCAAGTGAGATTAACCTGGTCCTATCAGAGAAAGAAGCGAGGAGCAGAGGGCACAGAGCAGTGGGAGGCTTACCTTTTTGAAGCCATGGCAATGCCTTCATTGCTCCAAATAACTCATTTAAATATTGACAAAAACAGTGATATCTAGGAAAAGGTTGCACCAATTCACAGGGGGAAAGCACTGTTTAATTCTGAGGACCCTAACCTATCTATGTGTTGGATTGTGGTGATGGATTCCCTTTAATATATCTTTAATGCATACCTCAAATTATAAAAAACACTTTTCATAGATAAATAATACTTATTAGGCTGCTCTTTCCTTATCTTCACTGTTTATTTGAATAGAAGTCTCTGTATTTAGCCTTACATCAAAGTCTATAGAGAGGGAGGGAGCGGGGTAATTGATTTATTGCCTTATTCTGGCAGTGGTTGTTCTTACTCAAAGTGTAGCAGAGTTTGGCAGCTGCAGTTATTTTTGTGTCTTTTCCAGCAGCATCCTCTTCTCCTCTCCATGGACTTCAATGTAAAGTGTAACTCAACCTGATAAATGGAGGAGAAAACACAAGTTTTATATATTTACCTGTACTATTCATTCATGAAAAGTTACTTAAGAGTTGGAGGTTTTCTTTAAAATGATCAAAGCTCAGTTTTTATAATACAAAGTAGTAAACTCCAAAGCGCTAGTGATACCTTCAGTTATCCAGCATGATATCTTTTAAATCTATCTGTAATGCAGGGGATGCTGAGCTCTATATCAGAACTACCAGATCACTAAAGCAAAAAAATTTAGGTGATTGTAAGATTAGTAAAATCAGAATTTTAAACCTATTTTGGTTAAAAAAAAACGAAAAAAAAAAATGGCATACAAGGGTGATCGTTTATTTTTAAGGAGGATTGCTCATGAAGACAGCCCCTGTTCATATACTTCATTAGGATACAGGGACATCATAGAGAGCAGGAGCTCTTATACTTGGGACTCCACTGTAATGTGGGATTGAAACTCGCACTATACAACCACTGAAAAATCAATGGTTTTTGAAGTGTATCAGGAACCACTGTGCCCGCATTCTGAGGGTAAATGTCTCTTGGTTGATATGACTACCCTGTTAACATTATATGTCTGGTCTATAGAAGTCTGTGAGGCTGTTACAGTATGCATCTATGTATGTACATTTTAGATGTGTATGCCGAAGATAGCAAACATAAAGCGATCATAGGCTATTTTACATGTAAAGCTAGTTTACTAATATAAACTAGAAAACCAACAATATATAGTCAATATATACTGAGTGGCAATAACAAACTAAACTGTATTTTCAAATAAATGAATCAGTTCTTGAAACCTTCAGTTATGGCCTATGACAAGAAATGAACCCTTCCCACACAATGTACGGTATAACGAAGCGACTCGAAGATTTTTTTTTTGTTTTATGTGTGTATCTGAAAAAAAAATATGGCGTACCTGAAAAAAAAATGCTTTATTACATTTGCACTAAAACTGATCAAGGCAGACTATCAAAGACCAATCCAAGGAAATAATTACAGTGTATAGTACCATGAATAAAGAGAGTTTATTGAATATATATCATTGCATTTTATCAGTAACCTTTATATATATTTTTTCCATCAGCAAACCCTTGTCCTGTGCCATTTGTGATTCCTGACAATGCTCTTCTGACAGAAATTGAATTCCATGTTGGCCAACAATTGTCTATAAAATGTCGAAAGGGCTATCGTCTTTTTGGCCAATCCATTATAACATGCAATGCTGATTTAACCTGGACAGAAACAAATGCCAAATGTGAAAGTAAGTCTCATCCTGTAAAATCATGTAAACTCTTGTAATTCGATGGATTATGTACGAAAAGATTTACTAACTGCACTCCGGCAATCCGCTGATCTCCTTAGGTCCAGTTGCTAAGATGGACAACCATGGTACTGCATAACCCAGTGGTGAACCTAGCCTCTTTGCTGCCTGAGGCGGACTATCGAAAGACGCCCCCCCCAAAAAAAAATTAAATAAAATTGTGTTTACATGCTGTTAGCATCACACGCTGTTATTGTCGTACAATACACATACACAAACTTATGAAACAGTCACCATATCCACATCCAAATGTCCACATAAGACCAAACTGTGGCAAAACAATGGTTCCACACTCTCCTTAAACTGGGAATCAACGTGGAAGGATTCTCCAATCAAGATACAGTTGTGCTAAAAAGTTTACATACCCCAGCAGATTTTTTGTTTTTTTTGGCCTTTTTTCAGAGAATATGAATGATAACACAAAAACTTTTTCTCCACTCATGGTTAGTGGTTGGTTGAAGCCATTTATTGTCAAATTTTTGTGTTTTCTCCTTTTAAATCATAATGACAACCAAAAACATCAAAATGACCCTGTTCAAAAGTTCACATACCCTGGTGATTTTGGCCTGATAACATGCCCAGAAGTTGACTCAAAGGGGTTTGAATGGCTATTAAAGGTAACATCCTCACCTGCGACCTGTTTGTTTGTAATCAGTGTGTGTGCATAAAAGCTGAGTGAGTTTCTGGGATCCAGACAGACTGTTGCATCTTTCCTCCGGCCACTGACGTTTCTGGATTGTGAGTCATGGGGAAAGCAAAAGAATTGTCCACGGATCTACGGGAAAAGGTAGTAGAACTGTATAACACAGGAAAGGGATACAAAAAGATATCCAAGTAATTGATAATGCCAGTCAGCAGTGTTCAAACTGTGTTAAACAAATGGAAACTCAGGGGCTCTGTAAAATCGAAACCACGGTCAGGTAGACCAACAAAAAATTCCGGCCACAACTGCCCGGAAAATTGTTCGGGATGCAAAGAAAAACCCACACATAACATCAGCTGAAATACAGGACTCTCTGAAAACTATCGGTCTGGCTGTTTCAAGATGCACAATAAGGAGGCATTTGAAGAAAAATTTGCTGCATGGTTGAGTTGCCAGAAGAAAGCCATTACTGCGCAAATGCCACAAAGAATCTCGCCTTCAATACGCCAAACAGCACAGAGACAAGCCTCAAAACTTCTGGAACAAGGTAATTTGGAGTGATGAGACAAAAATTGAACTTTTTGGCCACAACCATAAATGTTACATTTGTAGAGGTGTCAACAAGGCCCATGATGAGGAACACCATTCCTACTGTAAAGCACGGAGGTGGATCACTGATGATGTGGGGGATGTGTGAGCTTTAAAGGCACAGGAAACTTGGTCAAAGTTGAAGGAAAGATGAATGCAGCACGTTATCAGCAAATACTGGAGGCAAATTTGCACTCATCAGCCAGGAAGCTGCACATGGAACGTACTTGGATGTTCCAACATGACAACGATCCAAAACACAAGTCCACCTGTCATTGACTACAGCAGAAGAAAGTGAAGGTTCTGGAGTGGCCATCTCAGTCTCCTGACCTCAATATCATTGAGCCACTCTGGGGAGATCTGAAGCGCGCAATACATGCAAGACAGCCCAGGAATTTACAGGAACTGGAGACTTTTTGCCAAGAAAAATGGGCAGTTTTACCATCTGAAAAAATAAAGAGCCTCATCCACAACTACCTCAAAAGATTTCAAGGTGTCATTGATGTTAGAGGGGGCAATACACGGTATTAAGAACTGGGGTATGTGAACTTTTGAACAGGGTCATTTTGATGTTTTTGGTTGTCATTATGATTTAAAAAGAGAAAACACAGAAGTTTGAAAATAAATGGCTTCAACCAACCACTAACCATGAGTGGAGAAAAAGTTTTTGTGTTATCATTGATATTCTCTGAAAAAAGGCCAAAAAATCTGCCGGGGTATGTAAACTTTTTAGCACAACTGTAAATATGTAACAAAATCACAGCACGCTCTTGGCAAGTGTACAAAAAGTTTATTTCATGTAACTTAATCCCAACATATGATCATCCACCAATGTACATCAAAATTTCATATAGTATCAGCAGTATACCAAGATGACGTTTCGGTCAATAGTATGACCTTTTTCAAGTCCAGTCTGCATGTGATAGAGATACAGGGATTGCTAACATTAGGAATTACGTGAAATAAACTTTTTGTACACTTACAAGAGCATGCTGTGGTTTTGCTACACACATAAGACCAAACAGCACCCAAAGAGTTCCATATGTTGTCCAAATACCTGACGCCTACAGTCAACATCCTCCAACATCAAAAATTAAACTCTATTAATCTCTTTGGCTGTAAACTGCCAGTGCTGTACGTATACAGTAATGACCATTTTCATGTTGTTTGCCTTGTTCATCAAGAAAGATGTTACACTGAAGAATGAAGCTTAAAGATTCTTTGTATTTCTTTTTCAAAGAAATATCTTGTGGTCCACCTATTCGTGTGCAAAATGCAATGGTCCGAGGATTGTTTCATCATTATGGAGACATGGTAACATATTCTTGTTACAGTGGATACATGTTAGAGGGATCATTTAGGAGTGTTTGTTTAGAAAATCAGACATGGACTACACCCCCTTCCTGCAAAGGTATTTTATAATGGTTTTTGAATACTGAAAAATGACTAGAAAAGATCCAACAAGGCATACATAGTGTAGGTTTTGCTAGATGTCTGTTATCACTTCATGTTGTGAAAATGTACTGATGCGTAAAAGAAATTAATCTAAATCAACCATTCACTATTACAATGATGGTGCTTTAGGCTGAGGCCCCACATTGCGGAAACCCAGCTTTTTTTGTTGCAGATTTTGCTGCGGTTTTTTGAGCCAAAGCCAAGAAAGGCTACAAAATGAATAGGAAATATATAGGAATCCCATCCACACATTGCAGAAAAATACACGCCGCAGACATGCTGCAGTTTCCAAAAACATTGCAGTTTTGGAGATCACAGCATGTCAATTATATTTATGGAAATGCAGACAGTTTCCCTATAGGTATAATGGAAGCAGAAAGTCACTTTCTGGTAAAAGCGCTGCGGGAAAAACTATGATGCATTGCTGCCACGGATTTTTCCCACATCGCTTTTTTTTTGTGGCCCGCTATGTTGGGCCTTAGGTTCTTTTTACACAGGCTGATAATTGGGCAAACAATTGTTTGCAAAAACACGTATTTCAAAATCAATAACCTATATAAACAGGGCAGTGATCAGCCAACAAATAAGCTTATTTGTTGGTTGATCCCATCTTTTATTCCTGGCTAAAAATGATAAATATTGGCAGCCCATCTCCCCTTGTAAACAGGGAATGTATTGCTAACAATATGCAAGTTATATAGGACTGAGCAACTATATTAACCAATGAATCTCTTCTATACAGCGGTATAAAGGTCCTTTAAAAGCGCCAACTTTTCATACTGTCATTTGACACTTGTTATGGGCCTCAAATCTGCCTGTGTTAAAGGGCACTTTACTCTGATAAAGCACCTTCAGAGCAATGGTGGTTATCTGATGCATATTGTTTTCATCTTCTGAGTAATACAGTTTTATGATAATCTCCACAATCCTGTGGGAAGTGACAGCTCCAGTAAGTGCTGCCTGCACACGACCATAGTGAATTTACTGTCCAGATTACATCAGTATGTCATCCATAATCATGGATCTTGTATGATTATCTACACTGGTCTTCGCCACATAAATAGGACATACTTCATAATTTGCGGTCCTTGTATCCTTAATGCCCCAGCACTAGTTACTATAATATTCCAATCTACGCTCCTCCACTTTATTCTAATTGCCATCTGGTGGAATATGTGCATTATTTGTGGAGGTGTTGCCAATGGGTGTGATACTACAAGACTGTCTTGCTCTTTAATGCATAATCCTGCTCCCATGACATTACGTACAGTATCTGCAGGGAAGCATGCACCTCTTACATTCAACATATCAGCAAATACCACCATAAAAAGTAAATCATATTTGAAAAAACAAAAAAATGAACAGTTATGTCAGAAGAGCTAATGACAGTTTGACAGAACAACAAACATAAACCAAATCCTTAAACTGCAGATTTGCATAGACCACCGGCAGCATGGAATGATTCTTAGGAAACATCAGGGACATATTACCTGCTTATATTTATAGGCTGAAATCCAGCAACATTCTAGGACGGTTCTTTGGATATATTTTAGCTTATATCATGCTCTTATGCATAATGTGCTCGCTGTTAGCCTAATATTAGTTTTTATTGCTAAAGTCATGTTTATATTTGCATTTGATTTCACAAGATAATGTAAAAAGTATTTAATCATTTGTGAATCATTCAGTAAAAAATCCCCAGCAAATTTCAGCTCAATAAAAATGATAACTGCAGCACATAAAACTCATATTTCCCTTCCAAATAAATGTATACTGCTCAAAGGAACATGCAAGAGGATAAATGATTGATCTTTGGAGAGTCATTTGATATTTTGTATCAGAGTATATGTATAAATGATAAATGGAATAATAAAGAATGCCTTAGAAGCCTTTATTACCTGAGATACTTAAAGAGGACCTGTCACCAAGCATAAAATACTAAATGACATACATGATTTGATTCCTGCCGTGCCCCTGAATTATTTGGCATTTTTATTTTTAAAAACTGTCCTCCTGTTCAAAAGATATGGCCCCTGGACAGTTATATGTAAATGAACCCTTATACACCAAGTCAACGGGAACCTTTTGTTTTTCTCATAGAGAATTAAAGGTTACCACCCACTTGGAGAATAAGAGATAATTTACATACAATCTTCCAGGGGCCAAATGTTTGAAATGGGTGGACAAATTTTAAAAATAAAAATACCAAATTGATCAGGGGCACAGCGAGAATGAAATGATCAGATTGATAATTTTGTTCCTGATGACAGGTCCTCTTTAATGAATCTTATGAGTAAACAAAATAATTCTATGAGGGGACCTCAGGCCTCCGTAACATGGTGCAGCTTTGGTTAATTGACAATTCAAGCTGCAAGACCCTAGCCGGAGACAAGTTACATATAAAGCAGATGTTGAGTGATCTGAGTTATGCAACATTTTGCAACATATGAGTCATACTCAAATAGAAATGAACAAGAAAAGGTGAATAATAGTATCTTTGGTTCTGGTTGACTTTCATGTTAAAGAGGACCTTTCACCACCTCCACCAATTCTAGTTTTTACAATCTGCTAATAGTCACCACTCCACTGATTCCAGCACATTTGGAATTTTCTTTCTAGCCCCCACCATTTCTGGACAACAAGCGCACTTAGTTTTTATGCCTGATATTTCAGCTCTGTGATGTCAGGTGGGAAGTATCAGGCAGGGGGCGTGATTCAGAGATCCAATCAGAGGCAGCCAGTGTCAGAGCTCAGAATCACACCCTTTGTCTGCTCCTGCCTGACACCACCCTCCTGACAGTGCAGAGCCTAAATAGCATATCAGACACCAAAAGTAACAGCATTGATTGCTCAGGAACGGTGGGGGCTAGAGAAAAAATTCCAACTGTTCCAGAATCAGTGGAGGGGTACCTATTAATTGATGTAAAGAGCTGGACTTGTTGGAAGTGGTAAAAGGTCCTCTAACATATATTTGATCAGGAAACCACTTTTTTTTGTTATAAATTCTTTCAGTGT